>CANUEZ040000053.1:4882500-6082500 GCA_948099385.1 Fasciola hepatica
ATCGGGGGAGTGTTATTAGTGGCAATAGTGGGTTGGCATGGGGGCGAAAATTTCCATTAGGAGTACCGTCGGTGACCGATAAACACTCATGAAGTCCAGTAGAGAATATTACTGGATGGTGAGGTGATTTGGTAATTCGGGATAATAGATCTGGAGGAGGACAAGGTGATTCACGGTAAGACCTTGGGGGCAAATCAACCGGAGGGGGGAGTTGATAGGGGTGCAAGGGGGTCAGTATGGGGGCGGGGGGCAAAGGTGGACGGGCAACCATGGTTATGATAGCAGCCTAGTGAGGAGGATGACCAATGACAGGGTAAGTGGGATTGGAGTGAGATGGGACTAACTTTATGGGTGAAGATTCTGGAAGCGGCAGGCATCTTACAGGCTACACGTAATGAGTGTGAAGGGGTGGAGTTGTAGCGAAAGGGCCGCTGATGAAGGAGGCTTTGATAAGTGGGGTCAGTTGGCATAGTATGCAGTGGGGTCAGAGTAGAATACGGCAAGGTTGGGTGGTTAGAGGGCACAGGATATTGATGCTGCGCAGGGGCGAAATGGGGCATACCGAGGGGCAGTAAAGGGTCAGGCGCCGGCCACATGTTATGGGACCGGTTGGCGTCCATGCTGGTAACCCGTCCTGCGTGATTCGGGTTTGGTAGACCTAGCGATGGATGCAGTAAACTTAGTGGAAAGTTTGTTATGTGGCATTGCTTCTGTAGGCATGATGGCGGCGTCCTCTGGGTTGATCGATGAGGTATGTGGCAGTTGGGCGCGTGGATCTCCATGGGACCAAACAGATGCGCTAATGGGCTAACGCCAGGCTGAGCGATGCCGTTTCGTAGCTACGGCCGTGGAGGAGGACGCCGACGGGTAATACGCCGGTTAGATGGAGCGCGAGAGGTCTGAGGTCGACTGTCGATTGGAGGTGGGGGCGTGATGATGTCGGTGCAGGGATGTCTTGGCCATTAAGTGCACCAGGTGACGGGGGCAAAGTTTCGACCGAAGCTCTAGGAGACAACGCTGCAGCT
The DNA here is from genome assembly GCA_948099385.1 of Fasciola hepatica. NCBI lineage: Eukaryota > Metazoa > Platyhelminthes > Trematoda > Plagiorchiida > Fasciolidae > Fasciola > Fasciola hepatica. The sequence continues at coordinate 4,883,526 of CANUEZ040000053.1, forward strand.
GGCTTTTCGGAGCGGGGTGGCGCGTTGGGATCTGGCGATGTGTCTTCCCGTTTAGCGGATGGAACTGGGCGTGAATGGCTGCCAGCTGAGAGGAGGGGCTGTGTTGCTCGCCTGTGGGTAGGCAGTGGCGGAGACTGGGGTGCAACATGGAGCCTTTTGGGGGGACATTGTGGTGTTGGAGGCGAACGGGACAAACCCAGGTCCACGTTCTGCCCTGGTGCACTGGTCAGCTGGAGTGGTTGCGAGTTATTGACGGTGTGAAATTGTTCAGCGGGATTGGGGGAGGCTGGGTCAGTGAGTGGTGGGAGTACTTGGTTGCCGGCAATTGATCCACAAACCTCCCTCTGAAGCGGGGTTTTGTCAGAAGTAAATTTTATATTTTTGGATGAGGCGAACTCTGCGATTGACTCTCTCCTTCTAACGAAATCCACGGCAGCGCTCTCATCCAGGAATTGGACCAGTAGCGAGCACATGTTTTGATGTGACCTTTTTCTGAGTCCTTTGCAGGGTCACTCGAGTTGTGACACCACATGCCATCAGCATGGACTGTTTGACCGAGAAAAGGGGCAAACGATCTGGAACATTGAAGACTACGGAGTTTTTGGAATTTTTCATCCTTCTGTGGACTTCAGACGCAAGTGAGTCCAGGAAGTGGCTAGCTGATAAGAGACTTTCAGTGTTCGGATGTTTCGAGGGATCGACGATATATGAGAGTGGCAACAGCATGGTTAGTGCATCATCCATGGATCGTAACTGTTTCTCTAAGGACAACAGGTTTTGCTGAAGAGCACTATATTTGTTATTGGCTTCACTGTATATATCGACCGGAGGTACTGAAAAATGTACCGAGGGGGTGGGAAGTTAAGGGCGTTTAAGGCTTCTAGGTTGAACCCGGTTGGCCACTCGGTGAACAAGGCGACCGGTGGACGATTTAGGTATGATATTTCATAGAATTCTGACGGAAGCAGATTTGTAAGTCTGGAACTAATCTCAGATTTATATTAAGTGTTAAGGATATCTTGAGAAGCGGCTTGTGAGTTGTTGCCCTAGATACCTTAGTGAGAACCGTACCAATAACAGCTTCGTGCCTCGTGCTAGTAAAGGGTTATGTAGTGGATTTGGTGATGTAATGCTGGCTGACGCCACCCACCAGCTGAACCGTGGTGGTTACATTTTACGACACCTCATGATTGTGGACGCAGTAGGTTTGGGGCGGAGAACGTTCCACGCGATTCTCTCCGATGAGAGTAGTGCTGGTTACCAAAGGGCTTTAGCGTTTATGTCCCGCATCATTCCTCAAAGATTTCGGTGCAAGACAATTGCAGTCGATCGCAGTTTAGCACGGTATCGTGCGTTTGTGGATTTGCGTCCTCATTCACAAGTAGTGTTCTGATGGTTTCATATCGCCCAAGCTATGAAGCTACGGTGTAACCGGCTGCATGTTTGAGGCAAAGTGAGAACTGGTGCATCATCCAGTGGAGGCGTAATTTAGTATTCTTGCTTTGCCGGCATCATTTTTAAAGGTTCCGGAAGGCGATAGAAGCAAGGAACTTAGAGGCAGTGGCCTACCTGAATAAGGCATGGATGCGAATAAGCGACTTTGGGCAGGCTGTTTGCTGCGTAAGATATCGCTACTTGGGAGTTTTACAACAAATCGGGCAGAAACCGAGAAAAGGCATTTGAAAAATAGCCTGTCCAATCTTCCTTCCGTGCTGGACGTGTTTGAGAAAGTCATTAAGCGCGTTTTATCCACAAGTGAGACTAGCTCTCACCGACTGGCTGGGGACCAAATGTTAGGTCAGTTTACTGGCATACATGGTGGGTGTCCGTCCAGAAGTACGGGTAATGTTCAAACTGTCGGAAATTACGGCTCCTTTGGTCTCAGAATCACAGTCGGATATTTCCAAAATATGCGGAAACAGGAAGCAATGGGGGAAGCCCGGAAGCGTACAAGTTCCCAGCACCAGCTGGGCAGGTACAGTTCTCAGTGAATCCGCACAGGAAACACATGTCTCCCGGAGTAAGTCGGCCCTAAAATCCAGGAGCATAGATGTATGGGATATGTTAGATTATGCGGACCAGCTGCAAGCAGCCCACTTCCGAAGATTCCGAAAGACCATTTACACCATGTATCCAGCAGCGACAAAGAGACTCAAGGTTGGGCTTCTCGTCGCCACCTGTTCGGGAGGAAGTTTGCTGCGTATGCCGAGAAGAAGAGCCCTCAGTGGACCTGGACGAGCATGTTCAGTGGGTGCAGTGTGCGACGTGTGAACGATGGACACTTTTCCGGTGCACAGTGTTTACCAACCAGGAGAACTACCGCTGCGTGCATTGCATGGCCCAAAAGCACCAATGATGGAACACGAGAAAGAACCCCAAGGTCCTTTTCGGGGCCACTCCATACTGACTGGCATTTGCGCTGTTCTTTACCAGCCTGGTGTAAGGTTGGCACATGAGCCTTATTAATGTGCACAACCAAATGATGGGACCTCGGTGCTTTCATTTATAGCTTCAATGCCTGATCAGCTAGCAGTGACTTATTGCGATGGTGCAATAGCAAATGGTGGAATTGTAGTGCTTGTATACACATGTCTGTAGGCTATGTCGGACAGTAAAAACCCCAAGTTTCAATCTGCAGCCATTTCATAGAGTTGCTGAATTCAACGTTCTTCTTGATGGTCTTCTTCCGCAAGAAAGAGTGAGTAAACTTCATCCGATTCTGTAAGTGATCAGTATAAGTCAAACCCTTGTGGTTCAGCCGACTTTTCATAGCGTCACCAGATGGGCAGGAAAACAAAGCTATCGATTCCAACAGTGGGCCACCTTAAGTCAGGTATGCTATGAAACAAAGAATGGAAAGAGGAATGCATAATTCATGAAGCTTTAAGGATATCGTAACTATGTTGTCCTTATACAGCTGGTTATTGGGATTAGGCGTACATCGAGCTACACAGGTGAACAATCAAGGACATTGCGTGAAACTTTTGCATAAAGTGTCGCAAGCTTGTAAATATGGGTTACTTGCTAACCAGGGGACGGATGTAAATATATTCTATCACGTATTTCCTTTTTGACGAAAGAAGCAAACATTTTTTACATGCTTTCCCCGGTTCCCTAAACCACAAGCCAAAGCAATACAGGAACTTGTAACCTGTACTTCACTAACACTAAAAAACAGAAAGATTCGTGAAAAAAACAAAACCATCAGCCGAAACCAAACTTTCATAACCGAAATTAGCCAAGTGGATTAGGTCCACAATACTGGATTCACTATTCACATCGGCCGCCTGTGGCATAGAGAGCAACCACATTAGAAACGGCCGTTGCTTCAATTTTTCATTTGGACTAGATGGGTCGCACGGGTAGCACTGCGGAACTTCTGGAGTATGTCTTATTCGTCTTTTCACTTATTCCATGCTGTCTCATTGAACGCTCACCGTGTGGAGCACAAAACGCCAACAGTTGCTGTTACGGAAAAGTGGTCTTCTAGAGAAGACCATGTGCCACGCCTAATTAATAACCGTTTTGTAGTCCATGGGCAAGACAAAGGACACGATCGCCTTGGTGGAGTGGTAGCCGTCCTCATTAGGTCAGATACAAACCACCCTGAGTCTCAGACCAGGATGTGCACTCGAAATGTCCAGTCGTGCTCCTTTACGATCATCCCTCCAGACAGAAGGGGTACCGTTGTGTGTCTACAGGGCACCAAGTGCAAACCACGAAGAGGACGTTTGTTTACTTCGGACTTTGACTAAACCAGTTGAGGACGCACAAAAGACCATCATAGTGGGTGACTTCAATCTCCCACACATCGACTGGATGGCTGAGGTCTGCGCTCCTGGATCGGGGGAGCAAACCCACCTAGAATGGTTGCATGCCAGTGCTTTGCACCAGATTGTTAGAGAAAATACTAGATATAGGACCGGATGCCCTCAATCCTTGCTGGACCTAGCAATAACGAACCTCCCCAACGGTGTGTCTGGGCTGCTTTACTGTACACCTCTGGGCAAGAGTGACCACCTGTGTGCCAAAATCGCCCTACGCATGCAGCAACCCAGGGTGCCCTCAAGGCTGATCAGCTCTTCGTAGTACGGACATAGATGGGCTTCGTAATAGGGCGATGGGTTTGACCTGGGACACGATAGAGGGGCTTCTGTCGAAGAAAGCTGGCAGGTCATTAAGGGATTCTCGATTGCCCAACAGGAAGAGTTTACACGCCTGAAACGAAGGAGTGTAGGGGGGGGGGAATGCACGTGATGGAAGGCTGCATTAGCCAAGGTCATCAAACGTAGAAACCGCAGCTGGAACCAGCATAAAGCTTCCGTTCGTCAGCTAGCCTAAAACCGCTATACAAAGCTAAGAAACGAGACTGTGAGCCTTCTGAGAACCTCCGAGCGTGAATATGAGCTCAAATTGACCCAGTAAGTATGACAACGCCAGAAAAAATTATGCAGCTATGTACAGTCTAAAAGCTCAACAAGAAATGCCGTGGGTCCACTATTCACTAGAGACTATGGTATTGTCACTGATGACCAGGGCAAAGCAGACGCCCTGGGGGAATACTTTGGTAGTGTACATAGGGTAGATAGTGGGGTACGAGTAGATCTGGCTCTGGTGCATCCTCCTCAGTTAAACGAGCTAGATCTCTAAGGGGAATGCGTGCGTAATTACCTACAGGAGTTAAACAGCCACAAGTCAGCGGGCCCAGATGGCATCTATCCAGTTATTACCAAGCCGTTGGCGGATATCATAGCTCCATCGGTATGCATGTTGCCTAGATCCACGTTGGTTCAGAGTAAGCTGCCTCAGGAATAGAAGACCACGGCAGTCGTGGCAATACATAAGAGTGGACCTAAGTCGGCTATACAGAACTACAAGCCGGTGAGCCTAACTAGCATCCCATGCAAAGTCCTTGAGAAGATCATCCGAGTCCACATCCGCCAACACTTACTGTAGCACTCCTTGCTAAGTCGGGCCCAGCATGGAGTCCTGAAAAATAGACCTTATCTGACCAATCTCTTGTGCTTCTTAGTTGAAGTAACTTGATGACTGGACGAAGGTAAGCAAGTTATAGTATGCCACCTCGACTTTAGCAAGGCCTTTGACTCCGGTAATCATCGTCCTTAGCTATGCAAGATGGAGACGTTCGGCATAGGTGGGTAAGTATCTAGGTGGATGGCTGAATTCTTCTCCCACAGGACGTTTTACGTCGAAGCAGGGGACAAGTTCTTCAGTTTAGTGGATGCCACCAGAGGAGTACCTCAGGAATCCTAGGCCCTGTCCTATTCTTGTTGTTTATTAACGACCTTGCATCCGCTCTTCAATAACCTAACTTTACTTTTGTGGAGGATTATTTATATTCATTCAGTTGTCCCCATGGGGGATTCTCGGGGGTAAACATGGCAGCTAGTTGAGACTGTGAACCTGTTTGTTCAACTCGACGGCCGGCTCTTCGAGAGCGAACCCGCTTTTCGCACACTTCCTTGCAGTCCACCACCAAACAATTGCTATATTTGGAACACTTGGCGGCCAAAACTCCGTGGGAACATTACAGCCATCGAATACAACAACCGGGACACACACAGGCCAAGGCCACAAGTCCTGTGGCTTGATCTGATCTGACTTAAGATGGTCAGACCAGTGCAGCTGTGACGCACAAAGGGATCGTGGTTAACTCTTCGGACTGCGATCAGCATTGTCTTCTCGGCAGCCGGAAATATTCTTACCTATTTACATGGCTATAGTACGACCTCACTTAGAAGGTGGCGTGCAGGCTTGGTCGACGTTCTGCAAAAAGGACGCCGCACGCCTGGAGAAAGTTCAGCGTCTCGCCACGGGAAAGGTTGGAGGGCAGAAGGGTAAGACGCGTACATAGAGACTCTGTGATCTCAGTCTTTCTTGCTGGAAAGGAGGAGAAATCGAGGGGACCTCACAGAAACGTTCAAGGTAATGAAAGGCTTTTCGGGCCTTAGACCAGATAATCTATTCCAAGTGGCTTTAGATTCCAGAACAAAGGGACATGAAAAGAGGCCGATAAAAGCCCGGGATAGGTTGATGGCTAGATGGCACTTATTCAGCAACAGGGTAGTGAATAGCTGAAACGGTCTGTCTGATGGGATGATAGATCTGTAGGCCGTCCAATCCTTCAGAGTTGCCCTAGATGGTAAATGGTACGAGATATTTCCTTGCATTGAGTTTTGAGTACGGTAACTAGGTGGATGACGGATAGCACTGTGGTCTTTCTGGAGTATGTTTTATGAGACTTTTTCGCTCATTGCATGCTGTCTCAGTGAACGCTCACGATGCACAGTGTCTCTCGCCGTTGATGTGAGATAAGACTTTCCGTTTCCCTCTCATTTTTGGTGAAGATTCGACGAAATACACTCGGCAGTGGTGGGTGCATAACTGGTGTGCATAAAATCGAAGGGATTCCGGACTTCCGATTTGCCGTCGCCATTACCTGTCCCGTGAGACTGAACTGACCTTACTGCGTTACCCTGGCCAGTCGTTCGTTATACTTGGGTAAACCTGCCACTTTGGAGAGTCTTTGTGTATATACATGATCACCCTTAGGTGGAAACCCCCATTACTTGGTTGGAAATTATTATCAGCCTAATGGCGAACCCACCCTTGCATGGACAAATGTTATTGCAGTTATACGATTGTCAATGCATTCACATAGGAATGTGTGTGTTTGTGGTTCGTGGGAATAAACCCCTGGTACGTTTAAGGATAGTAACGTGTTAGTCGCCGTGACTCAAATGGAATCCAGAGAGCTGCCCCAGTAACATTCCGGACCCCGTAGGAACGCCTTCGCATCGCACTAATGTGCCGTGCGACCATTGTGTTCATTGAAATTTTGGTTCTCTGATAGTAATCCTTAATAGTGTTGTCCCATGTAGCAGTTCCAGCCAAATACCAGTTTAGTCCCTCTTGTACAAACAGCGGCGTATGCATGGCTTATAAGCCGACCATCAAGCTGGATGAAAAAACGAAGAAATGTCAGTTGTATCAATCGAAAACTCGGCCAGATAGGGAAAACAAACAAGAGTCACTAGCCACTAGACACGGGGCTTCTGCCTACCAGCATCACTCGACGAGCACCCTTCCCTATACATCCAAACACACGTCAACAACATGCAGCGATGTAATATATATTACCGTGCTGCTGAACCAGCGGCACGTGATGCAGTACGGGTTTGATCCTCCACTGTTCTACCTCTTTGAATGGCATCCGAAGACGGATTGTATGCAAAGGGTGTCTGAGTTGTTTGCGTGGGATGAAAGACATCCTGGGTAAACCGTAAGGCGAGTGCTAACAAGAGACCTATTGGCGGCCTAGAGAACTGATGATAGTCACTGCATGTGCATCTGGGTATCATACCCACTCATAGTTGGAGCTAGAAATGGGAAGTGCCCGAGTGTATGAAGTTTAGGTTGGTGCACTGTGTACCAGAAAGCGGAGTTCTCACTATTCTTGCTAACCCTTTTGTCCTCTACGGATTTCTAAGAACACAACAGAAAACGAGAATTCCAGCCAAACCTAGATACTAGACGGTGCCAACAATGGTTCCGTAAATCAAACATGTATAGCAACTCCCGAGAACTGAGCAGTAAATCTGACGCCAGAATCCAGGCAACTCGAAAACTGCAAGTGTTCAGACCCGTCAATCTTCGTGAACTGGGATCGGGTTGGGATGCGTTGGGTTTTGATTGATGCAATCTGATCTTAACGTTGGGTTTTAATTAGGATTTGCTAATCACCCTGATCATGTCCTAATGGATTCCCAGTTAAGGCCCCTTTGGAATAACCCGATTTTTAGATGGCAGTAGCACGCACTCCCAATTCCACCTATATATGGACTAACTCCAGCGAATCTCTTGGAAATGATCTATACTTTCCAGTCTCCATCATTTCCACTTGAGACAAACAAGACAACGTAGTGAATAACAAATAAAGTTGTATTAATAAAAAATGGAAGTGCGCGTCAAATTTAATTCTGCGGGTTGTCCGGTTGTTCTTTTTCTCCGGAAAACTTTGACTGACGTCTGCAACACTAGTGAAAAAGGCAGATAAATTACATTACGTTTAAGCACAAATAAAGTATCATCTTTCAAATAATGATTCATCGAATTGTAGAATGTGCATGAAATAAGCACAACGGTATGCATAATATTACCTGGATTTTCTGCCCAAAAATCCGCGACCCCTGGCGTTGCTGAACCATTGTTGCACATACTCCTGGATATCATCACCGGAAATAGCTTTCAACCGCTCACTCTTAATAAAGGCGTCTGATGTGATATGAATCGTATAGACAATTAAAGTCTGCCTTTAATCGCGTTCACCAGTCGCATTATAACGGCGGTCTTACCGACACTGCCTGATCAGAAACATTTTTCCTTCAAGTTCGTCGCTGACTACCAGGGGCAACATTTTGCGGAGATTCGCGGAGGTCGTTTGTAACAGACCTAGTGAGCATAGTAACCTCGAGGAATAATGAGCAATCTTGTGATTTTGCCAGGTGTTCATAGTTGCGAAGCACATTCAGACCTATATCCATCGTTTGCAACTCATCAACGATGGTCGCCCTTTTCGGTCTATAAAATGAATGCACATTTGGTGTTGGTTTTTTGGTTGTTAAGGCATTATGTTGTCTTTGCGAAGCCCTAAACCCCGAGGCGACCAATGCAGTCAATGTTGATATTTTGATGTTCAACTCCCTTGGCCAATGCATTGCTAATATTAGCAAGCTAACATACCAAGCAGCACAATCACTGTCTTATCAGCAGTAGTGTTTGGTATTTCAGTCGACTTCTCGTTGGGACTACTGCAGTTAACATTCAAAAGTAAGCGTCTGTATAGTAACAGAAATATGTTGAGGAAAATCCCTTTCCCACAAACCCAAACCGAGAAATCCGAATCAGCGGTCAGTTTTTATCTATGTTGTTTACCTTTGGAGATATTCAAGACCCAATTTAAATTCAGAATGCTCGCCGTTGGATGTTGCTCAAAGTCTACAATTCACCTTCGCGTGGGCGCGTCGTGTTGTTTTAATTCGCAAGGTCACACAAATCGTACATGAGCATCAGACCATCATTGTATGTTTGCCTTTGATCCAGCACCAAATATACGGCTAAACTAAAGGTCTTATATTCCGTGTTTTTCCTTGTGTGTGCGGGTTATCCGGGGTCTGGTTCACCGGTCGTAGTGCATATTATCAGTCGTAGTATACACAGTCGGGTGACAACAAATTGACAACGGGGATGGGATACGTAACGAAAACAGTGGTCAACGCACGATATTAGGGACGACATGGTTGTGTTGCGGATTACGGGCTGCGATGTGGAATACCGTCGAGATGAAAGGAACTATTAACTTGTTTGCTTGACAAACCCCGCTTCTTGACTTGCATCAAGATATACTTCCGGCAAAGGTGAAACAGTGATTGGTTTCATAACTCTTCTCTTTGCGTCGGTGGACAACCGATGGCCTGGAGAAGTTTAAAAAAGCTGAATTCCCGTTTAGCCACAGTGGGGCCCTGTCGCCTATCAGGTTGGAGCAAGAATGACACCGAAAACAGTTGGATTGATACGCTGGCGGATATGGCCTGAAACCGGAGTCAGTGGCGTCAGTGCTGTATGGAATGCTATTTTGGCTCCCCATTCTCCCTCTTTTATATATGAAAACCACAAACGATACGAACAAAAAAATCAAAATATTGTGTGTGGAAAAACTTGCAGGAAAAAGTCTTTCTAACATTTCTGTTCTTTTTTCTTTTCGTACATTGTTTTCCTATTATCCCATGGTCTCTTTGGCACGTTGTCTATACCAGATCCGTGTTAAACATATATATATATATATATATATATATATATATATATATATATATATATATATATATATATACTTCTGAATCACTGGCAAATGTGACAGGCCGTCGGGAAAGAGTAAACGAACCCCACTAATGTACTTTTTCCGTTTAGTGTATTTTGCAGCAAACATGGTCATAGGCACTGTCATATCGGCCGGTTCTGGTGGTAATTCTCGTAGATGATGAGATTCATAATCCGAAATTTCATGCTAGCTTTCTGTTAAAGGTAGTTTACTTTTCAAATGGGTTCATACTTGAGCTGAGTATTTACCGGCATTGATATGCTGGATTATCGGCGGGTAACTCTTTACTCAGTATTAGCATACCCCGGTATTCCGAAGTTCTCTTCACGTTCGGCCATGTGTTATGTGTCGAATCATTGAATCATTTTCGGCGAATAACGCCGATTGGGCCATCCCTCGCAAAATACTTCGAAATGTTGCACAAACACGAAAAAGGTGGGATGAAAAATCATTGTAACGGGCATACAAACGGGTGTGACAAAATATAAACAGACGTGGATGGGGACAAAAAAATGGTCGTAGGCTGTATCCGAAAGAATGTCCTTCAAATACACGAGGTTCAGGTATAATAGAAACCGCCGGTATTCTCTCATTTTCCAGTCGTGCATGTCGCTAAAATGCCGGCATTTAAGTGGAAAATCACGGGATATGCCAACATGAAGTTGTAGAAGTCAGTCACCAAGTTTACCCGCTACAGATGGATCAATACGGGAAAATCTATCCCTGGGACCACTCAGCCATGACTGAAGCAATTTACGCACTACACCGAAACACAAGAGATGCATTCATTCATGGCAGAAGGCATGGACCATGTCAATCTCAACAGCTAGAAAGGGACTGTTGCTATTCTTTAGGTGGAACGTTTTGTGCATTTTAGCACGAAAGCTTTCATCCGTCCGTAGTTTAGGACTGATGAAAGGAAAAGCCATTCAAGAGAAAACTGGACGTCTAGTTTCTTCTTGAAGTTGGCCTCGTTTCCCTCATTCACCACATCGGTCGTAGAACGTGCCAGAGGTTAGCCAAGTAGCACATTACTTAGCGCTGCACTGAGCTAACACCGGGCAAACTGGGTTAATTCTGGGATGTAATGGGCTGACGTTGGTCTGCAGTGAGCAAAAGGCTCACCGTAATAGGCTAGCACTGGACACAACATTTTATTGTATTTTGTTGAAAAACCCACATCTGCTGTTTACATTTTTTGATCATTGCAAATATATACATTCACTAGTACCGGTCGAGGTTGCACTGATCTCGAGTGGAGCTGCATGCCACCGGGCGCGTCCTCAGGTCGCGGATAGGGGCACGGCCACCAAACCGATGGTTAGTCGTGAGTGAAGTGGGCTCAGTCTCACTGAATAAACGGCCGCAGACAAGCAGCGGCAGTGCCTGAGAACGTGACGGATCTTCGCTTGGCTAGCGCTTTCCTTTCTAAAATATCACATAAGTCTGTTGACCTCACTGTGACGTGGCGCATGCGGCCCGCCATCAAATAAGGCCGCTTCCCCTGCTGCCTTGCAGGTTGCACTTGGATGTGCAAAGACTAGAGGCGCACCCTCAAACAAAAAAGACAGGACTGGGCTACGGAGTCTCACAAAAACTCCGAACAGTCCTGGGGACACCGCTTCGTACCACTTCCCAAGATTCTCCATGGATTATCGTGAATGTACGCGCTCTCATCATGCTACGGCGTCCCCGGTAAACGACGCGCCTCATGTCTCGGCGATCGAGGTGACAAGACAACGAGCTGGAATCCTCTGCCGTAGAAAAACAGGCACACAGCCTGTTGGAATGTGAGGACGTTACTAGGTGTAAGTAGCCAGAGTATCACAATGCGAACACCACATGATTACCATGTAAACAATGCTTGACGTTCGGAATTTAGATTACCCTGCTCCGGCACTTGGAGTGTTAAGGTCCCGGGAGTGTATACAGTACATTGGCTCTACCATAATGGACCTGAGGGACCATCACAACGAGACTGCACCTGGGCGTGGTGTGATGGCCTGCGTGTCTCCATGACCCAAAGAGCTATGCAGGACGGCTTCTCTAAGCCGGAGATGCAATCATGCCTGAAAGGTCGATCGGTAGAGGCCAGACAAAGTCCAATCTCAGAACCATTTCACGGGGAACATCTGACTCCAACCAACATGCCCCTGGAGAGGACACTCCAGGGAATAAACGCGGAGAGAAACAGTTTACCGGTCTGAAAACCTCCACTAGATGGACGGTGGAGTGGAGTACCTGGGGTTTCTCTCGACGATGGGAGAAGTCATCGCACTTCATTGGGCAGCTATCTTTCGCCTAAGCTGAGCAGCCCCCAGCCCAAAGGATGCTGCCCCGCCCACGTTCCGCTTGCTCCATTGAATGTATGGGACTAAGGACTGAATCCGAAAGGCGGATCGATGACAAAACGCCAGCGAAGACGAGACAGAACGCATGGAACAATCAGGTCTCGCTTGACCGACCAGACGAAGTTCCTTCACGGGTGCTTCAATCACGTTCCCGTGCTGGGTTAACGCCCCATTGCCTTGTGGGCGAGACTTTTGAGTCAAAGACTCCGGTTACGGTTCCCAAAGAAAACCCCTTCTGTGGTGTGGGCAATCGCGAATTATGATGTGCCCAAAAATCTCCGGTGGTCAATCGGGGAACATTCCTTATCTCTCTGCTCTTCATCCTTTGCGTTCCAATTATAAATGCGCACGAGTAGCCACAATGAGTCGTGACTGTGAACTTGCAGCTTTCGGAAAGAGTAGTGAATTAAAGGAAGGGGAAGAAATGGAATCGATTCTTTTACCTGAGCATTCTCTTCACTTAGCTGCTCTCAACGTCCGCACACTTTGCCAAACGGGGCCACAGGGTACCCCAACTAGGACTCTTGCAACCTTTAACATAGACTTTTGTTGTCTCTGAAACACGCATACAGGACCCAACTTCAGTGTTAACACTTCGCTCCCCAGATACAAGCTCGGCTTCTCGTTTCACTCTTCGCGTGTCGGGTGATTCGGTGTCTACTGCTCGTGGTCAGGCCGGCGTTGGCATCGCTTTGAGCATAAAGGCTGAGCGTGCACAACTCGAATGGGCCCCGGTCAGCAGCCGTCTGTATGCGGTTCGGTTGAATGGTTCTATGCATTTCAACAGCACTAGACTGGAGCGTCGATGCCTGTTTGTCGTTTCTGTGCATGCCTCAACTGACTGTAGCTCTCCTGAGGCTAAAGACGAATTCTACCAGGATTTGTCTCAACTGCTGCGTAGCGTGCGCTTTACGGACATCATGGTTGTTGCTGGTGATTTCAGTGCTCAAGTCGGAAGCCTAGACGATACGGAGAGGAATATGGGAGGCCGATATTGCGTTCCATCCGATCGAACTGATAACGGTGATCGACTCATTCAATTATGTTCCGACCATGAACTGTTCCTAGGGAGTACAAATTTCTCGCACTAAAGGCGTCACCGACTAACCTGGCGTCCTCCGGCGTCTTCACAGCGTTGGACTCAAGTCGACCATATTACTATCGGTTACCGCTGGTGCGGATCAATTCAAGACTGTCAATTATTTTGGTCCACGTCTGTGGACACTGATCACGCTCTTGTCCTTGTGCGTTTCAGCTTGCGCCTTGTTGGTGGTCGAAAAAACGCCAAAGCGAACCGTCCCCCGCAGCTGCTACTGGACGACAATCATCGATCTGCTTTGCGAACAGAATTATCCACCCCGTTATCGATGCAGCCAAATGCCCAGGATGCAGAAGAGCGATAGACGGAGATCAAACAGGCTCTGCATGCTGCTGTTAATGCTACCCAAGGTCCAACAACTAAACACACACAGAAACTGGAAACATAACTTTCCCGACACAAAATTGAGCATAGAAGTCAATAGCATTAGATTGCACGATGTATTCCGGACCATTTTGTTCAATTTACCATTTATAAATGATCACCCTGACTGCAGTATGCACTAGTGAAAACACACAGAAACGATGGATATTTGCATCCGCACTTGCACTGTTAGATGTGCGCAAAACGATTCCTCCGAACTCCAGATACGGTGAGGCACGGAGATGCCTTAAACACCAACTGATTCGGAGCCTGAGAAATGATTGGGAGCAGTAGTGGGTTGGGAAGTATAGCGAGATGGAAAAAGCTGCAGCGATTGGCAATAGCCGCAACCTTTTCCGTCTGATTAGACAAACCGGTCCACATAAACCAGGCGTTAGCGAATTGATCAAAGAAGCGAACGGCTCACTGATTCAAGGTCAAGAACGTCGTCTTATTCGCTGGGCGGAACATTTCGAGAACCAGTTTAATTGGCCTTTATCCTCTTAAAGTTTGATCACTAGCGCAATGGGTACAGCTCTTGCTGTAGATACCAGTGCTCAGTCAGAAACAGGGGTTCCTCACGAGGTAAGCTATTTTAAACGATATAAGGCTGCCGGACCAGATGGGTTACCTCCGTCTATTTAGAAAGACGGTGGCCCGACAATTTTACTGGAGTTGACAACACTCCTCGGTTTGATATCGGAAAAGGAACATGTTCCGAAGACTTTGTGTGAATCGGTGATCGTACCGATTTATAAGAAAGGTGATAGATCCTCCTATGAAAACCACTGGGAAATAAGTCTGGTTAGCATCGCATCCAAACTGCTCGCTGGTATAGTTCTCCAACGCTCATCTAACGCTCGCGAACAGCACTCGCGCGAGAATCAAGCTGGTTCCAGACCTGCCAGGAGTTGTATTAATCATATATTTACTCTTCGACAAATTTTAGAACATAGACACACCTCCTATAGGCCCACTTTTTTCGTTTTTCTTGATCTTAAAGCAGTCTTCGACTCAGTTGACTGCACAGTTCTCTGACACTGCCTCTTGTTAAAGGGTGTACCAGAGAAATTCATTTCCATTGTAAAACCCCTTTATGTGCAAAGCCGAAGCCAAGTTCGGACTTAGGGTGTTGTTTCACTCGGGTTCACCACGAGAAAGGGTGTACGTGATCGATATGATTCCAGAGACCGCACGTTTGTCAGGTGATGATAGTGGCATCGAACTTTTCCCGGATGGAAAGGTATCGAACCTTGAGTATGCGGACGACATAGTTCTTCTAAGTGAAGATGCAGGTAAGTTGCAAGCTTCTCTAGACAGCTTGACGGACTGTGTAGCAATGTTCGGTATGTGTTTTGCACCTTCAAAGTGCAAGATGGTCTTGCAGGACTGGGTTGGTCCAACGCCAAACCTTTCAGTGTCTGGGGAGACTATATACGTGGTTGACAAGTTCTGTTACCTGGGGAGCTGCATTTCACCCGGATGTCGAATATCGGATGAGGTGTCTCTGCGTATACAGAAGGTTCGCTTGACGTTTACTAACCTGAGTCATCTGTAGCGTCGACATGACATTCGTTTACCTATCAAGGGTCGAGTGTACGCTGCAGCAGTGAGGCCCGTGCTTCTGTATGGTTCGGAGACATGGCCACTGAGGGTGGGGGACATACGAAGATTGTCGGTATTTGGACATCGATGAATTCGTAGCATTGCACGGATCTGGTGGGAAATTCGTGTGAGCAATGTCGAGGTTTGGCAGAAAGTCTTAGATTCAAGGGTCAAATCATTAGATGAAACACTTAAGCTGACCAGGTTAAGATGGTTGGGACATGTGTTACACATGTCCCCTGACAGGATTCCTTGGCGCGCCATGTTCGCTGAGGCGGGTACCGGTTGGAAGATGATTAAGGGTGGTCAGTCCATAATATAGAAGAAAGGTATGAAAAGCCTAATTAGTGGACTTGGCCATGTAGGGCGTGTTTTTGAATTCCTGGGTAGGGTCCAAGAGACTGTCCCATTCAATGATTAGATACGTTGGGGGATATGGTTAGATGCCGCGATCAGTGGCGCTTTTGCATCGACAAATTTCTTCATCGAATTAATTCCATCAATGTAGTTCTGCTGTTACTCCTTTCATATTCTTTTCTCCTTCAATATTTCCTTTTGAGATTGCCGCTAGGAGATAGCAACCAAATCCACCGCATCCAGTGCACGGTTGTTGGCTGTCTGAACTAAACTGAACTGGCCTGTGGGTAATTCCGGACACCATGATATCGCTTTCGCCCTGAGCAAAAAGGTCAACAGCGCCTTGACTTCTTGGGAACCGGCTTCTTCAAGGTTGACTCTAGCACGCTTCAAGGGCTCTCCCCAGAATCTGTCGGTGATTGCTATCTTCGTACCGACAAATGCGGCTGAAAATACAACAGAATGTGACTTCTATAACAGTATACAAGATCTAATCAATCGTGTTTCAAACGGTGATTTACTGTTCATCGCGGGTGACTGGAACGCGCAAACAGGCCCCTCGGATGAGTCCACTCGCCATGTCCTAGGAAAGTTCAGACCTGGTCAACGCTGTGAGAATGGAAACCGCCTAGTGAATGTAGCTGATGCTGGCAGGTTAGTCATCTGCAACTCTCCGTTCCAACACCCCAGAAGACATTTGTTGACCTGGTACTCAAACGATGGTCATTGCGCATCAAATTGATCATATTCCGGTGCAATATCATTGAGCTTCATGAGTAGAGGACTGTCGAGCGTTCCGCGGCGCAGTAACGGGAAAGACGAATAGTGCATACCATGTCCTTGTACGTGGGCGTTTCAAAATCCATCTCTCTGCGCACCTCAAAGTCTCACCACCGGGCTGAATCAATGTCGCAACCCTGGAAATACCAGAAACGTGCAACACTCTCTCGAACGCTATCGCAGCCCGGCTGGCTACCGTAACTGGCGTACAGATGGATGAGTCCTCCGTGGAAGAACAGTGGAAGGTGATCGAGTTCGTGGTCAAGGCGGTTGCTTGGAAGGAGCTGGGAGGAACTGGAAAACGTTTAGAAGACTGGATCTCAGCGACATCCCTCTCGCTCGGCTAGAGCCGATCGTAAGAGGTACTGGATCGAAGCGGCAGAGAAGATGGAGACCGCTTTTGGTGGTGGTAACTTCGGCAAATAATTTCGACTCATTCGGAGTGCTTCGGATGGGTGGTGCATGCTTGAATCCGTGTTATATGATGCAGCAGACCAGATTATCCCCGAGCGGAGGAGAAAAATCGAACGTTGGGTGGAGTATTTTGATCGGCTTCTCAAGCGACCTTCCGGTCACACAGCGGATCTTCCATCCTCTCGGAGTGTAGGAATGTAAGACGTCACCTGCGAGCCACCAAGTATGACGGAAATCGCCGGGGTCGTCAACCAGTCGAAAAACAAGAAAGCTGCTGGGGAGGATAGCATATCATCGGAAGTGTGTAAGACCTGTTTGTCATCACTGATACACAGGCTCCACGTGCTGTTCCGATCTATAAGGGAAGGAGAGACGTTTCCAACGGACTGGGGTGCCTCTCTTCTGTTACCCATTCCTAAGATAGAAGACAAGACAATGTGTGAGAACTATCGGGGGATCAGTTTAATTGACGTCGCTGCAAAGATTTTTTGCCCACTGCTACCCAGTCGCGAGAGACTCCCGCATTCGGCCGAACCAAGGGGCGGGGGGGGGGGGGGGGGTTCTGACGTGGCAGACGTTGTATGGACTGATTCTTCACATTCCGTCGAGTACTGGAACACTGCTACAAGTTCCAGCAGCCAACAGTAGCCTGCTTCATTGGTTTCCGGACTGCCTTTGACTCGGTTAATCCTGAATCCCTTTGGGGTATACTAGAATCCGATGGTATTCCTGTCGAACTCAAGGATCCTGAGAGCTTACTATGCATCCCCTAGCGCACATGTCCGGGTGTATGGCGAAGAATCTTCGACATTCACGATCAATTCCGGAGTTAGACTGGGATGCCTTCTCTCACCAGTGTTGTTCACCTATGCAGTCGACGGGACAATGATCAAAGCCTTGGCTGATTATCCCGGCGTCCAGTTGAGTCCAATGGTGTACATCTCAAACCTGGAGTTTGCAGACGACGTTTTCGGGCTAGGAGATTCTCTCGCCATACTTAACCTGGGATGACAAAGAGCCTTCTCAGAGACGGTGACGAGCGACTTTTTTGTGATCTAGCAGGCGATCCACGTGACCTTTCAGTCACTGTTGACACATTGCTGCGTTGTGCGATGCTCTTTTAACAGTCAGATCAAACAGGCCGTTGATATCCAGTACGCGTATTATGTGCAGATCCTTACCCCGGCTGCTCGACCAAGGTATTCTATCGTTTGCCCCCCTGGGGATCTATCACTTTCGCAAAGAGTGCAGATTGAAGTTGGTTTCGTCTGTTCATATGACCTCATGATTCGATGCATCGCACCGTTGCATCTGTCCGACCTAACTATGTCAGTGAATGTTGGAAGAATTTTACAAACACCGCTTCCTCTTCTGCTTGTTCTGCAATAAATTAATCGTTTCTGATATGCGATAAACTTAAACGTTATCAAATTTCCGACGAGGTAGTTGCTGATCGTGGTGGCTGGAAGATCCTTTTCTTACTCAGTCTAATTTGCAGTGCTGAAAGCGTTAGCGTAGTCTCATTTTGTCACTGGTCCTTTGCCCTTCAATCGCACGGCCGAATCAGTGGTCACATCTCTCCCCACCCCATAGGTTCTCGTACGTACTGTTGCATTTATAAGCAGGAATCCAGCTCACCGGTTATCATGGTGGTGTGGATACTCACGGGGTGGAGAGATTTCGGGCGACTGACAGGTGACCTCTGCTAAGCTAATCACGTCTGTGGCTGGAGGGCGATGTGATTGGGGTTTCACTTTAGGTTTAAAAGATGTAGTGTTGAATAAACCAAGTGCCTATGATAATGCCTAGATTCTTTGTTCGGTTTCTTGACCGAAATCTGTCAAATATATCCCTAATTTGACCGCATGGTGACATAATTAAGCTTAATGTTTCTGTACCCATTATGCTTCGGAGTTCATTTCTTTTTACTGAATTCTATTCAATCTCTTCATTAATAGATAATGTTGGGGAAATTTTCACACAAATATTATGACCAATTTCCTTCACCCATAAAACGCTGTTACCTTCACTGTTAGTTATACGTCTAGAGAGCTTGCATCTCCATGTGGTTCATGTGAGAGTCTGAATGATGTACATATAAAGCATACACACGAATGTTTCAGAGGAATAATGATTTTCTTTCTTCCAGTCTTTAGCTGACAATTCTGGTGCTCAATTCTTGACAACTGTACTTCTTGATTTCGGAAATGGCCTCTTCGAAATGTGGATGTAAAGGCATCCGTTCGTGTGCCATCTGTGATAAAAATAAGCGAATCCCTGAGGTAGGTGTATTCTTTCTCTGTGTGCACTCCTATATACTTTTTAGACCAATTGTCTCAACGAGCTTTCATTTATCCTATGCACGGCGTGCTCTCGTGCATCATTTGGCCATCACACATGCAACACCATGGACAGTTCGAGCTTCTCATTTGGTGATGTATTCGTGATTCCTGAATTTGTAACTGAGAAGGAAGAACAGTTTCTTTTGGGAGAAATTGACGCCAGTTCGTGGGCTTTGTCACAGTCTGGAAGACGGAAACAGGTAAGCCCCAGAACTTTTTCTTCCCCTATGTCGTATTCAACAGTCGATCACCAGAGAAAAACAAGAGATGATGTCGTCTTGTAGACTTTAATTGACAAGCCAATTAAATGTACAGATAAGATACAGAAAACAGCCTGAGGGTTGATTTTTTTCGGCACAATAAATGGCAAACGTGGGAACGATTCAAAGTTTAGAAAACCTTACAATCAGTTCAATCGCATTACTTTTACGCAGCTATCTCCCACCAAGGGATAAGTCGGCTTCATAGATGTCGCGAATCGTCACCAACCATTCGCGGTAGTTGGATACTAGTTCAGTGCAAACCATGACTCAGTTTTGCTTCCAGTGGGAGGGGGGGGGGGGCGGTGTTAAACTGACTGTAGGCGTATGTGCGTTGGCTTGTTTTTTTATTCCCTGACGAAGCAGAACTGCAAATAAGGGGCTTACTTTCTTGATATTTAGGCTTGGGAAGCGTGATTTGCAGACTTTGACAGTTTTTTGAGACGACCCAAATGTTAGGAGTCATGAGCCCCGGCGGAATTCGAACCCACGCACGATTGCCACTTACGCTTTGGTACCGCGAGTGCTCTACCAACTGAGCTACAAGATCACCCCGAAGGGTTTCGGACGAGCGAATGATTGAGTCGAGCACCCAACCACAAGGCTATACGGGCTGACCCAGGGATGTGCAACGCTGATGATTCTTAACAAGGATGAAGCAACTTCCATGGTTTTCGGTGGTGAGTTGAGCCTTGACACTGCGTGATGAGCCGTGTTATATAGAATTCGGATGTGTGAAGCAAGGAGGGGTTCAATGTCGATTGTGTGAGCATTTTCCTGTCGTCTGTCCTAGGCGTGAATCATACTTGGGAAAGTCGCACACGGCTTATGGAACTATGTGCTGCTGCTAATCTTTCTTACCGAAGCTAAAGTTGAAGAATCGAGCCAGAATTTATAGATTGATGCATGTAATGTCTAATGACGTCCAAACGAAAACCTTTTCGTGCATAGTTTATTGAGCTGGATTTCTTTGGTTCGTACATTGCAAGCAGTCGTCTGCCGCATCGCAGTCTAAACAATTCATGTCTGGCTTTTGAGATCCGCATATATGTCAACAGTTGACATAAAAACGAGGCTTCAAAACCTCATCGGTTGGTTGAAAAAGTTACAACTTCTTTCCTTTAGAGGTCCTCCATTTTAGTGTTATCTAATAACTAATTGGTCAAAAAAACCAACTATTACTTTTTGATATTTTTGGAAACGCACATAGGCACACGCTATTAGAGTTAGTACTTTGTGTGTCGGGCAGAGTTTCATTTGTGTTCCTCCTTACTGCCATAATAAGTAGTAATAGTAATAATCATAGTTTGTCCTTCCAACTCAGTGTGGTTGTCACTCGTGCATCTCACGAACTACACTTCCGATTGCAGGATTTCGGTCCAAAGGTGAACTTCAAACGTCAGCGTGTGAATCCAGCACGATTTACCGGATTACCTGCCTATAGTGAGTTCCTGGTGGATCGCATAAACGAATGGATCCGAACAAATGATTCCTCTAATTTCTCCCCATTCGATGCTGTCGAATTGTGCAATTTGGAATACACACCGGATCGTGGAGCGTGCATCGTCCCGCATCTGGATGATGTTTGGTTATGGGGTGATCGTCTAATCACGCTTAATTTGTGCTCACCCACGGTGCTTAGTTTTACGCTTCCAACAGATCCCGTGACTAACAAAGACGTAGGACGAGAGTACCAAAGAATCGAATCTGTGCTTGCATCCATGAACGGAGTAAGTCTGTGGTCGGTTTTGATACTTTTCCGCGAAGCTTTTTCCAAATAATGTGATCATTAGAATTTTCGGTTCGGAATAGATTCGAAAAACGAGGTTGATTTTGGGTTTCTATAGTACAGTAGCATATATACACTGCTGGAAGTGTAATTCATTGTGGGGCGAGAGGCATCTAGACAGCATATTCGAGTCATCTCATTTCATCGCCCCGACACAGTGTCTTTATACTCCTACATTTGGCCATTCATTTGCACCGAAAAAACCTAGGTTTACAGTCACCGTTCAGCATGATACCCTATATCGATGCCCCATTTGTCTGCGATCAGTATGCGTTGTGCGGTTTGCGTTTTCCACGCATTTAGTGCTCCTGGAAACCAGTCGAATGCTCTTATTTTTAGTTCTCTTATTTCCTCTTATTATGCAATAATAGCACAATATTTCATTTGGGGGTTTGCGACTTATTTGACGCTGCCAATTGACAGCGACCGGTGTCGGCAGGATCCGAACCCGGGACAGACCGTTTGACCAAAGTAATTTTTGTTTAGCCGCTTCTGCTTCAGGCCTTCGACTTCGTAAATGAAACCGCATTGACTAACTATCTCATGAGTAATCCAGTGCCTGAGAAGAATTTATCAATCCTCAAAGACTTGTATCATCATACCTCAGGTCGGGTTAGGGCCTACGACCAACTTTCGCGCACTACTGTCATCTCCAGTGGAGTACGGCAAGGTCGTCCTGCATCCCAATTTCTCTTCAACTTAGCACTGGAGGACTTTCTGCGGAATGCCCTGTCTGGTCTTCCAAACGGCGGAGTTGAACTCCTCCCAGAGAACAGAGCTTCCGACCTAGAATCTGCCGATAATATCGTCTTGCTGAGTGATACTGCACAGCCAATACAACACGCTCTGAACCGCTTGGCGATTGCGATATCCAGATATGGTGTGCACTTTGCACCTTCCAAGTGTAAAGTGCCCATGCGAAATTGACAACTGTCTGTGTCTGCACTCACTCTTTCTGGTGATCAGCTAGAAAAAGTCGATAATTTCAAGTACCCCGGGAGCTTGATTACAGCTGGAGTTCGTGTTAGAGAGGAGATCAGTTCACGAATAGCGAGTTGCTAGCGCAGCTTCTGCAAACCTGCGACATCTGTGTCGCCGATACCATTACGACGAGACTGCACCTGGGCGTGGTGTGATGGCCTGCGTGTCTCCATGACCCAAAGAGCTATGCAGGACGGCTTCTCTAAGCCGGAGATGCAATCATGCCTGAAAGGTCGATCGGTAGAGGCCAGACAAAGTCCAGTCTCAGAACCATTTCACGGGGAACATCTGACTCCAACCAACATGCCCCTGGAGAGGACACTCCAGGGAATAAACGCGGAGAGAAACAGTTTACCGGTCTGAAAACCTCCACTAGATGGACGGTGGAGTGGAGTACCTGGGGTTTCTCTCGACGATGGGAGAAGTCATCGCACTTCATTGGGCAGCTATCTTTCGCCTAAGCTGAGCAGCCCCCAGCCCAAAGGATGCTGCCCCGCCCACGTTCCGCTTGCTCCATTGAATGTATGGGACTAAGGACTGAATCCGAAAGGCGGATCGATGACAAAACGCCAGCGAAGACGAGACAGAACGCATGGAACAATCAGGTCTCGCTTGACCGACCAGACGAAGTTCCTTCACGGGTGCTTCAATCACGTTCCCGTGCTGGGTTAACGCCCCATTGCCTTGTGGGCGAGACTTTTGAGTCAAAGACTCCGGTTACGGTTCCCAAAGAAAACCCCTTCTGTGGTGTGGGCAATCGCGAATTATGATGTGCCCAAAAATCTCCGGTGGTCAATCGGGGAACATTCCTTATCTCTCTGCTCTTCATCCTTTGCGTTCCAATTATAAATGCGCACGAGTAGCCACAATGAGTCGTGACTGTGAACTTGCAGCTTTCGGAAAGAGTAGTGAATTAAAGGAAGGGGAAGAAATGGAATCGATTCTTTTACCTGAGCATTCTCTTCACTTAGCTGCTCTCAACGTCCGCACACTTTGCCAAACGGGGCCACAGGGTACCCCAACTAGGACTCTTGCAACCTTTAACATAGACTTTTGTTGTCTCTGAAACACGCATACAGGACCCAACTTCAGTGTTAACACTTCGCTCCCCAGATACAAGCTCGGCTTCTCGTTTCACTCTTCGCGTGTCGGGTGATTCGGTGTCTACTGCTCGTGGTCAGGCCGGCGTTGGCATCGCTTTGAGCATGAAGGCTGAGCGTGCACAACTCGAATGGGCCCCGGTCAGCAGCCGTCTGTATGCGGTTCGGTTGAATGGTTCTATGCATTTCAACAGCACTAGACTGGAGCGTCGATGCCTGTTTGTCGTTTCTGTGCATGCCTCAACTGACTGTAGCTCTCCTGAGGCTAAAGACGAATTCTACCAGGATTTGTCTCAACTGCTGCGTAGCGTGCGCTTTACGGACATCATGGTTGTTGCTGGTGATTTCAGTGCTCAAGTCGGAAGCCTAGACGATACGGAGAGGAATATGGGAGGCCGATATTGCGTTCCATCCGATCGAACTGATAACGGTGATCGACTCATTCAATTATGTTCCGACCATGAACTGTTCCTAGAGAGTACAAATTTCTCGCACTAAAGGCGTCACCGACTAACCTGGCGTCCTCCGGCGTCTTCACAGCGTTGGACTCAAGTCGACCATATTGCTATCGGTTACCGCTGGTGCGGATCAATTCAAGACTGTCAATTATTTTGGTCCACGTCTGTGGACACTGATCACGCTCTTGTCCTTGTGCGTTTCAGCTTGCGCCTTGTTGGTGGTCGAAAAAACGCCAAAGCGAACCGTCCCTCGCAGCTGCTACTGGACGACAACCATCGATCTGCTTTCCAAGTGGAATCATCCATTACACAGTGTAGATCATTACAGTTCATTTCGCGAAAACGAGGAAATCTATGATTGCTACTGAAATAGAACCCCCTGTCTTGTTCGGCACGCGTAAATAGAGCACGGGACGGTAGGTGATGGGCGGGCATTTGGAAAACAAGTCCGAACCATAGGGGGCGGTGTTGTGCGATCACTTCGTTAACGGAGCGGTCATCCGTCCCCAACGCACGGCGGCGCACCACGTCATTACTCACTCGATGATCCCGCCAGATGCAAGGGATGCTTCGGAGATATCTGTGGTCAGACATAGAATGACACCGAGCATTCTCAACGCGAAGTGGCCACGTCTCCAAACCGTAGAGTAGGGCACTACAAGACCGTGTTGTACATTCGTCCCTTAAGAGAGAGCCGGATGTCACATCAGCAACACAGTACCGTTCAGTTCAGTTCAGACAGCCAACAACCGTGCACTGGATGCGGTGGATTTGGTTGCTATCTCCTAGCGGCAATCTCAAAAGGAAATATTGAAGGAGAAAAGAATATGAAAGGAGTAACAGCAGAACTACATTGATGGAATTAATTCGATGAAGAAATTTGTCGATGCAAAAGCGCCACTGATCGCGGCATCTAACCATATCCCCCAACGTATCTAATCATTGAATGGGACAGTCTCTTGGACCCTACCCAGGAATTCAAAAACACGCCCTACATGGCCAAGTCCACTAATTAGGCTTTTCATACCTTTCTTCTATATTATGGACTGACCACCCTTAATCATCTTCCAACCGGTACCCGCCTCAGCGAACATGGCGCGCCAAGGAATCCTGTCAGGGGACATGTGTAACACATGTCCCAACCATCTTAACCTGGTCAGCTTGAGTGTTTCATCTAATGATTTGACCCTTGAATCTAAGACTTTCTGCCAAACCTCGACATTGCTCACACGAATTTCCCACCAGATCCGTGCAATGCTACGAATTCATCGATGTCCAAATACCGACAATCTTCGTATGTCCCCCACCCTCAGTGGCCATGTCTCCGAACCATACAGAAGCACGGGCCTCACTGCTGCAGCGTACACTCGACCCTTGATAGGTAAACGAATGTCATGTCGACGCTACAGATGACTCAGGTTAGTAAACGTCAAGCGAACCTTCTGTATACGCAGAGACACCTCATCCGATATTCGACATCCGGGTGAAATGCAGCTCCCCAGGTAACAGAACTTGTCAACCACGTATATAGTCTCCCCAGACACTGAAAGGTTTGGCGTTGGACCAACCCAGTCCTGCAAGACCATCTTGCACTTTGAAGGTGCAAAACACATACCGAACATTGCTACACAGTCCGTCAAGCTGTCTAGAGAAGCTTGCAACTTACCTGCATCTTCACTTAGAAGAACTATGTCGTCCGCATACTCAAGGTTCGATACCTTTCCATCCGGGAAAAGTTCGATGCCACTATCATCACCTGACAAACGTGCGGTCTCTGGAATCATATCGATCACGTACACCCTTTCTCGTGGTGAACCCGAGTGAAACAACACCCTAAGTCCGAACTTGGCTTCGGCTTTGCACATAAAGGGGTTTTACAATGGAAATGAATTTCTCTGGTACACCCTTTAACAAGAGGCAGTGTCAGAGAACTGTGCAGTCAACTGAGTCGAAGACTGCTTTAAGATCAAGAAAAACGAAAAAAGTGGGCCTATAGGAGGTGTGTCTATGTTCTAAAATTTGTCGAAGAGTAAATATATGATTAATACAACTCCTGGCAGGTCTGGAACCAGCTTGATTCTCGCGCGAGTGCTGTTCGCGAGCGTTAGATGAGCGTTGGAGAACTATACCAGCGAGCAGTTTGGATGCGATGCTAACCAGACTTATTTCCCAGTGGTTTTCATAGGAGGATCTATCACCTTTCTTATAAATCGGTACGATCACCGATTCACACAAAGTCTTCGGAACATGTTCCTTTTCCGATATCAAACCGAGGAGTGTTGTCAACTCCAGTAAAATTGTCGGGCCACCGTCTTTCTAAATAGACGGAGGTAACCCATCTGGTCCGGCAGCCTTATATCGTTTAAAATAGCTTACCTCGTGAGGAACCCCTGTTTCTGACTGAGCACTGGTATCTACAGCAAGAGCTGTACCCATTGCGCTAGTGATCAAACTTTAAGAGGATAAAGGCCAATTAAACTGGTTCTCGAAATGTTCCGCCCCGCGAATAAGACGACGTTCTTGACCTTGAATCAGTGAGCCGTTCGCTTCTTTGATCAATTCGCTAACGCCTGGTTTATGTGGACCGGTTTGTCTAATCAGACGGAAAAGGTTGCGGCTATTGCCAATCGCTGCAGCTTTTTCCATCTCGCTATACTTCCCAACCCACTACTGCTCCCAATCATTTCTCAGGCTCCGAATCAGTTGGTGTTTAAGGCATCTCCGTGCCTCACCGTATCTGGAGTTCGGAGGAATCGTTTTGCGCACATCTAACAGTACAAGTGCGGATGCAAATATCCATCGTTTCTGTGTGTTTTCACTAGTGCATACTGCAGTCAGGGTGATCATTTATAAATGGTAAATTGAACAAAATGGTCCGGAATACATCGTGCAATCTAATGCTATTGACTTCTATGCTCAATTTTGTGTCGGGAAAGTTATGTTTCCAGTTTCTGTGTGTGTTTAGTTGTTGGACCTTGGGTAGCATTAACAGCAGCATGCAGAGCCTGTTTGATCTCCGTCTATCGCTCTTCTGCATCCTGGGCATTTGGCTGCATCGATAACCGGGTGGATAATTCTGTTCGCAAAGCAGATCGATGATTGTCGTCCAGTAGCAGCTGCGGGGGACGGTTCGCTTTGGCGTTTTTTCGACCACCAACAAGGCGCAAGCTGAAACGCACAAGGACAAGAGCGTGATCAGTGTCCACAGACGTGGACCAAAATAATTGACAGTCTTGAATTGATCCGCACCAGCGGTAACCGATAGCAATATGGTCGACTTGAGTCCAACGCTGTGAAGACGCCGGAGGACGCCAGGTTAGTCGGTGACGCCTTTAGTGCGAGAAATTTGTACTCTCTAGGAACAGTTCATGGTCGGAACATAATTGAATGAGTCGATCACCGTTATCAGTTCGATCGGATGGAACGCAATATCGGCCTCCCATATTCCTCTCCGTATCGTCTAGGCTTCCGACTTGAGCACTGAAATCACCAGCAACAACCATGATGTCCGTAAAGCGCACGCTACGCAGCAGTTGAGACAAATCCTGGTAGAATTCGTCTTTAGCCTCAGGAGAGCTACAGTCAGTTGAGGCATGCACAGAAACGACAAACAGGCATCGACGCTCCAGTCTAGTGCTGTTGAAATGCATAGAACCATTCAACCGAACCGCATACAGACGGCTGCTGACCGGGGCCCATTCGAGTTGTGCACGCTCAGCCTTCATGCTCAAAGCGATGCCAACGCCGGCCTGACCACGAGCAGTAGACACCGAATCACCCGACACGCGAAGAGTGAAACGAGAAGCCGAGCTTGTATCTGGGGAGCGAAGTGTTAACACTGAAGTTGGGTCCTGTATGCGTGTTTCAGAGACAACAAAAGTCTATGTTAAAGGTTGCAAGTTGTCTAGAGAAGATTGCAACTTACCTGCATCTTCACTTAGAAGAACTATGTCGTCCGCATACTCAAGGTTCGATACCTTTCCATCCGGGAAAAGTTCGATACCACTATCATCACCTGACAAACGTGCGGTCTCTGGAATCATATCGATCACGTGCACCCTTTCTCGTGGTGAACCCGAGTGAAACAACACCCTAAGTCCGAACTTGGCTTCGGCTTTGCACATAAAGGGGTTTTACAATGGAAATGAATTTCTCTGGTACACCCTTTAACAAGAGGCAGTGTCAGAGAACTGTGCAGTCAACTGAGTCGAAGACTGCTTTAAGATCAAGAAAAACGAAAAAAGTGGGCCTATAGGAGGTGTGTCTATGTTCTAAAATTTGTCGAAGAGTAAATATATGATTAATACAACTCCTGGCAGGTCTGGAACCAGCTTGATTCTCGCGCGAGTGCTGTTCGCGAGCGTTAGATGAGCGTTGGAGAACTATACCAGCGAGCAGTTTGGATGCGATGCTAACCAGACTTATTTCCCAGTGGTTTTCATAGGAGGATCTATCACCTTTCTTATAAATCGGTACGATCACCGATTCACACAAAGTCTTCGGAACATGTTCCTTTTCCGATATCAAACCGAGGAGTGTTGTCAACTCCAGTAAAATTGTCGGGCCACCGTCTTTCTAAATAGACGGAGGTAACCCATCTGGTCCGGCAGCCTTATATCGTTTAAAATAGCTTACCTCGTGAGGAACCCCTGTTTCTGACTGAGCACTGGTATCTACAGCAAGAGCTGTACCCATTGCGCTAGTGATCAAACTTTAAGAGGATAAAGGCCAATTAAACTGGTTCTCGAAATGTTCCGCCCAGCGAATAAGACGACGTTCTTGACCTTGAATCAGTGAGCCGTTCGCTTCTTTGATCAATTCGCTAACGCCTGGTTTATGTGGACCGGTTTGTCTAATCAGACGGAAAAGGTTGCGGCTATTGCCAATCGCTGCAGCTTTTTCCATCTCGCTATACTTCCCAACCCACTACTGCTCCCAATCATTTCTCAGGCTCCGAATCAGTTGGTGTTTAAGGCATCTCCGTGCCTCACCGTATCTGGAGTTCGGAGGAATCGTTTTGCGCACATCTAACAGTGCAAGTGCGGATGCAAATATCCATCGTTTCTGTGTGTTTTCACTAGTGCATACTGCAGTCAGGGTGATCATTTATAAATGGTAAATTGAACAAAATGGTCCGGAATACATCGTGCAATCTAATGCTATTGACTTCTATGCTCAATTTTGTGTCGGGAAAGTTATGTTTCCAGTTTCTGTGTGTGTTTAGTTGTTGGACCTTGGGTAGCATTAACAGCAGCATGCAGAGCCTGTTTGATCTCCGTCTATCGCTCTTCTGCATCCTGGGCATTTGGCTGCATCGATAACCGGGTGGATAATTCTGTTCGCAAAG
This sequence comes from Fasciola hepatica, assembly GCA_948099385.1. Taxonomy (NCBI): domain Eukaryota; kingdom Metazoa; phylum Platyhelminthes; class Trematoda; order Plagiorchiida; family Fasciolidae; genus Fasciola; species Fasciola hepatica. The sequence goes on from CANUEZ040000053.1 coordinate 4,912,670, forward strand.
CAGATCGATGATTGTCGTCCAGTAGCAGCTGCGGGGGACGGTTCGCTTTGGCGTTTTTTCGACCACCAACAAGGCGCAAGCTGAAACGCACAAGGACAAGAGCGTGATCAGTGTCCACAGACGTGGACCAAAATAATTGACAGTCTTGAATTGATCCGCACCAGCGGTAACCGATAGTAATATGGTCGACTTGAGTCCAACGCTGTGAAGACGCCGGAGGACGCCAGGTTAGTCGGTGACGCCTTTAGTGCGAGAAATTTGTACTCTCTAGGAACAGTTCATGGTCGGAACATAATTGAATGAGTCGATCACCGTTATCAGTTCGATCGGATGGAACGCAATATCGGCCTCCCATATTCCTCTCCGTATCGTCTAGGCTTCCGAATTGAGCACTGAAATCACCAGCAACAACCATGATGTCCGTAAAGCGCACGCTACGCAGCAGTTGAGACAAATCCTGGTAGAATTCGTCTTTAGCCTCAGGAGAGCTACAGTCAGTTGAGGCATGCACAGAAACGACAAACAGGCATCGACGCTCCAGTCTAGTGCTGTTGAAATGCATAGAACCATTCAACCGAACCGCATACAGACGGCTGCTGACCGGGGCCCATTCGAGTTGTGCACGCTCAGCCTTCATGCTCAAAGCGATGCCAACGCCGGCCTGACCACGAGCAGTAGACACCGAATCACCCGACACGCGAAGAGTGAAACGAGAAGCCGAGCTTGTATCTGGGGAGCGAAGTGTTAACACTGAAGTTGGGTCCTGTATGCGTGTTTCAGAGACAACAAAAGTCTATGTTAAAGGTTGCAAGTTGTCTAGAGAAGATTGCAACTTACCTGCATCTTCACTTAGAAGAACTATGTCGTCCGCATACTCAAGGTTCGATACCTTTCCATCCGGGAAAAGTTCGATGCCACTATCATCACCTGACAAACGTGCGGTCTCTGGAATCATATCGATCACGTACACCCTTTCTCGTGGTGAACCCGAGTGAAACAACACCCTAAGTCCGAACTTGGCTTCGGCTTTGCACATAAAGGGGTTTTACAATGGAAATGAATTTCTCTGGTACACCCTTTAACAAGAGGCAGTGTCAGAGAACTGTGCAGTCAACTGAGTCGAAGACTGCTTTAAGATCAAGAAAAACGAAAAAAGTGGGCCTATAGGAGGTGTGTCTATGTTCTAAAATTTGTCGAAGAGTAAATATATGATTAATACAACTCCTGGCAGGTCTGGAACCAGCTTGATTCTCGCGCGAGTGCTGTTCGCGAGCGTTAGATGAGCGTTGGAGAACTATACCAGCGAACAGTTTGGATGTGATACTAACCAGACTATTTCGCTTGTGGTGTTCACAGGAAGATCTATTGCCTGTCTTATGGTTCGGTACCATCATCGATTCACACCAGTTTCTTTGGAACTTGTTCTCAATGCCATGCCGAACCGAGGATTTTTATCAATTACAGTAATAGTGTTGAGCAACTGTTTTCGAAAATAGACCGAGGCAGCCCATCTGGAGTACTTGAATTCATCGACTTTTTCTAGCTGATCACCAGAAAGAGTGAGTGCAGACACAGAAAGTTGTCAATTTCGCATGGCAACTTTACACTTGGAAGGTGCAAAGTGCACACCATATCTGGATATCGCAATCGCCAAGCGGTTCAGAGCGTGTTGTATTGGCTGTGCAGTATCACTCAGCAAGACGATATTATCGGCAGATTCTAGGTCGGAAGCTCTGTTCTCTGGGAGGAGTTCAACTCCGCCGTTTGGAAGACCAGACAGGGCATTCCGCAGAAAGTCCTCCAGTGCTAAGTTGAAGAGAAATTGGGATATAAGGCAACCTTGCCTGAAAGTTAACCGGCGCATTTGGTAATATCATAATGTATGGTAATGGAGAAGGCTGCGTCTATTATCGATGCTCACAAGCTTTACCGTTTGAATGAATGCACCGGGTCAGGGAAGCCCTGTGAAGGTGAGTTAGTCAGGGAATCCGACGGATCGCTGATTCATTCGCAGGACCGTTATCTGAAACATGTGGTGCACTTTAGGGAGCAGTTTACTTGGCCCACTTCTACAGTGGACTCTTCGCGTATACCTGTAGGCGAACCGATGCCGGTAGATATCACTTTTCCATCAGCGATGGAAGTTATGCTGGAGGAAGTTTATCTGAAATATACAAAGCCGCTGAGCCTGATATGTTGTTTTCATTTGCTTTTAAGGATGGAGGCGAAGCTTTGTTTTGGAGTTAGCAAAGCTCCTCCGGGTTGTTTGGGAAATTGAGGATAGTCTCAGGGAGTGGTATGAATTGGTGATTGTGCCTGTTCACAAGAAAGGTGACAGATTCTCTTGTGTAAACCACAGAGTAATAAGCTTGGTAAGTATCGCATCCAAACAACTCACCGGTCTTATTCTCCACCGATTATCCAGTGCCCACAAAATGTGTACGCGTGGGAATCTAGCTGGTTTCAGACCCAGTCGGAGTTGTATCGGCCAAATCTTTACTCTTCGGCAAACCTTAGAGCACTGACACATCCTCCGTAGGCCCAAAATCTCTGTCTTTCTTGGTCTGAAAGCGCCGTTCGATTCAGTCGACCGCACAGTTCTCTGACACTACCTCTTGTTGAAAGGCATACCGGAAAAACTCCTCCCTTTCAATGCCTATACGCCAACAGCTGAGTCTGAGTTCGTGCTTACGGCGGTGTTTCAACCGAGTTCACCACGGAAAGTGGTGTCCGTCGGGTTTGCCCTTAACAACCCTTCGATTTCAAATTTGTATTTGACATTTTTCTTGAGATAGCCTCATCCTCGTGTGAGGTTAGCGGCATCGATGTTTGCTCAGACAGTCAACTGTGTGACTTAGAATACGCGGACGATATTATTCTTCTGAGTGAAGATCCAGGTAAGTTGCAAGCTCTGTTAGATAGCCTAAACAACAGTTTACCAATGCTTAGGATGCATTTTGCACCTCCAAAGTGTTAAATGCTGCTGCAGGACTGGGTTGGTTCAGCAGCAAACCGTGTGTTGGCAGGGGAAGCTCTAGGTAAGGTAGGTAATTTCCGTTACCTTGGCAGTTACATTTCATCGGGTGGACGGGTATCATATGACGTGTCATTGTGTATAGGGAGGGCGCGTTTGGTTTTTGCCAACCTCCGCCTATCAAACCAACATTTCAACTCAGATGCATTGAATCGGGAATCATTTTCGGTGAGAAGCACTTGTGGCATAGCTTCCCGGCTGAAGCACTTCCTCAGAGCCTGGACTTCAAACGATGTGGTTGGCGTTAGTGTTAAAAATGCCTCAGCTTATTCCGAGCATGAGTCGGTTAATACGAGAGCATGATATCTGTTCAGAAAGGAGCCACAGAAATCGGCATGTACACGTTACCATGGAATTTAGCTGTTGGGCCACGGGTTCCAGTTGTTTGCTTTCGACTTCGCTTTGTGTAGACGCGCATCACAGTTCTTGGCTGTTGTACGTATACTGGCGTCCATTCCAGGCCACCAGCACGTTTGCTGAGCCAAAGACTTCATCTCCACCCCCAAGTGACCTTTATGCAGATCTTCTAGGACCGTTTTACACAAGGGAGTAGTTATTGTCGACCGTTTGCTACGATACGGTACTCCGTCAGGTCGTATCATAGATCTTCTCCATTCACGAAAAACTGTGGATACTTTTGTCCCACTTCCGGTTGCTAGCCTTTCTTGATAGCAGAAATCACCGACGAGTAGTATCGTTCAGTGTATTTTTGTAACCCCCCCCCTCCTGCGACGCTGGTGCGGCCGGTGACGTGAAACTGCACGGTTCAACTGCGGCGGATCGCGAGTATCTTGAAAGAAAATCATCATGTGGCGTTGCTTTACCAGGCCGATGTAGGATGTCGTAATCAAATGCAGCAAAGGCAATACTCCATCAATGCACCATGGTGGCTGTGGACTTGGCAACGGACTTATTTGGATCGAATAGAAATTGTAGTGCTTGGTGGTCCCCCGACAGTTGTGAACTCTAACCCAAATAGCTACTCATGAAGACGTTTTATCGCCCAGAATATAGCCAGGGATTCTTTAAGTATCCCTGAGTATCCTCTCTCAGCCGCATTCAGAAGTCGATAAATGTAGATGATGGGGCATCCATCTTAATCAAGTACTGCGCCGATTCCAACCTCATGAATAAAGCTGACGTCGGACGTTCTGGTATGCTGTTGGTGGGATCCCGCTAGACCTTCGTGTTAGTCAGTCCACCGCCACACAGGATGATGACTGGGTGAGGAATAACGACTTGTTGCGAAAATCGGCAAGAATCCGGAATGGTATTGTAAACAGCCAGGGGTCGATCTCAAGTGTGCTTGATTCTTCGGCGACTCCATTTCGGCTAGTGATTCTGAAGCAATCGGGATCCGGATGGTACCCATTAGTGTTCACCGTGAAACCAAGGAAGTTTAATGCCCGGACATGGAACTTGCATTTCGAAGGCTTGGTTAGAATATTCCTGGCGACGAGTCTTTCCAATGTCTGCTCTTCTTTTAACACACCGAAGACGATCACACCATCCTGATATGTCATTAACCCGGTCAAACCTTCAGACATCCTGTCAGTGGCCTCCTGGAAACTGCCCAATGAGAAGTGCAACCCATAGGTTAGGAAACAGTACCGAAACATGCACTGAGGGTGTTAGTGGTGGTAAGAGGCCTCGATTCATGAAGTAGCGGAATTTGCAGGTATGCGCAAGCTAGATCAATCTGCTGAGCATGGATTTCATAAAATCTTCCGGTTCCATAGTAGTCGCCTCGTACCGTCGTAGTCGTGGATTCAACGTAAGTCTGTAGTCTCCACAAACGCGTGGCATTTTCCCATCGGTTTTCATTGCCACAACTATCGGAGTCACCCAAGAAGACGAACTGAATTGAGCAATCACATTGTTATGCTCCATTTGCCTTAATGCTTTCAGAACTCCTCTTTGATCGTAAAACAGCACTGTTCGTTCGACGAACACAGGGTCCCCATCCGCCTCCAAATTTGTCTGCTCCATCGCCTTTCCGCTAAGATTGTTGGAGCACTATCACCAGCTGTTGAAAAATCACAGAATCAATGGGAGTGGTCGACGCTGTGTGAAATAAAAGCTAGTGATTCATAGATCGTAAGGCATTCGATCTCAGAATAGACGGACTATCACCCGAAATTAAGAACCGGGCTGGAACCTATGTTTACTGCTTTGACTTGTACCCGTAGCGTCGTTCCACCGAACAGCATGAAGCGGTAACCGGTAACACCCTGGATACGCACATCAGCGGGTTTTGTGGTTGCCCGAAGACTAATCATCTTCAACGCCTTCTCCGGTATGATGTACTCACAACTCCCCGTATCCACAGTGAACTCATGTTGAAGTCCGCACTGAAAGAATACCAGTTTGCACAGAAATTAATCGTTCTGGCCTGCGGTCTTCAATACTTACTTTACTTTACTGCGGCTGGCTCCTTGGAGAGAATAAGTCGGCTTCATTAATGTCTCTGGTTGCGGCTGTCCATGCTGGGCTGTTGGCGGCAAGGTCCTTAGCGATATCGGTCCAGTTTGATTCCCATTGGCTAGTGCTATACACCATACAAAGGCCAAGTTAGTTTATATCTTTCAAACAGGTATCGGGCCAGGTTTTTAGTTGTCCTCCTTGTCGGCGACGCCAGTCTGGGCATGGAGATAGTGCCAGGACAATGCTGGTTAGAACGTGGCAAAGATTACGGAGCACGTGACCAAATCACTGCAGCTGGAGGAGTTGTATACGTGTTGAAAGGCGGACGATGCGGCGGCGTTTTCGAATGTTTTTATTCAAGATCCTATCACTCTATCTTACTTTTATGGTAGATCTGATGCACCAGTAATCGAAAAGTTCTAGTCGCCTGCTACCTTCAGCTCTTATTGGCCAAGTTTCGCAACAATATATTGAGACTGGTCGGACTGCGGCATTAAACACCCTGAGCTTGGTCTTAAGACTAATTTCGTTCCGTCGCTAGAGGATATTTCGGAACTGCAGAAACGCCATTTGGGCAGTGCCAATGCGCCGTTTGACGTCATCTGCGGCTTGTCCGTTTGGCAAAATGATAAAGCCAAGGTATTTAAGATCCGAAACAGTTTCTTTTGATTAGTCATTCAGTTGTAGGGCTCAGTTTGCATGACTAATGGGTATTACGAACACCTCGTCTTTGCTGGTATTGATCTCAAGACCCAATCTTCGACGCATATTTATTCACACGATCAAGGGCCGCTTGCAAGGTGGTCAGGTTTTGTCCGAGCACCACTACGTCGTCTGCAAATTCAAAGTCCGTAACACTGCAGCCTGAGGAAATTTGGACGCCCTGATAACCGTCCATTGCGCGTTGCATTATCCAATCCACAGCAGAGTTGAACAGCACTGGAGACAACGGGCACCCTTGTCGTACTCCTGACTTCAGTTCTAATGGAAAAGCTTCTTTGCCATACACTCGAGCACGTGCTTTTGTTCCAGCATAATACGACCTTATCAGACTAACCAGTTTGAATGGGACGCCGTCTGCAAGCATTATCTTCCACAATGACTCGCGATCTGTTGAGTCTAAGGCGGTGCAAAAGTCTATGAAGCACGCGATAGTAGGGCGTTGGAATTTGTAACGGTGTTCCAGAATCCTCCGGAGGATGAATATCTAGTCGACGCATCCAATGCATGGACGGAAGCCTCCCTGATTGGGCCAGGTACGAAGCGAAGCGATTCAGCACGAGGTGGGCGAACGCTTGCAACCACGTCTAGCAGATTGATATCACGGTAGCTTCCGCACACTGTTTTGTCACCTGTTTTGGGGAATGGAAGCAGGACCGAGGTGTTCCAATCGGATGGGCATTTTTCAGTTCCCCAAATCAAGCAGAACAGGGTACGAAGTGGCTCGGGCATAACCGGAAGGCCCGTCTTGCACATTTCCGCAGGGATTTCGTCCTCATCGGGGGACTTGCCATATTTTAAACGGCCAATCGCATTCGCTATTTCCTCTAATGACGGAGGATCACAGTTGATGCTATGTGGGGGAGCTGAATTTGAATCGATGTCTATCGGTCTATCTAGTGGGCGATTGAGGAGCTAGCTGAAATGTTCTACCCATTTAGTTATCTTACCATCCATATCAGGGATGGGTACAGCAGCGGGATTGCGCAAGCTAGGTTGAATGGACTCTCTTTTACCCGATGCCGACCGTATGAGGCGAAAGGGATTTGCGAAGTGACAAACACTGGCTGCAGTTTCCATCATATTTGCGATTTCGTGCCAGTAATTGCGTCGATTTTTGCGCAGCGGGTTGCCTCGCGTCTGTGGGGTTGATTTTCAGAACGGCTCGATAAACGGGCATCTTTAGCCGAGGTGGAGAGACGGACAGTCTCCTCAGGTATCCAGTCTTTATAGTGGTATTTCATGAATCTTAAGTTGGCTGCTTTCAGTTTAGTCCGCAGCAGATCGACTGAGTTCCAGTGAGAAAACTCTTCTGCCCTCGAATAATCTCGTTTTATTAGCGAGAAATAAAGAATATCCAGGTTGTTGTTCATGTGCCCGCTCGTTAGACACAGCCCATTGGTTCGGCTGGCGTGAGCGACCACGTCTCGAGGCTTAAACAACGCTGACAAGATTCGTCTCTCATTTATCGACCGACTTCAATCGGCTGTGCTGTCACCCAAGGTTCCGTTGTCTCAAGCCTTGGGCTAGGTACCGCACCAGTGCTGACTGCCATTGTGACTTGGCTGTCCACAAACGCTGAGCTAACACGTTTCTTCACGGCGGATGCTTAGGTTGACAACCGCAATTCAATCTCCTTCGTTAGAGCTTCCGTTTTGTCCCGAAACTTAAGCAGTTCCACGCTAAGGCGCTTCGAGGGAGTTGTGTTTATTCGGGTCGTTAGGTGAAGGTGAAGCATCGCGCATACCAGCACGTGATCCGATTCTCCCTTGTTGCCTGCCTCCGCGCTGCGGTACGACCTGTAGTCTTCTGTTTACAAGATCCATCGCGACCGGATTAGCACGTAATCACTTTGGTGAGTTGTTCTACCGTCATTGGAATATCATGTGAAAAGATACCTTCTAGGGTACTGGAACCGTGTGTTGGTTATGCCCAACTGGTTAAAACCGGATAAACTGATTAGCCTATCGTCATTTTCACATTAATAGCCCAGGCTGAACATCCTGAGAATGTGGCGTGTCGAGACATCCTGCGCACTTGTCCGGACGTTCCAACCACCCGCTATGATAAGCATATTTTTGCTAGGAATGCGACTCACCACCGTTTGAAGATTATCTTAGAATTCGTTTTTGGCGTCAGTATCGAAAGGTAGGGTTGGGGTGTAGATCGCAACCGCGGTAAGGTTAGCTGGTTAACCCTTGAGACACACCACTACGATTCTTGATGATATCGGTTTCCAAGAGAGCAGAGTGGAGTTGGCGCGGTGACTTAAAACTACTGCTACTCCTTTCTGGCCCGGCGTTTCTGGGCCACTGTGATAACGTCAATAATGGCTTTCTGCCCCGGGAACCTTGGTGTTACGAGAGCCGATACTGCCTAGTCTAACTTTGGATAAGCAGGCAATATCCACTCGATAGTCGTGTAGTTTGCGCATAGTCATGGCCTGGTTTTCAATGTCCGCGAGAGTTCTCACGTTCCAGCATCCTATAAAGAGAGTCTTCCAGTGGTAAAGGGGTCCAGTTCGCATTCTTGACGCCCCAGCCACTGGAGGAGCACAGGGTGCGTCGCTTCTCGGGGACGCCGTAGCATGGATAATAGAGCGTGTGGGAGACATAATCATAGAGCTTCGTGGGTGTTTGGTTCATGAGACGTCCCCAGAATCACTCGGCTTTTTTTTTGAGGGCTCACCTCTAACCTTTGCATAACCAAGTGCGGACTGCAAGGGTGCAGCGTGTTAAGGCACGGTTGCCGGTGGTTGCCTAGGAACTCGTTCGCCATTCGATTAAACTGAATCCAACCCAGGGTTCCACGCAGCCCCGTTAAACAGATCTCGTCCGATTAATCAGGGATAGCTGTTTGGGCATGCTGACCACCGTCTCACCGAGGTTTTTAGACCTCGCTTACCGTGAACCTGGTTCAGCCCGCCTGTCGAGCGGTTTATCGAGGTGTGGCCATTGATACATGCTTCAGCTTCGCGTAGCTACAGAAGAGATTTGGGTACCTGATAGTGACCAAAGAGATGGAAGATACCCCAAAGACACGGCAGTCTACCATCTCAGGTGTGCTACTTCTATCAGGTACTCCATAAACGAGTGTGTAAATACGTGTCCGGACACTTGGTCGCTGGATATTTCGTCGAACGGACATTTGATAGTGTGACATTTTTTTGAATAGATATTTAGTTGACAAACTTTTAATCTACATATACTTCCGTGTTTCCTCGAAAATAAGATCCGAACTTATATTAGTTTTTTCTTGAAAATCGCACTAGGGCTTATTCTCGGGGGACGTATTATTTTCCAGATATTAAGAGGAATATATATATATATATATATATATATATATATATATATATATATATATATATATATATATATCCGCTGGAACTTTTGGTTTGTCGCCCGTTCCTCAGGCCATTCTCAGGATCTAGTTAGCACCTGGTAATAAAGAGTACTAAGAGCATCGGTAACACAACCGTCAGTGATTTTATTTCATAAATTCTTCACCCAAGTCACGATAGTTCTGATCTGACTGTTTTAGCCACGCGCTGTAATTTGCAGTTGCTAGAAAGTAGGGATCACTGGCAGTGTGACGAAACATTTGACACGGCACCACTGAAATACTACCTGCACACAATACACGCGGTATTGAGTGGGAACCACAGGGTCCCGTTGGTTTATTGTATTAGCAGTAGCAGAACGCAAGCTATGTATGATGTGGTTTTTGAGACGCTCGAACAAGAAGTGGAACTCAACGTTGAGTTAGTTATGATGTGAACGAACGTATTCTAGGTGCGCAGCGCTAATTAGGTTAGCATTATTTTGGCTCAACGGGGTTATAAGTGTATCGTCGATGTGCCAGACTTTATGTTTCGAACAGATGTTATACTATCGAAGCTCACAAATCCCTGTTGACAATAGCCAATCCGTGGTAAAGTGGGGGAAATTCATTCTAAAGTAGATCCAGGAAGAATACCGTTCAGTAATAATGTCAGTTATCAAAGAAATGTAGAAAAGTAAAGTGATGAAGAACAACGGATATAGTGATTAAGAGACTCAACAAGTTATGGTAGACTTCAGTTCGTTGGGGTCTCTTGGAAAGGCAATCCTGTAACAATGAGAGCAGTGAAATGGGACATTCAAGTGATTCAGTTTAATGCAGAAGGAAAGAACGAGGAATGATATCAAAATCAAACGGATATTTCATGAAGTTGCAGCGAGTTGTCCAGTTACAATAAAAATAAATATAAGACCGGGTCTTATTTTCAGGGAAACAGGGTAGTAAACGTAGAATAATAGTTTGTCGGCCAAATCTCCATTCGATGAAATATCAGGTAATGGACTGTCCGTTCGACGAAAGGTTCGGCGACCAAAAGCCCGTGAGCCGTGTAAATAGGTTTAGTGTCTTCGGTTTTGTTTCTTTCGGTCACCTCCATCATGTTGCACTTAGACCTTCGGCATACCTTTCGTATATGACCAGTTTCACCACATACACAGCTTGACGGAATCAACACGTTGAATGCGAATGGAAATCTCCGCGTGACATGCATCTGTTCACAGGTTTGTGAGACACTACAACATCGGAATGGCATGACTGGTTGACTTGCACTTGGTGGTTACGGCGCGGGCACATTGGTTTGGACGTCTTTTGTTGAAGCAGAGCTGTGGCACCGAGCGTGGTAGCTGGATGTACATCATCACGAAAAATTCGGCGAGCCTATGCATAGTTCACGCTTTTCTGTTCCAGCAAGCGCAGCTGTGGGGCAATGTTGTTGATTCCGGCAACTGGTCAATCGCAAAGCATTTTCTCCAAACGATCCCCTTAATTACAGCGGACAGCTTGTTGATTCAGTTGGAGAATGAACTCGGAACAAGTCACGTTCTGTCCTCACACCAGTGCAATGAATTTCGACCGCTTGGAAATTAACTGGCATAACGTGGTTCAGCAAGAGCTGTTTTTAATTTCTCAGACGGTAGCTTTGCTAGCGGATCAGAGCGCTCTAAGTTCCTCATCAACGAACACAACTCGTGACCCCCTGCAGTCAGAAATGAGACCGACTAATCTCGCATATCTCCTTTACGAACACTGCACCAGAGCTCGAAGCATTCGACCCATTCTTCGATCTGGGATGGATTACTGTGTAGGTTCAAATGTTCAATGGTCAATGACTCCATGTCGCGACGCCAAATGTGAGAATTATGTCCACGTGGCCATTCATACGTGATATACTATTTTGTGCCGGACTACGCGCACGAGGAAAACGACAAGACCAGACAAGAATAGCGGGAATGTATGCTGTCGGGTGTGGTTGGTACAAACTCGTTTATGTACGAAAGTAGGTATGCATTTATTGGCAGATAACGTGCTGACCTATCACAAAGCGATTCCGCTGTATCTACATCTGACTGTCAAGGTCCGACTTCACCTGATTAGTCAGATACTGGAGACGAAGCTATAGCGTACTGGATCGCGTGCGTGGGCATTTGAATCACTACACTATCTCGCTTGGGGAGTGTTATATGCGACACAATGAACAATGAAGAATTCCTTGGGCTGAAAATAATCCATTTGTTCAGCACTGGTTAGACGGTGTGAGGGATAGTTAACTCAATCAAGGTGATTTGTGACTCCTAGGTTATGGTACAGTAATCTATAACTGCGGATGCTGTTGTTGGCAACGAATGTAGGAAGACTGTTCGAATCAATGGCTCCGATAATTCCAACTGGTTTCATACGCTTTTGGGCTTCTTTGGACATATGCTTAAAATGAGAGAAGTCGCTTTTCAGTGATGATATGGTTGTCAACAATGAAGAATACTTAAACATATGATTGAGCTTCTTAAGGTCAACAGTATTAGCGAACCTTCTTCGAAAATTACACGTGATATGATTTGCCCGCTGTTCCGGTTTATCCCCAAGGGATGCGACTTGTTGTTTGGTTTGTCTAAAGCTGTCCATAACGGGCTTGTGTGCCTTGTAGTACTCAGGTCACGATTTCCCCTGTATGCTCAGTTTGACGAAGCCCCTGGTCAGATGCCATTCTTGAAATTCATAAGGAGAACCTTCAGTCACTCCAAATTCATGTGAATTGAGCGTGTGATAATTTATTGTTGATTTTCATAGCAGACAAACAAACGGGCTATATGTTCTCCCGTCCGTACTCAGCCGTGTCGCACTATTCTAAGCCGTTTGGTATACACATTGTTCTTGAAAATGACTGAACTGACCTCTAACTTTATTTAGATTGCGCAATTAATCATGCGGACAAAGAGTGGTTATTCAGTAGTAAGCAGACGATTGCTTCTGAACTCGTGACGGCTCAAACTGTCTGCGTTCTTTCCATCTTGCGTTGCGAAAATGTAACGTAAATCAAACATACCAACGAGAGATTTCGATTGAGAGGCTGATGTGGCATTCCCTTTGCACATATCAGATAAGGTTTGCTTCCAATGTGACCTGAAATTCGTAGAGTTGTGGGTGATTCATCAAATCTCTAAACATGAATTAGTTGCTGCGCATCAGATGGACGATGTGTTTTCGTCCCCAAGGCAACCGACTTATTGTGATTATCCGTGATACTGTTGAGGAGTGTGCACTTTGTGTACGTGTAGTACCCAACAACGATCCAGTAGCAAACTGGACGGTTCATGAAATTTCAGTTTTTGCCTCGGAATTACGTGATTTGTATTCATTGAATTTTTCGATGCTTGTTCATGAAAGTTGAATGAGGTACGTCCAAATGTCAATGCGATATTCATCTTCGGCAACGCACTGTTTCAGAAGAAAGCAGTCGATGCTCAGCTGTGTGTATTCCAAAGTGCAACAAAGAAAGCGAGACGGGTGAGGCCTACCTGTTTGTGACCAGCCATACAAGTCAACTTGGTAAAACGTACAACCATTTATGTAGTTCTTTTTCCAAACCACGCTGAAGCGACATCGATCCACCAGCTGTCTGGACACTTCGACTCCGTTCAGGCCAGGCGCATAGGGCCATTAGGCTGGTTCTTTTGCGCACCACTTCCGTTCCGTTGATCCGATTGCTCTGGTTGACGGCTTGATCGGTAGCTCCCCGTATGGACTATCTTGCTAATTGTCTGATGTTCTGCTGAGTTCCATCTGCAAGTTTGCATGGCTCTTCTAGCCAGTTGCGGGACGCTTCCGTCATATTCACCGCCTCTTCTTTGGTCTTTGGCTCTCGGCTAGCTGGTCCAGTTGGTTTGATGCTCGCTTCGCTCTGTTGCTGCAGCATCCCCGCTACAACAGTACAGTAGCCCCCCCCCAGGTTTCGACCTGCGTGATTGCAATACCCTCTCCTCAAGAAGCATTTTAAGTTCAAGAAAAGTTTCTCTCTTGAAAACCTGTGCAATGAACCCCATAGACCAAACAAGAAACACTTCCATTGGAATTTTATCCCCCGACAAAAAATAACTCCGGGTAAAATGTATCTGAGAATTTTTTTCGGCTGTGCACTTTTGCCTAAGGATTTGATATCGGTTTGGAATCACTATACCACTGGGTTCGGTGAGTTCTATTCGCGTTGATTAAGTTTTATATACGTTAATCAGCAATAAGTATAGACTTCAGCTGGGTATTCTTATTCTGAGACCGCGATATTGGGCTTGTCAGGCTGTCTCAGACACGAATTAGGTGAACGGTAGCCAAGATGATAGCAAGCCGGTGTGTATCAACTTTTGATGAACCGTGAGATCACGAGTCGCGCAGCACATTCAGTGATGATGATGCAGGATTTTTTCTTTCGAAGCATGTCCGACAGAATCCTTGTGCGAGTGAGGAAAAAATGTTCTGTCGTGAAAAAAACAAAAGACCGGTTGGTAGTAATGTTATGCTGCAGTACACTATTCGCCTTTGGCCTTTGGCCTTTTATGAATTCATGTTATTCGAATCAGTGTTACGAAGTGAAAACATATGAAAGGGTTCCGCGTAAAAAAAGCGTCCAAATTCCTTCATCGTTAAATTCCTCTTTAGCCCCTAGATAACAGAATCGGCTAGACAATGTATCCGGTGGTCGACTTAGCTGATTTCAAACTCGATGAGTCTGATGACAGTTCATATCGGTCGAATTCCAGCTTTGCTACTGAAATAGTTGTCAATAGCCTAAATTCAGACAACCTCTACGGATTAGGGAAAATCCCAGTGGAGTGTACCCGTGATCGGCTACCGGTCTTGGATGGTGTAACACGAATGAATGGCAAATAGAAATCCTGTACTCATGTGTCATTGTTGAGGATGTTAATCCCTGTGTTTCATGCAATTGGGTTGGGTCGCGGAACGCGACGACCACATATTTCAGTTGCTTTCATTCACTAGTTTAAGCAATGAGTCCTCCTTTCCGCCTCCTACTGCATGCGAACAAAATAATGTGTATTATCAAGTCAATACGTTCTTCCAGTTCACAGTCAGCAATAGTTGTTCAATGCTTAGTGCGCTAGACTACTTATAGACTTGACAGTTGACAGCAAATATTGGGTGGGCCAGTGACAAAGTTAAACGGTAGACAAAAAATACGAGCCACGGTGACCTGTTTAAAAACACCCATAGCAAAGATTGCAGACTACGGACGTGCATCAGGGATTCACAGAAGCAAGTGTTATATTGGTGACGTAATAAAACGAAGTTGGCTCAGCGTTTTGATCGTAAACTTGATTTACACCACGAATAGACATGGTGTTACGCCCAATGACCAATTCGCTCAGCACGTTACGTGCGTGACAAGAAGTAACCTTTTGGGGTTTCTTTCGCAGTGGATATGTTACTTTTCCGCGTGTTTCAAGTTTTGTGTTCATCCAATCGCTTATCTTTTTTGTATTGATTATGGATCGAATCTATTCGTTTTTGGACCTACAGTTTCTCGGATAGCATGTGTTTGCCATAGCAGTTTCCTGTGCGAAATTTCTGTCGGCTTTTGCCCCCTCAAATGTCCTCTCACCCCTTTGACAATGCTCCTGTTGATAAAAATAAATAATCGTCCACAGTCAGCAGTTTTCCAGTTGGAATGAATCTGTTGTTAGATGACGATGGTATTTCCGAATGCGCGCACAATATTTCGTCAGTTTTGACGGCAAATAATGGCAGTTTTGTTCATTTTTCTAACACTTCACAGGGCACGTCGAAATTTTGTGTCAGGGTTCCCTTGGATAGACGCAGTCTGGTCATCGTGGCTGGGCCAGCGCGTTACGTTTGGTTGCACGAAATTCGACAAACAGATATTAGCGCTAGACGTATAGCCATGACTTTTCGGGAACTAAGCGCACCGTTTGTACCCCTAAACGACCCATCGGAGCTGTTGACGGACAATCAGGCACTTGGAAAACGAATCCTCGAATTAGCCCAATCATTTTCTGGGAAAGTGTGCATCTCATGATCGTTTTTCTCCTCTCTCCCCGCTGGTGATTTGTATTTCACATTTTTCACCATTCATGAAATTTCATAGTGAAGATGAATTCTATTCCTGGTTTATCTTCTCACATTCCTGTTGTATGCGGAGACGAATCAACTCGTCGAAGTTGCCACCCAAAAGGATTTTGTTTCATCTTCGTGCCCTGTTGTTGCAGGTAACAGATTATTCATATGGCAGCAACTACGCAGATTGTCATACTGACCATACTTGTTTATGATTTGCGGATAGTCCTCCCTGGGTTCTCCGCTAGAAGTTCAGTTCATTCAGCCACTTCTGTGCCATGGTTTTGATTGCTACTTCGCAACGAAAAAGAATGGAAGCATGAAGTAAGAAAGAACCGAAAACAAAGTTTCGAATGAATATCACTACGAAAAAAGGTAAAGACCGAATACAACTACGCCACTGGTCACAACATCTAGCAATGTCACCTAATGCCTCTAACCATCTGATAGGCGGGTCTCGTGGGCTCCAGCCCTGAAGTTTACCGTGTCCTACCTGACCAAGTCTACTGGTCAAAGTTTTCTTACCTTTCTGCCACGTTGTGGACTGACCGCCTCGTTCTACCTTTTTTGTTACATGCTGATGCACGTGTACAGCAGAAAGGGTACACTCCATAGTAAAAATGCCCAATACACTATTAGGGATAACCAGCCACCAAATCTTGAAACTTCGGGTGGAGAACCACAAGTTCCCGGTAGGTCACGTGTGGTAAGGAGCCGGGCAGCAGTAGATTGCTGTCTGCCACCAGACTGACCGGTGACGGCAGGGATTCGAACCTCGGAGGACAGCGTAAGCCGAGGGAGCCTGTCGGTGGATATGCGCAACAAGTCTCAGTCATATTAACCTGTTTAGACCCAGTACTTGCTCCGGCGCTCAGGTATCTGTACATTACACACTTTTCCGTCATTCTCGTATCCTTTTATACGGCGTTCCTTTGCTGTACCAACACTCGAATGTAAATAATCAATACCTTTATTTTTGGAGACGTGCACACGAGCGATCACGCGGTACAAAATCACAAATCTTGGAATAAAACACTCTGATTCGACTTCGCTTTCTGATTTGGGATCGTTCTGGAAGTTGTTTAACGAAGGATCTGAAAGTGATTGGTGAACTGTTGAGCTCGCTCCATACTATCCGACTCTCTTCTATCTCTATCGAGCACGTTTTCCTCTACCCATCTAGCCACATCTCTGCCTGATCCAGCTTGCTAGTATCATCTTAGATACTTTTGACATTGACTTAGTGTGCCACATAGACCGATTAGTACGCTGCAAGTATCCAACCACTGGTTCCCGGACTTTTCGTCGCCGGACATTTAATCGCCAGAAAGTTGGATGATTGAATTACGCTATATTCACAAAAGTTTGTCAAATGTCACACTTAGGAAGTAGCAGAAACCTAGTCTCAAACCTTTTTTCACTGGTTTTCAACCTTGAAATGTAGTACTTCCAAAATGTCACCGTCTGTTTAATGTTCACATTATCACCCAAAACAACTTCACTCTTTCAAAAGTGTCATCCGATGGGCAAGACAAGGCCAGGGATGACTCCTCCTTTGCCTGCCGCATGTAATTGTAAAGGTGAGTCATTTTGTTCACATACTGAGGTAGTCAAGTGGATTCAGTATCTATCAGCTCAAAAAGGACGAGGGCTTGAATTCCAGATTCACCGGGCACTGTCGTTGTAGACGGCACTACCATTTCAGCCGACCTTCAGTTGGCACTGCAGTGTTAACAATGGAATCATGTTGAATCTAACCGCCGACCAGGAAGGAACGCAAAACATGTTTCTATGCTGGTGCACTCATAGTGAGGGAAAAATTATGGGAATCACCAGTGATCGAATTGTTCGCTGAATGGGAATAGTATGACTGGGAATTCCGACAGACTGACTGAAGGTGACCAATTTGCCACATCTGAAATACAGCACCACGGAAACGACAGATGGATCCAGAATGGAGCTCTCTGCACGAATCTTATTTGCCAAGTGTAGTCCTCGCTTTCAATGTAACATTTCGAGGTCTCAGGGGCTGGGATTCGCAAATGCTTTTCTGTTCAACTTGGCGAGGAGTCACTGGATGACATTTGGCTTGCGCGGTGCTGCATCCGAGCACACGCGTTCTCAAACGACGGTGCGTTTCTGATAGCGCTAGCTGTTTACACTTACTAAGCGCTGATGGTGTGTGTATGTGTATGCAGCCATTACTGGACAAGGAACGTGTAGTGTACTACTCTGTCTATATGGTACACTGAAGTAATCTCAACAATATCCAAGACGACACTAGCAAACTAAGATGGGCGGAGGAGCGTGTTGTGATAAAAGGCCAAAAGGGTGTGCACATTAGAAATTAAAATGGAACAAAAGGTATGACACAAACTCAGTTGTTCGCTGTTCTTGTGATTAGGAAACGAGCGCCAAAGAGCCGGTATCCGCCAATATCTTCAATTCAGTTCGGTTTGACAACCATTCGTTGAACATAACAGGATGGTATTGAGATAAGTGCCAAGTGACGCCGTGGAAGCTTCTAAACTGTTTTGTTTCTCATAGTTAGTTCCGACCGATATAATTTTATGACACTCCAAATCGGAAGATGAGACCGTGCCAGAATGGAAGATCTATTGACTAGCATTTTGTATTGCTCGGTGGTGATGTTCAAAAAGGTGTGTGTTTGTTTTACATTAAAGCGTCAGTAGGGCAAAGGAGTGTTGCACCAAGGGACGTTGAAAATCATGGAAAAAGTCGGAAATGTACAGGTACCCACAGGCGAAAGAAACTAGAGATCGTGACAGTTTATGTGTGTCTCGTTATTTTTTTTCATCCTCGATTGCACATGGATCACGGAAGCAGTTATCACAGCGGATGGCTGTTGTGAGGCATGGCCTTAATTCTGTTTTGTCTACCAGCGATCACGGGTTCAGTAACAGGCGAAAATATCCACCGACAGCTATTCCGCTCCAGCCACAAACAACCCAGTGGACCAGGATGAAAAACGGTTTCAGATCAGATCAGAGGATATGGAGACTTGAGCCAGATGTTTATCCAGTTTCTCGCGACCGAGGCTCCAGAGATCCTCACGTGCTGCAGCAAAAAAACGAAACGTAATATTCGTTCCAGTGGTCACGACAAAGCCGCGTGTTCCTAGTTGTCTGGCCAACCGTTTTCTTTCTTCCGAGAACAAGAGAGCCCCTGTAGGAGTGCGAGCGACCTCGGACTCAACTGCACTGAGACATGATAGCACGACAAGCAGTCTCCCTTGAGGTCGAGACCTTGAAGCTCGCTTCCTTTGGTTCATTGTTTAGGCTGCCGTGGTGGTGCTTTCGTGGATGATACTGAAGGCTTTCTACCGCGTTTATGAACACGTTTGAATGTGGTAGTGAATTTGGAAGACCAGAGAAAAGATGAAGAAAAAATGATAATAATGAAGAATAAAATAATCACACATGAAAAGATAGGATTACGAGAAGCAGGAGACCAACGATCCGGAAACTTGTTAGAAATTGCAGTCGTCCTGGCTTCAGTGGGTGAGAAAGTGCCGACTCGATACGTCAGATGTAGGACAGGTCGCCGTACAAGGACCTCGTCTGCAACGCGACACAAACCAATCTCCGCCATATATTCAGTTTGATTCTGAAAAAGTTGAGAACCAGTTTTGCATCGGGTAATGGGGTATATATTGTGTCGTGTAATGTGTTGTTAGGGAGGCAGATCCCTTTGCCCGGGGGCCCATCTCACTTTCATTCTGACCTTTGAATTTCAGGCATTTGGGATTTCTCAGTGTCCCCCGGGACTCAATTAAAACCATTATTTTTTGGTAGTCTTGTGTGGTACCTCACTTTTTTGTCAGCTTCCGCTGCCGGGCTCAGTGGCTCACCGTATCACACCATATCCAGGCCGCAATTTGCTAAGATAGGAACCAACCAGGGGGCACAACACATCAGTCTTTATTGTGTAGCGGCGCCTTGCAAAAGTAAGGAAAACAGGTGTGGCGGTAAGTGTACTCAATTTGGCCTGGATAGCCTATGAAATTGGGTCTCGGTTTGCCTTTGTAGGTTGGCGGGAGAAATTGAATTTCGGTATCAGGCTTGAACGGCATACTCCAGAAGCGATCTTAAGTGGGTTATGCATGAACGGCAACAGTACCCACGGCTTTCGCGAGGCAACGACTCTCATTAATTGATAGAGGGCGTTATTGCCTCTCTTTGCTGGCCCCGAATATTGTCTCTCGGTTAGGAAATAAGTGGTCATAAATACCTTCAGATGTTGGCAGTATCAGTCTTTCCAGAGCCACCCGGGTATCCCCTTCCCCAATTCCATTCGGGGTGACCCGAGGGTTGTCTTTGTGAGTTGCCTGAATTTGGTGGTGTTAAGTGGGAGCTCCCACTTTGTGCACCGCGGAAATAACTTATAGAGGTCGCCCTGCAGGACACTTTCCCTAGGATCTCCTGTTGTCTTAACTTCGTCGGCGAACCTAAAGAGTGAGCAACCCAGTTCACGAGCTAAGTCGTTTATATATAACAGAAACGCCAGGGACCCAAGCACCGGGTCCGTGGGGCTCCACTCGCAGCCTTTTCCATATTGGACCTATGATCCTCCATCTCAAAGTAGAATCTCCCTTCCCCGAGAAACTCAGCTATCCAGTCACCCAAAGATGGATTGATTTCACAGGCTCGGGGCTTGTGCACCAGCGGCCAGTGATTTGCTGAGTCCAGGGCTTTCCTGAAGTTCAATTGACGAACCTTCACCTCTCCACCATCGTTAAGTCTCCTCTTAACTCCCTCCAGGAGGCACACGAAATTAGTCGTGCACGACCTGACCTGACCTGTGACCTTGGGCAGCGCTCTCGAAATTTTGAGTTCCTCCGCTGTCTCGATCGCGCTCTAGTTTATGCGGTAAACCGTGTAGTCTTCCGTACATTTTTGTTCCTTAATCTGCCATTTTTATTGGTATAATGTCTGACGTCACCGGAGATGATGGGATCATGCCCGTGCGCCAGAGAAAGGGCTCGACAGGGGCAGGCCGCGTCCTAGCCCCATTCTGAGGGATCCTCCGGAAGCCATGGATATTGAAGAGCTGGTTAGGAGGATAGCTCTCCGTGAGGCGAGGATAGTCAGCCTTAAAACCCTCATGAAATCCATTTTCCCCGTGTCAGCTGCTAACCGGGCTATAGCGGCATCACAGAGCCAATTTTAGACACCGCGAACAAACTGCAAGTCTCGGCAGCCAGCATTAAACCAGTGATTATATAAGGCAGAGCTCCTAGTGGTGCAAATCCGAAGCGCCGAGAGCTAGGAGTAATAAGAACGCTCTGGGAGTCAACTTCTCCGAACCCTGCCAAATGCTCCTGGCTGATCTCGAGAAGGCACGAACATATATCGGGTTTAATCCTGCAATTATCTTCGGGGGAACGGCTACCAATCCGATCGCGCAAGGAGCGGCAATTAAAAGGTCCTATACTTGCGTGTGCGTAGTAGCTCTTGACTGCCCATGTCAAGCTGGTCGGGTGGCAAAGAGGCAGACTCCCCTGACCGCAACGGCAGACACAGAATTGCAAGTAAATCTGTAAGGTTGAATAAACCTTACTTCGTGGTTTCCTTAGTAAACGCGTGTTTCGGTCCTTTGTACTGCGTGGACCACCTGCACGTTACTCTAATGTGCGGCACTGCACAAATATGTTAACCAGAACAGTAGTCTCCACGACCCGTGAGAACGAGAAGGCGATTGGGAGAGATAGTGGTTAGCGTGTATTTGGGAGCGTGCGTGAGAGCGTGCGCGAGGGCAACGGTCAAATGACCACCGCGCTTGGCAGTCAGCGTTCAGTTAAACAATAAACGTGGTAAAAGTATGAACGAAGATGGCAACCGCTACAAATCTGTTGGTCTGTCTTACTAAACCTGATAGCTTAGGGCAGTCAAACACTGAGGATCCCCTGAGCCAGGTTCCACTGCAGACACTATGGCCCGCGTAGTTTTCCCACTCCCCTGTCGACCTCAGCGGCCTCTAGCTCACCCAATACAAATAGCCCCGGAGGAGGTGAGGATGCTACTGAAGCGACCCTGTTGGTTGGACAATTTTCCATTTTGGCCGTTGGATCAAATAGTAAACCTTATCAGCCCATTCCGGAGCAGCTGCCTTCGCATGTTGAATACCGTCTCACCGAGGTTTTTAGGCCTCGGCTACCCTCCAACCTGGTTTGGCCCGCCTGTCGAGCGGTTTACCGAGGTGTGGTCGCTGAGGCATGCTTCAGCTTTGAGGAGCCACAGGTGAGATTTGGTCACCGATGGAGACCAAAGAGCCCCTCACAGTCCAGCACCGGTCTGTTACAGCAAATTTTCATCCTGGTACAGCCTACTGTCGGTCCGTTTCATCCCAGTGTAGCGCTGGGAAATTCCCTAGTTCGTACGATGGCCAACGTCGTTAGGCACATCCCAAAGGAGCTTTGGAATGGCGCGTATTACGGACATCTTTCAGGAGAAATATATAGGCAATATAAATGTATACTTTTCGCGCAATTCCTGGAGACAACATTGTGTAACTTTTTGGTCAAGTTTTATTTGACTGAGTACCATTGTGACCAAGAGGCTTTCCTTGTTCGCTGCAAGTAGGTGGGTCTTTCCGTTTGTCCTGTAGTAGCAGTTTTAGTTATGAATATGTATGGTGCTTATACAGTGTTTTGACTACTTCATTACAGTTCTCTCTTCCTTTATTATTAGCACCAATTTCATTGCCATTTTACGACCACTTTTCAGTATGAATATGGATATATTATTAAGCAGTGTAGTTAAAATGTACGGCAATTTTTTGCTTTAACGGATGCGGTTGTTTAGCGTGACTAAGTTAGAAAAAAATGCATTTCCGTAGTTACTGCTCATGTAATGTGTTAGCTTGTAATCTCCTGGATCTCTTAACTGAGAACAAATGGCAAAGGTATCTGTAAGGTTGGTTAGACCTTACTTCGCGGTTTCCTTAGTAAACGCGTGTTTCGGTCCTTTGTACTGCGTGGACCACCTGTACATTACTCTAATGTGCGGCACTGTACGAATATGTTAACCAGAACAGTGTTCTCCACGACCCGTGAGAACGAGAAGGCGATTGGGAGAGATAGTGGTTAGCGTGTATTTGGGAGCGTGCGTGAGAGCGTGCGCGAGAGCAACGGTCAAATGGCCACCGCGCTTGGCAGTCAGCGTTCAGTTAAACAATAAACGTGGTAAAAGTATGAACGAAGATGGCAAACCCCACAGGGGCCTCTTCCTAGGAATCCGACGGAGTTGGGCTTCGATCGTGATGGTAAGCCGGAATTATTGGTTGTCCAGGAGCTCCTCATAGCTTGTCCGTTATATTGTGGGTGACGTCGAACGACTGCTGATGAGTTTACCGTTGCCTGCACTCTCGAGGTCCGATGTGCGTAGGTCCAACTGTGTTTTGGCGCCCGCGGGTCTTATACGAATGCAAGCCGGAAAATGCCTCGTCAGGTCCATCCAAAAAGGCGTCCAGTTGCCGTCTCCAGTGCCAGGCTGACCAATCGTCCCGTTGTCCAGTGAGCGGTTGGCTCCGTGAACGTGCACGGGAGTCAGCCAGGCTACGGATGAAGCCAATGTGACTGTGTAGATCCGTCTGAGAGAGGGCAAGATAAACTGGAACAAAATAGCGCCTGAGGGCGCCGGCGGATGTTGGACCGCAATAACAACACACAAACGATGTTCGGTGTTGTTGGAGTCGCTAGGAGACCAGAAGAAAATGAAATCATAACTACCGATTGTAATTTCACGGGTCTGTTGTTTGGTAAATCCATGGCGAACTTCCCAACTTATTGCTAACAGTCGGTTGTGAAAATCGTCACGAAATCGGCGAAGCGGACGGGATTTCGTAGTTGGCGACTGCGACGGCTACTTCGCGTTGCGGGTACGGTCGGAGAATCTGATGGACTAGCTGCCGAGTCATCATTAGGCGTAATTGGGGGTGGTTCGAGTGGTAACTCGCTCGATGCAGGTGACTGAGCTACTTGAGCGGGTGTAGTGGTGATCGAACGCCATCGACGCGAAGGAATACATGAGTAGCGGTTCCTAACGCAGTTGGGACATAACTTGTAGACTGTTGTTCACGCGGCGGACTGGCCTTGAGCACTCGCATGTGCTGCGTAAGGCGCTGAGCATAGCCACCGTAGTCGAAAGTCACGCTTGGTGAGGGGGCTACCAACTCCCCAGGCAGACGAACTGTGAAGCCATATACTAGCACGGCCGGTGTTGTGTGTAACTCCTCTTTAACGGTACTACGCAGGCTTAAGAGTGCAAATAGTAGTGTTTCACTCCAAAGGGGGTTACCGTTTGCTCGAAGGGCGGCTTTTAATTGCCGGTGGAAACACTCAACCATACCATTGGCCTGAGGGTGGTAAGCTGTCGTCTTAACGTGTTGGCAACCGAGCGTAGCGAGTAGGCTGCCGAAAGCGCCGTCAAAGTGTGGACCGCGATCGGTGGTCACTATTGCCGGGCAACCGAAATGACTAACCCAACCGGTCAGAAAAGCTTTCGCGGCCTCTTCCGAGGTGGGACGAGGGATAGGGATGGCCTGCGGCCAGCGAGTAAAACGATCCACGCATGTGAGTATGTAAACGTACCCAAGCGAAGGTGGGAGTGGTCCTACGAGGTCGACGTGCACATGATGAAAACGTGTTTCAGGTTCTGGGAACCTGGCTAACGCCGCCTTAGTGTGCCTATGGGTCTTAACACGTTGACACTGCAGACAAGCACGAGCCCATTGAAGGACATCTCGTTTGACATTGTGCCAAACAAAACGCTCAGATATCAGTTTCACCGAGGCAGTCACACCCGGATGAGCCAGATTATGGAGTGTCAGGAACGTAGGCTAATGGTGGGCAGCAGGAACTGCTGGCCTAGGGCGACCTTGCGACACATCGTTCACGATGGTATTCTGGGAAGCTGGGATAGGCACTGTGATTAAACTCAAAGAACCGTTTTGTCGAAGTTGTTCGATGTCAGGGTCCATAGTTTGAGCCTGTGCCATTGCGTCCAAGTTGATGTTAGGCGTTTGTGACAGACTTAGTTGATATACGCGCGGTAAGGCGTCTGCGACAGGATTAAGTACCCCAGAGACGTGTCGTATGTCCACAGTAAACTGTGAGACAAAGTCCAAGTGGCGAATCTCACATGGTGAGTATCGATCGGAAGCTGACTTCAGTGCGTAAACCAACGGCTTGTGGTCTGTAAACACTCTTAACGAACGGCCTTCGAGTGCATGTCGAAAATGACGGATTCCCAAGTAGATGGCTAATAACTCTCTACCGAACGTGCTGTACCTTGATTCCGCGGGTTGTAGGCGCTTGGAGAAGAATGCTAAAGGTTGCCAGGAGTCATCTACGAACTGCTGCAGTACTGCTCCAACCGCTGTGTCCGAGGCATCCGTCACTACCGAAATATGAGCCAAAGGGTCGGGGTGTGTGAGGAGTGCTGTGTTGGCGACAGCATCTTTGACCAAGGCGAATGCGGCTTGTGCCGTGTCGGGAAACACGAACTTCCGCTTACCTCCGCGCAACAGGTCGGCGAGAGGTTGCATCATTTCCGCACAGTGAGGAATAAATCGGCGGTAGAAATTCACCAGGCCGGCAAACTGACGCAACTGGCGAAAAGATTGGGGTTCAGGGTAGTCGCGAATAGCGGAAACTTTATCTGACAGAGGGCGGATACCCGAGGATGAAATAGCATGTCCTATGAAAGTGATATCAGACCGGCCTAATTCGCATTTCGCGGTATTGATCGTAACGCCGTGCTGGCTAAGGCGTTCGAAAAGTGCTCGTAAGTGCGTAGCGTGCTCTTGCTCTGAAGAACTCGCCACCAAAATATCATCCAGGTATAAGTGGACATTTTCCAAACCACGAGTTGCCTCGTGCATGAACCGTTGAAAGGTCTGGGCTGCATTGCTGAGTCCAAACGGCATTCGCAGAAACTCGAACAGCCCGAAAGGTGTAGTGACGGCAGTTTTAGGGATATCGGCCTCTGCTGCCGGGATCTGGTTGTACGCCCGAACCAAATCGATACGGCTGAAGGCGGAGCAACCTGATAAAGACGAAGTAAGATCCTGTATATGGGGAATCGGGTATCGGTCCGGGATGGTGACTTTGTTAAGCGCTCTGTAATCACCACAGGGTCGCCAGTCGCCACTGGACTTAAGAACCATATGAAGGGGGGAAGCCCAAGTGCTACTAGAAGGGCGTATTATACCCAGTTCTAGCATATGTTCGAATTCGGCCTGTGCAACACGAAGCTTGTCTGGTGTTAACCGACGCGGCCTACTGAACACTGGGGGTCCCTTAGTGTCGATATGATGAGTGACACTGGTCGTCACTGCTGGGAGAGGCCCGGCCTGCCGAAACATGGCCGGGTAGGCGGCGATGAGTTCGCCATAAGGTTGGTGTGCCGGTGGTTGAACGTAAAAGGGCGTGACGTGATTCACTCGCGAATTATGACCCGCAACAGCGAGAGTGGTCTGACGATCCACCACTCTGCGGCGCCGTGCATCAACTAACAAGTCAAAGTGCTGCAGGAAGTCAATGCCCAGAATTGGGTACGGGACGTCGGCGATGATGAATACCCAACGAAAATTACGCTTTAAACCCAAGTTTAAGGTGAGCGACGGCTGGCCAAATGTTGTGATGGCCGTGCCATTGGCAGTGCATAGTGTTTGGGCCTGCGGTGTGCTATTGTCGTCTTTCGCTTGGGGGAGGACGCTCACTTCGGCACCGGTATCTACAAGGAATAGGTTATTTGAAATAATGTCCCTTACGTTCAAAAGACGACTGTTGGTCTGATGCCCGGCTTCGTGGGTCGCCACCACGGGCCGGGGGTTTAATTTCCCTGATGATCACCGGGAAACGTACATCCTGATTCGCATCGTTTGGCTCCCTCACCGAAGCGACTGTGGTATTTACAATACCCTTCTTTTGAAGAACCGAGGAAACGTCGTCGCAATGACGGACTATGGAGCCTAGGTGAGTGTGCGCGGTGCCGCTCCTGTGACCCACTTCTAACTGCTAGGCGTTGCAGGCTCTTGTCAATTCTAGACAAAACTGACGCGAGGTCATTAGATGTTGGCAAGGCAGGCACCGTTGCGACGGAGGGCCTGGTTACTCCAGCTACAGCGGGGTTTTATCATGACATAATGTCGTCAGCTATCGCGGCGGTTTCCTCCAGCGAGCATTTGCGCGTGGCACTTAGTAAAACTGGAATGTTATGCGGCAAACGCTGCAGCCAAAGTTCCCTTAAGAGCGGGTCCTCATCTATTGTCGGTCCTCTCAAGCGCTGCATCTCACGCAGCAGTTCGGAGGGCTTCCTACTTCCAAGCTCAACGTTTTGAAGTTGTTGCATACGTTGGTCTTGCGTTGGGGTCGTGCGGGCAATGACAGCCTCCTTTAAAGCCTCATAGCTTCTGGAAGAGATTATTACGTCCCTTACTTGCATTGTGACCTCTGGCGGGAGGCGGCCTGCTACCCACCTGAAACGGCTGGCGTCGCCGGTTATATGGCAGTTTTCGAATTCTAACTCGACCAGCGTGAACCAGAGTTCTGGATCAGCAGGTGTGAATGCCGGTATGTGCAGCGTGATCGCCCCAACGGTGGGGTCTGATCAGGGTTTCCGTTCAGTAGACATAGCGACTGCTTTATCTAACACAGACGGGAAAAGAAACCAACGATCAATGGGGCACTATAATCGTCGCGAGAAAAGAACGAAAATCGCGACGAACTAGACACCAAAAATATGTATGGACAAAAAAATATTTGGTTAACCGACCAAAAAAATAATCAACAGATAGGGAAACAATAAAACACACAAAAACGTACGCAGACGGGACCTTGAACGGTAGAAAACAAGGAAACTCACGTGACCTGAGGATCACGTGGGGCTCACCAATTGTAAGGTTGATTAGACCTTACTTCGCGGTTTCCTTAGTAAACGCGTGTTTCGGTCCTTTGTACTGCGTGGACCACCGGCACGTTACTCTAATGTGCGGCACTGCACAAATATGTTAACCAGAACAGTAGTCTCCACGACCCGTGAGAACGAGAAGGCGATTGGGAGAGATAGTGGTTAGCGTGTATTTGGGAGCGTGCGCGAGGGCAACGGTCAAATGACCACCGCGCTTGGCAGTCAGCGTTCAGTTAAACAATAAACGTGGTAAAAGTATGAACGAAGATGGCAACCGCTACAAATCTGTTGGTCTGTCTTACTAAACCTGATAGCTTAGGGCAGTCAAACACTGAGGATCCCCTGAGCCAGGTTCCACTGCAGACACTATGGCCCGCGTAGTTTTCCCACTCCCCTGTCGACCTCAGCGGCCTCTAGCTCACCCAATACAAATAGCCCCGGAGGAGGTGAGGATGCTACTGAGGCAACTATACAAGCCGATCTATATACTGAGAAACAGAAAAAAGACATATAGAGAACTCCTCAGAAGAAGCCGCAGTCTCAACCGAAGTTTAGACTCAACCAACATGATGGTATCATCTAGCCACCGCAGTCCCGGTCTTTCAAACCATGTGAAAAGTGAGCCCAACCTATGGCGTGTGAGAAACGGAAACCATTTGTTGGAAGCTGCTCCTCTCCACATGGCTCACGGAATGATCGATTCCCGCAGTGTAGCTATTTCCGCAAGGGAGCATGTAAATTCCGGCCAACAGAGGGCAATTCTCCCTCCTACCCGCCGCGTTGGGCAACTCAGACATCACGCTTATGTCCCTGCCAGCCCTTATGTTGGCACCACCCATTATGCAGGCACCCCTTCAGACGATAAACCCCTTCCTGTTAAAATTTCTTCTGTTTATAATGAGCGGACACTAAAATGCCTGTATACAAATTGTCTCGGTCTACCGAACCAATTGCCGGGACTGAGGTAATTAGCAACAGACACGAAACCCCACGTCGTTGAAATCACAGAGGCCCCACTAACATCGGACACTTGAGATGGTGAGGTACGCATACCACGTTATTGTTCAGTGCTTTGGATGCCAGCTACTAACTAGAGTCTGAGAATGGCCTATGAAACGGGCTACAAGCCAAAAGTTCTGGCGCGTCCCAAAACACGGTAAAAACGATGGAATAGGTGAAGAACGGTTTGTGCTGAAACAAAGTTGTTCACGTTCACGTTTGGGAGCAACACCGGATGCGACAATAGCCAAGGGAGCTTGAGGTTTGGCCGTTCGTAAACGGAGCAGTCAATATATATTTTTCGATTGGCGGAAACCAACTGTCCTTACAGCAAGCAGACAAACAACGCACAGCCCTGTGGCGCTGAACAACATTGAAGCTGCTTAGAGCTGTGCTAACAGGTCGTCTGTTCTAAGTAAGCTTTGGTGGGTTAGCTCTCTACTTTAGCGACTTCCCACCCTTGAGCTTCTTCATTTGATACGTCTCGTCGGTTATAATGGACTTCTTATGGGTAAGTTTCCACTCCTGCCCCTACAATTCTTTACCTCTGGATGTATTCTACGGCTCCATTTCTACTCCACAGACAGACTCACTCTTTACGGCAGAGTTTTTGAGAGCCCTCAAAACATTTCACTCTTTTGTTCGCCTTGTTACGGGGACTTGAAAGCCCTCGGAGTGGACTGAGAAAGCCTTAGCACCGACAGCCAGTATGCTAAGGCTTCAGTGAATCTACTGATCGAGCTATCCTTGACACAGGACTTGTTCTTTCCCGGCAGGTTTGGAACGGGGCGAAACTCCTCATTTCTGGATCTGATCGTAACCAGTTGCAAACACAGAGTAGATGCTGTCACCTTCTACCTCCGCTAAGTAAGGTCGACTACGCGGTTCCTTCTTTAGACTACATACTGAAGTGGCCAGCTATATCCTCCCTATAGAAACTATCCCGTTCCTTAAAGTGAACGAATTTCCTGATGACGAGGTCCTTCATCAGAGGCGAACCAAGCGAAATAACGGACAACGTAGGCGTAGGTGAATCTAACAAGCTACTAGAGCAATAAGTACTGAAGGCAGATTTTCTATGTGTCTAGAATCCGACAGATCGCGAAGGGTAGGCCACATCAGCCAACAACAATTAGACGCCTTCTCGACTAACGCTCTCAGCTGTTTGCCAAGTACCGAGCCACATCCTTTCCGGCGGCTGCCGAAGCGTCCAGAATGTCCTCAAAAGCGAGATTAGGAAAGGCTTCCAGAAAACACAGAAAGGGATCTCAGACCAGGCAAGTACGAACCGTTCTTTTTCTATAAGCAACTGCACCACAACCGTCATCAGCGCTCCTAAAGTGAAAATCATAATGATAATGGTTTATTTCGGATTACCCCGACGTGCGCTGTAACGCAAGATCAAACGGTACAACTGGAGGTAGAGTCCAAATTCCAGGTGGATGGTTCAGGTATGTGTACTCGATATTGTACAGGAGTAAGTATCTGTGTTGCTCTTTAAGTCTCTCTCTGACGACTTTCCTGCCACCTGCCCCCCTGAGGCAGTAGTTTTTGACTCTCATTTCATGTCATTTTTCAGCACACCAGTAGTGCAAAACGGCTGGTCTCCTCGTTGATGCACATCCGCGTCTCACGAAGCTGTAGAGATAAGCTCAACAAAACTTAATCAGCCTAATTTCGATTGGTCCGGACGAAGTTCATCGTCCCTTCCTAAGGAATCCGTCTCCGTTCTTGCAGCATCGAGCTGTACGCTCTTTCAACAGTGCATAGACAATAGAAGGTTTCCTTGTTCGTGGAAGTACAGAGTAATCTTCCCAATTTACAGGAAGGGCGATTAACACCATCCTGGGAGTTATAGACCAATAAACCTCTTCCGTGTCCATAGCAAAGTCTTCGAGCGCATCACAAAAACAGAAATTTCAACACACCTGCAAGACTTTAATTCGCTGTCTCCGGCGCAACATGGCCCCTTCCTGGCAGGTCATACATCACGAGTACGCTGACCGTTACGGATAGCCTGACACAGGCCCCCGATGATGACAATTGGATCAGCGCAAGATCCTTGGTTTCTGGCTGCGCAGTAATCTCTTGTTATCCTCCCACCAAGATAAAGCTCATAAAACTGCCTTCCGGTTTCTAAACCTTGTTAAACGAACTTCGCCAGTGATCTCCAAAGAGGACTTCCATCTTCTATATGGAGTCTATACCCGGCCTTCCTTAGAATGGGGCAGCTAGATAGTACATACTAGCTTCGTCAGAGATCGGGACATCTTGGAGTGGGTTCAACGGGAGGCATCCAAAATGGTACATGGCTTGCAGTTTACCCCCCACCCGGTTCGTCTTATATCACTTGACCTGTATCCGCTTGGGGCACACCGTATTGGCGGAAACCTATTGCTGACGTACGATCTTTTCTTAGTGGGTTTAATGGAAAACGTTTTTAATCTTCCCAACTTGGGGGCCTTGAGGGGACACAGCGAAACTCTTCAAGGTACCTTTATTAGACAACGTTTCTCCTCGTCTCATAATATCTCTGGGATGGCCTTACACAGGAGGTGGCAAGTGCCTCTTCAAAAGAGGCTTTCAAGGCCAGATTGGACAAATGGTTGGGACTAATGTAAAGTCCAGCCAATTCTTCGACCGCCCTTTCGTAGATTATTCTACCCAATAATTTCGTGTCTGGTCTTCAGTCCTGTATATTGGTACGTGTACACGGTCATAAATAGATCTGTTCTACTCTTTTCACGGATGCACATGCTAATCTTCCGCGTAGATTTTAAAACAACAAGGCTGGTACTGAGGTACTGATGTATCCATACTCATATTGCCGGACTCATGCACCACATTGGAAACATATATTTCTATTCTAACGAAGATGCAAAGAAGTTCCGAAAACCCAGTTCCATTCATCAACAACCATATTTTTCACTGACACGAACTATAATTACCAGGAGTTCCAGTTGTTTTTTATTGCTCTAATTCCTTGCCACAAACCGGAATCCCACCTTTGCCTTGAGAGTGGGTCGCTCAGCTTGAACTTCATTGTGAATGTATTCGGTAACCTCATCCTCGGTTTCCAACTTTCTGCTGTTATTCAGCTACAGCTGTTGATTTGTTGTTCGATCTGGACAGTAAGAGCCCAGAGGGAACACTATTGATGTTTGATTATTTTACTATTGCCTAATTTGTTGGGTATAGTACCGTAGCTATTTGGAGCCGTATTTGTTCTGAGATGTGTCGAAATTTGTAGGTACCCGTGGCTCGAACATTCCATTGGCAGGGCTTTACAGTCGCTTTTGCGAAAACGGTTGCCCCCTTGTTGTCAAGTTTTGCCCCTCCAGAACGGTGGCACCGGAGAAAACAAGATGGGTGCAGGAACGGGAAAAGTTTGGGCTCAAGCATGGCTGCCGTGAACCACCTCAATGCTACTAGACATCTTCATAAGGCCATGTTGACGTATAATCACTCCACTCCCTGATAGAAAAGCAGGCATTTAGTTTCGTTGGTGCCTTTCCAGGACATTCAGCGTCCGAGAAGTCATGCGTACTGGCCCGCAGTTGGAGGCTTCTCTACTCCCACCTTTGTGGATTGGTACCACCGGCGCCGGCTTCCAGTCTCTTGGCACTTGGCCGTCCCTCAGAGACCGGGTAGATGGCTGAAAACGGGGTTCCGCCAGCGAGTTGGCTGATGGCTTCAACAGAGCTAGAAATATTTCGCTTGGCCTGCTACTTTTCGCAGTTCTAATTCTGCCAGATCCCGTCTCAAGTCATCTTCCTCAATTAAGGCGAGTGACAGTCTTGTCCCGCCGAATAGCGAGGGAGACTAGGTGTGTTTACACCAACGTCGTTGCTGTGCACTCCCTCAAAGTAGTGGAGCAATATGTTTATCTTGCCTTCATTCGCTTTAGTAATTTCGTCCCTCGAATCCTTTTTTCTACCAGAGGCAGCCCGTAAGGTTGACCCTGCCTGGACAGAGTTAATGTGTGCTTTTGGGTTACGTCTCTCCCTTCGAGCTGGCCTCTCTCCATATTGGCGCCCGCACTCCAGTTGGGTTCTGAGAGACCTTCCACGAGCCATCATATATTTCAGCAACTCTCCATGGCTCCTTCTCTTCCTAAGCCAGCACCAGGCTTTGTGCTTTTAGCATGTGCTTTTTGCACCTCGAACCTCTACTATGGCGGCAGGCCACTTCGTTTATTCCTCACTAATGGTCAGAGAAGCATCCGGAATGGTCCTCAGGTTCCCCTTGATATGATTCCACTTCCCTTCCACGCAGCCATGAGGGACCTCCAAATTTGGTTCCGCCTACCCATCCACTAGCTCCGGGGTCCCAAGACCGCCGAGAACATCAGCGACCTTTTAGTCTGGTAAGTTTTGTATTTCGTCGTGGCTCTCGTTATTTAAATGGTTAACCGCTTTATCTCGGTCGTCTGCTATACTTTCCATGGAACAAATTATAATGCTTACTTTGGGACTCTCCTAGGTTAAAACAGGACATGCTCCCGTATAGAGTTTATGGCCCCCGTTCCTCCGTTGGTGACACTTTAACGAATACCCTTGGAAACTCGGGAAAAAGCTCATTTCGGAAGGCTGGGGCGGGACAACGTGTGCATTGTAGTTAGGCAATGGCGTTCAGACGGCGTACGCAGCAGGAGCGAATGGTCCCACCAAATTCGGTAATTTTTCGGGTAAACAAATTTGCTGGTCTTGGTAGTCGTGTGTTGTATCCGTAGCACTGCTATACCGGGAAATACGATTATGGTTCGCGACAATCCTCTGATATTCGTTCGTTTATCTTCAAATGGGTGAGATAGAAAACATGCTAATAGTTACGCATGATCGGATGCTCATGATACTCGGCTTGCTGTATGAATTCTGAGTAATTCTGTTACTGTCATTACAAACAAATGAGCGGGCAACACGATTTATGTAGTCGATGTTTACTAAAAAGGGTGTTCTGGTTAAAACTGCTGAATTAATATTTGGTTGGTTGGGTTGACGTCAATCGTCATTGGTAATTACTGCAACAATAATCACCACATAGTTTTCAATGAGGAAATAGGCGTTGGTCTCTTCTATTCGGTTTTTCCTTTTACTCGTCATTGTTTCACGTAGGATACCACTCAATGGAAAGTATGCTCAGCCATTTCCCATTTAAGTACTTGACTATCTTAGGCTCGGCTTTGTTCCCCTATAAAGCAGTTCACTATTCACTGTGGGCACTATCTACCTGATTTCGATGTTCCCAGTCAGCACAATAGCTCCCAAATAGCCCCAAAATCGGAACTAAAACGACTCCTGAAGAAAGGCCATGAAATAGAATGCGGTCGATTTCGGGGAGTTTGTGCCGTCATCCGGAAGGCGGCAAACTATATTCGATAGTTGTTATGTAAATAAATCTTGTTGGAAAAAACCCCAACTGTATACCTAAGAACAGACAAAGCGATTCCAAGCATTCCCATTTTGCTGGCAACACAGGTTGCCGTATCCGGACATATATTTATACCACATGACTTTTCAGGGGCCAGTTATTCAGCAGAATTTCTTCAGTCTTGCAAATAGGATAAGTATTCAACATGCATTTTTAAACTCCACAGAAAATTCATCGGCATACTACCGATGTTCTCCTAAGGATAATCATCGGAGATTGTTCACAAGGTTCATAAATCGTCTTTCAAACGAGTGGGCTAGTGTAAATAACCAAGACAGACGGCCCAAGAATTACAAAGTAGTCCGGGACTCCATGTAACACAGCAACTTATCACGTCAAACATAGAATGGATGGGGAATAAACTATGTTTCCCCCCCTTTGTATGTGAGTATGTGTGCATTCGCAGGAAGCCCGCTAAACTTTACGCAACTTTTGCCAGCTGGGATCCGCAAGGGAGATGTAGACAGTTATTACGGATATACATTTTGGCGAAACCACGCGTCTTATTTCAAGCCACAGGTCTTTTTCCAGTGAAGATTACCATATAGGGGAAAGCAAGGTGCAATATTTACACGGATTGGAGGTAACCATTCATCGTCTTTCGTCGTCGTATTGCTCTCCTTCGGGCAGTTTCTGCAAGGAGGAAAGTTACTGTATACCATTGGTCAAAATAACATAGATAGGATTATTAAAGCTGGAAAATCCAGCATCTGTGACGGCCATTTTTTATATTTAGTGAACGCCTTTACTTATGCTAACGCACTGCTTACCACTTCTCCTCTTTTGGAGTAATCTACCAGATACCTCTCGCCTGATATGGAACTTACTTTTGCGGACACGTAATTTTCGACCATCGTTTTACTACTATGAAGCCGCACATACTGAATTTGATGAGCGTAATGTTTACTGTAGACATTTATGAGCATTACCTGGATTCAGTCAGTTTCTCCTTAAAGTGAGACTGTTTACACCCCGCGGTGCGTGGATTACTGAACCAGCTGAGCAATAAGCCAAAAGACAGTGTATCATTCGCGTGAAAACAGCTTATTGGTGGGAGATGGAAATCGTCTTTTTTCCTGCTAAAAAATAAGCCAGCCAAATGGGGTCAAACGACAAGGTGGTAAAAAGCTGTCAATCGGCCCTGAATGTAGACAAATTTTGACCCCCTATGTGCTGTTTGGGAGGACACGAGAGCCTCCCGAGTCACCTGTAGGTTGATTGGTGAAATAAGCTACATCTTGATACAGCTCGCGCACTTCATAAGCATGGTGAAGAGTAAGACTAGAAAGCAGGTGCTTTTGTTGCAAGTGTTAATTATGAGAAGACAGATTGGCGAACAAGCTCGTTTTCAGTGATTCATACTCATGCCATTACATCACAATATATTACGACAAGTTGAGGAATTGGACCAATTAGAGAAACAGGAAGTCATAGAGATTATTGGTGACATAAAAAGGAAGGGAAATAATTATAATCCAGGCTTAATCAAGACCGGATGTGGATTGTTCCTCGCATATTATGTCAGTTCTCATCTGATCTGTGGCCTGTTGCAGAGTGGAGGGAGGGCCAGGGCAGCTTAAGAGCACACACAAATTGTTTTTGAGCACACAGAGGGGGGTTGTGTAGGCGGATGCCGACAGCCTCCGCAGTGGCCAGGATGCGACATTTCGCTTGTCTTGATTGTCGACCCCGGATCTTATACAGAGCACGGAAAGCCTCGGACACGTTAACCGTATGATTGGATTCAGCTAGGTGTGAAACGACTGCGCTAGTGAGCGATTTAATTGCCCCAGTGTTCAACCATGCAGGGTGGTGTTCGCGGATACGTTCAGACAAACGTCTGGTCGTGCGGCCGATGTACATTGTCCCACAGGAACAAGTGAATGAGTACACGCAGAATGAGGCTGCAGAATCAGGTATTTTGTCTTTCAACCGTAAAGTCACTGCTGGTCTGGATTGGAACAACATCCGCAGATTAGCTGCGTAAAATGTTTTGCTGATGACGCCTGACAATCTTCTCTGGGCCTTCTCTGCCAACGCGTCGCCTTTGAATGGCAAAGTTATGTATACTGGCTTTCTTTTCACCATGGACTCTCTTAGAGTTTTCCGCTCTATCTGCATCATTTTATCAACTAGGCGGTCCGGGTAGCTATTCTGCGTGAAAATCCTTCGCACGGTTCGGAATTCTTCCTCAATTGTGTCCTCCGAACATATTCGTCTCGCTCTGTCTACGAGGCACCTAATTAGGTTCCTTTTCACCTTAAGAGGCACGAAGCTGTGGAAGTGGATGTATTGTCCATTCCACGTCGCCTTCCTGTGTACGGACCGACTGATTGAACCATCTTCACGACGATTCATCCGAACATCCAAGAAGCCTATCGCGCTGTTTGATTCTGTTTCCATTGTGAACTGTAAGCTGTCATGAGCTGAGTTAAACGAACTTAACAGTTGACCTATCTGATCTGAGGAATTGATCACACAAAAGATGTCATCTACATAGCGTCTGTATAAACAACATCTATGGATCGTTGATTCAAGTGGGCCATTTTCCAACTTTGCCATAAAGACGTCGGCAAGCAGTGGTCCGAGTGGGGAGCCCATTGCTACCCTGTCCTTTTGGCGGTAGATCTGACCGTTGAACTTGAACTGAATGTTGTATGTGCAGAAGAATAGCAGTCGTTTCAGTGCTTCCAAAGGGATGCCTATCTCAATTGCGTTGCTTTCGATATAGTCACATAAATAATCGATGGTCTCACCGATTGGAACGTTGGTAAAGAGTGAACTGACATCTAGAGACAGCATCCGTCGCTCTTTCACATTCAGGTCTTTTACACAACTTATGAATTCGAATGTATCTTTTAGGCTGTGTTTCGATATTTTCTGTCTAACCGGTTCCAGCAGAGTTGTCAACCATTTGGCCACTGCATGGTACGGGGAATTGCACATGTCTAGGATAGGTCTTAGGGGGATTGCATTCTTATGAACCTTTGGCAATCCGTACAATCTGGGAATGATAGTCCCTGTAGGCCGAATCCGTTCGAAAGTAGAAGAGTCTATTATGTCATTTTGTTTCAGATGTCGTAAAATGTTTGATAGAGACTTCTCTATTTGTTGCGTTTTGTCCTTCTCCGTTGCCATTTTCGCGAATTTGCATGTGTCATTCAAAATGGTTTCCATTTTGGTGATATAGTCTGACTTATTCATGAGTACTATACCTGCACCCTTGTCCGGTTTCGATATAATGATGTCATTATTCTTTTGTAATTCCCTCAGACGCTTTATGTGTTCTGTCCTTAATAGCCCATTTGTTGATGCCTTAGCCGTATGATATTGGTAGCACGTATTCACTAAGGTAGATTTGAAATTCTGTAATTCCACCTGTGACGAAGGGAGTAAGCTGGACAACTGAGCGTAAAGATTCTCAAATTCCACCTCCAGGTCTAGTTGTTTACTTTGGTTGCTTGGGCAGCAGAATTTGGGTTCCAAGGATAACACCTCAAGCAACGTTTTGTCTAACTGGAAGTCAGATAAATTGTGCACAAAGCTCTCAGGGTTCGGTGAGAACTCACTCGCTGGTTTCGATCCTTTTATCCGTTTCGATAGTATTTCACGTTTCCGATTCACTTGCTTTTGGATAATTGACTGGACGTATTCGTCAAAGGATTGAATCTCTTCCAATGTTAACTGATCAAGAGCACGAGAAGATGACAAAAATGTCCGTTCTAAATCCACGATATGTTTACGCACAGTATCCTGCTCATTAAGCGCTTGGCGCCTAAGTGCTGCACTCGATATGAATATCCGGTTTCTTTTCAACACAGAAAAGTACTGCTTCGGAAATATGGACTCGTTAATACACTGTTCGAGAAACTGAACGTGAGCTCTCGCCAGTGCCAGTTTCGTACAGAACTTAATGTACTTGTTAAGTTCTTTTAGTACGTCCGGGTCTTTGGCCTGTTTCAGTTGACTGATTATTCCCAATGAGCATATTATGAGAAGACAGATTGGCGAACAAGCTCGTTTTCAGTGATTCATACTCATGCCATTACATCACAATATATTACGACAAGTTGAGGAATTGGACCAATTAGAGAAACAGGAAGTCATAGAGATTATTGGTGACATAAAAAGGAAGGGAAATAATTATAATCCAGGCTTAATCAAGACCGGATGTGGATTGTTCCTCGCATATTATGTCAGTTCTCATCTGATCTGTGGCCTGTTGCAGAGTGGAGGGAGGGCCAGGGCAGCTTAAGAGCACACACAAATTGTTTTTGAGCACACAGAGGGGGGTTGTGTAGGCGGATGCCGACAGCCTCCGCAGTGGCCAGGATGCGACATTTCGCTTGTCTTGATTGTCGACCCCGGATCTTATACAGAGCACGGAAAGCCTCGGACACGTTAACCGTATGATTGGATTCAGCTAGGTGTGAAACGACTGCGCTAGTGAGCGATTTAATTGCCCCAGTGTTCAACCATGCAGGGTGGTGTTCGCGGATACGTTCAGACAAACGTCTGGTCGTGCGGCCGATGTACATTGTCCCACAGGAACAAGTGAATGAGTACACGCAGAATGAGGCTGCAGAATCAGGTATTTTGTCTTTCAACCGTAAAGTCACTGCTGGTCTGGATTGGAACAACATCCGCAGATTAGCTGCGTAAAATGTTTTGCTGATGACGCCTGACAATCTTCTCTGGGCCTTCTCTGCCAACGCGTCGCCTTTGAATGGCAAAGTTATGTATACTGGCTTTCTTTTCACCATGGACTCTCTTAGAGTTTTCCGCTCTATCTGCATCATTTTATCAACTAGGCGGTCCGGGTAGCTATTCTGCGTGAAAATCCTTCGCACGGTTCGGAATTCTTCCTCAATTGTGTCCTCCGAACATATTCGTCTCGCTCTGTCTACGAGGCACCTAATTAGGTTCCTTTTCACCTTAAGAGGCACGAAGCTGTGGAAGTGGATGTATTGTCCATTCCACGTCGCCTTCCTGTGTACGGACCGACTGATTGAACCATCTTCACGACGATTCATCCGAACATCCAAGAAGCCTATCGCGCTGTTTGATTCTGTTTCCATTGTGAACTGTAAGCTGTCATGAGCTGAGTTAAACGAACTTAACAGTTGACCTATCTGATCTGAGGAATTGATCACACAAAAGATGTCATCTACATAGCGTCTGTATAAACAACATCTATGGATCGTTGATTCAAGTGGGCCATTTTCCAACTTTGCCATAAAGACGTCGGCAAGCAGTGGTCCGAGTGGGGAGCCCATTGCTACCCCGTCCTTTTGGCGGTAGATCTGACCGTTGAACTTGAACTGAATGTTGTATGTGCAGAAGAATAGCAGTCGTTTCAGTGCTTCCAAAGGGATGCCTATCTCAATTGCGTTGCTTTCGATATAGTCACATAAATAATCGATGGTCTCACCGATTGGAACGTTGGTAAAGAGTGAACTGACATCTAGAGACAGCATCCGTCGCTCTTTCACACTCAGGTCTTTTACACAACTTATGAATTCGAATGTATCTTTTAGGCTGTGTTTCGATATTTTCTGTCTAACCGGTTCCAGCAGAGTTGTCAACCATTTGGCCACTGCATGGTACGGGGAATTGCACATGTCTAGGATAGGTCTTAGGGGGATTGCATTCTTATGAACCTTTGGCAATCCGTACAATCTGGGAATGATAGTCCCTGTAGGCCGAATCCGTTCGAAAGTAGAAGAGTCTATTATGTCATTTTGTTTCAGATGTCGTAAAATGTTTGATAGAGACTTCTCTATTTGTTGCGTTTTGTCCTTCTCCGTTGCCATTTTCGCGAATTTGCATGTGTCATTCAAAATGGTTTCCATTTTGGTGATATAGTCTGACTTATTCATGAGTACTATACCTGCACCCTTGTCCGGTTTCGATATAATGATGTCATTATTCTTTTGTAATTCCCTCAGACGCTTTATGTGTTCTGTCCTTAATAGCCCATTTGTTGATGCCTTAGCCGTATGATATTGGTAGCACGTATTCACTAAGGTAGATTTGAAATTCTGTAATTCCACCTGTGACGAAGGGAGTAAGCTGGACAACTGAGCGTAAAGATTCTCAAATTCCACCTCCAGGTCTAGTTGTTTACTTTGGTTGCTTGGGCAGCAGAATTTGGGTTCCAAGGATAACACCTCAAGCAACGTTTTGTCTAACTGGAAGTCAGATAAATTGTGCACAAAGCTCTCAGGGTTCGGTGAGAACTCACTCGCTGGTTTCGATCCTTTTATCCGTTTCGATAGTATTTCACGTTTCCGATTCACTTGCTTTTGGATAATTGACTGGACGTATTCGTCAAAGGATTGAATCTCTTCCAATGTTAACTGATCAAGAGCACGAGAAGATGACAAAAATGTCCGTTCTAAATCCACGATATGTTTACGCACAGTATCCTGCTCATTAAGCGCTTGGCGCCTAAGTGCTGCACTCGATATGAATATCCGGTTTCTTTTCAACACAGAAAAGTACTGCTTCGGAAATATGGACTCGTTAATACACTGTTCGAGAAACTGAACGTGAGCTCTCGCCAGTGTAGTGCTACCAATAAAGCACTCGATGACGAAGACTATCAAATTTGTTTATTTGAACAATGACCGTTTTTGGTGGCGCCACTTGCTCCGCCTGTGTACGTCGTCTGCACGCCGTTGCGCTCCTCCAATACACACGTTGTCTCGCTCCAGCGTTTTGAGTTCTGCTTTGCGCGCTGCCGAGTATATTCACTATCGTGTCACATACCGAGGACCACGGGCTATAGACTCTATACGGGAGCAGGTCCTGACTTAACTGACATAAATCCTAAACTGGTGAGCCCGAAAAACAAATTAATTCTCGAAGTACATTCGTAAGTCCCTCAATCACATTTATTCGTTTACATATACACTTTTCCGATATATAAACGGTAAATTCCGGATATCAGTTTACCATATCCCTTATATATATTTTCTCATATCCATATTATAAGTGTTTCACTTTTGCTGCACTGACCTCTTTATATCATTTTACATTTGATATACCATTGCAACTATGGCTAGCAACGACCGTAAACCTGACCCGGAACCGTCCGTTTCGACAGTCTCCCTAGCCGTCCCTCAGTTTTTTATTGATGACCCTCAGCTCTGGTTTCATATGTTGGAGGCAGAGTTCGAATCACATAGAATTACAAGCGAACGAACCCGTTACTTGTGGACTATCGGTCGCCTTCCCCGTGACGTTGCTACTCAGATACGCGACGTAATATTTAATAACAGTTCTTCCACAGCCGTGAAAGACGCGGTAATCTCTTGTCTTTTACCGTCAGAATCGTCCAGACTAAAACGGCTGACCCAAGGGACAGAGTTAGGTAGCAAGAAGCCCTCTGCATTACTGAGAGAAATGCAGCAGCTGGCAGGGCAACTTTTAGAGGAAAACGTCCTCAAAGAGTTGTGGGTACAGCGACTACCACCCAACATTCAAGCACTGCTCGAGGTTTCCAGCCACCTTAAGCTCACAGAAGCGGCTAAACTAGCGGACGGTATTATGGACCGGTACCATCCACAAATTACCGCCGTAACAAACTCGAGCAGCCCCCAGACCACAGCTCCCACCGTAGAAACACACCCCGAGGATACTCTGATAGCTGCTTTCGAGCGGGCTTTCAGACGTTTTTCCTCTCCTGGTTGTTCTCACTGTAGAAACCATATATCTTATCACAACTCTGACCGACGCGAACGTCTCAGAAGCCCTTCCCCTAACCGCCTGGTTAACCCATCTCGATCAACGTATTGTCGATACCACAAACGGTTTGGGGAGAAGGCTCGGCGCTGCGAAGCCGGTTGCACCTTCCCAGGTGCCAAACAGGGAAACTAATATCCCGACGCGTTCCGGCGACTAACGCGGTCGGCAGCCATAATAGCAGTCGTCTGTTGCATGTCCGAGATTTAGTTTCCAATAGCCTGTTCCTAATTGACACCGGTGCAGCAGTAAGTGTCATTCCAAAGGAGGCAGGTGATGCAACGAACCCGTCAGTCCAACAACTCCGTGCTGCCAATGGCACTCCCATTGCTACTTACGGCCGTAAGTCACTCACACTCAACTTAGGACTACGCCGCACCTTCCGCTGGGTGTTCATAGTAGCGGACGTCCCTTATCCCATACTAGGCATCGATTTCCTAGACCATTTCGACCTCCTGATCGATGCACGAGGCCGGAGAGTTGTCGACCGGCAGACTTCTCTTTCCGTAACCGGGTCGTATTCCT
Source organism: Fasciola hepatica (assembly GCA_948099385.1). Taxonomy (NCBI): domain Eukaryota; kingdom Metazoa; phylum Platyhelminthes; class Trematoda; order Plagiorchiida; family Fasciolidae; genus Fasciola; species Fasciola hepatica. The sequence continues at coordinate 4,954,901 of CANUEZ040000053.1, forward strand.
CCGTGAATCACATCACGCCCCTATACATCGAACCGCAGGCCGAACACCCGTACGCAGACCTACTTTCAGCTTACCCGGCAATGCTAAGACAATCTGGCCCCTTCCCGCGGTGACCACTAACGTTACCCACCATATTGTCACTAAAGGACCCCCAGCATTTAGCCGACCACGTCGCTTGACCTTAGACAAGCTACGCGTAGCACAGGCTGAGTTTGAACACATGCTAGAACTAGGCATAATACGCCCGTCCAGTAGCCCTTGGGCCTCGCCCCTTCACATGGTTCCTAAACCTAATGGCGATTGGCGCCCCTGCGGTGACTACAGGGCCCTCAACCAGGCTACTGTCCCGGACAGATACCCCATTCCACATATTCAAGATCTTACTTCTACCCTGTCTGGTTGTTCTGTTTTCAGCAGAATCGACCTCGTCAGAGCATACCACCAAATCCCAGTAGCAGAGGCTGACATCCCTAAAACCGCTGTCACAACTCCATTCGGACTATTCGAGTTTTTGCGCATGCCTTTTGGGCTCAGCAATGCAGCCCAAACCTTTCAAAGGTTTATGCATGAGGCAACACGCGGTTTGAAGAATGTCTACGTGTACTTAGACGATATTTTGGTGGCAAGTTCTTCAAAAGAAGAGCATATGACACACCTGCGTGCTCTTTTTGAGCGCCTTAGCCAACACGGTGTAACCATTAACTCTGCTAAGTGCGAATTAGGTAAGACGACCATCACGTTCCTAGGTCACGAAATCTCAGCCTCAGGCATACAGCCCCTGCCTGACAAGGTGGCGGCAATTCGCGACTATCCTGAGCCTCACTCTTACCGACAGTTGCGCCAATTTTCTGGCCTGGTTAACTTTTATCGCCGCTTTATCCCACACTGCGCCGAAATAATGCAGCCTCTAACAGACCTTTTACGTGGAGGTAAGCGGAAATTCATTTTTCCCGACACGGCGCAAGCAGCGTTTACTTTGATCAAGGATGCTATCGCCAACATAGCACTCCTTGCACATCCCGATCCTTCTGCTCCCCTGGCATTAGGAACAGATGCTTCGGACACGGCTGTTGGCGCAGTGTTGCAGCAATTCGTCAACAATTCATGGCAACCAATAGCTTTCTTCTCCAAGCGTCTCCAGCCTGCGGAATCCCGATATAGTACGTTCAGCAGAGAACTTCTGGCAATCTATTTGGGTATCCGACACTTCCGGCACACACTCGAGGGCCAATTGTTCACAGTGTTTACAGATCATAAACCACTAGTGTACGCCCTCCAGTCAGCTTCTGACCGATATTCGCCACGCGAGATTCGCCACTTAGACTATGTTTCGCAGTTTACTACGGACATTCGACACGTCTCTGGGGCACACAATCCCGTGGCAGACGCACTCTCACGCGTCCACAATATCGACTACCCACTACCCATGGGCATAGACCTAGAAGCGATCGCCGCAGCCCAAACGACAGATCCTGAGGTAGAGCAACTCAGACACAACAGCTCCCTGCACCTAGTGGCAGTGGCCCTTCCAACTTCGGACGTAACTATCATTTGCGATGTGTCACAAGGTCGACCCCGACCACTGGTTCCTGCCAGTTTTCGCCGACGAGTTTTTACCAGCCTCCACAACTTATCGCACCCTGGGGTAACCGCCTCAGTGAAACTAGTCACCGAGCGATTCGTCTGGCCTTGCGTCAAACGTGACGTACGTCTTTGGGCTCGTGCTTGTCTCCAGTGCCAACGAGTTAAGATACATCGTCACACCAAATCTACTTTAGGCACATTCTGCGAACCGAACGCACGCTTTCATCATGTGCATGTGGATCTCGTGGGGCCACTTCCGCCATCCAATGGCTGCGTCTACATCCTCACTTGCGTAGATCGTTTCACTCGCTGGCCACAGGCCATACCTATTCCTCGCCCAACCTCAGAGGAAGCTGCAAAAGCATTCCTAACCGGTTGGGTGAATCAGTTCGGTTGCCCTGCTATCGTGACCACTGATCGCGGTTCTCATTTCGACGGCGCCTTCCACGAGCTACTAAACGCATTCGGTTGTCGACACAACAAGACGACAGCCTATCATCCTCAGGCCAATGGCATGGTGGAGCGATTCCATCGCCAGCTGAAAGCTGCCCTTCGTGCTCGTGATAATCCATTATGGAGTGAAGTTTTGCCGATCGTTCTCTTAGGACTGCGTAACACCGTTAAAGCCGATATGGGTGTTACGGCGGCTGAACTGGTTTATGGTTGCACACTACGACTTCCAGGTGAGTTGGTTTCTCCATTACCACCTATGAGTTTTAATTACGGGGATTACGCAAAACGGCTGTCGCACCAAATGCGGGTGATAAAGCCCACCCCACCACGAGAACAAACCCTGAGCAACTACATACCTACCGCTCTAGCTACCACCAGCCATGTTTTTATTCGAGTAGATGCAGTGCGATCACCACTGCAGGCGGCTTACTCTGGCCCGTTCCGCGTCGTCCAGCGAAAGGAAAAGAAATACGTGGTGGACGTCGAGGGCAGGAAGGAGACTATCAGCATAGACCGCCTCAAACCAGCCTTCATCGAGGCAGAACCCACCTCGAACAACCCTCTCAGTGTCCCTACCTGCTCACAACCTTCGGTTAGTCGTCACGAGTCGGCCCCTGTTACTCCCACTAACGACCCCTCGTTACCTGTTGCAACACCAAACTCCACGAAAGACACAGCTGCACCGATCAACAGGAGAAATCGACGCGGCCGCGAGCTGCGACAGCCAACGAGGTTTTCTGAATATGTAACAGTTGTATATATTTAAGTTTACTCTTCATATTCAACTTGTACATAGTCCTATTATACATGAATGCACGACCACGTGGTGATCACGACAAGAGTGGCGGCAGCCTGTATTGCGCCGGTATGTCCCCCTCAGTCGAATATCCGATCGCGCCTCGAGGCGCAGCTTCCTTGTGTTTCTTTCCTTCCAGCTCGTCCCGTCAGACAGAACCAGATGGAATTCCAGGATCTCGCATGGCTCCAACACAAGGCTCACTGGATCGCGACTGGACCCATTTGACGCCGGACGCTGGCTCGCTTACGAAGGCAATGACAACCACAGGGACACGGAACTTTGGGATATGCCGACAACGACAAACCCTACAACACAACCACCACTGCCAGGTCACGAACAGGATCTACCCCGGTCGGAACATTTTGAGGAGGACGCAATTTTGCGATCGACGCACAGCGACCAGTGTGAGTCATGGAGAACGGCTTGTGCTGGCTTTGCTGTTGTGTTCGACCGCGGCGGGAGGCATGGAAAACGTCTCTCGCCACCGAATCCGACGTACCCATCACGGGTCGAAGCCCAACTGCGTCGGCCTTCTAGGGGGAGACCCCTGTAGTGCTACCAATAAAGCACTCGATGCCGAAGACTATCAAATTTGTTTATTTGAACAATGACCGTTTTTGGTGGCGCCACTTGCTCCGCCTGTGTACGTCGTCTGCACGCCGTTGCGCTCCTCCAATACACACGTTGTCCCGCTCCAGCGTTTTGAGTTCTGCTTTGCGCGCTGCCGAGTATATTCAGTATCGTGTCACATACCGAGGACCACGGGCTATAGACTCTATACGGGAGCAGGTCCTGACTTAACTGACATAAATCCTAAACCAGTGCCAGTTTCGTACAGAACTTAATGTACTTGTTAAGTTCTTTTAGTACGTCCGGGTCTTTGGCCTGTTTCAGTTGACTGATTATTCCCAATGAGCATATTATGAGAAGACAGATTGGCGAACAAGCTCGTTTTCAGTGATTCATACTCATGCCATTACATCACAATATATTACGACAAGTTGAGGAATTGGACCAATTAGAGAAACAGGAAGTCATAGAGATTATTGGTGACATAAAAAGGAAGGGAAATAATTATAATCCAGGCTTAATCAAGACCGGATGTGGATTGTTCCTCGCATATTATGTCAGTTCTCATCTGATCTGTGGCCTGTTGCAGAGTGGAGGGAGGGCCAGGGCAGCTTAAGAGCACACACAAATTGTTTTTGAGCACACAGAGGGGGGTTGTGTAGGCGGATGCCGACAGCCTCCGCAGTGGCCAGAATGCGACATTTCGCTTGTCTTGATTGTCGACCCCGGATCTTATACAGAGCACGGAAAGCCTCGGACACGTTAACCGTATGATTGGATTCAGCTAGGTGTGAAACGACTGCGCTAGTGAGCGATTTAATTGCCCCAGTGTTCAACCATGCAGGGTGGTGTTCGCGGATACGTTCAGACAAACGTCTGGTCGTGCGGCCGATGTACATTGTCCCACAGGAACAAGTGAATGAGTACACGCAGAATGAGGCAGAATAGCTACCCGGACCGCCTAGTTGATAAAATGATGCAGATAGAGCGGAAAACTCTAAGAGAGTCCATGGTGAAAAGAAAGCCAGTATACATAACTTTGCCATTCAAAGGCGACGCGTTGGCAGAGAAGGCCCAGAGAAGATTGTCAGGCGTCATCAGCAAAACATTTTACGCAGCTAATCTGCGGATGTTGTTCCAATCCAGACCAGCAGTGACTTTACGGTTGAAAGACAAAATACCTGATTCTGCAGCCTCATTCTGCGTGTACTCATTCACTTGTTCCTGTGGGACAATGTACATCGGCCGCACGACCAGACGTTTGTCTGAACGTATCCGCGAACACCACCCTGCATGGTTGAACACTGGGGCAATTAAATCGCTCACTAGCGCAGTCGTTTCACACCTAGCTGAATCCAATCATACGGTTAACGTGTCCGAGGCTTTCCGTGCTCTGTATAAGATCCGGGGTCGACAATCAAGACAAGCGAAATGTCGCATCCTGGCCACTGCGGAGGCTGTCGGCATCCGCCTACACAACCCCCCTCTGTGTGCTCAAAAACAATTTGTGTGTGCTCTTAAGCTGCCCTGGCCCTCCCTCCACTCTGCAACAGGCCACAGATCAGATGAGAACTGACATAATATGCGAGGAACAATCCACATCCGGTCTTGATTAAGCCTGGATTATAATTATTTCCCTTCCTTTTTATGTCACCAATAATCTCTATGACTTCCTGTTTCTCTAATTGGTCCAATTCCTCAACTTGTCGTAATATATTGTGATGTAATGGCATGAGTATGAATCACTGAAAACGAGCTTGTTCGCCAATCTGTCTTCTCATAATGTGCTCATTGGGAATAATCAGTCAACTGCAAGTGTTAATTATTGATGTACGCAGTCAGGCGGTCGCGAAGTTCGGTTTCCAGCTGATCACAAAAACTACAACGCCCAGCTCGCTTCTGAAGTTAAGGAATGAACTACCGAATATCCCGCGAATCTTCCTTCATAAGAGGCAAAATTTGGCGCGCCTAACATCTTTGAAGTTAACCGGTTTAATGTGGCGGAGTGAAAGATTCTTAACTTCCTCATTTTTAAAAGTAACGGGCTTCCGCGGAAATGATAGGCTTTTGGTAACAGAATACGCTGATTTGTCAACTTTACGCAAGGAAAAAGCCTCATCGTGTTCACCTGAATTTTTTTCTCAAGCGATACAGCACATTTCGAATCCTTCGGAACATCCCTCGATCCCTATAAGCAGACATTTAAACCCAAAAACGTTACACTGTGCGACTTCGTGGTTGAGATAAACGGCCGCTACCCTAAGAGTGAAATACAGTCCCAAGAATCAACAGGAATAATAATTCCAAAGAGAAATGGAGTGTATATACGCTCGAGTTCAAAGCACGAAGGGGAAACCTCAATGTAACAGTCCGCAGAAAGAACACAAACTGTCAGTGCAAGGATATATATGGAAAAATGTGGCACGCTATTAAGAGGCTACATACTAAAGAAAGTAGAAGTTACAAGTCACTTACCACGGTATTAATACCGTCCTCCGTTATTCTTTCTAGCTCCACGGAGTTCAAGTGATTCACTGGAAAAGATGGAACATACTCGTTAATGTGGTGGACCGTACGTTGTGGAGTCGGCCTCAAATTCTGTAACACTTATTACTATAACTTAACGTCAACTGCATCGAACGTAATCAGATACGTGACACGGATACGGTTCATGCAAAATAACCACAAAATCACTGCCGAAAATGTTTAAACAGTTTCGTTGCTGGTCCAGCACATACGACTGTACTTCAACGGTACGATTAGGGAGTAACAGTATCTATTATGCATATCGACCTGGAGATGACTGATCTTGAAGATATAGATTCATGACCAAAAACCTCTTTAGGAAAACAATCAGCCAGCATAGCTCCAAGCAGTTTCAATGTAGTTTGGTGTCACAGGGCTGTGCGTTGTTTGTCTGCTTGCTGTAAGGACAGTTGGTTTCCGCCAATCGAAAAATATATATTGACTGCTCCGTTTACGAACGGCCAAACCCCAAGCTCCCTTGGCTATTGTCGCATCCGGTGTTGCTCCCAAACGTGAACGTGAACAACTTTGTTTCAGCACAAACCGTTCTTCACCTATTCCATCGTTTTTACCGTGTTTTGGGACGCGCCAGAACTTTTGGCTTGTAGCCCGTTTCATAGGCCATTCTCAGACTCTAGTTAGTATCTGGTATATGAAGCATTATATTGGCAGGCCCTCCGTCCTTTGTAAATTTTCGGTCGATTTTCGAGCGCCGGTAAGGCACTTTGTCAATTTGAGCAAGTTGTATCTCAATATGTTCACCCACTTTTTGCATTTTACCTCACTGCATCGGTTTTTCACTTTTTCTGAGTAGTTTCATTCTATTTTACAGATAGCTTTTTGGACGACCTCATTTTTATCGACTGAGCGGTAAGTGCACAAGCCGGTCCGTTTGCACCGTTCGGGGAAAGTCACCCTGAAACCTGGTTCGCGGAATTAGAATCAACGCTTTGCTCTGAGCAATGAGGCTACGGAAAGCAGAAGGTTACGCTACGTGGTCCGAGGTTTTGATCCACATACCCTCAACGACGCATTCGATATGCTGGAACCTGAGGAACCCAACACTCACGAGCGTGTAAAAGCAGCAGTCGTTAGCTGGGTCGGCAACTCTGACTTACAGCGAATTTCCCTTTTGTTTGCCGACACCATACTCGAAAATTACAAACTTTCACAACTGCTCCGGCTCTTGCGGAATCTTCTATGAACTGTTAAGGTCGATAATCTTCTCCTGAGAGAACTTTGGCTTCGGCGTCTTCCCTCTAACTAGCAGAATGCTCGTTGAGTGTCAGCAGAGGAACCTCTCTAAAAGCTTACCGAGATGGCCGAAAAATCAGGGAATCCTACGAGCCAATGGTCTTTCAGGCGATTTCCTTACAAACGGAGTCTGTTATTGCCTCTTTAACAGCCACTGTGCACTATCTCGTCAGAAAGATCGAGACATTCGGTGTGTCGTCTGTTGAATGCCTAAAGCAGGTGTCATCTAGCAGTCAGTGTGGCCAAAGTGATCTAGTAGCAATGCTATAAGAATTCCGGTTCAGCCATCATCCACCCACGGTCTTCGTTGGTATCATCAGAGGTACCGTGTTAAGGAGTTTTACTGCATTCCGCTTTGTGCAATGGCCCCAGCCAGTCAGGGAAAAGAGGACGCCAGAGCGCAGCCACGACGGACGCTACTGGTCGGCGCTGTCACCTATCATATTTGAGAGATCATGATACGGTGACACGCTACTTGGTAGACACAGGCGCTGGACGTAGTGTGCTTCCACGTTCATATCAAACTTTGGATAAGTGCCCCTTCTTCAACTTATGTGCCGCTAATGGTACTTCCATACAAACTTTTGAAGAAATTTCGAAGACGTTGAAATTTATCTTCATCGCACTTTCCTTTAGATTTCCCTGACTGCAGATTTTCAAAACGCCATACCCCGTATTGATTTCCTGCATCACTTCCATCCCTTGGTTGATACTCGCCGCGAGCGTCCTGTGGATCACGTTAGGGATACATCCAAGGACGGTATTTTCGTTGATTCCCACTTAAAACGACCGCCTGTTATTTGTCCGATGATGTTTTAAACAAAGTAAAGGAAAAATACTGAAAGCCTCCCAAATTTTCTACGAGCTTTGCGAATTTGACTGCATTTGACATTACTTTGAAAGGCTCGCCCACAAACCAAGCACCGTAAATTTATAGAAGTCCTCCCCAGTCATTGTCATATACTTGTATTGTTGAGTCTATGCTCTTTATCTTATTTACCCTCGAACAAGTACGGCATGCATCGACCACTACATTCAAACATTGGTTTATACTTTGCTCATGCGCCGTGGCACATTTTGGATTCAAACTCGGACTGCCCTGACGGCGTTACCTGACACTGACCTTTCGTTGAACTCTGGCCCCCGTTGCTAAACATTGTGGCCGTGTAGTTGAGGTTTGAACGTACTTATATGCTCACAGTTTGTAATTCCAGCACCGTAGAATGGGCGAATCAACCCTGTTCTGACTTTGGGATCCGTTAATTGGACTACGAATTGTTCAAGATCGGAATAACTTTGCTAACCAGACTTGCACGTTTGCTTATTCATGTGGGACATTTGAATTTGTCTCTGAACCGTTTCTGACTGTTGCACCTGAGTGACAGGGCTTTGAGTCATTAGGTTTTACTGTTGAATCTATTTAGCCGCATATTTCAGCACTGTTTTTAGTGATGTCCGTTACGTTTCTGGCGCTGGCACCTTTGTGGCCAATGCTCTTTCTGGAGTAGACGCTATTCCTGGTAAGCCACGAGTCACAGGCCTTACAGCTTTTGCTCCAGCCCGACTCGGATCACGCCACGGTATTTACCGTTCCCGATAGGGCCCCGCTCAACATAGTCAGCAGTACCTCGCTAAAGGCCGCTAACACGGAAAGTGTGATATGCCGTAGCAGCAGAATACAAAACAAACACAGCGAAACCAACGCCCCCTGCTTTTTCAGTTTTTGGACTCAGTGACAGCCGGTGTTTTCATTCATAAACAGACAGTTGTTGCCAATAACTAGCCATACAAAAACATTCGAATAGCATCTGACAAAGGGCCAAATCAACGAGAAGTGCTGAAAAGTTGAACTCTCTCAGACACCCAGGGCAGGAATCCACCCAGGAGACACCTACCCCCAGCATTCCTCTAACCTACAATATGCAACCAACGTCTATCAGCCAACAACTGTCTGATGTGGACCTCGATGCAACGCTCAGACCTTCTCCATGTCCACCAATCTTCAAGCGCCCTAGACTGGTCAATAGTGTCGCAGATGCCCGGGAATGGAATCCACCGAGTCCTGCCAAACGGCTTAGCTCTGTGTATCAGAAACAGCTACCTAAGTCGCGTAGCCTCCTTAACCTAACAACTTTGCATCACTATCCCAAGGCGACACATAAATCAACTTATGGTCGTTCTTGCTCACACCATATAGCCACGACTAAAACCCATCTGCCGGACAGCAGCATAACATTGCCAGGCCATTTTCGTTTGAATCAAGCCCTTCAGCCGCCAGAGCATACTGCCGCAAAATAACTGCCAAGAAGTAGCGTTCCTAGGGACACAATCTCGTCGTTGCAATCTGAGTTAATCCCGATAGTTTTAAATATTTCTGTTGGTTGTAGCTCAGGTTGTTGGTTGTCCTGGTCAAGACTAATGACAAACCTATAAATATAAGAGATCACTACCAACAGCGCACATGCACTGACGATGTCACCTCGACTGGTGATGAAACGTTTGCGATCTAAACGCCAAGCACAGCGATCAGAACATCACGGCAATCTGAGTTATCACTCATGGGCCGAAAGTTGGTAACGATCTGTACTCAGCCCCTAAAGCAGAGTGTCGATACGAATGGTAACCCATGGCCACAAATCCAGAATTCGGCAACCCGCCCTCCATTCCTACTGAAAGCCTCAACATCTGGTTCACTAGGCAACGGCCGCCTTACATCATCAGGCTATATTCCGAAGGTCCCGTAAAGATAAGAAGCAAACAGATACCCTAGTTGGATGTCACTAATGCCGGGGCTTACAATTTCTGTTCTCAAATAGGTGGTTTCTCAAACAGTGAATCTTCCCAGCGAAATCTCAGCTCTACGAGCATTTATACGGACGACAATCGCGAACCATCTCACAGCTACTATTCAGCGCTGCATCTGCTTAACTCATCATTTCCCATCTTTTCCGTGCCTCCACCTTTCATCACGTTAGTTCCTTTACCATACCAATATTTTCGTTTTGTCACACCATTGCCTCTCACACTACAGATTTTTACGCACAAGACACATCCACAAACCCCTTTGAGTAAATTTTCCCACCCGGTGGCATAAAATCCCCCAATCTCTCCTCTTTTCTAGCCTTAAAGTATCATTTTCTGATACCAGCATCTTGCCATTCATTCATACCTTTGAGGGCACACCGAACTCCGCAGGCCAACCAAGCGACATTGCTTATTCCTCCTACCTCCTCCAAAAATAACCCCAATATAACCTCTCCACCGACCGCCGATTCCTATCCTTCCCCACCTGGGCAGGGTGCATCGACAGGGGACGAAGCCACCCCACACTCTCCTAGTTCCTACCTTCTGAGGCCTGCTCTTGCCACACAACACCAACCAACACCAGGGTTGTCATGTGGGAAAGTCAATATTTTCCATAACTCCGTATTCTGTCAAGAATCAGGACAAGTAGCAAGACTACTTCGTCAAAGGTCCTCTCTTTCACCTCGTAATAACCCAAAATTAATTAGTTCCGGGACTTCCGCGGCTCAATCTTCTGAAGCCATCGCGGGGGAGTCCAAAGCTCACTTTTCTTCCCCTTCGGTAATAGCTCCAACTCACGCCCCTCACGGTGCACTTTCTGAGACCAGTAACTCCCCCACGTTACCAAACTCAGACACTCACTTCCACATGAATGGGTTATACTTTATCATATTTAACACCCGGTCCACCTTAAACAAGCTTCATCACTAAAAACACTGTATCATAACATCCAGTCCTGACACCATCTTCGTTACTGAGGCCTGACTCACCGAACTCACTCCCACAAGCGAAATTATGCTCGAAGGGTACAAGGTTTTGGAGTGAAAAGGGATGACAGACGCGGAGGTGGGTGCTTAGTGTACGTGAAGCACGGTCTTTCAGTAATCCCGATTAGACGTGCCACAATCGACTAAATTCCGGATTCTCCATGACTCAAAATTCCGTTCTCCACTGCAGTCATGCACATTGGTTGTATCTATCGCCCGCCCTCGTCCACTATTGCGCAATTACCTCCCTTAATTGAAGCATTTTATTACCTTTTACTACTTCCTTCGGCAGCGAAAACCATAGACGGCGATTTTAAATGGCCTTAAATATCCTGGAGAAACCTCAAAGCTCCTCTCAACTTATTAGACTTTGTCTCTCCCATACTCACACTGGGGGCTGCGTGCAGCACTTCAAAACCCCTACTATAAAAATCAACAACCTAGAACTTATGTTCACTCACAGGGTTTCCAACTTTTCAGTTTCCGTTCTTCATAAATTTCCGGGTAGCGACCATAAAATGGTAGCATGTTATCTTTAATTCCATCATTATCCATCAGACTGTCCGACCCCGGTCAACTATTCTCTCCGGTCGAATTGCAACCCTCTGCCCGGTCTCATCCGTAACCAAGATTGGAGCAGTTTTTTTTCTAACGGCTGACCCTCAGCATGCGGCTGATCACTTTTATCGTAAAATGGGAAATTGCTTCTCGAAGCTCGGTCTAACCCCACAAAACTCCTTTCTAAGAAAATCCAAACTTGCCCGCCTCCAAAAAAGTACCTTAAGATGCAGAGGATTTACCTCCGAAACCACGACTTCTCCCCTCTCATGAGACTTACACGTCTGACTGATATTATCCGGAACCTAAAGGAAGACCAGCTCCGCAACGAAGAAGCCAAAGCCCTAAGGCATCCCAATAAAGCCTCGAAACTCTCACTCCTACACAAATCTAGGAATTTGGCAACAGATACTGCGATCAAATACGTTGTGCTACCAAATTAACTTTGGCCACCTCCCCTTCTGAAATTGCTGAGGCCTTTACCCAATACTTCGCCAATCCCATGGCCCCCGCCTCAGATGTAGCCCCTCCCCAAATCCTCTTGCCATTGCCAGCTCTTCTCCATCTACCCTAACCTTTGGAGTAAACGTTATTTCCAGGCTCATTTCACGCTATGAAGCATCTGCCAATCCTGGACCAGACGGGTTACCCCCAGCTGCAATCAATAACGGTGGACCGGACCTTCCACTTCTATTACATAACCCATTTGCCTGGTCACTCAAATCCAGTTTGGTGCCGTCGAACTGGAGGCGTTTGGTAATCGTTCCACGGCACAAAAAAGGACCCGTTCACGAACTCGCTAAGTACCGTCCTATTAATCACACCCCTGTCGTTTCCAGAATAATGGAAACGTTTATCAAAGATGGCATCACTACCCGTCTTCTCGCTTCAAACCTTCTTAGCGATAGGCAGCACGGGTTTCCCAAATCGCAATCATGCACCACAGGTCAGTTTGACTTGCTCAACCTAGTCACCAATGCTGTTGAGAGCGAGCAGGCATTAGTAATTGTCTACCTGGATCTGTCGAAAGCTTTCGACCGTGTTCCACACCCACATCTTATGGCCAAATCGCGTTCATTTGGCATTGCTGACCCGCTGCTTTCTTGGCTGAAATCTTATCTCACTCATCGTTCGCAAGCGGTCCTCACCAATGGACACACTTCTAAACCGAAACTCTTTACAAGTGGCGTTATACAGGGCAGTGTACTGGATCCTCTGTTATTTCTAATGTACAATGGTGATGCATTGGATCTAGTACACCATGGCACGCCATTCTTCTCTGTGGGTTGTATAAAATGTTTGCTTTTTCAATATTTCAATATTTCCGCTGACTCTTCTGCACTTGACCGCTGGCGTCACTGCTAGATGATCAGCTTTTCGACTGATAAGTGCGAGGTTCTAACCTGCAAGTTCCAATTGCCCCTTGGACCCTAAACTCCCGGTGGGACCCCAATAGACAGTCGACTCACCATCCGCGATTTAGGCCTCAAATGCTCTAGCTCCCTAAACGTTTCTGAGCAAACCGCCGTCCAAGCAGCCAAGGCTAGAAGAGGCACAGGCCTTTTACCGTCTCTTCTAATGTGGCTGAATCTGCCCTGCGGTCACATTTTTGCCTTCTTGTCTACTCCGAAGTGTGGAATAAGTTGCGCGTGAACATTCGAGCTTCTCAGACCAGGTCCCAGTTTCTGTTGGCACTCATCCCATATCTCAGCGTAACCCGCGCACTCCAACTATGTAGCATGGGCATGGCAGAAGATACATCGTACGGGGGGGGGGGGCGAATCCTAAGACCAACTACTTCGCTGACCCTGCTTCCTCCAATTGAGGACGCAATCAACGATGGCCGGTTCCATCTATCTGACTGAGTTCTTAACTTTTGACTAGCCGTGGCCTTTCCCGTAATGAATCAACGGAATTGAAATGCCGTCATTTCCATCCTCTTTGCCTTCACCACCTACCGTAGTCTCTGTCACTCTTACGCCTTGTAATTTTACTGGTTTTATATGCCTCCATTAACCAATAATTCAGGGGCAGGGGCACACCCGAACTGCTCTTTTTTGTCTGCCCTCCTTTTCCAGTTCTCCCCTCATGCGCTTTTCACACTCAACTTTGGTAAACGCGCCTGGATAACGCCGCTGTTTGGTCGATTACTAACTGTTGTCCCTGTCCTATGAAACCTTTCGCAATCTGGCCATGTGATTGCGTATCTTATGTCTCATGCGTTCATAGTTCACCTGCGCCTCACATGCATAAAAACCAGTGAACAATAGTGCCATCCCCAAGGGTGCGGGGCGCGGTCAGATTCACCGCTTTGGCCGGGCACATCGGGCGTGAGGCCGTCCGGAACGATGTGCGAGCGCCATTTGGCTGATGGATCACGCCTACTGTGTTCCTTTTAAAGTGTTTTTCCGGTTGGGTGTCCAGCTCATGGCTAATTCACCCACTATCACCGGTTGCGGATCGCACTCTCCAATGCTGTCAGCTGCAGATTGCATGCTCCATCCATCCTTGTTCGCCATTTTAAGCCCACCTATCACTCCTGTCATCACTCTTATCACATCCATTTCTTCGTTCTTCCATGGTATGCACACCTACCCACCTGTCCTTGCTCCTATCGACTCTCATTGTGTCACCTCTCATTGCACATTACCATCGTCCTACCCACTTTACTCGGCAGATGACCGCCAATATTTCTTTCTTCACCCGTGTCGGCCTTACCGGTTTGTAGTATCTATTCATTTGGTATCACTCCAGGCCTATGAAGCTCACTGACCGCTTTTTTAGGCCTCACTGCCTACCGTTCTGTCAAATCCTCTCTTGTTCTCCCTTCTCAAGTCTACTATCGTTACACGCCATTTCCACCCACTCCCATGACCGATTATCACATTAGAACTGCCGTTCCACACTATGCATCTTAGCCACATTTATTATCCAATCACCACCTTTCTGTTTTCCTTGCCTGGTCCCGCGATCCTTCTGTGGATCCTTTTACTTCGCAGTGCTCCGATTAGTTTCGTCCAGTTGCATCCACTTGTACAATGGCCTGCAGGCACGCGGCTCCCAAATTCCATGTCTTCAACCCCGACGCGCATCCATTGTTCATGCGTTATGTTCGTTAGATCCATTCTTACCTGTTCTCTTCGATACTTTCCTTTATCTCCCCTTTTTTTAACTGCTCCTCAGTCGTCACCTTCTCTGTGCTCCCGCTTTCTCAACCCTCTCTGTTGATCCGCCAAGTTCACCTGTCATGAAGATAATTCACCATAATATTCCAAAGTCAATTCTACCACCATTCGATCTAGCATTACTTGTCTCTCGTAATAAGTGATAATTTCTGTCTAGGACTACATTGTTATTTCTCCGGCTCCACTTATACGTATATACATATATATATATATGTACATATATATACATGCGCGTATATGCATACATGCATTCGCTCTGTATCCTGCAGTTCCTCACAGACTACTTCTCTCGTCATCATCCCGCTGACCGCCATGATATGCGTTCATTCCTTCTACATGATATAGTATGATATATTATATTATAGTATATTTCTTGACCGTGGTCAATACACATGCACAAGGCAAGATCAGAGTATACAGAAGTACATGTCAATGTGAGGTATTCACAGATTCTAAATTTATAAATCACACAGCAACCGAAATACACCAGTAAAGTCATGTAGTGTTTGAGTGAATAAAAGTGGTTATGGTTGAGGCGGGAATTCCGAATCGGTTTCGAAATCGCTGGAGGGCGGTGTTGATAGCTGAACAGTCGTGGGATTGCTGATATAAGCGACAAATGGACGGTCACTAACGAGTAACCGGGCGGAAGAGATGCCAAAGAACATTGTTAGAAGTAAAGCAAGCGTGGGGCTTTCAAAGTGCAGTCAGAGATACCAGCGGAATATTGGACACTGATCCAGCATTGGGTAACTAATTGTGGAGGAAGCATGTGAAATAAAGACAAGTGAGTCAAAGGTGATAATAAAACGGACCTTTTGTGCAGGTGATTACAGTGTCATATGGAAATTCAAATGAAGGCGAAAAGCTTCGCAGGGACTTCAGTGAACTTTTGAAGAGCATGAATGGTGTATGGACATAACGGACTTTTAAAGAAAAGAAAAGCCGTCAATGAAACGGATTAGTGGAGACAAAACGTCAATGGTTCGGCTAGGCAGAAGTTGGAAGAGTGTAAATTTTTTTGTAAGTAATAGAAAATTGTTAACCAAATTATGGTTGGCTGCAGATGGCTGGTATTCTGTTTCATAAAGACCTTGGTTGCAGGTGGTGGCAGGTAGAATGTTGAGGGAAGCAGGTAAAAAGGGCTGGTTTGACGAAGTTGACAGCTTCGAAGGCTGGGTTCCGGCCATTGGTTTCGTACTGCAACACGGGAAGAATTGAACTGTTGGGTTGGATTATTTGGGAATAGACGTTGAGCGGATGTGTTCATGGTTGGTGTCAGGAATCACCTCTGCAATCCGGTGAGACTTTCATGAGGTTTTGTTAATCCGTGTACGGTGCCCCATGTAACGTCAGCGGGCGAGAGTATAGGTTTAAACCATTGATCAAACCGTCCGGTCCTTAAGGTAATCCGGAATAAACGTCGATTCGGCCGATGGCTACCCAAGTAACCAATGCAATCTGGAAGAGATCAGGAGTGCGGCAGTCTGGAGAGTGTTCCAGCTGTGGGTTATGATTATCGTTTTTATGGAAGGAGGAAAATGAAAATTTTGTTATCCGAACAATTAGTTATCGTTTGGCTAGTGGACCGGTCTATTAGGGATCCCTAGACGGAAACTGGTAGCTTTCTAGGGTAGTTGGGTGATAGTAGAGATTTAGGGCGATATCAGGCAGGTCTTGGAATAGGAGAGGGTGTCAGTTTGGGAACCAGGAATAAAACAATAGTAGATGGTATGGTCTGGAAGAAGAATGAGAAAGTAGGAAGATAACAGTCTGGTCAGTTCACCAGCTGTGGTCGAGGACGCCGAACAGTAAAAAGGAGAAAAACACTGAGTGTAAAAATGAGGATTTTTCATGTGGGGGCAAACGTGCTGGTATTCGGCAGGGGCATACGGATTCCGGTTGGAATGGGGTCTCAACTTACCATGAGCATATGCGTAGAGAAGTGAAGCCTAGTTACTAAGGAATGGTGATCCGTGTGGCAAGGCTTCAGTGTACGAGAAAGGCGCAAAAAAGCAGGATGGGACGGCTGAGTTCTAGCCTGAGCCAGGAATTAAGTGAGAGCGAGCACCCATCGCTAAAGGACGGAGCGGTTTTATTTATATATATGAAATTGTGTTGTAAAATGGCACAATCTAGTTAGGAAGGGGGACAAGTGAGTGGAGCATACCCAAGGTATATATATATATATATATATTGATGTATAGGTGGGTGCGATCATCGGACGGGTCATGCGAAAGCGGTCGGACGCAAAAGACTATGGCAAGGAAAGTGAGATAGTGACGCAGCTGAGGATCAACGGTTAACGGAAAGAAGAACAAAAGTTAGGCACGGGCTCATCGGTGCGGCGGATCCCAAAGGCACATTGAGGCCATGAAACGTGAGACTGAAAGGGAAACGCCTAAGTGTGGCTAAAACTTTCAATGGAAAAGTTAGTATTTCGCCTAGAGTGGTCATTGAGGAGGAGTAAAGACCAAGTTCTGCATGAAGTTACAGAATAACCTAAGCTGGGGGAAAGGGTGGGAGCAGAAATGGTAACGTCATAACTGGGTGTTGAGTTCAGTTAGTGAGTCACGCTAAGTGGGATGAATCAGACTGGATTTTCCAGTTCGAAATCGCAGAGGTGGTGAGGGAAGTATATGTGGTGGGACCTGGTGCGGAAGAGAGGCATTGTAAGCTAAGAGATATCGAGGAGCGTTGAGTTACTCACCGTGCTTGTGTTAATAATTATAGGACAGTAGTGAGTATATATACACATATATGCATATATATGTGAACAGGTGTATATATATATATATGCATATATATGTATACATATAAATGTATAAAGCTGAGAGGAGCGGAAGCCAGGATAAATAAGAGGATCAAGGAGTGAATTAGTGGGTGGTGGGACTTAATGTCTTAGGATCCAGCACCACTGGGTAATTTGGTGCAGGGGGAAAACATCATTGGCTAAAACCCGCAGCTAGAGAGGAGTTGTTTTACTAGGCTGCCCTAGTACTATATGGCTAGGGAGGCAGTAATTGTTTAGACATGGTTGTGGAAACCGACTAGTGAATTAGATGAGGCAGGGATGTATAAGGGTTAGGTGATGGTAGGTGAACGTTGGTGAGTAGCGAGAACCGGCAGGCATCTAGATATTTATAATTGTAAAGGACGAAAACTATCCTTCTGCAATGTGGGTTATACGTAAAAAATAATAATAAATGGTAAGCCTATCGTCTGTCGTTAGGCAGAAAATGGTAGGTTTGGAATATGGTGCCGTGATCCTAGTAGTTGAACCCGTTTTTGAAGGCCAGCTCGACGGATAGCAGGGAGCGGGAGGAGAGACTGAAGCTAGGGTTCTAAAGTTCGATGCCTTCTTCATAGGCTCGATCCTCAGATATGCTGGCGTTAGTCAAAGATAACATGACTAACGGTAAGTTGTGATTTAAGGGCATGGCTGAACTGGGTTATTGACGCACATTTGCGAATGGTCCGAGGCAGCTTATTCCAAAGCTTTGAATATTTAATGAGAAAAAAGTTGGATCTGATTGCCAGCCTGCAATGTGGGATCGTCAGACTGAAGTCTCTGTGGCGCTGAGGGTAAGATGAGGGTAGGGAAAACTGTATAGAGTTGGTAGAAGTGAACGCGGAGCAATGAATAAGTCTGTATAGAAAACACAAGTTAAGCCTGACATGTCTAAGCCATACGGGGTCAAGTTTTAATAGAATGCATCGCTCTTTATAGCTCAGTGGAGAGGAATATCCCATTAGCTTCTTGGTGAAGGTGCGCTGGACTTTCTCCAGACGTATTCTGTCAGATTTAGACATTCCATAGAAGATTATAGGGCAGTATTCGAGGTGGGGTCTAGCATGGGATTGGTATGTAAGGAGGATACTATGTTTAATTCTAAATGATCTAAGAACTAGGCCTACTATCTGTCTGGCCCTGGCCGTCTGAAATGAGACATGTTCCGAAAATTGTAGATTGTTAGTGTATCGAAGCCCAAGATCCTTCACTGATGAGCTTGGGGCGATGGGTACTTGGTTCAGTGACAGAGTTCCGAGGGGGACTTGACATCTGTAGGTTGTGTAGAAGCTTTTAGATGTCGAGAAGCACATTTGCCATGAAGTGCACCATTGATCAAGTTTCTCAAGATCACTACCTATTTCAGACAGTGCTGTGCTCAAATCATGATGGCGGAAATCATACACGATTTTGATGTCGTCGGCGAAGAGGAAAGGTGCGCCATGTCGCACAATCGAAAAGATGTCGTTAATATACAGTAAGAAAAATAGCGGACCAAGTACACTTCCTTGTATGACTCCACTAGTGACAGGCGCCGGTTGCGATAGATGACCATTAGCATATACAACCTGGGTTCGATCCGACAGGTAAGAAGTGATCCATGATAAAAGCGGGTCATGGATACCATAAGCCCGGAGTTTTGTTAACAATCGGGAGTGAGGAACTCGGTCAAATGCCTTGGTCATATCGAGGTAGATGAAAATCATAGATTTTCCGTCGTCAGCTGCCGTGATCACTAGGTTGAAGAAATCAAACTGGCATGTGGTACAAGAACGTGACTTTAGGAAGCCATGTTGGCCACTGTGAATGAGGTTATGGGAAATGAGATAATCGGACATCCGCTGTTTAATCAAACGCTCCATTATTCTGGCTGCTAAAGGGGTATGGTTGATAGGACGATAATTTGAAGGGTCATGCACTGGACCTTTTTTGTGGATAGGAATAATGGTTGAAGTTTTCCACTGGGATGGAAAAATGCCATTTTTAAGGGATAAGTTGTAGAGATTCATAAAGATAGCAGCGATGTCAGTTCCACCAAGATGAAAGAGTGCTGGGGGGATGCCGTCATAGCCAGGGCGGGAGGAGGGTCTAGCACGCAGCAGCAGGTGGGTCACACTGTTCAAATTGAATTCAATGTCAGAGAGAACTTGCTCGGTGATGAGGGGTACGGGTGGCGGGTTTACAGTGGCGTCAGTGGTCATGGATTCTGAAAAGAAGGTATTGAGCGCCCCAGCGATTTCGGCTGCAGATTTAATATGCGTGCTGTTTCCCAAAATTAGATATGGTATCCCTGTAGGCTCTCTCTGATTTCTGCTCTTCAGCAGTCGGGACAATCGGTACGATCTGTCGAAGGAATTCAAGGCCGAAAGCTCCTGCTTTCTCAGCAGTTCATTAGTCCGAAGACTGATGGTGACAGAGAAAGAGTGAAGTTGCAATAGTAGTATTGTAGATCTTCTGCAGTTTTGCATGTTTATTTTGCAGCCTTGTTTGGTAGGAGCCGCGGGCTTGAGAACGGTTGGTCCCGATGGTGGTGATTGCTGACAAGCAGCTATGTAGCTTATGGTAGAGTACGTCACTGGCGAGCTGAGTGTTGTGCTGTAGGAAGTAGTCATCCCAGTTGAGGGATCGAAGCATAGGCTTGAGGTTCATCCAGTTGATCGTGTGCAGGGGCTGTTGAGATGAGCTACATATGGGGTCTATTGGTCCGGCTGTGAATCTGCGGTGTCCAATTCTTATGAACCAATACTTTTATCCGATCCACCCTTTACGCCTTATATTGCTAGCTTCCTGTGTTACAGTGAGTTTCATGCCCCGTCCGCTGACCATCCATTACAGAGTTTCAATGCTTCGTTGCTATCTCATCCTTTGCAGCGCGTCTCACTTTTTTCTCAATAGTCTCCCGCTAACAGTATTTTATGCCGATTTCTAGCCCCTCCCATGTTAATCAGTCAGCTTTCAGATTTCCTCACTCGGACCAGTCAGACCTTCCACCTGGAGAGTGGAGTAATTTCCGATCTGGCTTGGCACAATGCAGACCTCCAACAGCTGACGGAATAACTGTTGCATTTATATTGAACAAAAACACCGCAAAAGTGTGCTTTATGGAAACGAACTTTATAAAATTACATTGGTAATTTTTG
Organism: Fasciola hepatica; assembly: GCA_948099385.1. Taxonomy (NCBI): domain Eukaryota; kingdom Metazoa; phylum Platyhelminthes; class Trematoda; order Plagiorchiida; family Fasciolidae; genus Fasciola; species Fasciola hepatica. The sequence goes on from CANUEZ040000053.1 coordinate 4,975,552, forward strand.
GTAAAACTTATTTCACTTAATCAAATCTCGGAAATTAGCTCTCTCGTCATTGGCTTAGCCGTTGCAGATTGTTGTTGGGGTTACTGGTCATATATAATCAGCCACCCCAGGCATGATGTTCACTTTCCATTTCTTTCCCGCACCAGCTGGTTCTCGAAATGAAACGAAGCATTGCTGATGATTCTGCCCAGTTCCGTGCAACTGTTAAGAAGGTGCGCCCGAATTTGGATGAATCCAGATCCGATTTTCGGGACTTCCAATCAACCCCTTTGTTCGAGGTTTTACGTATAATATTCACGATCAAGTGAAATGGCTGGTAAACATGGAATTATTTTTACCACTAGGCACGCAGTACTATTTCATCAAATATTGCTGCTTCTATCGGAGAAGGAGGAACTGCTCTAGAAGAAAGTAGTTCGTTTCCTTACTTGTTCATAATGGAAACTGTTTGCAGATACCCCAACCTCGGTTATCAAGCAATCGTCTCAATGCTTTTCGTCGGCTCATCCTACACGGTGTCGCAGTGGGCCATGGTCCGTAACCACGACTTCCAACGAGAGACCGAGGGTTATTGTAGCGGCTTCGCAGACACCAAATTCAATAAAATACAATTGCGAGCTTAGAGCTTAGGCGCGCTTTGTTTAAGTCCACCGGTGTGAAAATAAGAACACGTGAAAAAGAAGAACCTTCGTCACACTACGTCAAAACGGCAAGGCGCGCTCCAGCTCATCAGCTCTGGTGATTAGCTAGATCAGCCTCCCTTCTCCTGTACTTCATACAAGGCAATCAATACAAGTACAAAAACCATCAATCGCTGTCGTTCTGCGTCTTTATTCGCTGGACGGGAATCGAGTCCACAAGTCGTGCGTTCGACCAAATTGGTGAGCCCGTTCCAAGTTATTATTAATTTTTATTTATTTATTATATCGTCCGTGCCCTTCAGCGTTCCTTTTGTTTTCGTTGTGCACATACGTATTGAGCCTTTTTTGGTGTTAATTTCAATCAGCCATCGTATATTTATTTTGCTGTCTATTTGATATGGATGACGCTAAGTTAACTATGTCTGACCCTGCGGTGCCTGAAACGCTCTCTATTGCGCGCCCAGTGAAAGCGTTACCTTTCATTCCGGGTAATCCCTCTCTTTGGCTGACTCATCTGGAAGCACAGTTTGCTGCTTCCAGAATCACCTCCCAGCAACAGAAGTATGTGCATCTCACTGCCGAACTTCCTTTAAATATTCTTGAAGCTGTCGAGGATATCATCTCCAACCCACCCACGGACAAGCCTTATGATATGCTTCGCCAGGCTATCTTAGAACGCACCGGGGTCTCCGACTCAAACCGTCTTCGTCAGCTGCTTAGTGGCATTTCCCTCGGTGACCAGAGGCCTTCACAGCTTCTGCGTCGTATGCGACAGCTGGCCAAGGGCATCCAAGTTGGTGACATGATGTTGCGAGAATTGTGGATGCAGCAGCTACCCCAACAAGCGCAATGCACTCTGGCCCTTCTCGTAGATGAAGTCTCACTAGAAAGACTGGCTTTGGCGGCGGACCGCTTTATGGAAATCGCCTCCGCCCAAATTAGTCAGTGTGTTCGTTCGTCCACAACCACTACGGAGGCGACTCTCACAGATTTAGCTGCACAACTCAGTGCCCTTCGGGCGGACGTGACCGCTATTCAGTCTTCACGTTCGGCACGTCGTAGCCGCTCCCCAACTCGCACCCGTCGGCCTATTGCCGCTCGCAGTCCTCCTAGGCCAGCCTCTCCCGATGCACACACTTGGACATGGTGTTGGTATCACCGCCAGTATCGTGCCAGCGCCAGGAAGTGTACACCCCCCGTGCACGTTCCACGACAACCAGGGAAACTCGTCGGCCAACGTGTAGGTACGGCAGCGCTCGTTGGCCTCCCTACACCCTGCCGTCTTCTATTTATCAAGGACCTCATCTCCCACCGTCAGTTTTTGATTGACACTGGCGCACAGATCAGTGTCGTTCCCCCTAACCCTTCTGATCGTCAGCACCGGCAAACTTTAGAGCTTCAGGCCGCCAATGGGTCTCGTATATCCACTTTTGGTACTAGGCGTCTCAAGTTAGATCTGGGGTTGCGTCGTTTTTTTCAGTGGACTTTTGTCATTGCTGACGTTTTCCAGCCCATCTTAGGAGTTGATTTTCTGCATCATTTCAACCTTTCGTTACATCCCGCTTCTCGTAAGTTAACCGACCCTGTGACTCATCGTGCTGTTGTTGGATCTGTCTGCTTGGTCAACGTTGTTCGACGGTCCGTAGCTCCTATCGCCAACGATACCTTCGCCAAAATTTTAGCAGAGTTTCCGTCTCTAACCGGACCGGCAAACCACTTACCCATGGTGCGCTCGGCTGTTGTACATCACATCAGTACCGCTGGACCTCCTGTTTTTGCCCGTCCGCGTCGCCTAGCCCCAGACAAACTGGCCGTCGCTCGTCTTGAATTCCAGAAAATGCTGGACCTAGGCATCATCCGTCCTTCGAACAGCCCGTGGGCCTCTCCATTGCACATGGTCCCGAAGAGAACTTCGGGCGACTAGCGTCCGTGTGGTGACTGTCGTCGTCTCAATCAGGTCACAACGCCAGATCGATATCCTGTGCCTCACATTCATGATATCACGTCTGCTCTGGCTGGATCCACCATCTTCAGCAAAATCGACCTGGTCCGGGCCTATCATCAAATTCCGGTCGCCGACGAGGACGTTGCAAAAACCGCCGTTACCACTCCGTTTGGTCTATTTGAGTTTCCCCGTATGCCATTTGGCTTGCGCAACGCGTCCCAAACGTTCCAGCGATTTATTGACGGTGTTACCCGCGGACTGCCCTTCGTTCACGCTTACATCGATGATATTCTTGTCGCTAGCCCCAGCGTTGACGAACATCAGCTTCATCTTCGACAGCTCTTTCAGCGGTTAACAGAGCACGGTGTTACCATCAATGCCGCCAAGACTGAATTAGGGAAGCCGTCATTGCTCTTCCTCGGCCACATCATCGACGCCAACGGCATTCGTCCGGCTGAAACAAAGGTCAGTGATATTGCTGAATTTCCACTTCCACAGTCCTTCAAACAGCTTAAACGTTTTAACGGCTTTGTCAATTATTACCGCCGGTTCATCCCACACTGCGCCACCCTGATGCAAACGCTCACTGATCTTTTGCGGGGCAAACAACGAACCCTCATCTGGACCGATCAAGCCCAGGAGGCCTTTTCTCAGCTCAAACAGGCCTTGTCGTCTGCGGTTCTTCTCCGTCATCCGGATCCCCATGCTCCCGTCAGTATTGCTGTTGATGCTTCCGATGTCGCACTTGGCTGCGTTCTCCAGCAGGCCGTGGACGGCGCCTGGGAGCCTCTGGCTTTTCACTCACGCCGCCTGTCTTCCGCAGAATCCAAATACAGTGCGTTTGGTCGTGAGTTACTTGCCGTCTACACCACCATACGTCACTTTCGCCACGCTCTGGAAGGACGGGAATTCATCATTTTCACAGATCACAAGCCACTACTGTATGCTTTCCGCAACGCGTCTGATCGTCATTCCCCACGAGAAATTCGCCAGCTGGATTTCATATCGCAATTTTCTACCGACATTCGTCATGTCTCCGGGTCAGCTAATGTGGCTGCAGATACTCTTTCCAGGATCCACAGTCTCGGGTCGCCCGCTGCTCTCGGTATCAATCTCGAGGACCTGGCACAAAGCCAGCAGGATCCTGAGTTTCAACAAACCATTCGCGATACGAGTCTCCGAGTGCGGGCTTTGCCTCTTCCGTCATCTGCTGGCACTATCCTCTGCGACACCACCTTGGATCACCCAAGGCCAATCGTACCACTTTCACATCGCCGTCCAATTTTCGATGTGTTGCACGGTCTATCCCATCCGGGTATCAAGGCCACATGCAAACTAGTCCGTGCCCGATTTGTTTGGCCAAACATGGATCGCGACGTTCGTCAATGGGCACGTAACTGCATTGCTTGTCAGCGAGCCAAAATACAGCGACATACCACCAGTCCAGTCGGAAATTTTGAGACTCCAGACGCCCGTTTCGCTCACGTGCACGTCGACATTGTGGGACCTTTGCCACCTTCCCGAGGTATGATCTATCTACTCACTTGTATTGATCGTTTCACTCGTTGGCCCGAGGCCATACCCATTCCGGATGTATCCAGTGAAACTGTCGCCCGTGCGTTCATGGAACACTGGATTTCCCGCTTTGGTTGTCCTACCACAGTAACCACCGATCGAGGAGCTCAGTTTGAATCTGCCACTTTCGACAATCTCCTCCAACTGACTGGCACTAAGCGTATTCGCACCACAGCTTATCATCCCCAGGCAAATGGCTTGGTCGAACGTTTTCACCGGCACCTCAAAACTTCGCTCAGTGCTCACAACAATCCTCAGTGGACGGACGTCTTACCACTGGTTTTATTGGGCATTCGCAATACGTTGCGCAGCGACACTCCCTGCACACCTGCGTCCATGACATTCGGCACCACCGCTCGTCTCCCTGGTGAATTTGTCGCACCCAAGGTGAGCGCACCTTTCCCCAACCTTGGAGACTACACTCAACGTCTCATGATCTACATGCGTCAGAAGATTGGTATTCCTGTCCGTTCGACAGATCGGCCGTCGTTTATTCCCAGTCACCTACATACGTGCACGCACGTTTTTCTGCGTACGCCGAGCCGCCGCCCGTTGACTCCAGCTTATTCTGGCCCGCACAAAGTCATTCGGCGTTTAGAAAAAACGTTCATCATCGATCTCAATGGTCGGCAAGAAACCGTCAGCATCGACCGCCTTAAGCCAGCGTTCGTCGACTCGGAAACCCAGCCTACGCCGTTGCCCATCGATGGTAAAAACACAGACGTTTGCCCGACCCCAACAACATCTAGCTCCAGCACGCGTGAGTCACAGGTCGACCCCCCATCACGTTCCACCAGGTCTGGTAGGCATGTTCGTTTCCCTGCACGATTCGTTGACTTTATTGTTCTTACATAGATTTCCCCTTTTGATTGCATACTGTATCCAGTTTTTCTTATCTCTTCTAGGGTCAGTCGTTGTTTACCTAGGAAGGATCTGGCACACCACTAACAATGGACATGTGTCACTATATGAACATTACCATTTTTTGTTGTTGTTGTTGTTGCCTACGTGCCTTGTACATGGTTTGGCACGTCCCTGTCCCCACTTAAGGTTTCTAGATAGAGAGCACGGGGAGAGGATACCCCACCAGTTCACGCGTGAGTAACCTTCTCTGCGGCTATATATGGCCCAGAGGTCTTTAGATCACCTTAGAGGTGCTGAGCACAAACCTTTTCCAGCTGGAACTATTCAGCTGGTTTTTGGCTCAACTCACGACGCTCTCTTAGGTCGAAGTTCTCCTACTCGGTCGTCCTTCTGGAGGGGGACTGATGTAGCGGCTTCGCAGACACCAAATTCAATAAAATACAATTGCGAGCTTAGAGCTTAGGCGCGCTTTGTTTAAGTCCACCGGTGTGAAAATAAGAACACGTGAAAAAGAAGAACCTTCGTCACACTACGTCAAAACGGCAAGGCGCGCTCCAGCTCATCAGCTCTGGTGATTAGCTAGATCAGCCTCCCTTCTCCTGTACTTCATACAGGGCAATCAATACAAGTACAAAAACCATCAATCGCTGTCGTTCTGCGTCTTTATTCGCTGGACGGGAATTGAGTCCACAAGTCGTGCGTTCGACCAAATTATTACGTCCGCAGCGGCCGCTTGACTAGTGACCAAGAGGGTCACACGTTCAGTATTGTTGTGTCCACAACCGGTAGTAGAACACGTAATGGTGGCGTTGTATTTATTTATGCCATTGTAAACACAAAGCCCGGCCGTAGCCGGCGACTAAACGGCAAACAAGCAAGCGAGTTGGCATAAAGAAATAAACTACTTGAGCCGTCAAGCGCAGCAGAGGAAGACCAATCAGTACACAGAAAAATCGATAGGTCAACACTGCTGGCGCTAAAGCACGGTTAACGATCAAGGCAAATTGGGAGTATGTCCATTCATGAGAGGAATATTGATCGGTTGTCCGCGTAGTGTGCGAGACCCTAACCAGACACAACATCACCTCTCCTTCCCCCAAGGAAAAAGATCCAAGGCTCGCAACGGATGAAAGTATTCGTAGTATTACCAGCGACGGTTGTATCAGTAGTACCTTCATTAGAAGCAGGTTTCGTGGTAGTATCCAAAGCAGTAGTATCATCAACAACATTGTTCGAAGTCGTAGTAACAGGAACTATGTTCACAGCAGTAGCAGTATCCGCAATAGAAGTAGTAGTATTTGTAACAGTAGTTCTTCATAGCAATACTGCCAAGCTTAGGGATTACACCCAGCGAATCTTTAGCAGACGACTTCGCAGCCACGACTTTAGCTCCATAAGGGGAAGATCGGGTTCCGTTGACCCCACTAGGGATGCAACGCTTGTAGGTGAGCTGCTGCAAAGTCAGGGGTATTCACAGGTCATTAGTAAAGACAGCACGATTGAGTTTATTTTGTTTTTTCCTCTTGTAAGTAACGAACTGGTCAGCATATTCGGTGACGTGATGTTGGCCGATGCCAAACACCAAATGAGTTACGGTGGGTATGTCTAGTGGCACGTTATGGTCGCGGACGACACCGGGCTAGGGCACAGTATTTTGTACTCCCTTAAATACAACGAAAGCGGCACTAGCCACGAAGCAGCGTTAAATTATGGCTCAGTCTCTGCCCCGGTCCAGAAAGTGTAAAACCATAGTGGTTGGGCGTAGTCTGGCACAGTATACCGCTCTGAGGACACAGTATTCTGAGACGAAGGTAGTATTTAATAGGTTCCACGTCGTAAAGGGTATGCCTTGATGATTCGGTCTGCTGTCGCATGCATCCATCACAGATCGAGGTAGAATACTCCAGTGGATGCGTAACATGGTGTACACGGAAGACGTCGCAGCTTTTAATAGGTTTTTGTCCTCCAATGAAAGTCGAAGTTCCGAAGCGTCCCAGTACTTGAAGATTACTTGGATGCCCCATAAGACTAGCTGGGCTGCACAAGCCACACAGCGGTATTAGCTTTGCGGCAATCATACCACTGATAGGGTTGAAACGGAGAACAGGCTTTTGAAGACTGGTCTGTCTCGCAGGTTACCAAGAGGTGGCGTTCAAGAAAACACTCGACCGTACTGAGTCTTAAATGAACGTTCGTAAGCATCGACTTGAAAGGGAACGGATGATTCCCGTCAAGGCTCCAAAAGTTTTTGGATGGAGGCAGGCCGTCTAAGGTCGACTGGCTGTGTACGCACGTGGTGTGCTTCTGAAGCATTTTGATAGTCACGCGGTTTTAGGCATTCCGCTGTCAGGTCGAGCATATGTGGTAGTTACTTCCAAGGGTGGCAGTTATAGAGTTAGCCTGAGATCAGGGAACCCACAAAGTAACTGTTAATTTAGTCGTCAGTGGGCCCTGCCTTATCTACATTTGTTTCGAGTAGCAAAGGAAACAGGATTTCCCATGGGTTAAGAAAGTTTGGACCCCTGGGAACAGCCAGTATCGGGAAAACGGTTCCCAGTTTCTGAGCCGGAGTTCGTGAATGAGCAGAAGATTTCAAATTCCACTTCCGAAAAAGCTAAACCGGCAATCACTGATGATGCCTTGAAAGATCTTGGGGTAATTATGAGCAATTAGAGCGACGATAAGTTTAGGCATATAATAGACCTTATTCACAGTCTATCGCGTGGACTAGCTGAACGGCCCAGTTCGCGGTATCTACTGCATGAAGTTCCCAAGCCCAGGGGAAATATAGAGGCAGAATTGGAAGGTAGTGCGTTATACGTTTCGGCAACATCACTGGCTAGTATTAGCTCATTAGTAGCCAGCACCGGCGGTAGTAAGTCACGATTGAGAAGAAAATCTGCCTCGGTAGTTAGGAATGCGGATGATGAAGATATCGTTTTCATAGGGATCCCACTGCAAGCCTTGGATTTTCGTCGGTTGCGCGCCAATATGTCGACACTATTCAAGACGGAAAGCCAGCGTCCACTTGTGAATCCAGCTGCTTCGTTAATTCGAAAGGACGTGTGCACCACGTGCAGGTTGGAGGAACCAACGATGGGCCTTGACGAGGACGTTCAGTGGGTGCAACGTAGCAGTTGTGGTCGATGGGCCCATTTCCAATGCGCGGGCTTCAAAAAGGACGGCAACTGCGAGTGCGTGCATTGTCTGGTGCGATGATCAACGCGGAGGACAACGAGGCTGTCAACATGGTCCCTATGGGGCCACCACATCTTGATTACCGCGTTGTTTTTTTGGAGCCAGTTTGTTGTTGCCCTCTCAGTTCTCTTGCATAAGAGTCTCGTTTCACGTGAGCAAGCCTGGGAATACTAGCTTCATATGGGGGTGATCATTTGCGAGTTTGGGCGTGGTATACAGAAGACTGCGTGCTTTGTTAAACAGTTCGTGGAGATCGAGTGACGTTTAACAGCTTCAGAAGACGGAAAGGAATCAGCATCCGATTCCATCCCTTGGCCACTTCACGCGTGTTGCAATAATAATAAATACGGAAAGCACTGATAGCAGAAGCCCGGTTATCTACTACTTTCAGGCAAGAGGATCTGTAAGTTAGTTCAATGAAACTTTGCCGCTAGTTACATGGAGGAGAGCTCGTACAGTGGGACATAACCGTGGGTGCGAAGCCTAGCCATTCGATGCCATTGTTAGGGGTTCCGGAATGCACTGTAAAATGGCATAGCGCCCTAAGGCTCTATAGTGGAAGAAATGGGGCATCCCTTATCCATTGAAATCTGCCTATTAGCCACAATGCCATGGGAACTATAGTCGAATATAATGCATATATGTATATGTATATACATATTGTATTCTTTGGTTGCCGGTGGATGCGAAACCAAACCTGCTCGACTTCCAACCACTGCTTGCGTAACTTCTTAAGCCACTTGTGTATCCGCAGGTAGAAAAAAGGATATATAATATTCTTGCGGTTATTGTTTTAGCCTAACTTCACTGGGTCAGAACACATCATCCAATTTTCTTTCATGAAAAAGCAAGATCACCAGGGGCACGTCTTCCACACAAAATAGGGGTTGCGGGACAATGAGAATTATGGACCACTTTTCCAAATAATAATTGAGAAAAATTCCAATGTTCTCAAAACATTTCATACACTTTTTGCCATAACCAGATAGGAATCGCCACGGCAGTTAAATTTTATAGTCCGGTATACATAAATGACTGCAGTTTGGTTGATCGAAATCTTTTTACCAAAGTAAAACCACCCAGATTTTTCTCATTATAAATATAACAGGTAAGTCAATTGAAACCCAGCAAGCAACTAGTATTTCAAAATAACCTTGGCAGGTCAATTTCAAGTTTTTCAAAATTCGCGCCTAGGGAATCCAGGATTCCGCGTCAATTCAAATATCTCCAGGTAGGAACTTACGCCGCTACCTTCCACTTGACCTCGACTTCCAAACTCACCGGGGGTATTTTTGAATCCGCCCATGGGTTCAATAAAACTAGCTACGTTTTATTTGACGTGCATACAGTTGCCGTGCTTTCATCCCACTTTACTCTCTCCTCTGAGCCTCTTTTATCCCACATCCGTCATGTAGTTTTCTACGTTTTCAAGAATTTTGGTTTTTCTTTCCATCCTTTGTGAAAAGTTGATCATGCACCTAGCATGCCACGGGCGTCTCCGAAATAAACCATTATTATTAATAATATTATTACCATGTAATGATGGAAGTACTATAATATTCAATTAAGTATATCTGATCTACAAAAAGGGCGCACTTTGCCTTGTGAATTAAAGCTTACTTTTTTTACCACAAACCGGCTGATTTTCACAAACAAAGTTCTTTCAGCTGTGACTTAGTGGTTTAGGTTGAGAAAATGTGCAGTTGGCAAGTAGACCAAGAAACGGGCGGTCAAGTTGGATTGGGAAAAGAAGGTGCTCTATTCCAGCGAATCTTTGAAAGTTGGGCTGGCACAACGTGCTCTCAACCGGGCATGGACAGGGCTGCCGAACGTTTCTAAGGCTGCAACTCAAAGTGGACCAAAGCGTGTCCATTTGAGAGCCAGTTGGGCTTGCTGCTTCGGATATGATTATTGTGGGCTTACTTTCTGACTGTAGTTTATGCCAGGGACGCCCGTGCTCTCGTGATATGGTCTTGCCACGAACGAGGCCTTTCTTCGCACTGAGGACCTTCTCGCGCCTCCAGTGCTTCTTCCACCTTGTCTTTAGGCAAAACGATGTTTTCTGACTGCGTTTACTTGAAAGTGAATGCCCACCATTGCAAGAAAGCTAGTACTTAGCGAAGCGTGAATTTCACAAAAACATCAATGAAAAACAACTGCCTCTATGCTCAAAGATATGTGGGCATGTATACGTGTACGTGCACACATACATATGGAATTACCTAGGTAGAGAGTTAACAACATACTGGGTCGAGCGAACTGCAAAATAACTCACTCTTAAGTTGACTTAGTAAGTGTATTCTATCGGCGGGGAATAGAGAAAGCCAGCTTGTCGTCGGCTGGCCAAAAAAGCATTCGTTTAAGAAAACACCCCATCATGATGCACCCCCTTTTTCATGAGTAGAAACTTCATACGGTACTCACTTCAGGCTCTTTATTCGGACCCGCATCGGGCTCCAAGGCGGAGTGAAAAGTGTTGTTTCATCAAACTTAAGGGTAAATGGGAAAAAATTCCATAGGTGGACCCAAACCGGCTTTTATGAGGAGGCGCTGTCGGATTCTCCCCAACCGTGTCCTGTGCTTACTGTCATAGCCGCACCCGTGTATACAGTATCAACAAGCTTGGATCCAGCAAACCGTTGAACCCCGGCACAAAGACAGTGTAGCCATTGGGTCGTGCAAAGGCCCGTACTTTTCGTAGACACCTTCTGCTCTACCTGAATCAAGCAAGATTTTTTTGTTATCGATAATTTTTGTAAAAGTTAAATGGAAGACAAATATTCTCACAGTAACTCAGTCTCCTGCGCATACCAAGCCGTTTGGCGGGTTCACACAACGGGTTTTTCTTCCTGTCTCCCTGAGTTTCTTCCGCGGGTAGGGACGTTTTTGTGAGCAATTCATCCCTCCGCGTTAAGGACCTGTGTACAGAAGAAAGGCCATTCTTATCCCACCGTCCGCTAGCAGCAGATGATTTTGTCACGCTTACTCCTTATTCTTGCTAACCCAACCAGTTTATTTACCGGCAAGTGGATCGTTGCGGCAGCTCTGCACACCTGACTCCAGAAAGAACATATTCATCAACCATGAGCATTGAAGCAGTTGTGAAGCCGTAAAGCAACCAGTCACACGGAAAAATGCACCATGAGGAATGTTTCCTTGCTACTTCCAGCACAAAGTTACCACCGATCGTCCGTATCCCGTTTGTTATAGTCATTGTTTTGGTCGTTCTTTAAACGGTGACGCCTTTTCCAGGAGCAAATCTTTCACAAAATACCAATTCAACGAATTGTCCCATTTTAAACCGACATGAGAACAAGAATTGTGGCATAGCCAAAACAGTAGTGGAAAATTTACAATTCGATGACGGGAGAAAAAGAGTCAGCGTAGAGGTTGCAAAGGAGTAAAATCATTCTTTTGGAGTTTTCATTGCACACCTTTACTAAATCTTTCTTTGCCCGTTTTTCAGCCGTATATAAAACACGAGAGGCCAACAGACGGGCCACACAGCTTTTGTTTCACTGGATCCTGCTCCGAGCCGAGCCTCTCAATGTCTCTAACCAACGGCAGTCCCCATCCTTTGGGCCCCAACCAGGAAGGCAGAAGGCAACGACCGAAGTGTAAGCCGAAGCGGACCTCGTCATGTGCCTGCTACAAGACATAACCTGAAGGCGGCGTCTTCCCTCCCAGTGTTACCCAGCAAGTTCAAAAAGGTCACGAAAGTGTGAACGATGAGCAAGAGTACGCAGAACATGTCCAAGCTATGGGGGGAAAAGTAGAGCAATACCTGTTACAGGACCACTGCCAACACTGAAAACATGACGACGAGCCTCGTCATCACTCCATTTAAATCATTAACGGGCACAAGCGATGCTTCGGAGACATCGGTTGTCAAATACAAGAAGCCGAAGAGCATCTTCAAAGCGGGCTTGCCAGGTCTCGCAACCGTGAAGGACACCATGAACTGTGGCACTCCACAACCTTTCTTGGGGAAAAGCCAGAAGTCACGGAAGCGCCACAGATGGTGCAGTCCTGAGAAAGCTGCACTGGCCCTCGAAATTCGTGATACAACCTTTCGCCTAGCGTCACCTTTGGCTACGGTCAAGGTCGCGGGCTACTTAAAGATACTGACCATCTCCAACCGGCCATCACTCTGGGTGGGAGCGGGCGCAAGCTCCCACCAGAGTTCAAGATATGCTGCCCACTCTGAAGGTGCAAATTGCGTGCCATAAAAGGACACCCCATCCGCCAAGAGGTTGGATGAGATTTGAATTGTCTGCGCTATGTCGCTCAGCAAGACACGGAGGAGTTCAACCCCCTTTTTGAAGGCCGGACCGAGGGTTCCTTGGGGAATATTCAGTGGCAAAGTTGAAAAGAAACGGGATTACGGGAGAGCTCTGTCGCACTTCAACGGAGAAGGCAGAAGGTGGTGTGGGCTCGCCAAAATCCTCAACCCAACCTGAAACGCGGCGTTCAGCTCTCTGGGGCCGACACGAAGGTCTCAGATACACCACTCCTTAACAAACACCGCCCAAGTGCAGACCTGCCGACGGAGTCACAAGCCACTCGAATCTCTGGAAATACAACGACTTTTGCCACTGCAAGAAGTAATGGTGCTCTGACAGCTGTCTAAGGGCAAAATTTTGATCGATGCATCCACGACCGATGCGAAACTCAGCCTGTCCCCCTCAAGTTTGCTCATGGCGCGTGTCGCACAACCTACGAACGCTATCGGGATTAGGCTTATACCTTGTTGGGTTAAGCAACCACTGCGCGAGCTGTTCTTAGAGATGGGGATAACAGTCAGTTCTCCCTCCCCCGCCCGAAAAGGGAACATTTCCCGGGTGCGGAACCGTGGAGAGAAAAACTTGAAGTTATCTTACAAGCTCCATTCCACCAACTTTGCATGGAGCTGAGAAACGGCCACCGTAGCCCGGCGCTTTGTGACATCCTAGGTCTTAGAAGTCCCCATGGATCTCAGCCGCAGAAAATGGATCTGTCGAAAATGAGCTAGGGGCGTGCGCCAAAGCGTCTTTGGGAGAGGCTGGCGCTGGAAGTCAGCTAAATCGTGCTTTGGAATGCTCGGCGCGGAGTACAAGACCCCACTGCAGACTATGGATAAGTGAACTTCCAGCTTCATAGATGGTTTCACTCACACCCAATGGCTTCCCATGGGTGAATCAGATAAAATGAAACAGCTTGCTGGAGCTTCCACGGTGGCTGTGTGTTCCACCTCTGATGCCTCTTAGATCGCAAGATTTCGTAGGCTCTGCGAAGACTTGATCCCAGTTTAGGTCCCGTTGTGAGCCGTGCTTTATTATGCTCGCCACCAGCCTGGATGAACTGGCGAGTATCAAGAAGGCAAAGAGATTCAGCAGGAATGCAGGGTGTAATAACACGACGAGTCAGACCACAACTCGCTTTACCAGCGGGATACAAATCTTTTTAATAGGTGACCAGTGGTAGTTGATGTTACCTGGTGGCATTGGTCTTGGATTTTTGGCTTGAACCTTTTGGAAAGCTGAGGGGCAAGACGGATCAGACCGCGTATCGCATCCTCACAGCTGCTGCATCGTATGCTTAGCGAGCCCACCAAGGCGCACGGACAACTTAGGGCAGACGTAGGAGTAGTCGCGGTCAAGAGAATTGCTCCGGTAAGACTGGCATTTTTGTGTGCCGCCCATCGTTAACTCGAATTGGGCAGAAGCCACGAAGAGTATTGACGACTGGAGCATCTGAATTTTGTGCTGGCGAGAAGCAGGTGGTGGTCTGAACAGAGGGCTAATAAAGGTTCTCCGTTTTCTGATTTACAAGGATCGAGGCCAAAAGGGCCTCCCAAATGAGCCCCGTTCAAAGGCAGCCGACAGGCTGTAACATTCAGGTCTCCAGCTAAAATAAATATATAGCCCCTCTTGGCCTTATGTAGGAGGTTGGGTAACCTTCGGTAGAAGATATCTTTGATTGAACGTGAGCAGTAATCCGTAAGGGCATAATCCGGAACGATAAACGACCTGCCTCTATCAAGACGGCGTTTGACTACTTTGAAAAAACCGTCAAGTCTCGCTGCATACAACTGACTGTCAACTGGAATCCAGTCAAGTAGAGCAACCCCAGTCTTCTCACTGAGAGCTACACCTGCACTAGAAAGACCAGCAGCAACAGCCTCAGGTTTCTTAGGCAAACTTACTTTACAGAATGACTGGAAGAGGGCATCAATCGAACGACCGAGCTGGATTCTCTAGTGCGAGTCCCTTGAATACGAAACACGTACATGCCAAGGGCCTCCAGGGTAAGAGCTAAACATGCCTGCTGTCCTGTACTCATCAGCGTTTGTACACCAAAATGTTGCCAGTTTGAAAGCATGCCCGGGGTCAAAGAAGGGCATCGGCTGATAGAAGCGGGTTCGCTCAGATTTGGATACCAGACGAAGGGGGACGCGAGGGAACAGAAACAGGACTTCTCTCAGAGAGGCCGCCGCAAGTACTGCCGACTGCATTTCTAGAAAAATATGAAATTGTCTGCGTGCGGAGATGTGGTGGGGATGTAGAGTGTGCACGGTCCAAGCATTTGTTTGACTAGCTTACCGACCTTGCAGTGGGATTCCCGTCATTTGAGTGGCTAATGGATGTGTGGGCTACTGTACTTCTCCTTCCCCCAGTCCAGGAACCATTTTGCCTTAGCGTTTGCCCAGGGCATTAGGTAGTGTGACACTTGGGAAGCTTCTTCTGGACTTGTAAGCCATTTGCCCTTGTCTTTGGAATGCTTCTACTGACGGCGAGACAATCCGGACACCGGGGGTGAAGTGTTGCCACGGGGCAACAAAATTGAGACACGACACGGGGCTTCGGCAAACAGTTCTGCAGCCTGCATTTCAGATGGAGCTTCTTGACCACTTCCAGAATCTTTTGTATGTTCAAATCAAGTTCACCAGTAGATGAGCAGCGAGTGTGTCCGTGAGTTTCTCTGCAGAAATTACCCGATCTGTTGCTCTCTGGAAACAAGATATCCATTGGTAACCCTTAAGGGTTACTACGGAACTGATACAACCGTCTATAGGCCTAAAAATCAGTGAACGGTCTTTCTTCATCAGAGCTTTTTATCTGAAGATAAGCAATCCTGAGGTCTCGAGTGGTGAAAGTGTCATATCCAGCCATTTTTTCAATTATGTTGTCTATTTTCGGTAATGAAATAGCACCCAAGCTCGGGAATCTCTTTATCATTTGACTAAATCCTACCGACATCCTTTGTTTGCGGTTGCTCCCGTAGGTTACAAGCACGTCATCCAGTCAGGGAGGGTGAGAGGGCTTAGTGATTTACTCCGAAAGACATTTTACTTGCTCGCGTATAGATATGTTGTTTCGGCAGTCGCTGGGTTTTCACAGTTATGGACCTGCACTTGAGCGATAATTTCTGGAAGAGGGGCCAAGCCGTAACTGAGGCTGGTTTCAACGGCAGATAGTAAGCGGGTGTTTCTGTCCACCAACGAAGTCTTTGAAACTCTCACAGAGTCCAAGAAAATCTTATCCAAGCAATACACTTGGGCAAACGTGCCCTAGAACTAATGGTCCAAGTGGGTCATAAAAGCGATTTCCGATTTTGGTGTAGACGAGGCAATGACCCTTCGTATCAGCGAACCAAGTATTAGTAGTCGTCGTTATGTTTTCTGCATTTATTGGTATGTGCCAAGCGCTCTGATGCGTACCTACCCGAACGCCTGTACGTTTAAGGGAACTGCAAGATGCACCGTGGACTTCGGGGTTAACTACTGTCCTAGGAAGATATCCCAGTCCGAAAGCAGTGCAGACAGCTAATATGGATGGACAGACAACAGATGACGAGTTCTGGTTTTTGGACAGACAGACCTTCCGAAAAAGATCTTTCTTTCCACACTCCTCATATACAGCATCCCCAGCTGGGTGTCTGGACCTGATATGATTTTCATAACCACAGGGGAAGCATTCAGGGCGGAACACAGCCATACATTTTCCTTCTGAGATTTCTGTTGTATCTAGGCGAGTTGAGATGACATGAGCTGTGGCAGTGTGCGGTGAATTACGGCTACTTTACGGAACAAAGACTGTAGCCTGGATAATTCTAACACCCCGGTTTGCTCAACAGCCGTCCGAAAGTTCACAGGGCCGTTTCCAAAAGGCATGTAGGAGATGAGAGAAAACCTCCGCCGCAGCAAAGTAGCAGTTAGCCTCCCAATCAGCCAGAGGCACGTTGGGGTCGCACAAAACCAGTGTCCATCAGTCGACCAGCTCCGCGTGACATGAAACACATTCAACTGCTGTGCGGCCGATATCCTATAGAACAGACCATGCGCCACGTACTCGCAAATGGTCATTTTTACCTTACACTGTAAGGCCCCACCGGGTCCATGAGGGTCCGCAGAGGCCTAAACGCTTCAAAAACCCACCTCTGACGTAAATCATCACACCTCCTCCACCTCAGGACCGAATTCTGTGCACAAGAATAGACAGTTACGTTCTTTCATTCTTATTCCTCTTTTGGACCCTGGAGCCTTAAAGACACATCCGTTGTCCCTTCAGATTACTAATACCCACATCCACACTGCAAATAGAAGAAGCTCAAGGGTTATTCCTGGATCCCACTTCGGATGGTCCGATGCTGTGAATTGAAAATGGGGAAATGTGCACATATTAGTAACTGATCAAGCCTTTATCTCGTTCTTTTCGGTTGATCGGCCACCGTGCAGAGGCGCTTAGTACGGCAATGAACGTTTCGTGGTCGACTGTATTCTTTTCTACAGAGAAAATGTTACCAAAAGGGGCTACGAATACCGTTTTTCAGAACATACTCTTAGTGTATATGCATACAGATGTACACTCTAAACGCAGTGTCGCCGGTCATCTTCCTGCTTCACGCCCAACGCCATCGTAAAAAGCCGCGTCGGATCCAATAGAGCGTCATAGTTGACAATTTAGCAGAATTATTTGGCTTAAGCCCAGCTAAATATCTCCACCACGAAATTTCACCATTCAGCTTCACCTTGGCGCTATTCTGCCTGACAAATAATTCTTCAGGCCTTGTCGTTTTGTCATCCATCCGCCAGCTGTCAAGCCTTACATCTTAGAAGGTTCTTGATGTTTATTCTGGAAATAACCTCGCCGTTTCATGGGGTACTGTTATTCATGCATCTCTCGATGTCTTCGTTGGCAATTTCATACAACTTCAACCGGCATACTTGTTTCATATCTTTGTACTTCACTCGGCTATCTGAAATAAGCTTCCTCAGATTATTTTTCTGCGTCAGCCTTGTACATAGTTTATCTTCCATATTCGATAGCCACGTTCACTTAAACAACTTCACGTCCGGCCGGTTCCTTCCGTTACCGTCACTTAATTCTAATCAAATTTGTATCTGCCCCGTAGATCGCTTTTCGTTTACTCTGTTCAAACTCCATCCAGCCTGACTGTGTTTTCACTGAATTTTCAGACCACTATTTCAGATTTCGTGAATATTTTGCCTTGTGGAGCATTATTTTTTACTCTGGTCACGCTTTTACGCATGGCTCTCGATCACGGCTGGCAAATGTACCATTGCTGTTGTTATTGTTTCAGACAGTAGCCCAGGAGAGGTAGCAGTGCATTTTAAAACCCCTCAACTAGCTAGGTTTCTGTGAGAGCTGCGATTACAGGTCTGTAGATGCTACAAACAATTCTAACTCATCAAGTTTATCAAGCCAATTTCGTGGGCTTCTAAGACCTGCCTCTGCCACCCGCAGTTTATCAGTGTGTAAAAGTGCTCATCCGTAGACCCCCGAACGAAGAGAATGTAAAGTGAGTGATTGTTAGAGCCGGACGCGCCACCCAGTCTCCTGTTTGTGGCAACATCCTGGGTATAAGGAGTGATATCGCCCTCTGAGGCGCTCATGAAGGCTAGCTCATGTTTCTAACAGTCTACCGGATGGAGGCCCCTCAAAATTTGCATTTTCCGCGTTTCAGATGTCAGGAACTTTAGAGTATTGATTGAGCTTGCTCCAGGGAGGGGGGTACGGTTGTAAGCTATCGAGGCTGTCTAACTTCTCACAGGTTTCCCAAGATGAAAGCTATGGTGACAAAGGCTGACTCGGCCAAAAATCTTCACTTTCGGCGAATAATTTTTCGATGATGGTTCGTTGCTGCAAGAGATCACTATCAAGGCTCCCCCTTGGGACCGGTACCGCTTTCTCCGGGATTTAGCTGCCACAGTAAGGTGACATTGCAGGGGCGGAATTTTTCTCGAATCCCCTTTAACTTTATTCCATAAGCCTTGTCCGGCTGGACAACAGGAGTGGCTGTCACTAGAGGAATTCACTCGGCCCAGCTAGCTCTAGGGAAGCTTTGTTGCAATGGGTGCAATTATCCGGATCATCCATTCCGAATCAGTGGCAAGTCAAATCCTCAGGGTGGTTCAGGGCAAAATCATCGGTTTCTGGAGAATGCTGGTAAATACGCCTTCAGAGCACTTGGCCCAACTGGACAAACTTTTCCGACAGTCTCCAGAAAAGATCTCCATCCGTAACATGAAACTAGTTCCGCTCGCTTGGTAGCAAGCCAACCGATGGTGCAAGCTGGGCTTGGCAGGGATGGGAACTTTTTGAAACGTATTGAAGGAAAAGAGACTAAGATGGAGCATGGCTTGCTGAGCACTCGTAACCTCGTCCGTCTGCCATAAAGCAGTCTCCGTCCACCTGAGGTGAGCCCGACCAGAGTGAAACCCTTTCTCGAGGTATGATCTATACTTATTGGGGCCTGTGGACTGGTTTCCCCCTCGACCGGGCTTGAGTACCCTGCAAGGACACTCTAAGAAACCTTCGTGAAACTCTTTCAAGCACATTCATAAGGCATTACCTTTGCCTCGGACAACTTCTGTATGGAACACCCCCCTGCGTCAAGGGAAGTGAGTCCCTCCTTAAAGAAAGCACCTGAAGCCAGATTGGAATATTACGTATGGTTAATTCCATGTCTCTCCATTCACTGGTATCCTTAACTGCAGATTACTCTCTTCCTCATTTACTAGCCCCATCCTTTTCTATACGTTAACGTAAATGTATACCCCAAATTTATCTTGCTCTCATGCCTATTTTGATGTACTGGCAAACATGTATATTAATCCGGATCCTTAAAGTGAATCCGGAACCAACATTCTACACTACTGCATATTCTGGGTAACTTTTGCCCCAATTATACAGAGTTTTTTCAGATTGACGGTATCGTAGGAGAAGGATCAGTACAAGAATCGGTAACATTTGGGCTCTGGCCTGCTCCCCGTGAACCGCTTCAGGACTTCAAAAAATAAACAGATTCTTCATCGAAAAACGCAAGTCTTGTCCTCTGGCAGTCAGAAAAGAGTTTCAGTTGATATTGCTTGGCCCCTTTTCTTGTATTGCATCAGAGCACAAAATGTTACACCCGTTTTTTGGTCTATTCGGCCGACCGCACGAAAAGGATGCTAATTATACAGACTACCAGCATCAAGTTCTGGCAAGATGAGATCAGTGGGAAAGTATTCTGTCACCGATGGCTGCACAAACTCACAGGGCAGGTATCTCTTGACCTCACTGCATCCAGAGGTTGCGACTGTCAAGGCCAAGCCGCTTCTATTCCAGTGAATACTGGGAATGACGATACACCACTCCAAGACACTTTCCGGTCCATTTGGGCCCATACACTAAGGCTTCAGCATGGCTCAGTAGTGCGTGACACAAAACAGAACGTTCACAGTACTTCATTGGGTCCGTGTACTAAGGGAAGCAGATTTCTGGAATGAAAAGTAGGATGCGGACCACTCAATCAAGGGGCTGGATTCATGAAAAGTCCCCACCTCCTAGCAAATGTTCCAAATTGAGAACATCCACAAAATGTATAGGGCATGTTTGGGCAATATGTGACCAACTACGAACACAAAAAGGAATGACTATCAAGAGGGTAATTGCTCGTTACTGGGGCCAGGCAAATACCGCTGTACCAATATAGGGGCTGGACAAACAGGCAAAATGTACGGAATCCAGTTGTTTAAGTTTGGAGTATTACAATGATTTCAGAGGATTTCCTACCTTTGGTGGTCGCGCTTCTATCCACAATGTTTCCTTGTTTTCACTTCGCAACCCCTCTCTGCTTTAAGTGGACTGTTCAGCTTACTCCAAGGTTGAAAATCAATAATTAGGAGCTGTGAAATTTGCATTTGATCCGAAAACCGGCGACTCCGGGCTACAAGTAAAACATTTGATAGTGAGTTCAGAAAGTTTTGCGAAATCCAGTGGACAGTTTTTACTTCATTCAAGGGGCTCTAACTGTAGCATTGGCCAAATGTCAAATAAAGTTATACCTGAAATATCGTAAGATATCATTACGGCCGCTATTCCACTGCACGCCTGAGTAAGCTTCCAGTGTGGGCTCGACAAAGCTCCAAAGGAAAGCGTAATGAATAAAGCACAAGACAGGGGTCGAGTCAAGCTTTGAGTTCTTACCTCCATCGTTGTGAAAAAGAAAATCCCCCTGTCGAAGAATACAAAAGTCATGGTAGTCTGCAAGGCGCATCGAGGAGAACATTTGGCAACATTTTATATACTGCCCGCAGGCAAATTCGAATGAACATCACTTTCGAGTATGCAAGCTAAGTTTGTCTTCTTCCACCAGACAAATCTTCTCGTCCTTGATCCATTTAAATGGCCTGGTGGGCCCTTTGGGGTTCCCTGGTTTCCTGTTCGCTGACGGCCTCAAGATTCTGGGGGAACCACCCTCGAACTGTGTACAGGATGACCTGGTCAAAACACGAGATTGTGCCGAAACACTGAAGATCTTCTGGACAGAGGTAAACGTAGACAGCTGCTCCATGACGGGCAAAGAAGGAGAGGATCAGATCTTCGACGGAGGATCACCCGGGATAATTAAGACTGATGAAATTCCAAAAGATCATGGCGTCTTGGTTCACCCGACGAAGCCTTGCGGAGGCAGCCAAGGATAATAAATCAATGTTTCGGCTGTATCAGGCTGTCAAGCCTCCAAATGTCAAAAGATACTTCCACTTTAGCAAAAGCAGGTACGGCTTGACCTGGAATACTGCTTTCAGGCCTGGCCTCCATGGCCGGTAGGGCACAAACAGAGGCCGGGGACCGTTTAGAGAAGGTTCATTAAGGTAAGTGCAATGAGTGTGACACAACCTTGAGGGTATTATTCGTACCTCTCACAGCCCATGGGTTTCATCTCTACACATGGTTCTCCAGAAAGACGGCATTGACTGGCGACCAAGAAGCGACTGCCGCGCACCAAACATGGTGCAAAGAACAAATACTGATAATCCTCCCAAATGTTCTACATGATTTACGAATCTGACTTTTTCGACATCACTCTGAAAAGCTGGTCCACACACCACACTTTTGTACGTTTGTTTAGTTGTGTGAGACGTTTCAATTTGGCCCTGGACCGTTTATGACTGCCCTGCATGAGCCACTGGGCTTTTAATCTTTGGGTTTTACTGTTGAGTTTATTTGGTGGTATACTTGAGGTTGGTATGTATTTATACCCTTTGTGAATTTCAATACAGTACAGTTAAACGCGAACTAACCTTGTTCTGGATTTGGGATTCGTTTGAATTGGCCACGTTTTGCTCGATTTGCAAGAATAGAATGGCACTCGGTTACCAGATGTGGAAGCTTTTTGACACCTCACGTACACAATATCACGGCAACACTTCACGGCACGACCATATTTTTCAAGATCGATTTGGCGCGAGCTTATCGCCAGATGGCAGACGCCGCTGAAGATGTCGAGAAAAACCGCTGCCATGACTATTGTTTTGTTTAGTTACTGCGCACCCTTTTTGGTTTGCAAATTGCTGCACAGAATTTCCAAAGGTCTATCAGTGGCATTGCGCAAGACTTGGACTCTGTCCACGTCGATATCGATGATTTACTAACAGCATCGTCGAGCGTGTGTGGACATTTCCAGCATCTGACGTTACTGTTTCAAATTTCGTCCGAAAATCGAATGGTGGTCAATCCCGATAGACGTACACTTGGCAAACCGGAACTTGTGTTCCTCGGTCACAAGCTCCCTCAAGGGAGAGTTAAGCCTTGCTAGGATGTGAAAAGCCCCATCCCAGATTACTCCGCGCCGTCCTCAGTCGAGGAGCTCAAAGCATTTTTGGGATTGGGTAACTTCTATCTCTTCTTTAAAACCCGTGCCGCCGAATTTTTGCTTCCGGTAATTGGACTACCTCATGGCAATCCACGTAAGCTGTCGCTCACGGGAGGTGAACGGGTAACTTTCTCGGAGAATAAAGAGACATTAGCACAGACCACGCTCCATATGCGCCCAGTTACGTCCACCACGCCTAGCATAGAGGTGAATTCCTCCGTCGTTGTCGTGGAAGGGGTCTCGCAACAGTCTGCCTCTGGATTTGGCAACCATCTATGATTTTCTCTCGACGCCCTAGTGCCACGGAAACGAAATGTGGTTCTTTCGGTCCCGGCTGCATATAATACCTAGTTTTTCCGCCACGCAGTGGAGGGTCAATATTTTACACTGTATGCTGGCCACTGGCCCCTGAAGTGTTCATTGCACACTGGGTCTGACAGTTACTCTCCATGAGAAGCCGGACTTTCGGACAGTATTTCTCAGTCCATTACTGACCAGTGACATGTTAAGGACGGGTCGAACGGAGTTGTGGATGACTTGTCGCTTAGTTTTCCTCATGTTATCAAGTCTCATGTTTTGGACGTAACAACCGTGGCTGCTGAAGAGGCACTGGATAAGTCACGCTCGGAAGCTGTGCAGTCATCGTAGCTGCCGTTTCAGTCAGTACCACCGGCCACTAGAGCTGGGACTTTACTCTGCTACATTTCTACTGCCTCATCTTGATCAGTCTTACGCTCTACCTACTGGCGTCTCGCGTTCGATACCCTATATGAACCATCCCACCCAGGCATCGCAGGAAGTGGCCGACTGGCCGCAGCACGATACTTCTGCCCTCCGTGAATGACGATCTTCGTATGTAGGCAAGACAGTGTTTTTAATGCGAATGGTCTTAAGTCCGTAGGTAAGTGGCCTTGCCTATGGGTACCTCCGCTACGCCTAGTTCTCTCTTCGATCATGTTCAAGCAGACACAGTGAAACCCTTTGCTCCATCTCACGGTATGCCAATTAAATAAAGGGAACTGATGTTGTCAAAGTCAACCTGAGCTATAAATCAGATTGTCTCGATTTTTCCTCTTTCCATCTTTTGGGTTCGGTTTATGTCGCGCCTGGTACTATAAGCTAATCATAATGAAGAATCAAATTGTCCGTGGCAATAACAGCTACACACTAAAGTGCCCTCGTCATTTCCCAGTCATCCCAGGGTGCGCATTTTAGCCCAAAGTAGTCCCGTGAAGGACTATTTTTTGATAATTAGTTTAAGAAGAGTTTATGTCATACGATTAGATTAAGGCAAGTCTAAAAGGTGGAAAAATAATTTCATTTCACTGAAAATCATTATGGTTTACCAGCCCGGTTGGCACAAAGAGGGGGCATTTAGTCCCAAAATGTCCCTCGGGGGACCACTTTGGGACTATTTTATTAATGTGGTATTAGTTAGAGAATTGACCCCCTTGCTTCAAACACGTTTCATAATATGGAAGTACACTTTGAAGTCTTTGTAAAATGCTGCGTTCTATAGGGATGTTGTACGCTAGAAAGCACTCGGGTAAAGCCGAGTAATATTCCAGGGTGTTCACAGATCACATTACTTCCCATCATAAAATATAATGAAAGTTCATTAACTAGTACCTAAAGATGAAGTAACGTAGTAGGGCTTACCGGAATTCCAAAGTAAAGCACATAGGCAACTGCATTCTTGGTGTGTTCGGGAACAGTCGCAAAAATGCCCCTAGGGTGCTTCAAACGGGACTAAATTGGGAAGAATTCTGGATTAAATTGGGACTTGTTCGGAACCATCTTTGGACTAATTTGGGGATATTTTGTGGACTTGATCGTTATTGCGAAAAGTCAACAGAAACCTTTATTGGGAAACCTAGAACTTTACCTTCGACGAAACACGGTTCACGATCTCACCTATCAATTACTTGGCTATCGTTGGCTAGAGGACCTCTTTTATTTTTCGTCTCTTCCTTGGCTAAAACCACAATCCCCCTTCGCCCATAGAGTGAAAGCGCCTATTCAATCCTTTTTTGAAATCATCCCATGTGACTTCCCATAGGACTGTATCTTTGTTTCCTACCTAGACCTTTATGCCATCCCCGAATAACCAGCTAAACAAGATGATTATTCGAAGGCTACCTTCACAATGCGCAACTCCGAAAGAAGCAGACGGGCAAGTAAGATTTTTCCGCGCATAGCCGTACCACTGCCAGTCACTAGGCCGAGCTTTGTCTCATTGCAGCGCTTCCATGATGGCACACATATCAAAAATAATAGACTCTTAAACGAAGCCAGACCACCTGAATTGCGAATTGAAGCTCTCCAAGCAGAACAGGGGACACTCGACCTGTGTGGCTCTTTTGGGGACACTCAATTTTTGTTTTTCGTGAATGAGATAAAATTCGACTCCGAGATAAATAAAAACCAGTCTTTGTAAATACAATAACAGAAAACGTCCTTGGATTTGTAGTACTGATCGCTGGTATTGCCCTTATTGTACTGCTGAGTGCCCCCTGAAATTCTGGTAGCAAAGCCGATGTAAAACCTCGCAAAACCGGCCGGCTTTCGGCCGGCTTGGAATCGGTTTTACCATTACGCCGATCGGTTTTAAGTCGGTTTGTTTGGTGGCCATTTTACATGGACCAACATTGGATTGATATGGTGAAAATTGACGACCGAAATAATGTGCAATGCTTGATTGGCGTTTTATTTTAGTGTATTGGTTTGTTTCACTGAAATGCCCTGAAAAACTCGATAAACATTGCCGTTTTTTATTCCCTCTAAATGAGTAAAATAAGGACATTCATTGAAAAATAATAAATAAAGGGATAGAAATGGGTATCGCAATACGTAACATGGGTTGGTGAAAGAAGTATAAGAAAACATATCATTGACTTCAAACGATTTGCATAAACCGCTCGTAAACCGTTCAGAAATTGTCTAGAAAACCGACCAAAGGCCACTCAGAAACCGCTCAAAATCCCATCGGCGTAATAAAAAAGCAGCTCAAAATCGGCCGAAAACCGATCGGCTTTAAGGCGAATTTTGGCGGGTTTCTGAGCGGCTCTTGGCAGTTGTTTGAAAAAGTGATATGCTTCGGTAACTTCTTCCACCAACCCAAGTTACGTATTACGGTACCCATTTCTATCCCCTTATTTATTATTTTTCAATGATTGTCCTTGTTTTACTCATTCCAAGGGAATAAAAAAAGGCGATGTTTACCGAGTATTTCAGGGCATTTCAGTGAAACAAACCAATACACTAAAATAAAACGCCAACCAAGCAACGCACACTATTTCGGTCGTCAATTTTCACCATATCAATCCAATGTTGGTCCATGTAAAATGGCTACTAAACAAACCCACTGAAAGCCGGTTCTACAAACGGATTGTGTGCTACCAAGTATGTTGTGAGGCAGTCATCAATACAACTGCACTCACCAGTGACCGATTTGGGGATTTTGTTTCGAGCTCTGAGACGATTTAAGTTTGGTTCGCCATGAGATCCGAGGTCGTTACTGGGAACACCAAGGAGAATCCAAGGGCAAGATGTTGGCGCCGGTGGATATGTACATTTTCTGCTAATTGAAGGGCAATACTTCAAAAGGTCACACAACTGTCACATATGCACGCACTGTAGCTATTGCCTTTTACGCCGGCCCATTTTCCGTTCCGCCACCGGAAGGCTTCACTAGGGTGTTGATTTTCGAAATCGTCACCAAGGCAGTCTCCATACTGGCAGTTCGCCGTTCAAAGCTCTACTGTTGGACGATAACCGTGTTTCCCAAAGACTACGTACGGAGTATTTGTCTCGGATTTAGCGACGAATAGTTGGTCCTTGTCATAGACTCAGCAGTGGAAGTAGGCCCACTTTGGATTTCTTTGGTGTGCGACAAGTAAGTGAACACTTGGAAACCACAGAAAAATACCACTTGTGTCTAGTTGTCACTATATGCATATCCATTGATTTCATTTACTGCTCAGGTCCCAAGTTATAAAGCACTAGTGATAACAATCACTTCGACCCGCATCGGAGACACTGCAATACGATATGCGCTATGTATAAGTTTATCATAAACTTCGATATTCTGTTCTCAGTGAGACGAAAATAGAAACGAAGATAACAAGTGTAAAAGACCAGGTTTCCAAACATAGTACTTATGGGAAATCTCTGGTTTGTGTTTTTAAGGTCGAATGTTTGCAGCTAGGACGATCGATCCCACAACTCGTGTTTTCGAGGTACGGAAAACCGTCGAGTATCTTGAACTTCATTGTGCACACTTGAGCACCGCGGGCTCATCGGTGCAGCTGTGGCATTGCATTATTTCTGTGCGGAATGTGTGGGAGTTCAACAGATTGAACCTGGCTACTTCAACCACCCCGGAAATCCCACCTCCCCAAACGACCAATTTTTTCTTGACGGCACCTCCCCAACCCAGCTTCACCCCTTCTTCACAATGCCGGCTCCCCACTTCTAACCCCTGTTTAGACTCCTTCACTTCTATACATGACAACCCTGTCGTTATGAGTCCACCTAATGACGTTTACCACCTTGGTAGTGTTAGCCATCAACACCCGCAGATGGTTGTTCCCACTCCACACCATGACGGTACAGTTGCACTTAACTTGCTTCTCATTAACGCTCGCTCATTACTGAATAAAACCCATACTCTCCGTAATATAGTACTGTCTTCCGACTTTGACATCATTGTCATAACCGAAACCTGGCTAAATGATTCTGTACCATTGGACCAAATTTCTATTGCTGGTTATCAAACCTTCATGAAAAATCGTCGTCGTCGTGGAGAAGGCTGTCTAATCCACGTTAAAAACAGCTTGCCTACAATTCCTCTTTCTGATCCAATACTGGACTCAATTCAGGACTCAATATGGGTAACGGTTCTTCTGGCCAACTCTCCACTCCATATCGGCTGCGTTTATCGACCACCCAATTCAAACACCACGGACCTCGCCCACGTAGTCAAAGCCTTTGACCACTTTGCACTATTACTCTCCTCGTCAAAAATCATTGCTGGCGATTTCAATGCACCTAATATCTGCTGGGACACCATGTCATCACCCCAATACTTCACGAGCTTCGTTTCGACCATACGCGCAGGGCGCTGGGTCCAGCACGTAATGACACCAACCAGAGGTAACCGCATACTAGACCTGATATTTACCATTGGCCTATCGGACGTGATGACTACCGCCCTCAACCCTTTCCCAGGCAGTGACCATAGAATGGTATCTTGCAAATTCACAGCCGGACCAATAGACCCCATATGTAGCTCATCTCAACAGCCCCTGCACACGATCAACTGGATGAACCTCAAGCCTATGCTTCGATCCCTCAACTGGGATGACTGCTTCCTACAGCACAACACTCAGCTCGCCAGTGACGTACTCTACCATAAGCTACATAGCTGCTTGTCAGCAATCACCACCATCGGGACCAACCGTTCTCAAGCCCGCGGCTCCTACCAAACAAGGCTGCAAAATAAACATGCAAAACTGCAGAAGATCTACAATACTACTATTGCAACTTCACTCTCTCTCTGTCACCATCAGTCTTCGGACTAATGAACTGCTGAGAAAGCAGGAGCTTTCGGCCTTGAATTCCTTCGACAGATCGTACCGATTGTCCCGACTGCTGAAGAGCAGAAATCAGAGAGAGCCTACAGGGATACCATATCTAATTTTGGGAAACAGCACGCATATTAAATCTGCAGCCGAAATCGCTGGGGCGCTCAATACCTTCTTTTCAGAATCCATGACCACTGACGCCACTGTAAACCCGCCACCCGTACCCCTCATCACCGAGCAAGTTCTCTCTGACATTGAATTCAATTTGAACAGTGTGACCCACCTGCTGCTGCGTGTTAGACCCTCCTCCCGCCCTGGCTATGACGGCATCCCCCCAGCACTCTTTCATCTTGGTGGAACTGACATCGCTGCTATCTTTATGAATCTCTACAACTTATCCCTTAAAAATGGCATTTTTCCATCCCAGTGGAAAACTTCAACCATTATTCCTATCCACAAAAAAGGTCCAGTGCATGACCCTTCAAATTATCGTCCTATCAACCATACCCCTTTAGCAGCCAGAATAATGGAGCGTTTGATTAAACAGCGGATGTCCGGTTATCTCATTTCCCATAACCTCATTCACAGTGGCCAACATGGCTTCCTAAAGTCACGTTCTTGTACCACATGCCAGTTTGATTTCTTCAACCTAGTGATCACGGCAGCTGACGACGGAAAATCTATGATTTTCATCTACCTCGATATGACCAAGGCATTTGACCGAGTTCCTCACTCCCGATTGTTAACAAAACTCCGGGCTTATGGTATCCATGACCCGCTTTTATCATGGATCACTTCTTACCTGTCGGATCGAACCCAGGTTGTATATGCTAATGGTCATCTATCGCAACCGGCGCCTGTCACTAGTGGAGTCATACAAGGAAGTGTACTTGGTCCGCTATTTTTCTTACTGTATATTAACGACATCTTTTCGATTGTGCGACATGGCGCACCTTTCCTCTTCGCCGACGACATCAAAATCGTGTATGATTTCCGCCATCATGATTTGAGCACAGCACTGTCTGAAATAGGTAGTGATCTTGAGAAACTTGATCAATGGTGCACTTCATGGCAAATGTGCTTCTCGACATCTAAAAGCTTCTACACAACCTACAGATGTCAAGTCCCCCTCGGAACTCTGTCACTGAACCAAGTACCCATCGCCCCAAGCTCATCAGTGAAGGATCTTGGGCTTCGATACACTAACAATCTACAATTTTCGGAACATGTCTCATTTCAGACGGCCAGGGCCAGACAGATAGTAGGCCTAGTTCTTAGATCATTTAGAATTAAACATAGTATCCTCCTTACATACCAATCCCATGCTAGACCCCACCTCGAATACTGCCCTATAATCTTCTATGGAATGTCTAAATCTGACAGAATACGTCTGGAGAAAGTCCAGCGCACCTTCACCAAGAAGCTAATGGGATATTCCTCTCCACTGAGCTATAAAGAGCGATGCATTCTATTAAAACTTGACCCCGTATGGCTTAGACATGTCAGGCTTAACTTGTGTTTTCTATACAGACTTATTCATTGCTCCGCGTTCACTTCTACCAACTCTATACAGTTTTCCCTACCCTCATCTTACCCTCAGCGCCACAGAGACTTCAGTCTGACGATCCCACATTGCAGGCTGGCAATCAGATCCAACTTTTTTCTCATTAAATATTCAAAGCTTTGGAATAAGCTGCCTCGGACCATTCGCAAATGTGCGTCAATAACCCAGTTCAGCCATGCCCTTAAATCACAACTTACCGTTAGTCATGTTATCTTTGACTAACGCCAGCATATCTGAGGATCGAGCCTATGAAGAAGGCATCGAACTTTAGAACCCTAGCTTCAGTCTCTCCTCCCGCTCCCTGCTATCCGTCGAGCTGGCCTTCAAAAACGGGTTCAACTACTAGGATCACGGCACCATATTCCAAACCTACCATTTTCTGCCTAACGACAGACGATAGGGTTACCATTTATTATTATTTTTTACGTATAACCCACATTGCAGAAGGATAGTTTTCGTCCTTTACAATTATAAATATCTAGATGCCTGCCGGTTCTCGCTACTCACCAACGTTCACCTACCATCACCTAACCCTTATACATCCCTGCCTCATCTAATTCACTAGTCGGTTTCCACAACCATGTCTAAACAATTACTGCCTCCCTAGCCATATAGTACTAGGGCAGCCTAGTAAAACAACTCCTCTCTAGCTGCGGGTTTTAGCCAATGATGTTTTCCCCCTGCACCAAATTACCCAGTGGTGCTGGATCCTAAGACATTAAGTCCCACCACCCACTAATTCACTCCTTGATCCTCTTATTTATCCTGGCTTCCGCTCCTCTCAGCTTTATACATTTATATGTATACATATATATGCATATATATATATATATACACCTGTTCACATATATATGCATATATGTGTATATATACTCACTACTGTCCTATAATTATTAACACAAGCACGGTGAGTAACTCAACGCTCCTCGATATCTCTTAGCTTACAATGCCTCTCTTCCGCACCAGGTCCCACCACATATACTTCCCTCACCACCTCTGCGATTTCGAACTGGAAAATCCAGTCTGATTCATCCCACTTAGCGTGACTCACTAACTGAACTCAACACCCAGTTATGACGTTACCATTTCTGCTCCCACCCTATCCACCAGCTAAGGTTCTTCTGTAATTTCATGCAGAACTTGGTCTTTACTCCTCCTCAATGACCACTCTAGGCGAAATACTAACTTTCCCATTGAACGTTTTAGCCACACTTGGGCGTTTCCCTTTTAGTCTCACGTTTCATATATATATATATATATATATATATATATATATATATATATATATATATATACCTTGGGTATGCTCCACTCACTTGTCCCCCTTCCTAACTAGATTGTGCCATTTTACAACACAATTTCATGTATATAAATAAAACCGCTCCGTCCTTTAGCGATGGGTGCTCGCTCTCACTTAATTCCTGGCTCAGGCTAGAACTCAGCCGTCCCATCCTGCTTTTTTGCGCCTTTCTCGTACACTGAAGCCTTGCCACACGGATCACCATTCCTTAGTAACTAGGCTTCACTTCTCTACGCATATGCTCATGGTAAGTTGAGACCCCATTCCAACCGGAATCCGTATGCCCCTGCCGAATACCAGCACGTTTGCCCCCACATGAAAAATCCTCCTTTTAACACCCAGTGTTTTTCTCCCTTTTTACTGTTTGCCGTCCTCGACCACAGCTGGTGAACTGACCAGACTGTTATCTTCCTATTTTCTCATTCTTCTTCCAGACCATACTATCTACTATTGTTTTATTCCTGGTTCCCAAACTGACACCCTCTCCTATTCCAAGACCTGCCTGATATCACCCTAAATCTCTACTATCACCCAACTACCCTAGAAAGCTACCAGTTTCCGTCTAGGGATCCCTAATAGACCGGTCCACTAGCCAAACGATAACTAATTGTTCGGATAACAAAATTTTCATTTTCTTGCTTCCATAAAAACGATAATCATAACCCACAGCTGGAATACTCTCCAGACTGCCGCACTCCTGATCTCTTCCAGATTGCATTGGTTACTTGGGTAGCCATCGGCCGAACCGACGTTTATTCCGGAATACCGTAAGAACTGGACGATTTGATCAATGGTTTAAACCTATACTCTCGCCCGCTGACGTTACATGGGGCACCGTACACGGATTAACAAAACCTCATGAAAGTCTCACCGGATCGCAGAGGTGACTCCTGACACCAACCATGAACACATCCGCTCAACGTCTATTCCCAAATAATCCAACCCAACAGTTCAATTCTTCCCGTGTTGCAGTACGAAACCAATGGCCGGAACCCAGCCTGCGCAGCTGTCAACTTCGTCAAACCAGACCTTTTTACCTGCTTCCCTCAACATTCTACCTGCCACCACCTGCAACCAAGGTCTTTATGAAACAGAATACCAGTCATCTGCAGCCAACCATAATTTGGTTAACAATTTTCTATTACTTACAAAAAACATTTACACTCTTCCAATTTTTGCCTAGCCGAACCATTGACGTTTTGTCTCCACTAATCCGTTTCATTGACGGCTTTTCTTTTCTTTAAAAGTCCGTTATGTCCATACACCATTCATGCTCTCCAAAAGTTCACTGAAGTCCCTGCGAAGCTTTTCGCCTTCATTTGAATTTCCATATGACACTGTAATCACCTGCACAAAAGGTCCGTTTTATTATCACCTTTGACTCACTTGTCTTTATTTCACATGCTTCCTCCACAATTAGTTACCCAATGCTGGATCAGTGTCCAATATTCCGCTGGTATCTCTGACTGCACTTTGAAAGCCCCACGCTTGCTTTACTTCTAACAATGTTCCTTGGCATCTCTTCCGTCCGGTTACTCGTTAGTGACCGTCCATTTGTCGCTTATATCAGCAATCCCACGACGGTTCAGCTATCCACACCGCCCTCCAGCGATTTCGAAACCGATTCGGAATTCCCGCCTCAACCATAACAACTTTTGTTCACTCAAACACTACATGACTTTACTGGTGTATTTCGGTTGCTGTGTGATTTATAAACTTAGAATCTGTGAATACCTCACATTGACATGTACTGCTGTATACTCTGATCTTGCCTTGTGCATGCGTATTGACCACGGTCAAGAAATATACTATACTAAATCGAACATTTGAAAAGCAAAACCTGTTACGAAAAAATGGTAACTTCCGTTTTTGAAATTCCGGGATTCTTCTTTGCGATTTCTGCTTGCCACTGAAAGAAAAATTATCGATAAACGCGTGAGTCATATTACAGCAACAATTAGTAGGATCCCTGTAGCAAAACGGCTCCAAAGCCGCTCGGTTTTTGGCCCATATTTTGGCATTTTTACGATTACACTGATTGTATTTCTAGCGGCTTCTTAGTAGCTTCGGGCCGGTTTCCCAGCTGTTTGTACTGATCTTTTAAAGTACGGGATACGCTTCAAAAACTTCCATCAATTTTCCAAAATTATTTTTTAAGACGCTCCATTTTTTCTATTTCTCAAGTTATGATTTTCCAAACAAGTGTCCTTATTTCACCCATTTTTGGGGCCTAAAATAAAGTTATCTAATAGGGTGCATCTCAGAGTTTTTCAAGGATTTGAACCAACATATATAAATAAAAAACCAACTGGGCGTCGGGCATTAGCCCGGTGGTCGGTTTCCTTTGTATCAATTCAGTTTTGATCCGTGTAAAATGGCTACCGAACAAACCGATCGAAAACCGACGTTAGGAACGGGCCTCGTCGTACAAGGGATCGCCTTCTGCAAAAATTTAACTGGCGGAGTGTCCCCCGGTGATACTCATTTGCATACACAAACGTTTGCAAACTGATCGTCGGTGAGTGTGGCTGTCTGCCATCTTATTCTGTATTCGAAGTGCTCTGACTAAAGACAATTTTCCTGTGACTTCAGCCCCTTTCATCAACAAAAAATACAATGATGAATACAACGGTGTAGACCGAATGTGGTTACAAGCACGGATTCACCTTTTCAAGACGTCGCCGTACAAACGGACGTTGTTGAGGCTAGTTGTGATTCCCTCAGTGTTTATTTCTTATCCTTCGCTTAACCATTCGATAGGTCTATTTGTAACGTCAAAAATTATAACCATGTTTTATACTACCCTGGTTAAATGAAAATTTCTTTCATTTCCTTCTTTCCAGAATCTGTGAATTGCACCGCAAGAACACGAGGAGGAATTAAAATTGTATGTTGAAAATCTCAGTGCACGTGAATACATCGAATTGCGAAAATATAACCGTATTTCGAAAAACGCGTTTATGAACCTGTTTTCCTGGTATAATAACTATTTCAAAGCATCGGAATTCTGCATGCACTTTTGAAATTAATTCCGCCAATTAGTGTATGCCGAATTATGGTTGAGATTATTGTTGCACCTGGGACGAACTTTCATTACATCCTAGAATAATAGCATAATAATTGGAAGGGATGCGTGTACTTAGGAGTGCTAAGTCCAAATTGGTATTTAAAATTAATAGGCAATAAGGGGTCCGTTTCTGATCAGTTTCCGTGACCGTCACCTGGGTGTCCTTTTTTAATCTCAAAGGGACGATCAGGTTACGATCTGGAGACACCCAGGGACTCTCAGCTGACGGTCGCGCCGCTTGGGTCTAGTCACGCCATTGTATTGATCGTTCTTGACAGAGCTCCGCTCAGCATGGTGAGCAGTGCCTTGCTGAATGCCGATGACGTGGAACGGGTGATATGCCGTAGCAGCAGATCACGAAAACAAGCACACCGAAATCAATGCACCCTACCTTTCAAATTTTTGGACTCACTGACGACCAATGAGTTCATTTATGAACAAAGCGTTATTTCTGTTGACTGGCCACACAAAACATTTAAACTGCAGCTGACAAAACTCCACTACAAAGAGGAGTGCTGAAAAAGTGGAGCTATCTCAAACTCCCAGGGCAGAAATCCGCAAAAATGACACCTATTCCCTGCTTCCCCTACTTCACTCTACGCAACAAACGTCTGCCAGCCGAAAATTGTCCGTTGTAGACCTTGACTCAACTCCCGGAACTTCTCCAAGCGCCCTTAGCTCGTCATTAATGTCGTAGAAACCTGAGGCTCGAATCCACCGAGCCTTGCCAGACAGCTTAGCCCTGTGCATCAAAAAACAGCTGCCTAAATAGCCCAGCCTTCCAAACCTAACAACTCTGCGTCACTCTCTAAGGGCTACGCAAGCCAAAGTCTGGTCGTTCCTGTCCCCACCATCTAGCTGCTGCCGGCGCACATCGGGCAAGCAGGTCGTCTGCAACAATGTGCGAGCGCAATTAGGTTGGTGGATCGCACCCCCTGTGTTCACCTCGAAGTGTTTTTCAGGTTGGGTGTCCAGCGCACGGCCAGTCCCACCCACTAGCACCGGTTGCGGATCGCACGCTCCAATGCTGTCAGCCATCCTTGTTCGCCATTGTACGCCCACCTATCGCTCTTATCACATCCATTTTATCGTTATTCTATGGTATGCACACCTACCCAATCTGTCCCTGCTCCTATCGACTCTCAATGTCTCACCTTTGGTTGCACGTCACTACCGCCCCAACCACTTCACTCTGCCCACGACCGTCAATATTTTATTTCTTCACTTATGTCGGCGTTGTCGGCTTGTAGTACCTATTCATTTGGTATCACCCTAGGCCTATAAAGCTCATTGACTGCATGCTTACGCCTCATTGCCTACCGTTCTGTCAAACCCTCCCTCGTTCTCCCTTCTTATACCTAATACCATTACACACCAGCCCCACCCACACCCATGACTAATTCTCATATTAGAATTGCCGTTCCAAACTCTGCATCTCTCACAGCCACATTTATTATCCAGTCACTAACACTCTATTTTCCTTGCCTGGCTCCGCGATTCTTCTGTGGATCCTTTCACTTGGCAGTGCTCTGATTAATATCGTCCATTTGCATCCACTTGTACAACTGCCGGCATGCACGCGGCTCCCAACTTCCATCTCCCCGACTCCGACGCACATCCATTGTTCATGCGTTATGTTCGTCCACCGGTTTACCTGTCCCGGTGCTTCTTTTCTCTCTGCCTTTTTCGTGTTCCACCTGCAATGAGATGATCTTAATGGTTGTGTCTCACCTGTCTTTATCGGCCCGTCTCCTGTTTCGTCTACTTTTTGCCACAGGCATTTTACGCGTGCCTTTTGGAACGTTCTGTTTTTGTACTTGCCACCTAATGTAAACTCACTGTTTCGTCATGATTCTCATTCAAGGCTTCGGTCCGTTTGATCTGCCATTACCCCCTGGTACCCTTCTTGCTCATTCTTCTCCCAAGCTGTTTGCCGTCACAGCTGCTGCATCTTGCACCACGGACAGTTCCACCTCCCAGGTAACTTTCTCCACTTTATATGCACAATCGCTCTGTGCTGCTTAGCCATCTCCATCGCCACCATCTTCCTGCTGGATAATTAGAGCCCATTCATTGATGCTCCTCCCATTCTTGACCGACACCACATGTCCCACCTACATAACTCAGGTTATTTGACCCATTTTACCTGTCCTCTTCGATACTTTCCTTCATATCCCCTTTTTTTGAACTGCTCTTCAGTCGTCGTCGTTTCTGTGCTTCCGCATCCTCCACTCTCTCTGTTGATCCGCCAAGTTCACCTGTCATGAAGAAAATTCACCACAATATTCCAAAGTTAATTCTACAAACGTTCGACCTAACCTAACCCGCTCCTCCTAATAACTGACAATTTCTTTCCAGGATTCCATTGTTATTGATCCGGCTTCCCTTTTATCTATATATATATATATATATATATATATATATATATATATATATATACAAACAAGCGCATGTATGTATACATGCATTCGCTCTGTATCCTGCAGTTCCTCACAGGCCATCTCTCTTGCCATCATCCCACTGACAGCCATGATATGCATCCATTATTGGTCGCATATCTTCTACATCTATAACCCACATCTACTGTGTCTAATTCATATGAACTATTGTTTTACCGGATTCACCTTTTACGTCTTACTTTGCTCGCTCCCTGTCTTACAATGAGCTTTGTGCTCTGTTCGCCGACCATCTATTGCAGAGTACCAATGCTTCGTTGCTACCCAATCCCTTGCAGTGAATTTCACATTTTCCCCATCGTCTCCCGCTATTAGGGTTTCTTGTGCCGATTTCTAGCCCTTCTCATATACATCAGTCAGCTTTCAGATGACCCTATCCTGACCAGCCGGACCCCCTACCTGACCTTGGCCTTTCAAACTCACCGGGCTTCCATTTGAATCCGCCCGTGGGTCCATTTAAACTCAGTACATTTTCTTTGGTGTGCATACATTTGCCATACTATCATCCCACGTAACTCCCTCTTCTTAGCCCTTTTTTCGACTCCTGTTTTGTTCATTTCCACATTTCATAGCGTTTTGTGTGTTTATTCTATCAATTGTAAACAGCTGATCGTGCACTTGGCATGCATCGGGCGTCTCCAAAATAAACCGTTATTATTGTGATTATTAAAATCTATCCGCTGGACCGCGCCATACCACTGCCAGGTCATTCCCGTACGAATCAGACCCATCAATCCACAGGGAATACCCCCACAAACACTGCCAAAAGGTAGCGTTCCGAAGGACACAACCTCGTCGTAACAATCTGACTTACCACCCATTGGCCAAAAGTCGGTAGCGCTTTGTACTCAGCCTCAAAGCGGAGTGTCGTTACTAATGGACACCCTTGGCCGCAAATCCAAAATACGGCAACCCAAACCCCATCCCTGCTTAAAGCTTCAACGTCTAGTTCACTAGGCAGCAACATCCTTATATCGTCAGGCCACATTCCGGTAGTCTTGCGGGAATATGAGCCGAACAGATACGCTTGTAGAGTGCCACTAATGCTAGGGCCTACAATTTCCGTTGCCGAAACAGACGGCTTCTCAAATCGTATCTTCTCCCATCAAAATCTCAGCCCCATGCGCTTTTATACGTACTATACCCGCAACCAACCTCGCAGCTACTGTTGAACGCTGCATCTGCCCAGCTCATCATTTCCTAACTTTTCCGCACCTCCGCCGTTCACCCCGTTAGTTCCACTACCGTACAAAAACTTCGTTTTGCTCCATCACTGCCCATCTCACTAAAGTCATTTGTCCTCAGGACACATCCACATACCCCCTCCGTGTACACTTTCACCACCCTGTAGCATTCAATCTCACAATCTCTCTTTCTCTCTAGCTTTAATGAACCACTTCCCAATACCAGCACCTTGCCAGTAGTTTACTCCTTTGATAGCACACCGAACTCCGCAGGCCAACTACGCAATATTGCGTATTCCTTCTACCTCCTTCAAAAACAACCCTTATATCCCCTCTCCACCAAATGCCGATTCCTGTCCTTCTCCGCCCAAGCGAGCCACCTCGACAAGCGGCGAAGTTGCCCCACACTCTCCCAGTTCCCACCTTCTGAGGCTTGCCTCTACCGCAAAACACCAACCCCTACCAAGGTTGCAAAGTAGGAAATCCAGTATATTCTATAACCTCATATTCTATCATCACACTCGGGCATCAAAAAATCCTAGCAAATCAGAACAAGTGGCAAGGCTGTTCGTTCGAAGATCTCTTTCGCCTCGTAATTTCCCTAAAGCGATTAGTTTCGGTTCGTCCGTGGCTGAATCCTCTGAAGCCACCGCGGAGGTTTCCGGCGCTCACTCTCCTTCTTCTGCTGTGAAAGCCTCAACTGACGCCCCTCCCCGTGCACCTTCTCCGTTTATTAACTCCCGTTTGTTACCTAGCCCACACATCCACTTCCACATGAAAGTGATATACTTGATATTATTCAACTCCCGGTCCATTCTCAATAAGCTTCATCAATTTTGGCTTTGTCATACTATCAGGTCCTAATGCTATCCTTATTACTGTGACCTGGGTAAAGCAACACACTCCCACAAGCAAAAGTCTGCTTGAGGGGTTCTAGGTCTGAGAGTAAATGGGAATGACAGACGCGGAGTTAGTTGCCCAGTCTACGCACAGCACGCCCTTATGGTAACCCCCTTTAGAAATGCCATATATTGGAGGGCACACTTCCTCATCTTTTACGATCGCTTTCGTCGACGAAGTCAACGACAAAAGACCGTGGAGTGCCAACCAAGTGCATTCTCGCAGGGCCTGATTACGGAGACTGCAAGCTGGCGTAGGCCGAGGAAGTATGTCGGAAGTAGCGCTTGCGGTTGTCGCGTGCGCGAGGAGTACAGTAAGACAAGTGAGAGACAGGGCGTGTTCAGCTGATCACTAGAGGGGCCCTCCCGGAAAACCACCAGCAATAAAGGCTTCGATGTAGGAGTCTGGTGAGCGAACGGTTATGTTGTACGTGGTAAGGCTAGTGGATTAAACAAACATTGCAACTCCTGTGACTTTGAAACCGTTCGTGGGCTCAGACCGCAGCTCCGCAGCCCCCAGATCCGGTGTTGTCGCTCGTGTATGACATTCGGTCACCTGACGGACAGAACACACATGACAACGAAAGAAACGTGTATGATTACTCCGAACTGGGTGGATCGTTTCGTAAAGTAAAAATAAATTACTGAATACCACCACTTTGTACGGGTTAAAAATGAGCTGGCAGCACAGGTCCGCCGAGAAGGAAAATAGAAAAAATAGTAGAATGGAAGGTTACATGCGGTAGAATGTGGCTTTTGAAACTCGAAGCGAGACACTAGGGCGAGCTGTCCGAGCCGGTTACCCAGCCGGAAAAACCTCCTAGGTTCCACGTGGGAGGGGGGATTGTCCTGTGCTCACGGCGAGGGTGTTCCTTAAATTTCCCTCCGATCACAGTAGTGAACGACCCAGTAGAGGTTTGGTTGGATAAAGGGGTGCTGTGATTGGTTTTTCCGAAAATGCGTGTATTCTGCGCAAGGATCTCTAGTGCAGCGCAGTGGACGATGGGTGCGAAAAATTACTGGAGGGCAGTC
The DNA here is from genome assembly GCA_948099385.1 of Fasciola hepatica. Classification (NCBI taxonomy): domain Eukaryota; kingdom Metazoa; phylum Platyhelminthes; class Trematoda; order Plagiorchiida; family Fasciolidae; genus Fasciola; species Fasciola hepatica. The sequence continues at coordinate 5,015,004 of CANUEZ040000053.1, forward strand.
AGTATCCTGTAGTTAGCCAAGGGGTATCTTTGAAAAGGGTGAGAGTTTTCCAAAACCTCAGGATTTAAGTGATGGTTTCCAGAGGTGGTGGATGAGCAGAACATCAAAAAGTTGTCCAGCAGCAAGAAAGGGGATGGTAAACGGCCTCAGCTTGGAAAACAAAATTCGAACGGGCAGCCACGACAGTGGGTAAATAAAAGTTTCATTTTCATTTTTATTATTGCTTTTTTCATGGGATCTAACATACCGCATCTGCGAAATGAAGGAGCTTCTTGATCAGCCGCCCGCGGTTGGAGGTCAATGAAGGCGGCCCTGCTTTGAAGGCTGCTTCAGGGCGACCGGACCACTGGGTCATCAGCATTGTATTGTCGGCTTGTGAGATGCCGGAGACACGGGTGCTTATCCTGAAGAATTCTATGGGGTGACATAGGACGGGATGAATTCAGCCAGAAAAGCTGGTTTACGTCGGCCCATGGTAACCGTATCCATTTTGCCGTTGTGGTCGTCGACTAATGTCTTCTTCAGGTGGCGTAGGACGCTGTGGGGGCCGCAGTAAACAGGTTATAGAGGAGCGCGTGCCTCTGTCCTAAGGAAAACGCGCGTACAATCTCGAAGGTGTGGGTGTACGTAAACCGTTGTGTTTTGTTCACGAGCCGCGGGAAAGTGTAACTTCCCCACCTGGTGCTTTAGCCTGGCGGCTTATTCAGTGCAGTCAAAAGTGACGATTGACTTTGAGGCTACCGTGTCACCAGAAGGTCGAAGCGCACAACCCAATATGAGTTCGGGTGATGTAGTTTGTAGATCAGCCTCAAGAACCTTGCGGCAACCTGAAAGTACTAGCATTATTGATTCCGGCCAGTCTTTATTTCTGTGAGCTTCTAAGACTGCCTTTAGGTGCCGATGAAGACTTTCTGCGGTTCCGTTTAATGACGAGTAGTAGGCTGTGTTATGATTGCAAAGAGTGCCTTAACACTGCAGAAGACTGAGGGCTCCCTCGAAAAGCAAGCCGTGGTCTGTGGCAACCACTACTGGACAGCCAAATGCTACCACCCAGTGTTCTAAGAAGGCTGGGACGACAGTTTCTCCAGCTGCATTATGCAAAAGTACAGCTAACGGCCATCTAAAGAAAAATCTACTCAAGTGAGTAGTGACATGCTATCCTTTGGCGGAGGCTACTGCCCTACTAGGCCGACATGCACGGGTTGAAAATGTGAGTTTACAGCTGGCAATTTTGATAATGGGCCTTTCGTGTTCCTAAGCGCTTTCGACCGCTAACGCTGGATGTAGGTGCGGGCCCATGTGGTGACCTCACGGTTCATGTTGTGCCAGACATAAAGGTCACCGACGATTTCAGTGAAGGCCTTTATACCCGAGTGGGACGAACTGCTTGAGAGTCGGAAAACCTGTCGCCTAAAATCTGATGGTACTGCTGGCCACGGGTGGCTCATGGACTTGTCGCACAATATGTAACCTTTGAGTGAAGGAACGGAAACCGACTAGGGCGGCAGCGATGAAGTGCTACGGGACTGTTGTACCTCAGAAGCGTCTGCTTGTTCGATAGCTTTGAAGTCGATTGGGCCGAGGGTGCTGAATTACAGGTTGTGAATGCGAGATAGCGAGAGTGCGGCGGATTATCGATACCTGAGATATGACTTACATCACTCAGGTGCTGGGTGATGAAGTCAAGATATCTGGACTCTGTGGGAGAGTATCCGTCCATGGTGGCTCGCAAAGCTTGGATGATCGATTTATGGTCGGCGTAGGCCGTGGATTTGCTTCCCTCCAGGATATCTTAGGTGCCAGAACCCGGGTATATAGCGAGAGTTTTGCGTTCACACGTGCTACACTTGGATTCAGCCGGTTGTAGTTGTATGGAGAAGAATGCAACAGGTTGTCATGTGTCGGAGAGATATGGTTGCAGCATCTCTCCCACAGCCTTGTCCGATGCCTCTGTGACTAAAGCCATTGGGAAAATTGGTTTCACGTTTAATAATAATAATAATAATAATAATAGTTTAACAGCGAGGCTGCGTTACAGATAGCCTGCTCCAGCATAGCAAATGTATCTCTTGCAGTTTCTGTCAGATCAGCTGCTTCGCTTTGCCCTTTAACAGGTCTGTAAGCGGCTGCAGTATTTGAGAGCACCGTAGGATAAAACGACGATAGAATTTGACCAACCAGTTGAAATGCCGCATTAGCTTGAGTGACGTAGGTCTCGGGTAGTCCAGAATTGCCTCCACCTTGCCTTGCAATGGTGTTATCCCTATGGAAGTAACCTTGTGGCTTAGAAATTCGATGGCATCGACTCCTATTACACGATTATTCGCGTTGACCGTGACCCCATGCTTAGATAGGCGGTCGCAAAGCTCGAGTTGATAAGCTAGACTTTCTATGTTAGACGAGCTGGCAACCAGGGTACCGTCTAGATGTGCGAAAGCAGAATCCGAAGCACTGCTCACCATATCGATGAAAAGCTGGAAAGTTTGCAAGGTGTCGCTTAGTACAAACAGCATTTGCAGAAACTCGAAAAGACCGAAGGGAGTCGTTACCATTGTTTTGAGGATATCCACCTCAGCTACAGGTACTTGGTTATATGCCCGCACCAAATCTATTCAACTGGAAACTATCTTGCCTGCCGAACCAGCTGTGAAGTCTGTGATGTGCAGAATAGGACTTCTCCGGGATCATGTGTAGGGATGATGCCCACGGACTGTTGGAAGGCCGGTTCATCCCGAAGCAAAGCATATGTTGAAAATCGGAGCGGACCACAGGGAGCTCGTCTGGAGCCAACCTGCGGGGTCGAGCTTAGACCAAGGGCTCTTGTGTAAGGACGTGATGGGCCACATCAGTGGTGATCGGAGGCAGGTTACTGTTTAGGCGGACAAGATCACGGTACCCGCTGAATGAACTACTGACCGCTGGTTCGGAAGTGGGAATTGGCGTGAGGGTCGCTGGCGGCCGAGCTTCAGCTGAGGAACTAACAACGAAATTTGCTGTGGCCCTATCTACCAGCCGTCGCCTACCGGGATCGATTACTGGACCGCGACTTTCTAAAATTCTTAGCTTAGAATATCCTGGTGCACTTCGGCGAGTACGAAAACCCACGGGAAGGGATGACGCAAGCCAAGGTCTAGGGTGAGGAACCGATAACAGTATGTTGGGATTTGAGTGCCGTTGACCTCTTGCTATGTTAGAGCTGAAGAAGAGACAGTGGACCTTTTCGAGACCAGTATTATACTGACCTGCGCCTCTGCTATGACTAAGAAAGCACACCCGAAATCCTGTATCTCACGTAAATGGGGCGACTAGGAGCAGGGGCGCCCAATGGGGTCTTAGCCATCACCTCGCAGCCAAGCCTTTTCCCTGGTTGGTGCGGTGTGCACGGAGCTGTTCGCATTTACGAGCCTGGGATCCGAAACGGCGGCGATAACAACACTCGCCGGATCGTGCTTTTTCCCCCGTGGAGTTCGGGGTAGAGCGGCGACAGCCCTGACTTCGTGAAGGCAGATTGTTGATGGTGCCGTCTTGCTGTCCGACCACCTGTACTGAACGATGGACCTCCCGGCATAACATCTGAATGTCAGAGTTGCTACCAGGTGCATTGAGCTGGTCGGTTGTCAATGCTGAGTCAACAACGGGATCTTGTGGGGTAACAAAGGCGTGCGCGGGACTGTGGGGCAAAACCACGTGCCTGCCCGAGGACTTTGTCCGCAGCCCATGCGCATTTATCCAGAAACTGACCCTGTATTGAAACGGAAACTATGCTCTGAGCATACGGCGAAAGCTGCTGCATCCACAGTTGAAGCAAGACCGCGCCGTCTATGGACGTTGTACTTACAAATGAATGCAGTTTCCGTAGCAACTGCGGTGAACTAATACCTCTCAGCTGGACTTCGGAGAGAACGTGGTAAACAAGTTTCTCTACCGGCGCCGCCACATGCTTAGTCAGAGGTTCTCGGGGTTTGTTGTGTAGGTTGTGATCCGGCAGGTTCATAATGATTTCCAGGATTTGTGGGGTCATACCAACGGGGATTGCTGAGAGCAGTTAATTTTGTTTGGACTGCTGACTAGATATGCGAGCTTCCTGAAAACCAGACTCGATGATGTCAATGAAGACCGCCGGAGTTTCCAGGATGAAATCCGGTATTTTCACATGAGCTTCATGGCACTCCGGTTCGTACTCATGCTCAGACTCCCTCTATTCATTGCCAAGTAGGTGAGCTGTGGAAATGAACTAGCCTGGAATTCCAAAAGGTTTTCGGCAAAGCCTAGTGTACAAAAGCTGGGAATCGATGAGAATAGAAAACTGACCGGCACAATCATGACGATCAAAATACGAAAAAATATGCATAGTTAAAAAATGCCCGATGGGGACACGGAAACGTGATAAAAAAATCTAATCAGCCTTAGACCGAATATATGGCTGAAGACAGGAAGGAAGAACCACCGAGGGAGTAACCTGGATGAGTCCCCTCGATGGGATTTTTCAAAAAGTATAAATGGAATGGGCTCACGACCTGTTGGAGAGCACACTCCCCCAGCTTTTACGATCGCTTTCGTCGACGAAGTCAACGACAAAAGACCGTGGAGTGCCAACCACATGCATTCTCGCAGGGCCTGAGTACAGAGGCTGCAAGCTGGCGTAGGCCGAGGAAGTATGTCGGAAGTAGCGCTTGCGGTTGTCGCGTGCGCGAGGAGTACAGTAAGACAAGTGAGAGACAGGGTGTGGTCAACCGACCCTTTTACAAACTTGATTCAATTTCCGATTCTCTATGGCTCACGATTCAGTTCTCAACTTCAATCATGCACCTTGATTGAGTCTGCCACCCGCCCTCCTCTACTACCACAGACTTATCTTTAGTGGAAGCCTTTGGTCGGGTTTCCCTACTACGTTTGGCAGCGAATATGATAGCTGGTCACTTAAACTGTCCTGAAATGTCCTGGATGAAACTCACAGCAACTCCCAATTTATTAGACTTTGTCTCTGATACCAAAGTTGGGTTTCGGTGAAGCACGGTAAAACCATTATTAGAAAATCCAGCACCTTGGAGCTTATATTCACTGGCAGCGTTTCCAGCTTTTTGGTTTCCTTTCTGCATAAATTTCCGAGTAGCGACCATAAAATAGTAGCATGTTATCTTTAATTCCATCATTATCCATCAGACTGTCCGACCCCGGTCAACTATTCTTCCCGGTCAAATTGCAACCCTCTGCCCGGTCTCATCCGTAACCAAGATTGGAGCAGTTTTTTCTAACGGCTGACCCTCAGCATGCGGCTGATCACTTTTATCGTAAAATGGGAAATTGCTTCTCGAAGCTCGGTCTAACCCCACGAAACTGCTTTCTAAGAAAATCCAAACTTGCCCGCCTCCAAAAAAGTACCTTAAGATGCAGAGGATTTACCTCCGAAACCACGACTTCTCCCCTCTTATGAGACTTACACGTCTGACTGATATTATCCGGAACCTAAAGGAAGACCAGCTCCGCAACGAAGAAGCCAAAGCCCTAAGGCATCCCAATAAAGCCTCGAAACTCTCACTCCTACACAAATCTAGGAATTTGGCAACAGATACTGCGATCAAATACGTTGTGCTACCAAATTAACTTTGGCCACCTCCCCTTCTGAAATTGCTGAGGCCTTTACCCAATACTTCGCCAATCCCATGGCCCCCGCCTCAGATGTAGCCCCTCCCCAAATCCTCTTGCCATTGCCAGCTCTTCTCCATCTACCCTAACCTTTGGAGTAAACGTTATTTCCAGGCTCATTTCACGCTATGAAGCATCTGCCAATCCTGGACCAGACGGGTTACCCCCAGCTGCAATCAATAACGGTGGACCGGACCTTCCACTTCTATTACATAACCCATTTGCCTGGTCACTCAAATCCAGTTTGGTGCCGTCGAACTGGAGGCGTTTGGTAATCGTTCCACGGCACAAAAAAGGACCCGTTCACGAACTCGCTAAGTACCGTCCTAATAATCACACCCCTGTCGTTTCCAGAATAATGGAAACGTTTATCAAAGATGGCATCACTACCCGTCTTCTCGCTTCAAACATTCTTAGCGATAGGCAGCACGGGTTTCCCAAATCGCAATCATGCACCACAGGTCAGTTTGACTTGCTCAACCTAGTCACCAATGCTGTTGAGAGCGAGCAGGCATTAGTAATTGTCTACCTGGATCTGTCGAAAGCTTTCGACCGTGTTCCACACCCACATCTTATGGCCAAATCGCGTTCATTTGGCATTGCTGACCCGCTGCTTTCTTGGCTGAAATCTTATCTCACTCATCGTTCGCAAGCGGTCCTCACCAATGGACACACTTCTAAACCGAAACTCTTTACAAGTGGCGTTATACAGGGCAGTGTACTGGATCCTCTGTTATTTCTAATGTACAATGGTGATGCATTGGATCTAGTACACCATGGCACGCCATTCTTCTCTGTGGGTTGTATAAAATGTTTGCTTTTTCAATATTTCAATATTTCCGCTGACTCTTCTGCACTTGACCGCTGGCGTCACTGCTAGATGATCAGCTTTTCGACTGATAAGTGCGAGGTTCTAACCTGCAAGTTCCAATTGCCCCTTGGACCCTAAACTCCCGGTGGGACCCCAATAGACAGTCGACTCACCATCCGCGATTTAGGCCTCAAATGCTCTAGCTCCCTAAACGTTTCTGAGCAAACCGCCGTCCAAGCAGCCAAGGCTAGAAGAGGCACAGGCCTTTTACCGTCTCTTCTAATGTGGCTGAATCTGCCCTGCGGTCACATTTTTGCCTTCTTGTCTACTCCGAAGTGTGGAATAAGTTGCGCGTGAACATTCGAGCTTCTCAGACCAGGTCCCAGTTTCTGTTGGCACTCATCCCATATCTCAGCGTAACCCGCGCACTCCAACTATGTAGCATGGGCATGGCAGAAGATACATCGTACGGGGGGGGGCGAATCCTAAGACCAACTACTTCGCTGACCCTGCTTCCTCCAATTGAGGACGCAATCAACGATGGCCGGTTCCATCTATCTGACTGAGTTCCTAACTTTTGACTAGCCATGACCATTCCCGTAATGAGGAAAAAGAACTGAAATACTTTCATATGTGAACTACACCCCACTTGCATAACAGTCAATGAGCTTTAGTGCCATTCCCGAAGGTGCGGGGTGCGGTCACATCCACCCCTTTGGCCGGCGCACTCTGGGCTTGCAGGCCGTCTGCCATAATGTGCGAGCGCAATTAAGCCGGTGGAGCACACGTCCTGTGTTCAATTCGAAGTGTTTTTCAAATTGGGTGTCCAGCCGACGGCCAGCCCTACCCAGTGGCACCGGTTGCGTACCGCAAGCTCTGACTGTTCTCGTTCCGAAGCATCAAATACTGTCGGTTGCAGATGGCATGTTCCCACCATCCTCGGTCCGACACTGTACGTCTACCTATCGCTCTTATCAACACACTCACCGCTTCCATTTTTGTCGACTTTTCACGGTATGCACACCTACCAGTTCTGTCCTTGCTCCTATCGACCCACACGGTATCACTTCCCACTGCATGTCACTTTCGTCCTACCCACTTTGCTCTGCCGACGACTGCCAACATTTCTTTTCCCACCCATGTCGTCACTGTCGGCTCTTGGTCTCTACTCACTTGGTATCAACCTATGCTCACGAAGCTCATCGACCGCATTCTTATGCCTCACTTCCCACCGCTCCGTCAATTCCTCCCCCGTTCTCTCTTCTCATGCCTAATGCCAATAAGCACCAGTCACACCGGCACCCGTGGCCAACTCCCATATTAGAATTAGCCGTTCCAAGCTTTGCTTCTCCCAAAGCCATATTTATTATCCAATCACCACCACTTTATTTTCCTAACCTGACTCCGAGATTCCTCTGTGTATCTTTCCATTAGGCAACGGCCCGATTAGTATGCTCCAGCTGCACCCACTTGTTAAACCGCCTGAGAGCAAAGTCACGTCTGTCCTTTCGGCACGTACTCCCATCTCCTGTTTTCTATATTGCTCGCTACAGGGATTTTCTTTGTGCCTTTCAGGCTGTTCTGCCTTTACACGTCACACTCAAGGTAAAATGGTCTTTACGTCGTGCTTTTCGCTTACCCTTCAATCCGATGGATCTGCCATTACCCGATTCTTCTGGTACTCCTTTTACTTGTGTGTCTTCCACAATGTTCGCCGTCACAACTGCTGCATCTTTGCATCACAGACATTCTCATCTCCCGGTTACCTTTCTTCACTTTTATTTCTATTTGCTTTGCAGTGCCCAACCACTTAAATCGCTACCATCTCGTCAAATAACGTAGATCCATTTATTAGCTCTTCTCCCATTCTCGACCGTCACCACATGTCTCACTTACATCATTCAGATTAGTAGATCCGTTCTTACCCCTTCTTTTCAATCCTTTCCTCCATCGTCCCTCTTCCATGAACAGCTCCCCACAGCAGTGCTTCCAAACCCTTTTTTATCTCTCTGCTGATTCTCTGCGTTCACCTGCCAAGAAGAAAATTGACCGGGGTGTTCCTAAGTTAATTTTATCCCATTCTATCTAACCTTATCTGCCTCTTCCAATCACTGATATTATTTTCTAGGACTCCATTATTTCTGCTCCTGCTCTTCTTATAAATACACACATATAGACGTGTATGTGTATGTGCTTTGGCTCTATATCCTGCAGTTCCTCACGGGCCCTTTTTCTTGCTATCTTTCCACTGACTGTCATGGTATGCGCCCTTTCCTTTAAGATATGTGCTTCACGTCTTCCGTATCCAATCCTTTCAAAGCAATTTGTCCTTTGATCCACCCTTTGTTCCTTGCACTGCTCTTTCCCTGTTTTGAAACGAGCTTTGTGACCTGTCCGCCGACCATCTATTACAGAATACTAATGCCTCGTTGTTATCTAATTCATTGCAGTGCACCTCACTTTCTCCTCCATCGTCTCCCTCCACCACAGTTCCCTACACCGATTTCTGGCCCCTCTCTTATGTGTGTGTCGGCTTTTGATGTTTCCACCGGGACCAGTCGGATTCTCCTTTTGAGGTAATGTCTTGTGGCCCAACCTTGTTGTTCGTCGGACTGGCGTTCGGCGACGAAACCGGGAAAGATTTGGATGCGATGAATTTCCATATGCGGAAATCAAGAATGATATTTGCAGTTTCGTTTAGAATTTTGTTTTAATTTTTATGTATAAGGTATATGGATCGGTTTGCCAACGAGGACTCCACTGGCCGCAGCGACTGGTCCCGCTGGCTGCGTCGATGCCGACGGTGGGTGCCTAGCAGACAAATTGGAGGAACTGCCGTAGCTGTCGCGAATTATACTCGAAATGAGTGAAGTGGATTGTTAAGCCTGAAGAGAACCCTTTAAGGACCAGGGAAAATAGTCATAATGGCGGCAATGACGTTACCATTGCTAGCAATAACTGGGTTGTTGAGGCCTTTGGAGTGTCTTGTTGCGGGGCTGAGCTGCTATAGTTATGAACCAGATTTCAATGACTTAAGTACAGGTTACGAAAATCAGGTTCTACTGCAAATGCCACCACCGGAGTTTCTGTGAAAAGACCTTTTTGTAGCATGCAAGGAGCACTTGAACCATGGATAACAACAATAACCAGCAAGCTGAGAAAAGGCGTAGTTCGAATATGACCACTGAGGTGTCTTGAATTAAGCTCCAGACGAGAAATTTAAGTTTAATTAGCATGTGTGCTTTTTACTCACCAAAAAGCACCATGCAAATAACTGTCCTCATTGTCCCAACTAGGCTATGGAAATATTTACATGCTTTTAGGACTGCCTCTATGCACATATACGGGATAATTATTGCATACATAAAATAACGCCCAGTTTGGAAATAACTCAGCGTGGGTAGTGTCATTGAGGATCTAGCTGCGCGATTTTCCAACACGCGCACCACTTATCGCCCACCCGCTTAAACTGAATCCACACTTTTAAATTGCGCACTGTTGGACCACAGAACGCAACTTTCCATTTGACTTTGACTTTCAAACCCACCGGGTATCCGCTTGAATCCGCCCTTTTGCTATTCAATCTCCCCACATTTTTCTTTGGTTTGCATACTCTTGTCATACCCTTATCCCTCTTTAACTTCCCTTCTGAGTCTGCCTATCCTACTTATGTCCAGCACAGTTCTGCGTTTTCTAGCACTTCCTTCGCCCTTTCTTCGGCTTGTAAAAATTTGATCATGCACCTGGCATGCCTCGGGTGCCTCAAAATAAACCAGCATTGCTATTTTTATTGCTTACGAAGTGGCCTCGGAATATGCCACTTCTCTGTCGTCAAGGCAGAATCGGTGGTTCGAAGTCTGACAGAACAGTGGACAACCCCATGTGGTTGTCCTACTACAGTCGATACCGATCAAGGACAAAAACTTGAGTCCGATTTATTCTCTTCACTAAATCGCAGCTGGGCAAGTAATGCCTTAGAACGACCTCTTATCATCTGGCATGGAATGGCTTAGTTGAGCTTTTCCATTGCCAGCTAAAAAGGCGGGAAGTGCACACGCGGCCCCGATGGACATGAAAATTTGCTTCGAAGTCTTTGTGGCATCGGTACTTGCCTAGAGGCAGATGCCCAGAGTTCCGCCGGTGGAAGTGTCTATAGCTCGGTATTACAACGGCCTGGGGAATTATTCGCTCCATGGAGTGGGAATTCGCCTTCAGTGAAGGCTTATGTCCATCTTTTGTCTAAGTACATGCAAAATCTTTTTCCAGCCCCTACAGGGTTTTGTTCCCAAAGAACTCGGAGCCTGTTTGCATGTATTCATTCGTGTTGATTTGGCAAGAAAACCATTAAAGCAACCTTACAAAAGCCCATTTGGCGTGCTTCCTCTCCATGATGAGACCCTTAGGGCTGATAGACAAGTTCGCACCGATACCTCTATAATCGGTCGTCTCAGAGCCTCGTAAGTTTATGAAATCCTGCAGCCCATCAACACGGAATTCGATGTTGGGGCTCCTTTGTCGGTTGAAGACACTTCCGTGTAACGTCGGAGCCTGTATTTAGTAAAGTCTATTAATACCTCGAAGGTAGCCACAGTCTCACGCTCAAGTCAGCAGCCGACCGGCTGGGCTACGTCCTCTAATCAGCGAACCGTCTCACTTTGAAGTCAGCAGAGCAAGCCCACCAACACGTCCGCGGATGAGACTGGGATCTCACATTCCAGCCCAAAAATCGCTTCCCTGTCACGTTTCCGTGACTAGGTCAAAAATTATCTTAATCATTGTACTCCGCAGTAATAGCTTTCGTGTTTATCGCTTCGACAGGATTTAACGTACATCATTGGCTATAGCAGTATACCAGTCACGTCCACTGCGGTCACTGCACCGGCTTTCCGGCTCTTTTTGCTTCACTGAACCTCGCCATACGTTATACTTTGCTGGTCCCACGAAATCCAGAGAATTCTGCGCCAACATTTGCATTCTGATTCTTCCTTATCGTCGTTGTTCTTCGCTAATGAGAAACCTTCAGGTCTGGCTCCCGGATATCATGTTGGCAGATCTGGATGGCGATCCAAGCAACCGAGGTCACTGGTAACGAATCTGGTTTACTCTCAACAATCATTCTACAGTTCCTGCATACCACGGACTCTGCCCGTCAGAATCCTGATGCACAGCTACATCACGTATTTTACGCGAATTTAAGCTCCCGATTACTTTTTCATGTCCTCTCCTGAGTAAGTTATTCGAAAGCCTTCCGCGCTTTCTGGAGGGAGACTTCTGCAATGACCCCGATAGCGCTGAGAAAGTGCCATTTTCCGGGCTCTACTTTGAATTTATTTTCTCCACAGTCCTTCCTGAAGCTGTACTTCCCCCTCAAGGTCTTGTTCGGTTACACGCGTTCACCGTGTTTGGATTACTTTTGCTTTCGGTTACTCGCCGTCCGCACGCCCTATCGAATTGCTTCCTGCTTCACAGTAGCGCTCCTTGTATTTCGTGCATGTCTCATATCGGTTCTGTTTGAGCATTACAAAATTTTGGAGAAAATTCCGCCTCCTTCGGTCTACTGGAGTCCTCTCAATTCTTTCGATAGGGCGGGTTTGGTCGGTAACTAGCTGTGAGGCTGGATACCAGTCGTGTGCATAAGCCGCGCTTGAACGTCTTCTATAGACTACTGAAATGAGGCTACCCAGACTACAGCTAGCCGAATGAACAGCCACTGAGGCATCAACTGTCGTTTTCATTCATTTCCTCCTTTCTGAGCAACAACAAATCTGCATTCTCGTTACACCATGAAATAGAGCATACTACCCCATTTTTGTTTACTCAGTTGTATCCAACGGAATTCACTAAGGTGAGCCCGACGGCGATTGAGAGAGTGAACCTATCTATCCAACGCTAAAGCTGGTTCTTTGGAGGCGAAACCATTTGAGTAATCTTCCCAGCATCCCATGGCCCATCACCCATTAAACTTTGGCCACTTGTCAGTCGAGGCGGGATAGGAACTCTGAAGCCCTCGATGACAAGGATTTGGATGTACACTGGACAATGTCGCGATTCACGTGGCCTTGAAGGGAGTAGTTAGTACCCCGGATACCAGGTATTAACTAGATTTTGAGAATGGCCTATGGAACGGGCAACAAGCCAGAAGTTACGACTCTCGCCAAAAGATTGGTAAAGTAGACGGAATATGTGGAAGGACGCGTTTTATTGAAACAACGTCGTTCAATCTTATGTTTCTGAGGAACATCCAATGCAATGCTAGCTAAAGGAGCTGAGAATTCAGCCGTGCATAATAGCGGCAGTCCAATGTGTGGTATTCAGTGGTGAAAACCAACTTCCCCTACAGAAATCAAACAAACAACGCACAGCCCCGTGGCGTCGAACAAATCGCAAGCTTTTTAAAGCTGAGTGCCACTTGGCAATGTTTGTCAATGATAATTTCTTTCCACGAATTCACAATTTCAGACTCAGTCATCTCCGGGCTGCTACAAGCAAAATGATGGCAGCCATACGAGTGTTCGAATAACGAGGTTTAAGACCCTGTTGTTGCACTTACAGAACCTTTGCGCTCGCGGAGTTTCCTACGTTTTTATACTTTTCTGATCAAACACCAGCAACACTCACGGAAGGCGTTGAAACCTGCGTACCACATCCTGACGTTACACAATCTAGTAGAACCATTTCGCGAAACATGTAGTGATTACGTCGGTACGACAACATTTACCGACGCAGTCTAAGATACATTCATAATTTCAAGTCGCTGTTTAGAATAAAACAGAAGTCCGCATGGGAATGACAATCTATGTTAAGTGATATCTGATCTAATAAACAGTTAGAACGAAATACCAGACGTTACTGGTTGGACGTTCTACGGTTGGTCGGAATGTTCTTCCACAGGAGCGAATGATAAGTCTGTAGTGGAACGGACGAAACCGATAGCCAGAAGCACACGCAAAAGTGGGTGTCTTGATAGAATCTGTAATTCAAACCAGTTGGTCACTACCACCGAGGTGGTCTCAGGACCATCCCGGGCCATCGATTCTGCGTCTCAAAAGGGAGAAAAGTCCACTGTGCACGTTGTGCCCGACACCGGGTCGGCGAGTGGGAAAGAAAAAGCCACGAAACTGGGAGCGTCACCTAATGTTCAAGATGCGTCAATGCAGACACTTATAGAGTCAAAAAAGGGGCATCACCTTGGAGACTGCTCCCGAGGATACCTCAGCCGTAAAATTATCAATAAAGTCAGGGGAGAGGACCAGAGAACCGTCCATATTGTACACAAACACCCGCATTCTCTCGGGGAAAGGGGGAAGTTGACTACAAGGATCACTGAGTCTGATGTCGTTGCATTGACAGAGACTTGGATAAAGTCAGATACTGACATGCTCTTTCAGGGCTACTCTGCCCACATACAGGATAGAACAAATGGAAGACAGGGGGTGGAGTAGCACTTCCAATAAGCACAGACACAGGCCATTGGGAGGCTCCGTTCAACTTGGCCTCTGGTTATGTGCAGGCCAGATCCTGCTTTATCAGGATTGGGGTGCGAACAGTATGCATTGTATGTATCTACGGGGCACCTCTAGCGACGGATGAGGAAGACGTTGAGCTCTTGCAAATGCTGGATGCAGTGCTAGCACAGACAAAGGAGTTCGTCTTGTTAGGTGATCTCAACCTGCCGGAAATTAAGTGGGGAGGCAGGATCGCACCAAGGGGATCAACGGACGACGAGTTTCTGCAGTGGGCCCAAATACATGCACTTACGCTGCTTGTGACACAGGCCACCAGACACAGAGGTGGACAGCATCCGCCTCTCCTTGATTTAATCATAGCGCGGCACCATCGAGACGTTTAAGAAGTCGAGTAGGAAGAGCCACTGGGCAAAAGTTATCATGTAGTCCTCAGGGTCACACTAAGACTTAGCAAGGCTCCGAAGGAAATCGTGTTACGTCGGAGCTATGGGAGAATCAATGTGGGTGAAATAAAGAGGGCGGCGGAGGAAATCAGTGGACACCGAGGCACACAAACTCCTCCGTAGAGGAACGTTGGGAGGCCATCAGTATGGGACTACTCGAACTTACAGAGGAGTTTGCACCGCTGGGGGAGGGTTAACAGTAATAATAACGGTTTATTTCGGGGACACCCGAAACGTGCTTGATTGCATAATCATATGATATCAGCGAGGTCACACAAAGGTTTCTTCGATATTCATCTGGGTAAACGCAGCACAAAAGAACCTAGGTTTTAGTGGTCGCACTAATGAATCTCCGGCAAATTTGAGTTTGAAGGTCAGGTGGAAGCACCCCATAGTGGAAATAGAAAGTCCGCTGGGCTACAGTCATTTGTAGGCAACATTGGGCGGCATACAAGCGGTGCAACACTCAGGGGGCATGGAACAGCTATAAGATGGCCAGGAACAAAGCTCAAGTGATTTAAATTGTAGAAGAATATGCCTTCGAGCGTCGGTTATCTGCGTCAGTCCGCACAAACCCAAAGCGGTTCTGCACCTACTTGCAATCCCACACAATTATGGGAGAAAGTGTAGCAACTTTGGAAGGAGCAGAGGGACGACTAGCTTTAAGCGACGAGGACAAGGCTGACATGCTCTTGGCATTCATCAACGGCATACAGCAACCAGAGATAAGTTTGGAGGAAAGAGTGGAGGGCCACAGGCGCCTCCCATACCCGAACTTACTGTAGGAGAAGAGGAAGTGTACGCAGAGTTGCAAACCATGAATAGAAATAAAGCAGAAGGACCAGATAGGATGCATCCAGCAATCGTTCAACCTCTGGCCGAGGTCCTGAAGGCTCCGGTGACGAAGCTGTATGAAGCCTCGCTTAGAGAGGGAGTTGTGCCGGGAGACTGGAGGAGGGTAACAGTGATTGGAATTCACGAGCGGACCCCGGCAAAAAGAAACAGATCTCTAGACTTTTGGTTCAACGTAGCCTCACATCAAATGCTCAGCATGGGTTTGTGGCAGGATGATCCTATCTGACGAATCTCCTGCTGTTCCTCCATGAGGTAACCAAGCGCCTGGACGGAGGGCAATCGGTTGCGGTTTGCTACTTGGACTTCAGCAAGGCCCTTGATTCTGTGAACCACAGATTTCTGGAAGTCAAACTGCAGTCTATGGAAATCATTGGAAAGGCGAGATAATGGATAAATCGCTTCTTAGCAGGGCGAACTTTTAGTGATAAGGTGGGTAGTCATGTCTCAAAACCGAAAGGTATCAAATGGGGTGCCACGGGGCTCAGTGCTCGGCCCTCCGCTCTCCCTCATCTTCATCAGTGACCTAGCACGTGAGCTAGCAAACCCTACCTTTATGTTTACCGACGGAGTCAAGATAAATAGAATAGATATAGAATTTGACGTGTTAGCAGTACAAGACTGGTCACGCAAATGGGACCTCCCATTAAAACCTCACCAAGTGTCAATGCTTGACCACCAGTGCGGGGGCTAGTGGGAGTGGTGTGGGTTCGTTGCAAGTGGTCTCGCAGGTCAAGAACTTGGACAGCAGCTTCAAGCCGTCGAAGCAGTGCACCGCAGCAGCCAGTATGGCCAGGCGAGAACTCTTCCGGGTTAGACCCAATACGCCGTACGGAGAGCCGGAGATTTTCGTTCCGATGTACGGGGCCATTGTTAGGCCGCGTATGGAGTACTGCGTGCAAGCCTGGGCACTGTACTGTAACGGTTATTCCGACTGTGAGTAACGCGTAGCCAATTCAAACAAATCCCAAAACCAGAACAAGATTGACCCGTAGTTTCTACGATACTAGATTAACAAGTTATAAGCATATAATTATGCACAAACCTCAACTGTACGGCCACAACGTCTTACAACGAGGACCAGAGTTCAACAAAGGCTAATGTCAGGTACCACCGTCATGGCAGTCCAAGTTCGAATCAAGATTATGCCACTTCTCGTGAGCAAAATATAAACAAATGTGGAAGTGTAGTGACTGATGCATGTTGTACTTGTTCGAGGGTCAATGAGATAAAGAGCATAGTCTCAACAATACAAGTATATGACAACGGGTAGGGAGGGTTTCCACGCATGTACTTTACACGTACTACCAGAAAGATACGGACTGTCTGGAGAAAGTGCAAGGACTAGACACTTGGATGGTGACCGGGCAAGGGGGGTTTAGCTACACGGAGCGTCTCCCTGCCCTAGATCTGATCTCGATGGAAAGGTGGCGCATTCTCGGGGATTTGATAGAAATCTTCAAGGTAATGAAGGGACAGCCAGGAGTAAATCGAGAAGACCTTTTCCCTCTGATCCCAGAAAGGGGCACAAGGAGGCATAGCCTCAGATTACAAAGAAAGCATTCGATGCTCCAAATTAGGGCGAAGTACTTCCCTGATACAGTGGTACCCTACCGGGATAAGCCCTCGGGGGAGGTCATAAATACCACAACAGTGCCCAAGTAGCACACCTCAAGTTTGCCCCATGGGGCAAACTTGGGGCAAACCTGGGGCAAACCTGGGGCTAGCCCTAACCTTGGGGCGAACTTGGGGCAAGCTTGGGGCATGCCCCAGGTTTGCCCCAAAGGTTGGGGCAACGTGCTACTTGGGTGGAGGCTTCTAAGAAAGCAGTAGACCTATGTTGGGTGGCAGTATACCCCGAGTTATGTTAAGCAGTTTTTAGGGTCAGACGCATTTTACTCACTGTTTTCCACTCTTCTCTGCCAGGGCTGATACTGCACAAAATTTCTGCCTTTCAGAATAAAATCACGCAGTGTTGGGAGCTACGGAAAAGCGCCGACAACACAACTACCTGGACATACGATTGGCTCTAGCCATACCAAGTCTTGTGCAAACTTAACGGAACTGAATCTGTAATACGCTCAGACAGATCGCCACTCTCATCTTTATCGGTGTAAGTGTTGGTTCTTGTTGATGCACTTACTGAGCTCCGGCTCACCGAGTTTTCTTTCTGTCTTTGCAGATCGTACACCGGCAACCCCCACGGAAGACACTGCATCCCGCATACTACAAATTCAACTACTATGGTAACACCACCTTTTCACACCACATCCTTGAACTTGTTTTAGATTGCTACATCGAAGGTCATAAATATTTACTTATTGAGTGGTAGATATTTCAATACTCACTTACGAAGGAGACGACGATAAACATTGACGAGGCCATCAATTCATTAGAACCTATGGAAAGAGTCAACTATTATATTCGGTAAGCAGAATTTTTATGTATGACTTCGGGACATGTACGAGTAGTGGTACTAGCTATAACTGCAACTTGAATACTGAATATGCGATTGAATACTGGTCAAAATGCTATGCTGCCAAAAATTATATCTTGTGGTACGAAACATTTGTGTGTAAAATTTGCACTCGTTCGTATTTACCCGGTCTGCTATTAGACAGTATTGATATTTCAGTCACCCGAGCAGCACTGCCCAACGTCTGCCCAATTGGGCTAGGGTTGGGCAAACGTTGGGCTTGACCATCACAACGTTGGGCAACTCTATTGAAATGCGTTGGGCAGCGCCACCAGCGCCCAATTGGGCATGCCCAACGTTCTAGGAAAATCGCGGAAAATAGTTCTCTCCTTTCCAAAAATCGCCCAAATTTTGTTTCACTGCGGAATCGGCTATTACAGTATTCCCCCACGTTTTCAGCTCAACCACTAAGTTGCCCATATATATATAAACAAGTAAAACTGCCAATTTTAGAAGAATAAGAATAGATTTATTGTATAAAAAGCGGTAAAAGTGTACATAAAATTCCGACATTCGTTGTTGATCATTCTTGTATTCCACGGAATCTTGTTGGGTCTTCTTGCTGTGCACGGGATCTGTAAAATAAAAGTGTGGAACGTAACGTATTAACTGTTCGAAAAATATGAAACAACCTAATTTTGTAAGTTTACCTCAGAAACGTATATACTGCACACAAAATTATGCGTGTTCTGTTATTTAACATTATACGAGACAGTGTCCACTTGTAATAGATAAACCGTGTCACCACTTCATAGTTCAATACGCATATTGGTGGATGAAATTCTGCACCATCAGTTTAAAATGAGGTAATGGTTACGCAGAAACCCTGAATGAATGAACACAACAACAAAAAATAAAAAACGACGTACCGGCGTAGCCGTCTTCCTTCGCCTCGATCCCCAGCGTTGATAAACCAACGCTTAATGTGCCTCTCTATGACAGACCTCGGTTCATCTGCAAATCGTTCTGTCCCACGCACTGCGTCTGTTGTTTCGTGTTAATAATTGTATCGACCTACCCACTACGGCCGCGATCAACCTATGATCGTAAACCGGTTTCCGTTGCGGGCTGCCTAGCCAACAACAAGTCATAGCAACCTCTTCTCCAATGCTTGCTGCCAGCATACCCCGCACCGTTTCACACAGATCTGTACAGGTGAACCGTTTGAGCGTGGCAACCTGAAAGTTTAAGTTTCAAATGTAAAAGATTACAATGCTAGCATATACACTTGGGGAAGCAAGAGTGTCGTTTAGGGTTTTCAAGTCCCCCAACGATTCTGCTTGCAGCGCCTTGGGTGGAATGGCTGATACATGGGTGGCCCCCAATGCGACAGTAAGCGCGTCGAGCGCCCGTTCCACCTTGCCCAAACGGTTCTCCATATGTTGCGTGGTCACTATGTCGGTATTTAATTAATTAAAAAAGCCACTTGCGCATTAGCTCACTCAAATTTTTCAAAATTTGGTTCAGTATGACTTTACACTCAGGTGTTTCTTTGCTATCAAGAAAGGTTAATCGTCAACTTTTAGGGTGACTACCTTCTACGGAACTCTGGTGAAGGACTGCGGTCATCGCCGGTCGCATACGACTCACGGAATAGCACGGGCGATGATGTCTCGCAGTGAGCCGTATTTGATGTACTGATAGGAAAAGCTTATCAATAGGAAACGTAAACTTACGAAGCAGCTTCCATAACTCTTTGCAGCACTGGCGGCAGACTGGAAGGCAGTTCAAAATGCTTTTGCTGTGCACGCGATAGTGCCGTATGCTCCTCTTGAAAACTGTCGTCGGAGGACAGTTGCATCGGTACCCTTACATAAAGTTAACTGATAAACTTTCGTACCTTCTCCGAACTGAATACCGCTGGCCAAAATGCGTTTGTGGCACGGTGTCGTCTGTGCTACAGATGGAAGTGTCTTGGAGTAACCGACTTTCAAAAATGAAAGCGTCTTCCAAATCGTCTGAGAGAATGTCACATGTTAAACGATTTACCTGTGTGAAACAACTCCACAAATGCGTATGCCTGGACAGAGTCCGACTGTGATGCGCCGGACAGAAGCATTTGGCAGTATTGCGTAAAAGTTGCAACCCGAGGCCACCTTACGCGGTTTCCGCCGACCACCCAGTTGCTGTGCACCACGGCGTAAGAATTTTCCGCCAAAAATTTCACTACCAAGTACATCTAAAAGGAAGCACATTAGAAAAGGAAGAAACGAGTTCTCCTGGGTTTCCAGTCTCCAGACTCAACAGCGTGATGCACAACATACATGCTACCACAGAGAAGTTAGGCTGACGACAAATAATTTATGAAACGTGCAACATAGAAACACGAATGGTAACAGTGAACAGATTACAGGAAGCACGTACATGCGTGTGAGAAAAATAGTTACAAAAATGTATGCAAGACAGGGATGCATACGTGTAACAAATCGACAGATAGAAGCAAGCACTTACATGAAATAGTGTGAACGGGTGCGTGCAAAACAGCAGGCTCTAAGCCGTTCACTGAAAAAATGTACAAATATGTTGAGCGTAAAGCGTGTGTGAAAAAATCCCCCAGAACATTGAAGTACTGAAAGTAAACCTCATCGTTCAGAACATTCAAAATCATTGCTGGTTTACCATTTATTATCATGACGTTGTCCGGACGCACATTGGAAAAAAATACCCCGTTTATCAAACAGGAACAGGGAGTTTTACACATACGGGGTATTGGTATTAAAGTGTCGTCCACGGGGAGTGTTCCTTCCTGCTGAGAACAGGTACTCAACTCGTGTAAACGCTTGTACAACTGTTCGGCTGGTTTTGCAGGCCCCTTGATCAAGTGCTTAAGCTTGCCCAAATGAGATTCATATGGGAAGCTGGAGAAGTTGTCCAGCGTTCCGTGTATCCCAACATCCTCAGCTAGGTGGGTCAAGCAATGCACGTTGTAAACAATATGCTCGGGGCCATACAATGTCGCCATTTCTTGTACAAAAACACGTAAAAAAACCTTGGGCAAAATCCAGCATGCGGTTATGTAAGACGGGATGCAAAAAGATATGTACTGAAATAAATAAAAGTAAAAAATGATTATATAACTCAGAAGGTAATAAATCACGTAGACATACGGGGCCAAGATATAAGAGGAACTGGCGGAATTCCGTTGCCTTCCAGCGCTCAATGTCACTTGTGTGACGGCATTTACGCTGAAAGTCACACGAAAGAGAAGTGTGTGTTCGTAGGATTCGATCGCCTAGTTCCTCCGCGGCCGCGCGACTTAGACGGTAGCTTGATGAACGGCTACCCTTTAGCCAGGCGGTAAGCAGTCGTTGGGTGACCCCGAGACATACTAAATGCATGTAGTCCAACGGGAACGTATGTACCATATCTATGGACTCGGACAGAAATAGACTGTCATCGATGTGGTGGCGACGATACTTTCGAGCGCGAAAGTTTCCATCCGTACGTGCTCTAGCTTCAATGACGGGAAACGTCATTCTTCCATCAATATACACTCCGCGTTGGTTACATTTATCACAGCCAAAGTAACCAGCAGGACCTTTGACTTGACGAACAAAAGCTTTGGCACGTGTATCACAGACAATTGCTAGCAAGTGACATCGAATAGGAGCATTACGATAGCTGAGGCCATTTTGTAATATGTCCTTCAACTCTTCCACAGTGCGATGCATGTATTCATACAGGTTTTGCGGTTTTTTCGAGCCGCAATAAACCCCCACAGTCACGATGGGCGTACTTGCCGGCCGCACTACCCTTGCCAAAATTGGCCACAGCTGGATAGTAGATGACCGATAAGTGGACATTCCATCTACATTTAGCTGAATATCTACAGAATCCGGTACGGCAGCCGTGCTTTTTACGCAGATATTCAAGCCGTCTTTCAATCCAAGATGGATGTACACACCGCCGTCAAACTGGATCTTTTGACATAAACGTGGCGTGTGACAAATCGTGTGTGAATCGCATGGGATGCCAGGAACATATCGACTTATGAATGACAGCACGCCGCGTCGCTGTTTCAAAGTCAAATTGTAGTTTACAAACAAATCAGACATAAATTGCAGCATTGCGTCCTTGTTTACGGTTACTGATATTCTTTCTCCGAGTTCCGCTTGTTGGTCTGTTAATAAAACAATAATATGTTACATCTTTATAAACGAACAAACCTGATGAGGTAACAGCAAGGGAGGTGGAAGCAACGGGCCGCATGGCGTTTCCCATTAGGTTACCACAAACCTCCTCAACTGCTATCCGTGGGAATTCTGAGACCGCTTCAACGGATGCACCAGACGTGCAAGCTGTAGCTAGCGCCGATGCTTCAGGAAGCTAAATAGTACATTTCTACTGAATTAACCTACCCTGAGTCTTCACTTTTGGACACGAAACTCTGTGCTCCCACAGCGTGGCCTCGTGACAAACGGGACACTGCTGGGCACTGAGCTGCTTCTTCCTGTTCCGGTACCTCTGGTACTTGCTCTCTTTCGGCATAATTACGTATATCCCAGGAATGAAATCCACAGTGTGATAAGCTAATATATTAGTTATATATATATATATATATATATATATATATATATATATATATATATTGCTGACCGATAATTTCGAAAATACAAACCCTGCAAATAAATACGAATACCACTGAAGCAATATAGTCCTTTAACGTCTGTTAAAGCCACTGTAATGGGTTTACCTTGGACTGAGAAACATAAAAAATGTACCAATATTTCTATAACAAAGCAAGCGAAAACAGACCTTCAATATCCTGCCACGAAAAAATAAAGACAAAACTACTTAAAATAGTCGAAACATAGCACACTTATAACATGAACGTTGACAATGAAGACCCCAAATTTTCCCTTCAAAGGATGAAACCACTTACCACGAGAGAATACGGCGAACCAATATGGCACCCCTCGATTACGAGTGCAGTCAGTAGAACAAAATGAGACCTAAATGTAACGAAATCATATCTGACGACTTGGTAAAAAACATACATATAACAGATGCTTTTCGTGTTTCACGAAAGTCTGTGTTGATCATTATGAGAAATGATGGTAATGTGCGCCACCCCAACGCTTCGTTGGGCAGTGCCCAACAGCGTTCGGCAATGTGCTACTTGGGCATTTACATACTACAGTAATCATTGATGAAAAAGTAATTTCTTTGTTCTCGTGGTTTCACACAAAACAGTATAACACACAGTCTAATGCTACTTCGGTTAGTAAACCTATGAAGAACTTTATTTAATTATTTTCAATAAGAATTTCCTTGCCTCGTTCATAACCGTTAAAATGGGTGACGCAGTTGGTGTGATCAAAAATCTACAGTTTATTACCACGTTTTACTTTAGAGCCTTGTTTAGCCTTCGTTATCCTTTAATCAAATAAGGGTGACAGTCGTACATAAAATTGAAGAATTTTATCTAACTGGCTCGAACAAGTACGAGTAATAGTCTTTACTATAAGTAGCATGTGTTACAATATCCAATAACATTATAACCGTAGCGCAGAAAATCGCCTAACTTCTTCTTATGCATTCCGGGAACAAGAACTGCAGCCTTCTGACAATTTATTTGCTTCACGTGACCGACATTCTGCATAAATCATTTATCGGAATCAGTTCTCGGCTGATGGTTTAAACCCAAATTCATAAAATAGTTTTTTATTAGGAATAGTAAGGTTGAATTTGTACAGCGAATTGTGACAATGATTTTTCATCCTTCGTCTTCGTATTGAGGGGTCTTTGGCAGTTCCTGAAATACAACGGAAATAACAAAATTCACTATTGAAGAAAGATTGTAGAAGTAACATGAACTATATCATTGGTTTCAGTTCGATAAATTTTTATTTTGCGGTACTCATACATTTATGTGTTAATACTGATATATTGTTTGCCACTGCGCATTCACTTGGGTTTCGGTTCACTGAACTAAACGTCTTATAACCCACCCATTTGCAAAACATGCGAACTTCGTTGACCATTGATACACTACTACAGAAACATGTTTCAAATAGTCTGTTAGAAAAGTCTTTTCCACAGTGGAGCTGACGGAAAGGTAATAGCACTTGTTCTCATGGACAATGTGTAAAAGACTTTTCTGGTAACCATTCTTCATACCCATAGGTCTGTCTGTATAGCATAGGCATGGCATATGCCCCCATATACATATATATCAGCGGCCAACGTGCTTTACTTTGAAATTTTGGTGAGCTCTACTACGTTACTTCATCTTTAGGTGCTAGTTAATGAACTTTCATTATTTTTTTATGATGGGAAATAACACGATCTGTAAACACCCTCGGAAATTACTCGGCACGACCCGAGTACTTTCTAGTGTATAACATCCCTATAGAACGTAGCATTTTACAAAGAATTCAAAGTGTACTTCCATATTGTGAAACGTGTTTGAAGCAACGGGGTAAATTCTCCAACTTATACCAAATTGTTAAAATAGCCCCAAAATGGTCCACTAAGGGACTTTTTGGGACTAAACGCTCCCTCTTTGTGCTGACCGAGCTGATAAGCCAAAGTGATTTTCAGTGAAACGAAATTATTTTTCATGTTCGAGACTTGTCCAAACCCTTGTAGCAAAGTCGGTTGAAAACCGCTCCGGAAACGATCGGTTTTTGGCCGGTTTTTCATCGGTTTTTACCATTGCGCCGATCGGTTTTCGGTCAGTTTGTTAAGTAGCCATTCTACACAGATAAACATCGGATTTATACGAAGGAAATTGACGACTGAAGCAATGTACAACGCTTGGTTGGCGTTTTATTTAAATGTATTGGTTTGATTCACGAAATGTCCTGAAAACCTCAGTATAGATCGCTTGATTTTATTCCCTCGGAATGGATGAATTAAGTACAATTAATCGGACAACCATAATTTAGTAGATAGGAAAGAGCATCGTACCACGTAATTTGTGTTAGTAAACTAAATTAACGAAGCATATGACGTACTTCAAACGACTGACACAAACCGCTCGGAAACCGTTCAGAACCGTCCAGAAAATCGGTGGCAAACCATCCAGAAAGCGCCCGAAAGCCGATCGGTGTAACAGTAAAACCGATCCAAAACCGGCCAGTAACCGGCCGAAAACGGATCGGTTTTGGAACGGTTTCTGGCCGGTTTTGGATCGGTTTTACTGTTACACCGATCGGTTTTCGGGCGGTTTCTGGATGGTTTGCCACCGATTTTCTGGACGGTTCTGAACGGTTTCCGAGCGGTTTGTGTCAGTCGTTTGAAGTACGTCATATGCTTCGTTAATTTAGTTTACTAACACAAATTACGTGGTACGATGCTCTTTCCTATCTACTAAATTATGGTTGTCCGATTAATTGTACTTAATTCATCCATTCCGAGGGAATAAAATCAAGCGATCTATACTGAGGTTTTCAGGACATTTCGTGAATCAAACCAATACATTTAAATAAAACGCCAACCAAGCGTTGTACATTGCTTCAGTCGTCAATTTCCTTCGTATAAATCCGATGTTTATCTGTGTAGAATGGCTACTTAACAAACTGACCGAAAACCGATCGGCGCAATGGTAAAAACCGATGAAAAACCGGCCAAAAACCGATCGTTTCCGGAGCGGTTTTCAACCGACTTTGCTACAAGGGTTTGGACAAGTCTCGAACATGAAAAATAATTTCGTTTCACTGAAAATCACTTTGGCTTATCAGCTCGGTCAGCACAAAGAGGGAGCGTTTAGTCCCAAAAAGTCCCTTAGTGGACCATTTTGGGGCTATTTTAACAATTTGGTATAAGTTGGAGAATTTACCCCGTTGCTTCAAACACGTTTCACAATATGGAAGTACACTTTGAATTCTTTGTAAAATGCTACGTTCTATAGGGATGTTATACACTAGAAAGTACTCGGGTCGTGCCGAGTAATTTCCGAGGGTGTTTACAGATCGTGTTATTTCCCATCATAAAAAAATAATGAAAGTTCATTAACTAGCACCTAAAGATGAAGTAACGTAGTAGAGCTCACCAAAATTTCAAAGTAAAGCACGTTGGCCGCTGATATATATGTATATGGGGGCATATGCCATGCCTATGCTATACAGACAGACCTATGGGTATGAAGAATGGTTACCAGAAAAGTCTTTTACACATTGTCCATGAGAACAAGTGCTATTACCTTTCCGTCAGCTCCACTGTGGAAAAGACTTTTCTAACAGACTATTTGAAACATGTTTCTGTAGTAGTGTATCAATGGTCAACGAAGTTCGCATGTTTTGCAAATGGGTGGGTTATAAGACGTTTAGTTCAGTGAACCGAAACCCAAGTGAATGCGCAGTGGCAAACAATATATCAGTATTAACACATAAATGTATGAGTACCGCAAAATAAAAATTTATCGAACTGAAACCAATGATATAGTTCATGTTACTTCTACAATCTTTCTTCAATAGTGAATTTTGTTATTTCCGTTGTATTTCAGGAACTGCCAAAGACCCCTCAATACGAAGACGAAGGATGAAAAATCATTGTCACAATTCGCTGTACAAATTCAACCTTACTATTCCTAATAAAAAACTATTTTATGAATTTGGGTTTAAACCATCAGCCGAGAACTGATTCCGATAAATGATTTATGCAGAATGTCGGTCACGTGAAGCAAATAAATTGTCAGAAGGCTGCAGTTCTTGTTCCCGGAATGCATAAGAAGAAGTTAGGCGATTTTCTGCGCTACGGTTATAATGTTATTGGATATTGTAACACATGCTACTTATAGTAAAGACTATTACTCGTACTTGTTCGAGCCAGTTAGATAAAATTCTTCAATTTTATGTACGACTGTCACCCTTATTTGATTAAAGGATAACGAAGGCTAAACAAGGCTCTAAAGTAAAACGTGGTAATAAACTGTAGATTTTTGATCACACCAACTGCGTCACCCATTTTAACGGTTATGAACGAGGCAAGGAAATTCTTATTGAAAATAATTAAATAAAGTTCTTCATAGGTTTACTAACCGAAGTAGCATTAGACTGTGTGTTATACTGTTTTGTGTGAAACCACGAGAACAAAGAAATTACTTTTTCACCAATGATTACTGTAGTATTTCAGTGACTGAAATATCAATTATTTCTAATAGTAGACCGGGTAAATACGAACGAGTGCAAATTTTACACCCAAGTATTTCGTACCATAGGATATAAGTTTTGGCAGCATAGCCTTTTGACCGGTATTTAATCACATATTCAGTATTCAAGTTGCAGTTATTGCTAATACCACTACTCGTACATGTCCCGAACTCATACATAAAAATTCTCCTTACCGACTATAATAGTTGACTCCTTCCATAGGTTCTAATGAATTGATGGCTTCGTCAATGTTTACCGTCGTCTCCTTCCTAAGTGAGTTCTGGTGATGCAATCTGCAACTGATGTGCCACGCATTAGGACGAAAATGTTCAGCACGTGCAGATCCTTTCCGCAGAGGACTGTCCTAGCGTGTTAAGTAAGGTAGTCGATTCCGCTTGTGTCAAACCGAAACGAACTGTCTCCAATAGCCACCATTTATGATCACGTGCCACATACGTACATGCGGTCCTCAGCGGACATAAGCAAGTGAGGTTTGCTGTGAGGTCAACCACCGAGCGGTATTCACCCATGGTATCTTGCAGCCTAGGCTATATACCTGAAACCAATGATGATATGCAATACTGCTTACGTGAACTTAATCCAAAGGCAGACTCGGTGCAAAAGTCGAACAACGTCACCAGTGCCGCAGATTAATCAAGTGACCCACCCAGTTTGACTATCATCTAGCCGTGAGCTTATATAATTCCACTAACCGTTCTGTGGCGGCTGTTTTAATTCCACTGCCGTAGTGTATGCCAAACATAAATATGTAATGACTATAGAACGCGCATTGCGGTTTCATCTACCATGAACGACCTCGTTCAAGGGACACTTGACTGAAACCTGACGATACGAAGCTCGTACATTGGTAGATACAAACACCATGTGGCAACCCGACCGTAGTACTAATGTCCCATTCCAAAGTTGCGCACATGAATGAAGACTCATAAGCTAAATAAGTCACGTAACAAGTAAAGCAGGCCCTGAAAAGTCTTGGGGTCGTGCACTCGTTCTGGCTTTGGTACTTATGGGTCATGCAATGTAGACAACAAAAGTTCTCCTCGTTATGAAATGCTGCTCACCTGAAAGGTGTTTACCGTCCATAGGTCCCGTATTGAACCCACGGAACATCTTTGTTCAAGTCCACTGTCATCTCATTTTTACGAACACTGCAAAAGTCTTCCCGCAACGGGGAACACGCGACGTCCAACCTTCTCTGTTTGACCATTGTGTGGTACGCTGCTAAAGTTGTCGACCGGAATACTCCAAATGCAACTGAATGCAGCTGGTTTGTATAATCTAAAATATCCCTCTTATTTATGGCTGACTTACGCCTTGAAGAATGTAACACCTCCTGAGTTGTAGATGGGATGGGAGTTCTCATGGGTATCTAGTAGGTGCTTTACCTGCTGCGACTAATTTAAAGACTGCTGTTTACTTAGCCGCAATTTTATATTATAAAAGTCAGAACGATTTCAAAGCCCGTCAGAATTATTCTAAGTTCAAAGTTCCGCAGTACTATGGAAACTATCAATCAGCTAAAACATGACTCTCTTGGTTATGTGTCAGCCTACGGTTATTAGCATATAAACCTTTATCCTCTGTTTGAAAACTATAGGAATGCCTCATGGACCAGCTAACAACACAGAAGCACGAACCCACTAATTGAACCGTCACGAACACACCACAGTCCAGCTCGGGACACCTGCGGGCAGTAAATGAACAAAACAGTTGTAACAATACTCGACGACTTTCCACATTCTATACGGTATACGTAGCAGTATTCCACGTACTAATAAAGCACTTTCCCTGGCAAAACCTGACCTCGTTTAGTTGCGGTTTGCGAGGTATGAGAGTTATACACAAAGAATAAAGGCTGACTTTCACGTTAACACTGCCGAAAGTTAGCTTAGAACTGCTTGAAATCCGAATAAACCTTTCTCAGCGAATGCCGGAATAACGCAGAGTCGTCCAAAGGTACGTGTTCCATCCCACCAACCGGAAAGAAATCGATGCAGCAGTCGAATGATGGACTTTATGTGCGTTCCTGCTTATATACGACCTGTCCACCAATGACAAACGCATTTTATTTCTACCAATCACCACTAGATGATTAGTGAAAGTAAGGAAATAAAACAAATTATCATGGAACCATTTAATAACTCCAAAAAAGTGACCGTGCAAAGATCAAGTAAATTGACACTGGAGACAGGTGTATCCGTCCACATTTTTGGCAATACCATCTAGGCCCCATTAGCAGGAATCTACAGTACACCAGCCGCAGCAGATTATTTCGGCTTGGATTCCAGCCAACTACATGAGTCTGATTTTCTGATGGATTTACTCAACCAGATTATTAACAATAAGTTGAACGTTCCGTGATTAACGTCAGCTGTCGAAATTCAAGGGTGGACTGCATGATACTACTTGTTCTAGCATTAAAACTTAGGAAATCCGGGGTTAATCTAGCAGTTTATTTTAACGAATACTTTTTAATACCGATTGGAATCAAAATAACTTCAATTTTAAGTGGCCCTGTTTCATGTGCCTCAAATGGGTAAAATGAGGATCATTACTACTATTTCATCGTTGGGTGGTTACAAAAGACTGAGGAGAAACCTGGCCTGGTAAAAGTGACGGAGATTGACAAAATACATTCCGCATTTTCCAAGATTGGCATAAATCGCCCAGGAACTACTCAAATACAGCCAGAAAACCGATCACTGCAGTAGCGAAAACTGGTCGGAAACCATTCTGAAACCGTTAATAAACCGGTTGGTTTCGGAGGGGTTTTGTGGCATAGGAATGCATCCTCCTTATTTTTAGAAATAATTCCAAAAACTCCATGGACTTTTAAAAATGGACTGAATTGGGACTCATTTTGGACTTACTTGGGACTACTGAGCATATCTAACAAAAATAGCACTTTCGGATTTGTTCTAAGCCCTATGAACGGCGGCACGTTCCAACTGACTGCCAAATTAGTTCCGGTTTACACAAACCTTAGGTATCTCTGTTTCTGTGGTGGTCTTTAAGGTTGGCCTTCCGTGGTTTGTGGTGGTTTGATGGAGATAGGGACGAAAATGAAATATGGATCCCGTAATGGGACCCTCGCTTTTACTCCACTACATAGGTGACCTTGCGAACGAATTGAACACCCTGCATTTCATCTTCTCAGGTGCTGTTAAGATAGCACGGAGCGATTTAGGACAGAAACTATATTCTGTTCACCGATGAGCGGATCGATAGGATTTACCATTTAATCTCGCTAAGTGCCAAGTACTGAATACCACCGCAGACGGGACGTGCAGTATTTCATTTCGAAGAGTGTCCACACTCTGGCTGGAGGTATCAAACTTAGGTATGCTCGTCACACAGGATTTAAAGTCTTCATGAAAATGCCAGAGGGCTACTAACGTGGCAAGAGGAGTAATAACCAGGTTGAGTAATACTATCATGCAAAAACCAGAAGTGCTCATTCCATTTTACACGGTTTTGGTGCGACCTCTTCTAGAGTATGGCGTGCAGGCATGGGCTCCTTATAATCGCAAACATACATAATGCTTGGAAAGGGTGCACCGACTTGCAACTACAATGGTCACCGGTTAGAGAGGGAAATCTTATGCCCAGCGCCTACAAGGTCATAATCTCTTATCTTTAGCACGCCGTAGAGGTCGGGGTGAATTATTAAAAGCGTTTGAGATGATAAAGGTTCTGTCGGGTTTAGACGTGGGTGACGCGTTCGTTTCTGCTCCTGATTGTGGCACCAATGCATATAGTCTTAGGCAACATAGGGCACTCTCAAAGCTGAGCATGTGAGCTTAGTTTTCACAAACAGATTTGTACCTCTGCGGAATAGTCTGTCAGAGGATGAAGTAAGATGCAGCAATGTACCAGCTTTCAAGGTATCCTTAGATTGAATCTGGAAGGTAGCTTCCCAGAGCTAGCTCTTTGAACCTTGTAAGGGCGAGGTAATGAGCCCCTCAATAAACGTATGATCGTGAAGGTGATAAAACCTCGTTAATTCTGCCTTTTGAACAAAATATTCAACACGCAGTGCTGGGAACCACGGGAACTTGTTGACAACACAACGATCTGGAAGCACGATTGGTCTCGACCACTTTCGTCTCGTACAAAATGTACTAAACTGAACTGAACTTTTAACAAGTGCTAGCGCATAGAAACACGGCGTAATAGAAATAGAACAAGTCGGTAGAGTCAAGTCAAGTGATTTCTTTGTGCAAGCGGGGGTAAATATCCAGCAGCTACATAACAAATAAGTATAGGCATAACTGAAAAAAATACATGAAAAACGATAAAGATATCGATCAGTTGTTCGGTTCATTTATAACGTTAATAGGGTTAGTGAGAAATCTGACGAGATAGAAGGCCGCAGATGATTTGTAAATATTGGTACGGGCCAACAAGTGTTTGTAGCAAGACTTTGTCGAGGAAGTAAAAAACATCGGATGGTATAAGAATAAAGAAAATGTGATTGGTTATCTAGTATCTATGAAGCAAACTTTTGGCAAGCATGTTGGTCTTGAAATATTATATGTTGAGTGGACTAACCACAGGAGATCTAACTACAACGTGAAAGATGTCTGACAGACCCGACAGTGTGTTTGAAGTCATTCACTAGCAAAAATGGAAACATAACGGGAGTAGAGCAGAAAAAATTCAGACGTGGCACCCTAAATGTCAAACGTCTGAATTTTCGGAGAACTGCTGCAACACGATGGGATCTGGAGAGATCGTGGATGATAGTGCCTCCAAAATATGTGGTAGACGATATTCTATCAATGTGCTCAGTATTTATGAGTGAGGCAATCCAAGGATTGTCATCTGAATAGTCGAGTGAAACTTTCACCACAATACGCACACGATAGAGACACCCCTTTCCACCAAACCCCTTTTTCCTAACGCCACGACAATGACCTTTACTCCGACCAACGGCTAAAGCATTCCAATTTTACCTCACCCATATGAATTGTAAGAGCACGTAAAGGATTCATTGAAAACAATCGTTCACTCTTCAGCGTCTTGTTCCTAGTGTAATTGTGTCATCAGCATAATTACTAAGCAAAATATCATGGTATATGGGCATGGAAGAGATATCACTCAAAAAAGGTTAACAGGATGGCCCCTTGCCAAAAACCTGTTGTAGAAAGAAGGGTTGGAGAGGTTTGCCTGTTAAGTCGGGTGAGTTGTTAGGGATTGGAAAAGTTGTTAGATAGTAAATGCATATGGAATGTCCCGATTCTGCAGACCTTAAGAACCTGAAGTAGTTTGGGCCAGTCGACACAGTTAAATGCATCACTATAGTAAACAAGCACACTCTGACCGCCTGGCTTTTGCGGCCTGATAAAGACAAATTAGGGTGGATGAGTGATGCTAGAGCATCCAGTGTCAAGCATAACAGTCGGTACACAAATTGATTGGAATCCAGTACGTTGACCTGAGAGGAAATCCTGGGCGAAGCGAGTTTTTCAACCACTTAAAGGGCGAATTATGAGCAGGCAATGGGACATAATTCCAAACACCGGAATGGTAGAAGCCACTCTCCGGAGGTCAGGAAAGTGCTTTTGAGTTGAACGTTTGTTGAACATTTCCGGCACTGTTGGGGACAGTGTTCCTGTGCACTCTTTTGAGATTATAGCTTGGAGACCGTATGAACCTTTTGCCTTGTTTGTGGAGAGTTAGGTTAGTTCTTCGTGGACTTCTGAGAGAGGAATGAAATCTGAGACAGGTTGTTGTTGGGGGTCCAAGATGGAATTCAGTAATACTGCTGGTTGAGCCGCAGCAGTGAGACATCGACTAAGTTTTTCAACATCTACCGGAGGCGAACTTTTACTAAATCTTAAACCACTTAACGGCATAATGGTTTTCCAGGTATGACGGAAGTTCTTTTTGAAAGTTACGGATTGCGTATATGGGGCGTTGAATCTGTGTGGTCCCACTTCGGTTGACTTGGAAGACATACTGATCACAGCCTGATCTCTAGCGTTGAGAGCTCTTTCCTTCTTTCAGTGTAACTGCTTCAAATATGAAGATGTGAGTCTGTTGGAACGGATGTACAACTTTTCTGTAGGACAACAGAGGTTGCGGCCAAAACTTAAATAGTCTTTCAAATGTCCACAGGATAAGCATAGATTGGATTGGAGAAATACAATTAGATTAGAGTTAGTTATCGTGTCTCTGAGTCTAGAAAGGTTGTCTGGGTGGCACTGACATCTTACCATTTTTCGGTCGCGACTGTATGAAGCTTTTGTGGTTAGTTTCACAATAAATCGTGGGAGAAACTTTCACTACGTCATGATCAGGGCTCCTTATCGGAGGGTGGCGAGCAATATGGAACAAGTTGGGGGGGTGTTTACAAGGCAATGGTCTGGAAGTGCATCGAGTCTACTGGGAAAATGAGCAATATATGCAAGCCCAAGTTGACGAAGGAACTCATATCAAACCTGTTGAAATCACCGAGCACTGCACATAAAGAACACTCAGGAGGATTTACCAGATTAGAAAGTGATTCACAGTTCGTCTACAATGTTCAGTAAATCGATATCAAACCGGCTACACAATTAATCCTCGAGTTTGACTCAGTACAGCTTTCGGCTAGGTAAGTGTACGTTGTTTTAACAGAATCCTAATAACTCTAGCGCTGGCTGCCAAGTCGCTGCAGAATCGCTAAAAATGACGTTTGGAATTGCATGAGTATGGTTTTTATTGCCACTAGACTGGAAAAGCTCACAAGCACAGCAGAGAGCACAATTTTGGGTGCGTTGAAAATGTGTCGTCATCAGTTTTACAAAACAATAAAACGTTATTTACAATGCAGTGAGAAGAATATGATAGAATATGATAAATGTACAGGATGCCACAGAATATTTGTCCTAGATTGTTGAGACAAAAATAAACAGAAAACTTGATAAGAATGTTTTTTATGGATCAAAGTTTTGCAAGTGAGGTGGAAGGTGTATAGTTCTTTCAAAGTGACTCCTGTGCTGTTAGTTTGAATCTCCCGGGGTACTGTGGTGGTGACAACGGTAGTTGTGACAGTGATGGTTGCAGATGGATCACTGGTAACGATGGTGTTGATGGAGGTTAATAGGAAGGTTCTGAAGGTGTAGGTGAAATAATGGTGGGAACCGGTAAAGATAGGGGCTCGACATTAGCTATCTTAAGATGGTCAGCGCTAAAGGAGTCACGGTATCCGTTGAGATCAATGAAAAAGCACTTATCAAAACGTTTAATGAAACAAAAAAGGCCATCATATGGTGGTTGAAAGAGCCTACGGACAGAATCGACCCAAATAAAAACGGAAGGACAAGGGCCAAATAATGAACAACTTACGTTGGGCGAAGAGTGTGTCGTGCAACCGTAGGTTGAGCCTGGCGCATGTGATTGGTCAAGCACGATGCATATGATGCTGGGTCTGGGTTCCAAGTAGTGTGGTCACTGAAAATATCACCTGGCAGACGCAAGGTAGTGTCATAAACAGGTTCAGCCGGGGTGCATTATAAGTCATTTTTGATAGTGCGAATTCCAAAGAGTGTCATCGAAAGTTTCTCCTTCCATCTAGTTGATGAGGCAGCCATAAAGGAAGTCCTCAGTTAGCAGTGAAAACTCTCGACCAAACCGTTGGATGCTGGGTGGTACGACGTAGTTTTAAAGTATTCACAACCAAGAATCTGACGGAGATCACAGAATAGTGAGGATGGGAAGACGGTCTTGCGTCTAGCACACAACTGGCTTGGCTGCGTGTCGAACCGCCGTCTCCACAAAGGGTAGTCGTAGCCGTTTTCATGGTGTAGTGACCGTCGCTCGTGATCATCTCATAATTAATAATCTAGTAGCGCTGAACTAACCTACTATTGTTTTTTCGCCAATTATATTTAATAAATGAATGATGGGTATCATGGGAAACAATAACGCTTGTCAGGCAGCACGACTAAGGACACTCATGGAATGCTCGGATGACGTTCACCGAAGCTGATCAAAACGGACCCCTTTAATTTCAATAAATTCTGAAAAATTGCAAGCTGAGAAAGTATTCAAGCCCTGCCCTCGTAAAAATACTGGTAAAAACGTTTTCACTCGCATAATAGTTTCGCTATGAACAACTGACCGCAGGAGGTTATTGATGCTCCAAACAAAGGAACCTTTAAAAAGCGGCTAGAAAATGTAACGGACTAGTGTTTTACTCTTGAATCTTTCTGTCCTTTCAACTCATATCTTTACTGTTCTTCGAGTTCCCCTCACTCGACCTACTTTGCAGGGTTCTATGCCTAAGGTTAACCAGAAAACAAAAAACAAACTTGATGCTTCACTTTTTTTGTTTTCTTACAGTCCAAATGTGTGCTTTCTTATCGCACGTGTTCATGCAAGCTTTTGAGCGCAAAATTAATGTCTCACGGCTAGTCATTCGACGCCCACCGTCTATGCCACCACCTATTGCCACTGTTCCTGATAGTTGTCCCTTGTTTTCCAGCCCCTCTTGATTCCAGCAGAACAACTACTACATAAAAGATAATATGGAAATACCCGTGTACTGCTCTTCCAGACATCAACACTACGAGCGACATTCTAGGCAGTAAGTGAGGACACTCGACCGTCACTTGAAATATTATATATATATATATATATATATATATATATATATATATATATATATATATATATATATATATATATATATTCCTGGTTTGAGGTAAATCATGATGCCAGAGCTGCAACAACAATTACGAAAGTAGGGCAAGGGGAGTAGAATACAGTAAAAGACTTTGATTCTCACTCTTGGAGATGTAAAAGATTGGTAATGTGCCTAAAATAACTCTGATGTCCTGGAATTTGAAGTACGAGTCACGTGATTGTCCCTTTAAGTAGACTGCTGGGTGACACTCCAAGGTTTCACTCAAGGGACGGTCACTGCTGACCACCTTCTAACAGAGTAATCAGTTTTGTTTCTGGAAATCATGGCAACTTTGTATCTTGGACATGTAAAATACTGTCGTAATACTTGAAATACTAAGAAGTCCTAAATATGAGGTAAGTTTTAGTTTGTCGAGCCTAATGGTACTTGCCCAAGAATGATAATTATAGCCACCTCTGAGCCTATATCGATAGGATAACGTACAAATTATTCCCTTTTCTCAAGTAAAAATCCACAAACCTGTCGGTAACTTATTGAGTAATACTGTATAATTCACAGAAGATCCTGACTGCACGTCTATCTCCTTACCGTAGCATCGATTAACTCCCCAAAAATACACTCGTAGAAAGGCTAGCAATGAATCAGGAAAACGCGTTTGGACCTTGTCTCAGCTGCGTAATCGATTGATAAATCTAAATTCTATTGTTATCTATCGGCAACCAAGCTTTTCTTCAATAAAATCCGACCTACGACCGCTAATGTGCTGGAGCTATTTTACAAACCTTTTTTCACTATCTTGAAATTATATCGTACTGGCAAACGTTAACACGTATTTTTCACGTTAAACTGCAAAGCAATTCAGACTTATTATGCAGTTGTACAACCAGAGTACAGTCTAAACTCATTTTCCGGGTTCTTCGGTGACCACCCCTTAAGTGTATCTTTCCCTGTTTCATCGGGGGTCGCTCAGTGGCAGCGTCAAGGCAGTACTGAGGGGACTCTCAGGTGATGTTCAGGTGGACACTAGTGCTACTTTAAAGTGTGAATAGTTGCTTCCAAAATGTTAGACTCTACTCCGTCCACTGAAAGAAAATATAAATGAGTCTAACTCAAAATGTGTGTGAAAAAGACTTCGACAACATTGAAGTGTATAGGATGAACGGAATCGCTCAAAATGTTTACTGTAGTTGCCGTTTGTTTGCTTGTTTATATCAGTGATATTTTCGGAAGGTGCATTTGAAGAAAATCCCATTTATCACAAAAGCACGGTGTTTTGCACATAAGGGCACTGACATGAAAGTATCGTTCATGTCAAGCATTCTCTCGCGTTGGGTGTGGGCAGTGATGTAAATGTGACACACGTCACATCGCGTATCACTGAGTTGATTCTTCCTGATCTGATATGTAGCGGTGGCCAACTTCGTTCATACTTCTACCACGTTTATTGTTTAACTGAACGCTGACTGCCAAGCTCGGTTGCCATTTGACCGTTGCTCTCACGTAAGCTCCCAAATACACGCTAACCACTATCTCTTCCAATCGCCTTCTTGTTCTCACGGGTAGTGGAGAATACCGTTCTGGTTAACATATTCGTATAGTGCCGAGCATTAGAGCAACGTGCTAGTGGTCCCCGCAGTATAAAGGACAGAAACACGCGTTTACTAAGGAAACCGCGAAGTAAGGTCTAACCAACCTTACAGATACCTCTGCCATTTGTTCTCAGTTAAGAGATTCAGGAGATTACAAGCTAACACATTACATGAGCAGTAACTACGGAAATGCATTTTTTTCTAATTTAGTCACGCTAAACAACCGCATCTGTTAAAGCAAAAAATTGTCGTACATTTTAACTACACTGCGTAATAATATATCCATATTCATACTGAAAAGTGGTCGTAAAATGACAATGAAATTGATACTATTAAAAAAGGAAGAGGGAACTGTAATGAAGAAGTCAAAACACTGTATAATCACCATACACATTCATAACTAAAACTGCTACTACAGGACAAACGGAAAGACCCACCTACTTGCAGCGAACAAGGAAAGCCTCTTGGTCACAATGGTACTCAGTAAAACAAAACTTGACCAAAAAGTTACACAATGTTGTCTCCAGGAATTGCGCGAAAAGTATACATTTCTATTGCCTATATATTTTTCCTGAAAGATGTCCGTAATACGCGCCATTCCAAAGCTCCTTTGGGATGTACCTAACGACGTTGGCCATCGTACGAACTAGGGGATTTTCCAGCGCTACACTGGGATGAAACGGACCGACAGTAGGCTGTACCGGGATGACAATTTGCTGTAACAGACTGGTGCTGGATTGTGAGGGGCTCTTTGGTCTCCATCGGTGACCCAAATCTCACCTGTGGCTCCGCAAAGCTGAAGCATGCCTCAGCGACCACACCTCAGTAAACCGCTCGACAGACGGGCCAAACCAGGTTGGAGGGTAGCCGAGGCCTAAAAACCTCGGTGAGACGGTATTCAACATGCGAAGGCAGCTGCTCCGGAATGGGCTGATAAGGTTTACTATTTGATCCAACGGCCAAAATGGAAAATTGTCCAACCAACAGGGTCGCATGGGCCCCTGGGTCATGGTTACCTCTACCGAACGGCAAACGAGCACCTAAAGAGACACCGGAAACCGTGTACCAAGGACACATTGGATGCGTTGGGTGTCCCGGATAGGTAGACTACCGTCTAAACGGTTTTTAGACCGCTCGATCGGTCACCGGCTCCTAACACACGATCTTTCTGTTGTCCGACAGGTTGCACTTGGTTGTGCACAGGTTAGAGAAGCAGCCTCTGGGGACCCCACTTTGTACACCATTCCCAAGACTCTTCATGGATTTTTCCGCTACAATACACAGTCGATCTCGCCCCTGACCGCCGTTCGTGGTCAGGCGCCATCAGCAACATCCAGAAAGCCGGCTCATCCTTTCTTAGGAGACAGCCGCAAATAAGTGAAAGGTAAATAAGTGACGGGCTGAAGCTGGGCTGTAACGAGCTAAAGCTGGTTGGTAAAGGACCGACGCTGAGTTGTTAAGGGACAAACACTGAGCTGAAAGTTTTCTAATACTGACGGTAATATGTATGAACTTTCCGGAAATTCACTGATCACTACAAATATATATCTGGTAATAATTTGGGATACAAAATCACGATACTAACTGACATATGCATTTTGTACACCTAAAAACGGTAATTTTCTTAATAAAT
Organism: Fasciola hepatica; assembly: GCA_948099385.1. Classification (NCBI taxonomy): domain Eukaryota; kingdom Metazoa; phylum Platyhelminthes; class Trematoda; order Plagiorchiida; family Fasciolidae; genus Fasciola; species Fasciola hepatica. Next base: position 5,053,668 of record CANUEZ040000053.1, read on the forward strand.
CCATTATATTCATCATCATTTAGTACGTTCTATTTCATTTATTATTCAGTCATTTCATGTGGGGGTCAGGGTTGTCGCTAGAGTAAAGCAGAATATTATAAAACCAGAATTGGGGGAGGTAAATGCAAAAAGGAGAGTACCCATTTTTAGGAAGTAATCGGGTGCTTGGATGCTCCTATCTGGGGCGCAGCATAGTCTTGGTAGAGTTGTCCAGCAATTTCAGTCAAACTGTTCAGCGGGTGCCCGGTGCTTGCCCATGTGGGCACAGCTGGACCCAGATCGGATGTGCAGCTTGGGCACACTTTTGATAAAGTGATCTCCCGAGGCAATTGAATAGACGGATCGGGTAATTTCTTGTTAGTTTTTCAGTAACTTCATATACATTTTTTTTCAAAATTCTACCGCAGAACTACCGGTTTATCTTGGTTTATCAACTAAATTTTTTCGGTATGAGTTAAAAGCGTGACCCCAAGCCGTGCATTGCTCACGGTTCTGTGGGGAAGTGTGAAAAACTTATGTGAGAAATACGTGCAATGTGTAATTCATAAGTTTTACCAGGTGATCAATAGGTGCATGTCTTTCATTGTAATTTTGGATACGAATGAATAAGGTATTTATTCATAATGGAGCTTTATTGGTTTGCGTAAAGTATACATACTTTGTTTCGTAACTTCTGCTACTTAAAAAAAATGAGGAGGTTAATAGGACTGTTAATAAAGTAAAATGATGGGAAATAAAAGCGGTGCTGGTTTTGCGCGCGACTTACCCGAGCTGTGAGCATTCCCATATGGACCTCTAAAGGGCTTTAGCAGCGTTGCCAAAATTCGCAACGTCGTTGCTCTACGATTGCCCTCAATTCGTCCATACGTGCACCAAGTAAACCCCGTATGGTCGTCTTGCTTGGGCTCGTCTACCTAGGCGTAATGATGAAAATCTAGGAGTAAAACGGGGTTGGAATCATTGACAGCCCTAGGCATGTGACAGCAGGCGATCGGCCGTGATAAACGACTAATTAATTGGCAGCCGAATGTTATCTGACATATCTCGAAAGCATGTTGTTCTTCTTGTTTTCGTAAAAACTGCTGTAAAAAATTGGGAATCAGCTTGCAGCGCACGTCATATTATTCAACTACTCAACAGGCTGTTTGACCAAGGTTAACCTCCGGGCGTGGTCACCATATACCAACAGCCCATGGTGTAACCATTTCCGCGCTCCATCCACCCGACCGGCGGTGGTCAAAAGGTCATTATTGTGGAATTCCGGATTCGATTCCAGTCACCGCAGGTCCGAGTCCTATTTATCAGCTTTGAGTCGGCCACAGCTCCATTCCAGAAATATTGTACATTATGATTTACCCGGTAAAAATAAGTAAAATTGGACAGCAACACTAATATCTTTCTCCTTTTATTCATAATAAGACAAAGCATATTATTTCTAGTTGGATATTACGGTCAGTCAAATGCTTCCGAACGGAGAAGTGACGGGCGGTGGTCGGAATCGAACGCAGGACGTCCCAGTTCAACTTGCACGATGATGACCACTTAGCCAGCCCTGGTCAACATGTTTGAAACGTTTTGTCACCTTACCAAGTATGTATCTTTCTATTCCCTGACTCCTCTAAATTCAGTTAAAAACGACGTAATATAATAACTTGCAGATCACAAAATACACCTTTGAATGCGACGCGGCGAAACTCGTTTTTGCTTGGCAAACTCAGTTCCAGCTTTCCAAATGCATGTCTTGCTGATAGTAGTATGAAATTTTGCGCACAGAAAAACGAAGGCTTCTGCTGCCAAACCTATGAAATTTCATAGACACAGTTAACGCTCAGATACCAAGTACCTCAACCATCCGAAGTAATTTTTCTATCATTTTTTCGTGACTACAAACTAGACAAGTCACCCGAAATGTCGATGAAATATCTATTTTATTTTGTTTGATTGTACCGAGTGACCAGATGAAATAAGAACAGGGCCAAATTATGAAAAGTGTAGTGTTTGAAGATTTACTTGCCTTCCATGAATCCAAAATCTCTGCCGGTTTCATATGCCAACTTCGGTAATCACTTGATAATTCTTGTTTTCGGGATGCTATATTTTAAAGTCGCAGGGAAATGTGTCCTCTGATTCAGAACAATCTGAAAGACTAGTGGTATCTTACGGCTTCTGGGTAAAATGAATATGTTACAGATTTTAGTTTTCAAATAAACCTCGCTTTGTAGCTGTCATTAGCTGACACCACCAGATGCATATGATACGTTCACGTTGCCCATAACTATGCACGCATACCTCGTATTAAACTGAATAACAGTTTTTCATCCAATGCAGTGTTCCAGTTTCTGCCTGGGAGGTTGCATTCTTTCACGAGCTTAGGTTGCTACGACTTTAGTGGAATCACTCGCACAATTTCATCCAAGGTCCGTTCACTGACGGTCAATAATAATAGATACTGAAGGAATAAGGAATTACAACCGCATGATATCACTAAGATTATGAGCCTGTGTTTCGAGAGTGGTTACTTATCCATTTCCCTAAAACCACTGATGGATTCCAATGGTAAATGTTCACCGCACATATGCGGATGTCCTTTTGTTTAATACTGGTCAGAATTGAACAACACTTCTGGATACTTGGCTCAGTTCTGTTATGTAAAACTCTCATTTAGAGACAAAATGTATACCATCCGAAACTTGCAATATAGCTTTGTATATTGTGAATAATTTGCCGCAGGGGTTCCTGGCTAGATCTTACCTTTTTGGAGAAATAAGAACACATGGAAAAATTCCCCTGTGCCATCAGCTTGTCTTCATCCAAGTTGAACAGTATGCCGTTCTCTGACTTTACTGTCCTAATTAATATAGACTGTTGAAGAAATTATGTGAAAATGCCTAGGCTCATGTAGTTTAGTCGATAAGGGATAATACTGAAAATTGGTAGCACATTTTGTTCTTAACTATTGGTTCCGCAGTGATCTATTTCCCGCATGAACTCCAAATCAGTCAATCTTGAGTCCGTGATAGAGAACCTTTGTGGACGTTCAATCCAAAAACTATCTGCCACAATCTGCACTTATCAAATTACTCATCTCGGGCGTACAGGGTCTTCGTGCTATACGTAAGTTTCATCGGCAGTGGTGGACTAACTGTTCGACGTTTTGTGTAACCTGCAAAAGGGATTAATTTACTGTGACGAAAAAGGATGCAATATAATGTAAATATCACCAGGGTCTCCATGGTTGCGACAACGTTTGATTCCTTAGGCCGCACCTCTATGCGGCCAGCGTACGTACCTGCCGTTTAACATCCTTGTTTTGTGGTACTATGGTCAAAACACCAGGGTGTAACATTTATACAACTAAAAGAATTCAAAATTTGACTACTGTATTTGGGGAATTGCATGCTGTTTAGCGATACTAGGTGTTCAACGAAAAAGAGAAAGCACTCCTCACCAGGGCGGAATATAAGCGCTGCTAGCAATACTAATACAGTGACCAATCACTTTATTTCATACAAAATAGGAGTAAAAACAACGGTATTGTCAAACTATACAAAAGGGGTGCCTACTTGGCTACGGTGTCCTAATTTAGGACCATTTTCATTCGCTCGTGGTCAATGCACAAGCTCGCCTCATCTTCCGTTTCGGGAGTGCTTGCGCACTCGCGTCAAGCCCGACCGAAATTCATCTCACAAACTAATCATCCACATTGATGTTCGAACACGTATTGATTATTTTGGCTGTACCTTTCTCCATTGACTTTGTAGTTCAGACTTTCCGTTGGCATGCCGTGTGGACATTGGGTGCCGTGTTAGATGGTCGTACGGTTATCGTCGTGAACTGTGCACAACAACGACTTGAGATCGATTCCAGCTATCGTCGGTCATTTCACCATTTAGCAGCCTTTTATTGGCCTCGGCTCTCTCCTCGAAATTTTGTATTATGTCGCGTAGTAAATAAAGGAAGCCAAAAGAATATTTATTTAATTTTTTAAGTGTCGTTCACCTGCCAAAGTGTTTACTTCTGACCACAACAATAACATGCATACGAAGTTTGCATTAGGGTTTTTCCCATTGATGTTCCCAAACACAGAAAATGTGTCCGTATGAAGATTGTATTCCGTGCATGAAAACGTATGTGAAACTCCGTTATGTTGTTGTTACGACGTAAGGGTTGTTCAAAGCAATATTCTAGTAGCTTAGCCATAAAATCAAAGACTGTTCTCCCAACTTGTGATGGTAAGTTTGTTTAAGTTAGGATAAGGGTAATGCTTTCATTACGCCGTTACTCAATCAGTAAAATTAGAGAGCAAAAGGTAAACCGTCTGAAGCTCCTTGGGTAATGCTCTTGTCATGTTCGTTTTCAGGGATTGGATTGCCGATTTAGGAAGCGTATTGACGTGTTCTTCTGATATTTCATATTAACACTTGTCCGCTCAAACAACCATAATTGGACCGTTGCGATGAGATGGACAGTTATGCATCCATCGGGGAACAGTCATCCGCTGCGGTATAGCAACACATTATTGGCACGAGGCCGTATACCGATGCTTGGTAATATAAGTCGATTTTGTTTTTATAATGAAGCAAGAAGATAACAGTTACTTTACATAAACCTAAGAATTCCTTGTTGGTTGGCAACCGATATGGAGTTATTTAGAAGGAATCTTAATCATAGATGTTATTCCTCAAGTTGACAATTAATATGTGAACTAGATGTAACAATTACTAGGCATTTATATAAGCAGAACCACGGTCAATGAAATACGTGACCAACTGAGAAAAGGTTATACTCGCGAGGCAACAATAAGGCGCCTGAATGGATCTGATGCATCTGCATTGCACAAAGAAATAAAAAAGAAAACCGTTTGCTACATCCTGGTCTGTTTCGGTCCAGTCAGTTATCATTTGTTAGGCTTGAGTTTTTGATAAATAAAACTTTGAAAATTATTGAAAAATACGTTGAACTCATTCAACTCAATAAAAATTCCTCGGTACATTTATTTTCATTCAATGCTGTACGGATTCGGGTTATTCTGCATCAATGGTTTTCCTTGCAACAGCTATCTCAGAAATATTGTTTTTAATTTAAATCCACTTCATCGATTACACTTGTTTATTCAATTCTCTTATTGTGATCAACGGTCGATGTTCAGCATAGCAACCGATCAACGGATTAGGGAAACAATGTACCACACCCGTATACCTTATGCGAAACATTTTGTCTCATTTTTCATTGGTTGATTATAGTCTTTGCTGTTTTATAATTGTAAATTTTTTCCACAATGTGAACTTACTCTTCATTTTGTAAGGAAATCCTTACTAGCACAATCGCACAATATCGATCCATTCCACCCGGTGGTTCTCGGTTCCCCGACCATTCGATGAGATTCAATAGACTTCAGATAATACCTGTACCACCTCGTAAACTGCCACCACTGATTCTAACATCAATAAAATCAACCAAGCATAACAGAACTAGTTATTTCCGTCCTCCTTGTCCAGTCCACACGCTGGTAGGTGCAATCCGATTGAGGATGGCATTTAGTTGTTTGTGTGCATTTTTCATCTTATGGCATTCTGTCCTTGTGGCTTGGTCGCGTCTATTATTTTTTCATGACCGACCACAATTGTTTTCTAATCAATCAGCTACTTAATTGACCAGTGAGCAGTATTCAGACTCCACCCGACTAGGAGGCAATGCTAACTTCGGTGCCTTCGAAGCCCGTGGGGTAAGTTACACGAGAACCGTGATACGTCAATTAAAGCTCTTAAACAAAATTAAAATTTTTGAGAAACAACTAAAGACCTGGTTCGCATCACGTGTTTTCCATCATCATTGCAAGATATCTTCAACAACTGCGCATGCCTGTACGCCCTTCATAGTCTGTTCTGTTTTGTCTGTGCAACCTCACCATATTTTGGTTCGCTCGAGTATTCATGATTGTCTTCGACCACGAAGAGAATCTACTCACGAGTAGCATATAACGACCCACTGCAGTAGTAATACTAATGCCACTCAATCAGTCGAAAAATCATGTCGGATAGCCTTTAGCTTTCTATTCTTTCTCCATACACTTGGAACCCATCCGGTTTATCATGACAACCTCGGAAAGAGTTAAGCAGTCAAGTAAAGTTTATGAAAACTTCCCAATCCATATGGAGATGTTTCTCGCCCTCGGTATTTTGCATAAGTTGGTTAATTATTGACAAACCTTCAGTACTCCAAAAAGCTATGCACCAGGCAGGTCTTGTGAGTGACTTGTGAAATGAATAACTGGTCAGAAGTTTCTGTGGTACTCAAAAGTCGTCAAAAGTCGAGCAGTAAGGTGAGCGATATTTTTGTATAGAGGAAAGCATTTTATGAATCAAATTAAGGTTATGACTAACCTGGAGAAAAGATTAGCAAAAGCTGCAAGGGTCAGACGAAAAGTTTAGAATTGGGTATAGAAATGTAAATAGTTTTAACAATTGTATATCAGTCAAGACCACGCATCTCTCTGAAATGTGAAGAACACACATTTATAATGGTGGTTTGGGACATCTCATTTTGCACAGAAATCAATACCATTTGAACCTGAATATTTCACGGGAAATCAAGCGATCGGGTTTCCGTTCTATTTACGTGACTTTGCGAAGTGTACGCTTTCATCATTGAGGTATTTCCTCTCAACAACTGAATACTATTTCATTGAACGAATCTTTCAGAGTTTCACAAACGTCTGCTTAAAGACCATATTTTCGTATATAGAGGCAGTTTATCATATCATTGCAGTATACCCATAGCAAAAGTAACCACCAGAGTCATTTCTCCACAGAACCAGAATGGCACTCTTTCGGACCGCGCTGGACCAAGTTGTCATACGACGCTTGTGTAGTAAAATCACTGTCGACCCACCGGAAGTTACGAAGATACTGGCACTGAATCCAAAAGTGAAAACATGTGCCGAGGTTGTTCCCACATTCGTCACGAGAAAAGTGAGCATCATGGGGTTGTTCTCCTATACAAATGATCTGCTTATTTACCTTTTCTCTGATTTCTGATGTGAATTTTTTTATTTCCGAATTTGGACAGTCTTTACCGCTCACTTTTCAAAACGGTGTATAGTGTTTACGCAAGTTGCTTTGTGTGTATGACATTCTTCAAGAATACTGTCCGACTGTCCGCAAATTCATTGTCAGTAAAATTTACAATAAGCATGTGTTTACGTTTTTCATTTGGTGCACTATTTTTAGAAATGTGTGAAAATACTAACATTTTCATACCGTCAGTTGAATGACCGGTTCATATTTGAGCTTCGGAACTTATCCCTTTGGCGAAGTGACTTAATGTATGTCTAGGTCCTCACTGCACAGTTCTTTGATTTTATTTTTTTCGACACCTTTCCATTCAGGATCGTTCAACTCAGTCGTACATGGACTAGCGTTGTCCTTCGGAACTACTTACTAACGTCCACACGTATGCTACTCTGCGAGCGGTGGCATTCAAATTGGTTTCATGCAATATTAGTAAGATAATTGTCCGCCCGGACTCAGTAACTGCTTCCAACTCCGTAGACCCGGGATCTAACGTGTTTAGGTTTTATCCGTCAACCTAGTAGTGTGCCGGAGTAGTTTATTTCCAACATGTATTCACTGTATACAAATAGCCACAGCCGTGTTCGGGCTTACCATATTTATTGTCACAAATTTATTCTGAGCAGTGGCTTACACCAGGCTCTTTCTATCTCCGTCTCTTCTGCTTAACTTTAGTTTTGACGTGGTTTTCGTAGGCGGAAGCCCCGTCGTCCCGCGAGAATGTTGGTGTTGAACTTCCATAAGTCCCAGACCCTGAATCGGTAGACGATAGAAAACCAGTAAGTGAAAATACAGTTGAGATGCGAACTTTCGTGAACAGCCTAGCTTGCTGCGAAACAATATTCAGAAGGAGTTCAAGGTGTTTGTCGCAGGAATGGGTTATTTCAGTAGGAAATAATGGATCAGGCAGACAAGTTATATATTCTAGGCAGATAAAATTCCAGCTGTAGCTTGAATATCAAATGAGATATCCCCGGGTATGAAAAAGGCTGATGTGGTATATGCTAATCTGTATCATCTGTGGCGTCGAAAAACATTCATTCCTCCATCAGCGGCTGACCGTATGCCATAGTAATGAGACCAACACTTGTGTACTGCTTATAAACCTGGCCTCTACGGGTGGAAGATAAACGACTACTTTGAAGCATTGTATCAGTGGTTCTGAGGTAGGATATATGATATTGGTTAGACAAGGCAAATTACTGGGCCGAGCAACAAAAAAAACCCCAGACGAGCACGATGGTTGCAACTTGTGTAATTTATGTTCTCCAATACAATTCTCCAATAAACGTTGTTTTTGAGGTGTTTGGTGGCTTCAATATGAGTACGTCGTGACCAGTTTACACAATATAAGAAAGCGAGATGACAAACCCAATCAGTGGACTTTGTCATGTGGCGTGTGTTAAGCCTACTGGGTGTGGTCCACAAGATAAGAACACTCAATAGCTTTCATTATCAGGTTGATAGTGCCACTTGTGGTTCCACCATGTTATTCCAGTAATGATAATCATTCCTTTTTCAATCGTGAAACGGTGTGATGGCTTGCTTGCCTCCATGAACCAAGACGGTTTCCTTAAGCCGGAGAAGATGCAGTCATGCCTGACCGGTCAACGTGTAGAGGCCAGACAAAGTCCAGTCTTCTGGTCCTCCAGGTTGGGGGTCAATTTGAGCTGGCAACTCAGTCGGTAAAATCAGTGGAAGAATAATTGATCCAAGCAAATGGGCTTTCACTAGGCCACCCCGCTGCCTTGTGGACAGGTTCTCGTTAGAACTAAAAGCTTTGGTTAAGAACCCTAATCGTTCTCCCGCTTTGTGGCTAGACACCCCCCTCCTATGAACTGTACGACTACTGCATCGTTCGTCGCGCAGGATAATCAGGACCGCGCTGCCCATTGCATCGAGCGAGATGGGTTGTGACAAGTGGGCTACTGTCCAGAGTTTCCTCTCCTTTATTCAACCTGAGTCTTCTGTCTCCAGCCACTTCTCTTTGCCCCATCTATCCACCCATGATGCTCCCACTGATAACACGCCCTATTCTCGCAACGGTTCATTGGGGAATAGTGTGAATAATCCTCTGCCTTGTAACTCACATTTTCTCAAGCCCGGTCGGCCTCTGAGTCTCGGCTGCTTTACCGTGCGTACTCTCATGCAGGCCAGTCAGCAGTCGTGCCTAGCCCTCACAATAGATTCTCTGAAGAGTGATGTCTGCTGCTTAAGTGAAACGCGTATCCAGGATTCGAGCAGTGTAATTCAACTAACTTCTCCCTGTATCTCATCGAGGTATATCCTGATCACTTCAGGAGACGAAGTAGCCAGAGTTGCGGGTCAAAGTGGTGTAGGAATAGTCTTGACTGACGAGGCTGAGGCTGCTGTTTTGGACTGAGTACCGGTTAATAGTGGTTTATATGCTGTGAGACTCCAGGTATCAGTTGGCGTTTGAAAGGATAGCTGTGATAAATGCAGTTTGTTTGTGATCTGAGGATACGCTCCAACAGACTGCAGCCCTGACATCCATAGGGCTGATTTCTACGATAAACTCGCCACTTTCGTTCACAGGACCAAAGGGTGTGACATTGTAGTGCTAACCGGTGGCCTCAATGCCCACTTGTACATTCCTTTTTTCTATTTCTACGTGCAGTATGATGCGAAAGGCAGTGGTCAATGGGACTTAATCTGCTGTTCAGCGCTGTACGATGGTGATGACGCTAATGATCTCTTTTTTTACTGAGATAGCACCCAGAATCGTCACACAACGCAGTATTATTGTTTGTTCAAACAGAACCGAAATCAATACTTGTGTGCGCTTATGATCTAGTGACTAGTTGAAAGAATCTTCCAGAAGTAAATACGTATAACTATTTCAAGGATGATAGAGTGTTTGGGGCAAGACATTACCAAACCTGGATATTCGTACAAATTTCAATGGCTCGTCACCCAGAGGACATGATCATCGACTGAAACGTCCTGTGTTTTTCGAAGTGAAGCGATTACGCAAAAATTTATGGTCGTGTAGGAAAACCTACCGAGTGGTTCTACTGATTTCAGTCACACTGTTGGTCCAGAAGTACAGTGTTTGACACAATACCGTGATATTCATTTACCAGATAGGTGCTTTTGCTCGAGCCCCTAAAGCGATACCAGAATGTTGCAAGCTAACAGATTACTGATTATGATAGAAATACTTCTTCTGTCTTTATTATGTCATGACACGCTCTGACTGGAAAACATGTTCGAATGAACAGTATCGTAGAATTCGTTACTACAAAATTTCAATTCAACAAGTAGATGACTTTCCATCGAAAGAAAGTCGATTCACAATCATTTACATGGTCGTAAAAATTACTATCATTATTTGGATGTGACTGAGTTTGCAGAAGACTGGCTTGATGATGTTTCAAAAAATGGTGATGATGATACAAGAAGGGAATAATAGTTCCAACCACAGCTGTCGCTCAACCATGAATGCTATTGCTTTCTTGACTCACATCGTTTTATCGTCTCTGGATGTGAATTAAAGTGCTGTTTGTATCTGTTTTCTACATTACAGTGATGTACTTAACGGTGTGGATAGAAAAGACTTCTTCATATTCTTCCAACTAACTGAATTCATTCCTCGTTTATTAGGCTACCATGTGACTATTCTCCCAATCGGTGACAGCTCACAATCTACTGAGATAGTACTCCTTCCGCTTCTGTTTCAACCCGAGGTTTCTTACAGTACATGATATTATAATACCTTTTATATTCCCGTCCTTCCCTTCTTCCAACCGTGAAAATGACAGTCTCCATATAGTATATTATGCTCATGATGTTGCTGTTGAGTTGTCTCATTTAAAAGTCTCAGTTATCCCTGCGCCCAAGCCTGGCCTAGCAGATATTGATCATTGGTCTGAAGTCCATAGTTCACCCTAATTGATCACAGATGCCTAGATGTTGTTTTTCTCATCCTAAAACCTCAAAGTAGATGAACTGTTCGGGATCATTCCCAAACATACACACAAAAAGCGTCACCGTTAATGATACACCACTCGTCAAACACCACGGTGGTTGCAATCACCCGTAATTAGTGTTAGTCTGAATATATTGCTTGTGTTTCCACCAAAGTGAGAAGACCAATTCATTGCTTTCTGCATACGAGAACAATGGCAGCACCCTTTCATATCATTCGATATTTATTCTGGGCTCGAATATTGCCTCGCTGATTGCAGTACTCTTCCATCATCTTCCACGGATTGCAAATGAAGGACTTTCCTACAATAAACAGGACTGCTAAACACTTAGATTGTGCAAGTAGTATATCGTGTAGTATTCTTGCAGAATTCATTGTATCTGATCATCAAAAATTTACGGACTATTCTCCGACAGAATTCCGAACGCTTTACATCACAGACTTCAAAAGGAGCTTAGCATGAGTGTCATATCTTCTTCCACTCTCAGCAAATGCAGTGATTTACATAAGTACAAATCCCTATCTGTCATCTGCTGCCAATAATAAATGCAAAAATAATAATGATAATAATAATAGTAGTAGTAGTATTACTATTGGTAAGAAGTTTCCCTTATCTATTATTTGTAACTTCATGGTCCTAATTCCACGATGATAATCATTCGATCACCGCCGGTCAAGACTAATTTCTTACGCTGTCCCAGAAAACACTGAGGCTGAACATGAATTGCATTTATTGTCTCACTTTTTGTAATTTCCAATTAACTGTGGGTCGTTGTACTCTTGTGATGTGAGTGTGAATTTTTATTGCAGATTATTCTGCCAAGGAATGCAGAAGACAAACACTTGAATTGACTTTGTTTGTCAAGTCAGTCATCTCAATCTCGGTTTTTCATTTTCACTGACCAGCATTTTCTCGACTCGGAACAGACCAGGAGATTTTTGTTAGAAAAAAACTTATGACACGAATTTTAGCTTTGACTCACGAGTACCCAAAACACGGAAGAAGGGATTTCGGTAAAATTGCAGACTGGTGAAACTTAGTTTTACATTACAACTGCGTGTTCACCTGGGGATGATTTCATGGTCGTTAGCCACCACTCTCTGGGGGCTCAAGATTTTCAGGTTAGAACAAAAAAAAAAATGGTTTCGTATTGTTCCGATCCGACCCACTAGCTCTAGTGGGAAGTCTTCTGGATTCAAATGATCTCGGTTCAATCGAACAAAGCAGATCACTTACATAAAATTTGTGGCGATTATAACCAAATCTTTGCATGAAAGTTTATTGGCCCACTGATATTCCGAAAAGGCTGTTGTGGCCGGTTTCTGTGGTTTCACCCGGTTTGGTTGATTCGGCTCTGGTTGGTTTAAATAAATGTCGGTCAGCCTGGCTGGCTCCACTCTTGTTTTCGACTCCGGAAGGCGAATGACATGCTGTCTGCTTCGCTGACTCCGATCTTGCCCTTGATTCTAGGCCAGCTATGGCATGCTGTTTGTCAACTAAGCTAGGCCGTCTATCGAGAATGTTCCAACCCATACCCTCACATGTAGGATTTATCAATGGCACAAGGAAGTGCAAAGATGCAGATATCGGACGATCTATTTTCATGTTTTCCTGTCCAAAGGTCCACGCACGAGTGGGAATCGAGCCGGTTACCTTCCGTTTACCAGGAAGCTGCTCTACGGGGGCATTACTGCAGATCCACTCGCGTCATTTGTCAAAGATTGACCGTATCGCGATAACTCAGAGGGTAGAGCAACTGACCGGTGACCGGAAGGTCGCCGGTTCGATTCCGGCTAGTGACAGTGACTTTTGGAAGCGAAAAATGTAAGTGGATCTCCCATCATCTAGATCTGGGATAGTCTCCCTTTCACACAATTCAGGCTGAACAACATATTGTCTTTGAGGTGTACTTCTTTTTCCAGTTCGGATTATGTTTTATATTGATAATCTATTCAATCTCCGCGGACGGAAATCTGAATTAAGAAAATACTGCTTAGATTTGTGCAGGCCATCGTGGTCTACTCTTATATCAGCAGAAAGATTATGTATATATATATATATATATATATATATATATATATATATATATATATATCGCAGTTCCAGCACCGTGGTAGTTTCCCTCCTCATGCGGCTCTATTCCAAGTATTGCATCATCTTGTTAACTTGTACCTTATTCTGTATTCAGTTGTTCTGCAGCTGGTGCTGTTAGAGATGCATTCAAATCGTTCTGAACATAAGTCGTGCAGTGTTCTAATATTAACTTTTTTCAATCCTTAATTTCATTCCTACAGTTAGCAGAATTGCGGGCTTTGATTATCGTGACAGAACAATGTTCGATATGTGACGTCAACCGCGTGTGAAAGCAGAACAGACTCTAGAAAATGACGATCACCGTTATTTTGCTCATTTGGGCACAGTATCCATCCAAAGCATGAACTACATCATGATCAATGAATATAAGACAAATCAAGCCCACACGTCTGAATGTTGATGCTGGGCCATGGTCGGCTGGTTCACCGTGATTAGTTGATTGCAAGCAGCTGATGTGATCCTAAGAATTCTGAGCGTGATATGAGGGACGGTATTAGAAAAACAGCATCACCAAAATAATTATTTGCGTGAACACAGAGATACTTGTAATTTTCAGATAACATAGCAAAAATACGTTCATCAGTGAAGCTTTTCACTGTGTCCAAATAGGCAGTTGTTACAAATTAATTTGTTTCAAAATGCAGCTGATAGTATTTTCGTGTAAAAAAGAAGCACAACATGACCAGCCTACGTTAAATACCCGACGAAAATTTCATTATATTGATGCATACGTTACCAACCATTTTTACAGGAGAAAAAGCATTGGAAGCGGAATGCCGACAAGGATGCATGTGTGCATCGTCCGCTCACGGCCGATTTTTCCGATATCAAACCAACCACCCTTTCGGAATTCGGAGCACTGCGTGAAGCTCAACGTTGTCTGAAATGTGCTGATGCCCCCTGTCAACGAAGCTGCCCAACTAGATTAGATGTCAAGGCATTTATCACAAGTATATCTAACAAAAACTATTATGGCGCAGCCAAACACATCCTGTCAGACAATCCCTTAGGATTGTCTTGCGGAATGGTTTGTCCAACCAGCGATCTGTGCGTGGGTGCATGCAACCTTGCAGCGACTGAGCAAGGTCCAATCAATATTGCCGGATTGCAACAATTTGCCGTGGAACGGTTTGCCCAAATGGGCATACCACAGGTCAGTTTAAACTTGGGGTGTGCAGATCATTGTGACATTTTCGTGCCCTCAATCTGGGTATTTGAATCGCATTGAAGACAACCTTGGTATCCGTTCTGTTTAGAGCTTCGTAGTGTAAGCCGGAACAATGTTATGTGAGGTTAATCAAAGAATCTATCCGGAATGACAAATACATACTTTTATACTAATACACTTTCCATATCTACCATCCTGGTTTGTATCGAAATTTCGTCTGTGGGCCAGATAATCCAAGTGATTCAAAAAGTCTGTCATAACTCATGTACAAAACTGTTTACGACTATGAGTTGCACGTGGTCCTGTCCAACTGCAGGTTTGCTCTCAATAGTTGTTCCATACATTGATTTAACGGAAAATTACAGAAAGATGGAAAAGATAGGAAGAAAGGTTGTTCTAAAATACATTATTTTGGTTTCAATATCATGTTTTGATGCCCTTTTATACTCTTCACTGAGTTTATTGTTAGGTATCCTGAACGTCCACAAGTAAAGTCAATCCTGACTACATCCCCTTTCTTTCTCCTTTGGCTAGCTTCTTATTCTCGCCGACCCCGCTACCGCCGGCTGAAGCCTTGTTTCGTCCTCGATTTTCGTTCAAATTAGCCACATTCAGCGTGTGAACCCTGATACGTATGGCATAAAAGGCGGATTTAGCTTTGTACACTTGAATCCCTTGCCATCGATGCGCGTTGCATTCAAGAGACTCGCACTGAAGATTGCGGTTCCATCACTCGATTGACGCCCCCTATCTAATTCTTCTGTGAAATTTCACTTACCTCTTTCTGAGGATACTGAAACTGCGGCTTCTGTTCTTGCTGGTGTTGGCGTTGTTCTCAGTGAAAGAGCTGAAGTGGATCTGTCAGACTGAAACCCAGTTGACTGTCGCTTATGCGCAGTGAGACTCAGGGGTTCGTGTGAAGTGGGCAGTTGTCGTTTCGATAAACACAATCTGTTTGTCGTTTCTGCATACGCACCCACCGATTGCGGTGCAGATTCAACCAAAGATATTTCTTACCAAAAGCTCTACGACCTCTGACGTAAAGCCAGCCAGGATGATATGGTCATTTCAGTGGAACTGACTGCCAGATTTAGTCGGCTGTCATCAAACGAGACGCATCTAGGAGGTCCTTTTAGGCAATATTCCTGTCGCTTGGAAAACGAGGGACGGGTTTTGGCCCTGTGCTCAGACCATCACCTGCTCCTCGCCGGTCCGAAATTCAGACGTTCTAACCACTGACGTGCCACGTGGCAGCCGCTCTATTTGGATCAACAGTGAACCCAGATCGACCACATCACAATAAGCCACAAATGGCGGAGCTACATACAATCTTGTCGCTCGGGATGGAGATCCCCCTGCCCCACGCATTAGCCTTCGCTAAGCTGTCCATGTGTTTCAGCGGGAGCTCCAAACGTACGCTCCGACTACAGTTAGATTTTAATAGGCTTTCCGACTCATCTTGTTTATGGATCTTCCAAAACGCGCAAGCTGAAAAGCTATTTGTTGCCCCCACTTGATGACATAAACCAGCACTGGTCACTTATCAAAAACGCATTACATTCTGCTGGTCTAGTAAGCTGTGGCCTGTCTCGTCGTGCCGTAAGATCCAGTATTTCTGCCGAATCTCTGCGCCTTCCCGACGCACGCCAGTCGATCCTGGTTGGAAGCGAGTACAACGAAACACGTCTTGAAGTAAGAAGTGCACTTAGTGCGAGTCTTCGTAGGGATCACGAAATCTGGTGGTCGCAAAGTGCATCAGAGATGGAAAGTACTACCGCCATAGGAAATTCCCGCAAGCTGTTCTACCTGAATCGAGCCACCGGTAGGAAGGCACCAGGTGCGAGTAAAACAATGTGCTAAGCTGACGGTTTAACAATTCACAATCGAAAGCGGCATGTCAAAGGCCGGGCGGAGCATTTTCAGACAGTTTAACGGACCCTCAGTGCCAGCCTCTCCTACAGCTCTTCTGGCTCAAGTCCAGAGGTGCTTTCGACAGGTCCATCTACTGAGGCCCGAAAAGAAATCCAGGCCTTAGGACTTCACAAAAGGTCAGGGCTCCGATGGCCTTCCCCCAGCCCTTTTTAGAGATAGTGGGCTTGCGCTCGTTTGAAAACTTCATGTTTTATTTTTAAAAGTTTGGAATTCCGAGAGAGTTCTCTCGTTGTGAATGGAATCGATTATTATCCTCATTTTTACGAAGGGCTAGCGCAGTGACTGCACTAACCATAGGGGTGTAAGACCCATCCCAGTGGCTTTAAAGCTGCTTGCGTCTGTCATACTTCTCAGGTTATACCTAACGCATGAGGAGCAGACTCGTGAGGAACAGACTGGGTTCCGTGCCGGTCGTGGGTGTATCGATCGAATCTTCACCCTGCGATAACCACTTGAGCACCGTTACACTTTCTAAAAGCCAGCAACCATCGTGTTCCTGGACATTCGCTCGGTGTTTGACTCTGACAATAGGACTGTGCTGTGGAATTGCTTGTTGAGAAATGGAGTACCTGAGTAGTATGTATCAATCCTCAAAGAGTTGTATTTTTACACCTCAGGTCGGGTTAGGGCCTACGGCGTTTTCGCCCCGTTTAGTCGTCTCTAGTATAGTACGACAAGATTGCCGTACATCCCCATTTCTCCTCATCTTTGCCATAGAGAATGTTCTACGGAATACCTTGTCCGGTCTTCCAGACGGTTGATTTGAACTTCTCTCAGGGAATAGTTTGTAAATTGTAAATTCCGGTGGCATCTTCTAGCGGAGCGATAATGCACAGGCAATACAACACCTTCTGAACAGCTTGGCAATGGAGGTATCCAAGTGTGGTATGCGCCTTCCAAGTGCAAAGTATATTTGCAAGATTAGCAGCAGCTTGTGCCTGCACTCATCCTCTTCAAGGATGAGCCGACTTTTTCGGTTCGTAATGCTTTACTCCATGGTTGCGAGACCTGGTCACTTCGCATTGAGAATGCTCGGAGTCTTTCTGTGTTCAACAACCGATGTCTCTGAAGGATATATATATATATATATATATATATATATATATATATATATATATATATATATATATATTCGACCAAAGAACTGGCTCACCTTGAAGTTTTTAGTTATGCTAAGTACAAAACGACATGCAGGCATATGCCAAAAGGAACCTGCCACACTAACCATGGAGTGTTCATGTTTAACACCGCTGAAGAGCTGGTCACCTGAACCTTGTGTGACGTTCAGTAGTACTGATCGGTTGTTATCGTAAAGTAATCCTGTTTTTTATTCACTGGTAAAGATAATTTACGAAACAGTTCCGTGAGGCCCATTAGGTGTAGATTTTATAAATATTCTGCAATCTTCAACTTCATTCAAAGATCAGGGTTACCATGGAATTATCATCCCTTAGATCGCTCAGTTAATGGCTTTGATTCCGCAAAATTTAATAGCAAATGGATAGATGTGTCCACTTCTCCAAGTTGTACAGCGTCGTCTGAGGTATGACCTGGGGCATCATCTTACGTTCATACAGTTTGGCTAGAATAACTCCTGATCTGATGAACTGGGTACTATTGTTTCTGAGATCTGTGCATTGCGTTGGGGCTTAGAAAACCGTAACTCGTAAAGTAAATTCCCGGAGGAAGTCTTTCCGATGATTTAAGTTGACAAAACATATCATGCCAGTTGGTGTAAGCTTCAATAAATCCCAATTGACTTTGCTGACGTGGTATTGCCAAATATACAATGCAGAATTCATCGTGTTCAAAAATAATGAAAGAGTTTGGTCCATCAGACCTGAAACTGTGTTACGAAAACTGTCCAACAGCTTAATGGTGCTTCAGGTCATGTCTTGCGTGGGGCAATACACCTTACAGATGTGGATGCGTCTATCCTTCGGTCATGCAGTTTTACAGAATAAAGCCATTGGAAAACTCAACGATTTGCCTTTTGAAATTTCCTACTAAAAGTCACTGTTTAAACAAGATTAGGAGATTATTCCTTGTGTGTAAGAAAGAAATTATCACGAGTTTTTCAAACAACTCAAAAAAAATTTCACGAGGCTGCAACCTTGTACGTTGGAGACTGATTATTCCAAAAAACTCTGATGTCTGTGGGATTTCCACAACATTTGTAGTATCCCGGTAACATGAACGATCTTTTGAATTAGAAAGGAGTCAAAAACTCACTGATGCCATACGCAGTATGATAAATCTTGGTAAAGATCGGTGTCACTGTTTTAAAGATATAAAATGCATATAGAAATACCCAAGTCAGAAATCTACCCACTTTACCTGGATGGTATACTTGTAGTGTGCAGGTCAAAATAGTATGAACAGCTGATGATGCAGTCCAGTCGGATATACACAGCCAGAAGTTTTACACTGTAGATGAAAGAAGATGGACGCATCTCATCCCGTGGTTACTGAGTGGGGTGACAATTTGAGAATGGCTTATTGTTCCTCTTAGGGCGGAGAAATGAGGATACAGCATTCTGACAGGATAAACGTAACTATATCTTTTTAACTTGAGGTTAGGTCGTTGTTACTTCAAGTGAATCACACGCAACTCCACGCAAAGCCACCAAGTTTTTCATAGGCATCAACTTGCAGATCACATATCCCGTTGATGAATTCAAAAAACAGTTTGGAAGATATACGACTTACTACAGGAATACTCCAAAATAGAACTAAAATTCTGGATTGATAACATGGAAAACCACAAGGAAAAAACAGAGTGAGGTTGGCAAAAAGCACTGAGAAACAAGGGGAAATTTAATCATCGATTTAACGCTAAATTACCTGAAAAAACCCTGGTTGAGACATGAGAACACTCGGTAGAGTACAAGATTGTTTTTGGTACCTCACAACTAGCTAAATATAGCACATCTTATTGGTGGTAAAATTAGGATGATAAAAAAGAACAAAAAATGTCCCACAGTGATCACAAAAAATGACAATTTCATGTTTCATAGTTACTGTGCTATCCGTGTTACGAGAGACAGTGTTGATAATTGTCATGCACGATTGCCTGAGCTATCGAATTCGAGATATAACTCAGCGCAGTTTGGGCACACCATTGACGAAATGAGATGAATTGTGTTTAAGGTCATTCCGAGGCACTTAACTGATTCAACTCTGTGTGATCGAGTAGTGCATGGAATATGCGGATCATTTAGGGAAGATGAGCATGATGGGGTGAAGAAACACTCAGAATAATTAGAAGGTTCGAGAGAAAGATCACTCTTTTCAGAATGACTCGAAATGTTTTGAAGACTATCAGACAGATTATTAAGTTCCTCTTCATTCAATACAGTATAACATATGGCTACGATATCAGCATACTTGACTTCAGTTCCCTAGGAGACAGCCAAGAGTTTGATAAGACGTGGGAAAAGGGCGAAAGCACAGCAGTTTCAAGAATGCAAGAGTTATCAATTAGGAATCCGGACGACCTGCTAGCAAATCGTGTTTGGGATGCTTCCCTTATATAGTCTGTACATCATACCAATAAA
Source organism: Fasciola hepatica (assembly GCA_948099385.1). Lineage (NCBI taxonomy): Eukaryota > Metazoa > Platyhelminthes > Trematoda > Plagiorchiida > Fasciolidae > Fasciola > Fasciola hepatica. Next base: position 5,073,439 of record CANUEZ040000053.1, read on the forward strand.
CTAGATGGGCGCCTAAAGTAATGATGCTTCTACAGTAGCGGTGATCTTTGAATGAAATCAAACATTAAAGAACTGTTACATATTATGCACTTAACAGATTTAACAGAACTGTTTTGCAATTTATAGTTAGAATGAACTAGATAATATACACAACGTTATTCTAATTATTAAAAATTCCACTGATTTGCGTATGTTATTTTTCCATTCAAAGGAAAACACTGATGCTGCGGCTCTTCCATGTTGAAATACCTAGGGCGGCTGTTTTAAAGGTTACCTCAGGGGGAATTGGTTTAACTTCAAAAAGTGCGGAAATAATAATTAGGTTGGTTGGAAAAAGAGTTCACATTAGAAAGAACAATAGTACTATCAGTAAAATGCTGCAATTATAACTTAAATTTATTAGTACGATGCAAACCGGAATGTTGTTTTCATTACTCTCATTCCACATCATTCATCCTCACAATGCTCTCTAAATGATTGACAATTCACACCTGTCGGAGGGTAGAATCAGAGAACCGAAAAGGATGTACCAAATGAATTGAGAGGTCAATGAAGGGGGACGACAGTAGCAGTGTTTCGTACAGCTATCAGTGAATGTCAAACTCAGTTAATTTTATGTTAAGTACCAAGTTGCCATATGACGTCAGTTCAATGAAGTTCGCAACCAATTGAACTGGAGTGGCAAACAAGTGCACGCGAACCAGAAGCCCCACTAAGGGGCGGAAATCTCGACACACTTATTTACGCATTTGGAAGATTTTCGTGGCAGAAAAAAGTGGTACACAATGGTATCATGGATCATCCGATCGCGGATGCGCTCCATTTGACCTCCCCTCTAATCCAGGGTGGCTACTTGATTTTCGAGTGCTGACAATTGCTCCGGTAGTAAAAACTGGAATTTGACCGAGATGGACTGTCATCGAACATATTGGACAAACTGTACACATACACGGTTTGATGTTCATCAGGCTTCAACCCGATCAACGTCGACTAATCAGATCTCGCTATGTACTGACCAGCCTTGCTTGGCATGAACCGAATGTGCGATCGACTTAAGCCTGTGCATGCAAGTTGCGTGCCAGCCTGCTTGTTCCCAGGTCTACGGAAGGGCTACGTGTAAACTTGCATACCAGTAAACGTATCGGTTAATTAGCTCGTCGGATTGCCTATCTGATGCAGACCAGGAATCGTATCTTTTCCAGTTTTCCTTGCTCCAACCCAAAAGTCGTTGGGATTGGTCGTGATAAACGGTGGGCAAAATGCAATATTTGGCAGGTTAGCGAATGATGACAAGGCTGTTGATGAAAATCGGATGTCTCAATGGATTGGAAATTATTTCACACCCCAGGGTTCGTATTTTCTGTCTGGAATCAGCAATTCACCAGCACGGTGGTTAAACGGTCATCATGGCAGACTTTAGTCACGGTGGTCCCGAATCCTGTCGCTGCCGGTCACCTCCCCACTCGGCATCCTCTCATGGTTCGCAAGCCCCTTCCTGGCACATTGTACTATTGCTGTATAGCAAAGGGAACGAAGCATTATTGCTAGTATTATCATCAGTAACATCAGAGTAACAATCAGTTTGACAGGAAAATCTAGGCTCAGTCTTTCCTCTGAACTTAGGGAAGCCGAACGGAGCCAGGGTGCGGATTCTGGTTCCCATAAACCGTTGATGACTGGATTTTTCAATCAGGTTGCATCTGTTACTTCACCAATCGAAGTGACTTCATCAGTGGCCTGAACTGAAACACCATCAATATTAAAATGGGTTAATTTTCGGATCACACAAGTGTTGTGTTCACAAATTCGGTGACAAAAGGAAGGCGCACATGCATGGCTAAACGTACTTGCCGTAACAACGTACGTTAAGCACCAATACAAGCTAGCAAGTGAAAACGCAAACAAGTATGCAAGTGCCTGAGTCAGTCGTGTAAGTAATGGGACGTGTGAGACAATGGTACAATCGGATTAAGCCGTGCAAGGTCGTGCAACACGTGATACGATCTGATCGGTCAATGCTGTCCGGGACGAAGCGCGGCAAGCACCAGCTGTGTATATGCGTGTATGTGCGTGCGAGATTGTCTGTCTAAGCACATGCCTGTTCAGGCCGAACACAACATGGATGCAACAATCAAACCGTAGAAGGTCAAGTTTGTTTTCATCACCCCACTGTGGGAAAGACCTCCGCTGTGAACTGGCTTGAGATATCAAAGTTCAATAGGACGGTATAATATTGATTCATTTTCTTCAATACTTGAGAAAGCAGTCTGACTAAGTTCACTTTGAATAGGCACAAAGGATATTCTATCTCGGTTTCTATGCCTGCACAAGATCCTCAAAGTATCTTCCTCAAAACCTACCGTTGCCTCAAATCGATGACCAAACAAGTTATGTTCATTCATGAAATCAAGATGATTTTCGTTTACTTCCTGCAACCGGTTATATGACTTTCACTGGTCGAGAGAAACTTTATTTTCTGTTTATTTAATCTTCTTATTCCCATGCTTGCTCTGCTCCATTTTCAACAAAACAGATAATCAGCAAGGAAATCGCGGAAGCTTCCCGCGGAAATCCAGTCTATGATACTCCAATCGCAATGATCGGTGCCGGACCGGCCAGCATTTCTTGTGCAAGTTTTCTGGCTCGATTAGGCTATCGAAACATCGATATTTTTGAAAAATCTTCATTTGCTGGTGGGTTGAGTAGTACCGAAATTCCGCAGTTCAGGCTACCAATGCCGGTCGTTGAGACAGAAGTCAAATGGATGCTTGATTTGGGTGTGAAAATTCACTTTGGTTGCACTTTGGCTGCACCGGAAAACGATGAGGCAAACAAACGGGGCTCAGAAGAAAGACATATGAGCTTGCAAAGTTTACGTGAACAAGGCTACCGAGCCATATTTCTTGGCTTCGGGCTTCCAATGCCAAAACAGTTAGGAGTGTTCAAGGGTTTAGGACCAGCAAACGGATATTACACATCGAAACATTTTCTACCCCAAGTCGCGAGAGCCTCCAAACCGGGTATGCGTCGGTGTGATGGATGTTCGAAGCCACATTTTCCAAACCTAAACAATAAGCGAGTTATTGTTCTGGGTGCCGGAGACACTGCATTTGATTGTGCCACTTCAGCCCTGCGATGCGGTGCGAAGCGGGTTTTTGTGGTTTTTCGTAAAGGATTCACCACAATCAATCCGGTGCCGGAGGAACTGGAACTTGCTTGGGCGGAAAAGTGCGAATTCCGCCCGTTCCTGGAACCAAAACGTGTGTTATGTGAGAAGAACTCCGACGGTGACACTGAGATGCGCCATCTGACGGCCGTTGAATTCGTCTGCACCGAGCAACTTGAAAATGGTCAGTGGACAAAGCGGTCTGGAGAGCTAGTTCAAATTCCAGCAGACGTGGTGATCTCCGCGTTCGGTTCTGAGCTACCCAGTGATTCGTCAACCGTTCGAGCTCTCGGTCCGTTACAGTTGAACGAGAACAACCTACCGGTCGTGAATTTTCACACGATGCTTACCAGTGAACCGGATGTTTGGTGCGGTGGTGATCTTACCGGTCTATCTCATACTACTGTGGAGGCCGCAAATGATGGAAAAATCGCAGCATGGTACATTCATCGTAAACTTCAAGAAGACTTTGGACTGATACCGCAGAGCACCGGAAAGCAAGGAAATGCGCAAAATGCGAGCTCTACCGGGGCCACTATACCCCTGTTCACCACACCCATAGATTTAGTCGATATTTCGGTTGAGATGTGCGGTATGAAATTTCCAAACCCATTCGGTTTGGCGTCTGCACCGCCTACCACATCAGCACCAATGATTCGACGTGCTTTTGAAGCTGGCTGGGGTTTCGCGGTGACCAAAACCTTTTGTCTAAATAAGGACCTGATCACCAATGTCTCACCCCGAATCGTGCGCAGTCAAATCTCTGGAAATTTATATGGACCTGAACAAGCTGGTTTTATGAATATCGAGTTAATTAGTGAGAAGACAGCTGAATATTGGTGCAAATCGATTACGGAGTTGAAACGTGACTTCCCCCAACAGATTTTAATTGCTAGCATCATGGCTAGTTATTCAAAACCAGACTGGGAACAGCTTTGTGAAATAGCTTGTGAATCTGGCGCAGACGCATTGGAATTGAACTTGTCTTGTCCCCATGGGATGAAAGAACGTGGGATGGGGCTAGCCTGTGGACAAGATGCGACCCTGGTGCGTGATATTTGCGCCTGGGTCAAAGGCCGAGTCAGGTCGAAGCCGGTGTTTGCAAAACTGACACCAAACGTGACAGATATTGTGGAAATTGCAAGCGCCGCGGAGCAAGGTGGTGCCGATGGAATCACACTTATCAATACCGTGTCTAGCATTGTTGATATCAGAAGCAATGCGACTGCGTGGCCTGCAGTTGGTGATGCGATGCGCAGTACTTCAGGTGGATTGTCTGGAAACGCTATTCGACCTTTGGCTTTGCGCGCAGTCAGTGCTGTAGCCAAAGCAATCCCGGATTTCCCGATTATGGCCGCTGGTGGTGTATGCTCTGCAGATGCTGGTATGGAATTCATTTATGCCGGTTCGTCCGTCTTGCAGGTAAGAAATCTTGTTTGTATGTCTCCCTGCCTATGGAAGACAGCTTTTTAACTAATGTACACTGAATTCAGCTGCACAATCCCAAGCAAATGGTAGATCACACAGCAAAATGTTCAAGAGTAGACATTGTTTCTCATCACCGAAATAATCTGACAATAAGTATTTAGTCTGCACGATGTTAGGCCCTTCTGGAAGAAATAAACACAGAACAAGAAAGTTACAAAAATACTTTTCAGCCAGAGATATACGAGCCGAATGTTACTGCTTACTGTATTCCGAATTCAATTAGCAGAAGGAAAGCACACTTGTGCACATGAACAAGTACTCAGCTGCACCGTACGGCGAACGCAAGTACAGGCAAACAAGTGAAAAGGTAAACACGTAGGCAAGGCCGTAAGTCAACGCTGTATGCAAGTGAAAGCGTAAACCAAGTATCTACTCCGATTGGACCACACAAGGTCACTCAACAGGTGCTACGATGTTATTGGTCAGGCTGTCCGAGACGAAGCACAACTAACGTCAACTATGTACGTGCGTGTACGACTGCAGGCGTGTGACCATCGTTGCAATATATTTGGATCAAGTGTACGCAAAGTGCGTGTGCGTGCGAGAATACTGTCTAGCACATGATTGTTCAAGTCGAACACAACCCTGCCGGACAATGAATACCGGAATCAAAGACGGTGTGATATTTCATGGCGAAGCACTAGCTGATTGAAATAAGTATCTTGGTTTAGTGGTCTAGTGGTAGACGTGTATAATAGTAAGTGGCTCAAAACCCCGTTACCACCTGAAAATTTAGGTAGTAGACATTTCTGTCACCCGTATCTTGTGTGGCTCTTGATCTCGATTCCCAGCGCCATGTCCCCCAGATATCTGCGATTGCACTACGGGCCCTTACAGCTATGGAAGGTGTCACCCCAACCGTCCTCGTAAGTAAATATAGAATGAAAAAACAAACCAACTTCAGTACATTTTTTTGTATATGGGCAAAACACGTGAAGTCATAAGTGGTTCACTTTGTATCAGTCGTTCGGTTCAAACTGCATGGCCAAAGGATTAGTGAATGAACAGCCTGTTGTGTAATCAAAAGTGTTCCTGATTGGAACGTTTTTGGTGTCGTAAGAAGAACGGACGGTAATTCTGCAACGTAATTTGGAAACGGAATAACGTAGGCGATAATTGAGCTATGTATTTTAATATGTAAGCAGGTAATTGTCGCTTTGGTGACATACTGACCATAAACATGTGAACCAGTAACCTCGATTTCCAAACTCAATAAAGTCGTATTACCAACGAATTGACCACCATACGGAAATCTATCGTGTGGATGACGAACGGTGTTTCATCCAGAGGTGGCGAAGGATTGATTCGTTCCTTGGTTACTTGAGGAAAAAAATGTTCCGTAGTGTCATAATTCATCAGGCATCTTAAGGGACACGGCCAGGTACAGCTTCGTAGCCCGATGCGCTGCAGAGCACCGGTCAATCAGAATCGCCGTATAAAAGTACATCCAAAGCTCACCGTGATTGGTTGACTTTTATTCTGCCAATAGTTTCCTTTGATGTAGCATATTTGTATAAATCAGTTCAAGAGTAAAATTAACGTACCGTTCCACAATCTTGACCTTCTCATTATTTCGGTCTGCATAGTTCGCGTTTGAAGCTATTTATTTACGTTCTTAGTTGTGAATGGTATAGGTAGACAGAACCGCCGTGAGAGCTGTGAGGTTCGAAAGCAGTTGATCGAGCTGGCCTCGTTCAGATGCACCGATAAGGTCAAGGTGATCGGTTTTCAAAGTTTTGCAAAGGTTCAGGGATGGAATCTTTCGAATCAGATCGCATCCTTCCTCGGTGGTCTCTGACGAGCGGAGACTGCACGGCGTGAAGGTATTCGGCCACCTAAGGTCTGACACAGCTAGTCAAAACAAAGTTTCCGATCGGTTCAAGGAGTATCGGATGAACTATACAAACTTCATCTTTACATTTTCCTATGCAAAGCGATTGATTTAGTCTGTATTATTGGTCGTGGTGCCGTCGCATTGAAGAAGAATTCCTCACAGCATCTGCTGCAGAACAAAGAAGAGATTTGACGTACACTTGAGGGCTCTCCAACTGGTTGCGGAACCTGATCAATCCCAAATTTTCCAACCACTCAGTCAGGAGAACTGAGAGCTGGGACACCGAGTTAGTTTGATAAGGTGTATTTGAACATCACATAACTAACATGCTAGTCAGGAATGCGGGCACGACAAAACGTCATCGGCAAACGCAGTGACAAGAAACACTGCAGCTGATTGTATGCTGGTATTTTATTGACAACTGCTTGAGTACCTGTCACACAGAAAGCTCCCGCGCATCATCATGAGACGAAATGGTTATCTACCCGGTAACTGATTAAGACTTTGATCAAAGCAGTTTTCTACGCAGTGATTAAGGTGAAGGGTTCCACCTTCTGAGATGAACACTGACTGATAACTTAGACGACTTGACTTGTCTGTGGAGCTCCAGAATATTGAGACCAGTGTCACGCTGGTTTCTCACAACGTTTGGATTTTCGCTGGTGTTAATTACTATTCGTAATTAGAGTTTGTCCTTCTCCGTTGCGCTCAGTTACGCATGAGTAGTGAGTACGTACATCGTGAACCTCGTAAAGTATTTTCTGCTTCTAAGGCGTCATCTTGGTTTATACTCGAGTTTTACGGCACCCGTTACATGAACAGTTCATGTATTTATTCATAACCTTGTTTCCTCGAAGGTCTACATTTCTACTGTTATATAAGCTTTCTGAGTGTTTCATTTGTGCTGCCAAGCGGAGGCTCGAACTCTCAGCCTTAGCGTTCCCGTCACTGCACTCCACCATTGGTCATCACACGTCAAAGGCATCACCAGATCTAGTGCCGGATTCATCCATTGATGTAGGCACGTACTCTCGTATGGCTCAGAGATTTACCTTATTTGTACTTATTTAGTAATAACTCTCTTTAGTGTTGCAACCACAGTCTAATTCACCCCTTTATAACTGATTTATTAATCCGAGATGGTAAAAGTTTCCGGATTTACTGATTGTGCAGCAACCAAACTGCGCTGCAGTTTCGTTCAGCTGCTTGGTAAGTGGGTCGTTTTTTATTTTCTGCGCTGTCCCAATTTTCGGAAAGTTGCTGCCCATTGTTCTTGGTTTCTCACCTGGCTGAAAGTCTTTCTTATTGTATATTTATGCCCACTGTATTGTTTAGAACCACGAATTATTGATAAACACGGTTATTCGATGGGAATTTGTTCTACTCCGCAACCGTGTTCTGCCCATATAGTGCATGTAGCTAGTGAGACTAAGTTTGTGCTAGATTCACCGCCCTAGGCATCGAGATAGTCGTAACAGCCGGTGTGTTCGGTTTATGTTACACTCATGGGATAAGAACTGGTTAGAGTGCAACGAGATTGAACCCTCGTGAGTTCGGAAGCTTCAATCGAAATACCATTGAATAATCAGTTTTTTCCCGAGCTAACAAACGTGGATTTCAAGGCGTTCCTCTGGTGAATGGGCCTGCAGATTAGTTCATCTAAGTAAAAGTTCAGCGTGCTCATCGGTTTAGAATAGTGCTACGACGCGGCTAGGAACTATCACACGTGACTGACAGTATTTGTGGAACGGCTGAATACAGGAGCAACAAGGCTGTATAGTGACGGGTAAAACTTTGGTTGAGCAACGAAACCAACACCCTACGAGCCCATTTGCTGCGGTCCTGAAATGTACCATCTTTGACCAACCAGAAGTGTTCAGATATATATGTACCCTTTTGATGAAAAGACTCTAAGTATTACTTACCTTTAGATAAAGAAAGAGAAATGGAAAAAAAGACAACAGTGTTGTCCTATTCCCAGTTGATGATTACACGCGATGCGTCAGAAATCTGTGATTTGTCTAGATGGGATTTCTTGTATTGTTCACAATCAGGGCATAGAACCACCACAGAGATAACTGTTGGTGATCATTCACTTTGAAAAAGGACTTAATGGCTGTATTCACTCATAGTCTCAAAAGGGACTGGGTGTGTTTTACTTTATTGTTTGTTTCCCCCATGGTACCTTAGTTGTCCTGAATTTAAGTATTTCACCGATCACAGTTTTTCTCGGAATTCATACTATTTCCATTTTTATTTCGTCCAATGCAGGTTTGCAGTGCCATACAAAATCAAGATTTTACTCTGATTGAAGACTATACAAGCGGACTGAAAACTTGTCTATATATGAAAGGTTATCCAGGTACGTTTCTACCTGGTTACCCTGATCAATGTGCATGACAAATTGTCTGGGTTAACAGACCACGTTTCAGTGTTATGTCGGTTCAAGTAGTCTCGTGCGCAGTCAGACAGTCTCAAATGCGCGCACCATTATTGACTGCCAATTGATTGGTGCCCGTTCGCTAGCACGACTGGTTATGCATGTACACACACACGCACGCACATCACGGTGACTTTACCCATGCCGCGGACCGCTTGCTCTAACCAATCAGACTCTGGCACTGAGCCATACATGTTTTTGATATTTGGCAGATTTTGACAATGTTTCGATGGAATCCAAATGTGAAAAGTCTTTGGCCCCGGTGGGACTCGAACCCAAGCATGGATTTCCCTTTGTACTAACCGGACTCCACCGCTGATGTAGGCAGTCAAACTACAAGCTAGTTCACTGTGGTGGATGCTATGTGCTACTGTGATTTGGGCTGGTATCCTGTGTGATCCATATGCAGAAAGTCGAAGGTCCTTCGGCGTGGCCTCGTAGCTCAGCTGGTAGAGCACTTGCGGTACTAAAGCGAGGGTGGTGACCATGCTTGGGTTCGAGTCCCACCGGGGCCAAAGACTTCTCACACTTGGATCACCTCAAAACAAACCATACATGTTTGTTGTTTCATTACTGCTGAGCGGCCCTGCTTGCCACGCACGTAGGTATGTACTGTACGGGCTTGCCAATAGAAGATGAACTTGTTTACTTGCCCGCTTACGTACGTGTTTATTATTGCCCTAATGAACGGATCTAATGCATACTGCGTTCTTCGTTCATTTCGAACACAACGCACGGGATTTTACTTTCCTGTGCCCGTGATGCATCTCTGTTTAACCTCGTATATTGAACAAACTGCGGGTTGTCTCAGTGAGCAATATCTGTTCATCTTTCTCCAACTGATAGAACACTTTGGCAAATGGAATTATCAGTCAGCACCTGTGCGGAAGCACCAAAAAGGCAAACCGATGGCACCGCACCTCGTGGGACTGGGACCCTGGTTTGGTCCAAACAAAAGTCAGATTGACCAGATATGGAGTGCACGGTGCGTCGAAACGCAGAGCACAGTATCGACGGCCGATTATGAGGACATTCTGACCGGAAGACGGGCTCGCAACGGCGGTAAAGTGCCTCGAATCAGCGATATCCGAGGGAAGGCGCAGAAATCGATTGGAAATTTCAATCGGTTAAGTATTACAGAACAGGTGAGACAATATTTGGCCTATTTATTTGGAATACAATCATACGGGTAGAAGATTCGGGGCTAGATCACGCCGTGACTTCGTGGCGGAATTATGGTTAAAGACCATCGATGCATAAACATCGTTCAGTGAATTGTTCACCTCAATTCAGTCCAACAACCATTATTCAAGCACTGCGTGCGGCGGTATTGGTTACTACTACGCAGCTAAAATCTCACTCGAAATTAAAACAATCAACAGTATAAAAATATAAACGAGAAAATTACAGTTAGTGGTCTCAATACGGTGAAAACCTTTGTGAATGCCAGAGCGTCACCGATCGGGACACCCAGCCGTATCCTCCAATAATTCTCACCATTGAGTGCGGAGTCTCTTAGACCTCATCCAAGAAGCCTAACACGCCCCTCATAGCGGAGTTCACGGGTTAGGCTTGCGCGCCGAGGAATCTTATCCGGAATGCACAGCTGCTCACTATCATGTATCAGGCTTAAGGAGGCCATCTTGTGTAAACCTTGGGATCGTGGAGGCAAGTATGCCATTACACCAGCTCATGATGCAGTGTCGAGCTGAAGTGAGGATACTATGGTCAACGGCGGAGGTAAACAACAGAATAGAAAAAGCAACAGACAAATTTTACTGAGTGGTGCAAATGGAGTCACGCTATATGTTGTCTTCTTGAGAAGCTTTTTAGAGGAACAGAAGGTGTCTGTTTGACTGTTTGTGAATAACAAGTAAAAAAGCTGTAGTCAAAATTTTCAATGAGACATAATTGCCTCCCTGAAGTCATAGCCTAAGTATCAAGACCGGCCACCTTTGCAAAACATGTGGTCAAAGACTATATAAATCAGGTCAATCGTGAGTAAGTCAACCACGAATTTAGGCGATGTTTGATCAGCTATTTGAGTGAGCTTTTTGGCCAAGTATCATCTATGTCAGGTTGGATGCATGCTTAGGCGTTCTAGAATGTTTTGATATCGCTGTCTCAGGCACCGTGTTGTTTGAACACTGAATGACAAATTGTTTTACTTTTTCAGTCTAATGTGTTCCCGTTTCCCAGGACGACTAAATGGGGTTGTGGAACAGCACTCCAGTCAGATGACTGTTTGAAAAATGATTGGGACAAGTGTCTGACGTGTACCATTCGTGTTCATTGTGAGGTCCCTATTGCGAGTCAAAAAGAGCTAGTTTGGAGCAAAGCGAGAAGACGAAATGACTGTGGGCAGCTTGGAATCGAAAAAATCGAAAAATGCTGGGATTAGACTAATTGGTAATTTGGTTTCCTTGTGGTGACACGGGTATGCAAAGCGATGTGCGCAGCATACGTAAGCGTTCAGCGCAAACCTGACTAGTCACGATCGTGAGACAGGCCAAACGTCCACGTCAGCTTCGATAGACGGTGATCACACTCGGGCACGTGAAAATAGGATGAACCTTGCTTGCAGAAACAGATATACCTGTGCATGTATTCGAATGGCCCTCGATGGTTGGCTGGGCGGATAGAGCTCGATCTGTAACATGCAGTGTCAGGGAAACACGAACTGGCAACTAAAAATCGTGTTTGGAGGCCAAAAGTACTTCTTCTTCATATTCAAATAAATTCCACACAAATAAGTACAGAAAATGAACTACTGTCGCAGTCAGGGTGTATAGCGCTGTTTTCCGATGTTTAATTATGTTTTTTCCTTGAATATAGTAGTGTTGTAGCTATGCGGAGTAGCTTCCCCATTCAACAGCGACGTAAAATGATTCATTACCTGACTTATTAAATCCTTCACTTTTTCGCTGTATTTGCCGGATTCATGGGAATATTTCATCTCATCAGCGGTCAGGAGGACACAAAATATTACTTTCATAGTAGTCTTCAGAATGTTGAAATATACATACTTCTAGGTCACTGTATAGGTTTAAAAACGCATCTTTAATGAAAGTGTAGCAGTGATTTTCTGCCTACTTTACAAATGTGCATATGTTATTGGAAAATGGACCACTCGGTCACCATGTCATAACAACACCCCAGTAACATGTGAAGCAGCATCGAAACAGTGTTTGTTTATGTATGTATATGTATGTATATATGTGTGTATGTTTGTACGTGTGTATGTATGTGTGTATGTATATACATACGTATATTTGTATGAGGGTATTGTATTAAAGACTTCAGAAAGCTAATAAAGTCACCTTTTAGCCATATTGAGGGAAAATGTTCATTATCTCTTTGAAAAACGCATAAAAAATAAATACCGTGGAACTGTAGCTTGTTCATCCACTGAGGTTCATGAGAAGTTCCTCTGTGACTTTGAACTTCTCAACGAAAACAGGTGTTTAACAAGGCACTGTAAAGTTGAAATAGATATTTACGCGGGAGGTGATAAAACTAAATGCGAAATGTGTGAAGGAATGTGAAAGGCATGCAGATAAGTCATGGTATAGAGATGGGTGGGATCAGCATGCATCTTCTCGGCGAATATTTCACAGTCTACAATGTGCAAATCGCAAACTTTGGAGATAAGCGAGCCCATGAAAATCAAAGAAACACCACTGGTACTGTCCAGGCCGCGGTGTACTGTGATAAAATCTTTCTTAAGTAGACCTGGAAAGATTATGGGAGAGCAGTAGAAAAAGACTGGGAGGATACATTGATGGACAAAAGAAAAAACCACAGCTTGTGTGGCACCAAACTAACGTAGCCTACAAATTTGAAAAGACAGTCTGTGTGGTTCTTTAGCACAATCAAGAATATGAGGGGATCATTGTAAATTGGTGCTGATTGTAATGCCTAAGTATTTGACCGAGTCAGCTGCGGAAATGGGGACACCGTTGATGACTGATTGCTCATTGGAGTAAGAGGAACGAGAAAGGGGGAAATTACATCCGAAACATTTAGAAGTGTTGAGACGTAGTCCAGAATGGGACGAAATATTCTAAACATTGTGTAAGTTCTCGGAAAAATAGCTGAGGTCTGGCTGGTTGAGGATCGATAGACAGAGCACCACGTCATCGGCGTACTTAAAAAGTTTTGCAGGTGGTGGGATGGTCAAATCACTGACATAAATGGTGAAGATGTTGGAGGAGCGAACATCAGCCTTAAGAATGCCGGAGTTGTTAGTTAAAGGACTCGATAAACTTGTACCAACTTTAGTATGCTCAGTTCTATTGCAAAAGTAGACTTTTAAACACAAGAGTAAAAAAGTGGGACAGTTAAAAGATTCTAGCGTTTGACGAAGTAGAGAACGGGGAACTGAATCAAAAGTGGAGGATTAGTTGAAGAAAAAACAACGAACGGACTTCGTGGAACTGTTTAAGTTTTGTGAAGTGAACTGGCAAACTGAAGCAATTGCATCCAGAGAGAATGTGTTGGGTTTGTGCGCAAGATGATAGAGGTCATTCGGAACAACAAACGGGGAACGCAGTCGGCTTAGGATAGCGCGCTCGGTTAATTTGAACGCAGAGGCGACGGCAAAGAGGCGAAAACGTTTCGACAAAATGTTGGGAGTAGTGCGTCTGGGAATGGGTACTACTGTCACGGGTTTCCGGGAGACAGGGTCAGCACCAGCATCAACAGACCTGATAATGGGGGAGGTCATAATTCCGGATAGTTGGCTTGCTTCAAATTTTAGAACAGTGGAGGATAGACCGTCTGAACTCATAACAGGAACTGGTTTTGAGGTTCAAAGAAACGAAAGGACTTCTTCTGAGGAAGGTCGCTCTATATCTGAGGTAACAGAAGAAAAGTAGGATGGTAGGGTATTCCATGAAGGATGAATAAACGTGGCGTTCAGGCTGCCAGTGTCTATATCATAGCTTTTCGACGGGGCCCGCTGTCCACATGGAGGCCGGATTCCGCGCCAGGGAAATTTTCTACGAGCGGCACAGAAGAACTGGTGGAAAACTATCGTATTCTGCCGTAGTATCTCTTGTTTGATCGGGATGGGGGGTCGTTTCACCGAATCCTGATCGTGTATTTTGTAGGCTTGCTCTTTTTGCCTTCTCAGAGATTTCAGCAATTGTGAAGTTATTCTGCCTTTGGTAAAAGATACAGTATCCATAGAACAACACAAATCAAATACCTCACTCAGTGTCTTCGTAAATAGGTCCAGCGGGCAAAGAGAGCAGTCGAAAGAAAACCACGAAGAAACAATGGAAAGGGATCTCCGAAGAAAGGTAATGTTGGTGGGTGACAGGTTTCTAGAGGAGACCTTTACCTGTGTTTATCCCAACGAGTGAACAATGCGGTGAAAGTGAACAAATTGAGGGTTTGATGATAATGAGAGCGTGATCACTCGTTGATACAAGAGCTTTCAATTGTGGGTGCGAAATTAAGTAATTACATCACCACCTGTCTTCTTGTACTGTTTTCTGTCTTGACGATAGCACACGAAGTTGTCGAGGAGAACGAGTTCGTTGCCAATACTTTAATTTAACCAAGACTTTTGGATACAGGTCATACAGGTGTTCTTGTTATTCCGAGAGTTTAGGACATCGGTTAGGAAAGACATCCTTTCCAAAAGATTGAAAGTTAACACTGATCAGTGAGGGAGCCGTCATTTTCCTTGGCGTTGTGCGGCTAAGGGTGTCTGTAAACTGGCTTGTTTGATTTTCCCAGTACAACTTGGTCTCGGCCATCTTTCAGTAAAACGAGTTGTGGTTAATTTAGATCAACCACAGATCGGCCGCGGAGCCACACCGAGCTGATACCGTTTTGCTTAAGTGATAAATAACTTTGAATGGGTGCTCATTGTAGATGAGGCTTTAACAAGTATTACCTAGTCTTTTGTCGATCCCGTCAAGGTGGATTTCACTCTGATTATTGTACAACGTATCCAAGACATCCATCCTTTCATCCCATTTAAAGAGTATGCGTAGTGAGTGCCTTTTTGCGAGTGGTGACTCATGCTCACGCAGTCCACACTTGCATTAGATCAACTTATCTCATCCTTCACGCGTTCGGAGCTCGGCTCTCTGTGTCACATGGTTGTTGTTTGTTCAGTCGAGGTAATTCATTATTGATTACCGCTTTTTCGTTTTCCCCAACTACTGTTTGAATTTTAACTTCTCTGTAGTTTCCAACTGGGAGACTTCGATATTTTGAACAGCACCGACTCAGTATATATTTAATTCCGGTTACAGTGTAATCCGTCATTGTTAGGCTAAGTCTGAACACAACATTCATACTATCAGACCACTTGCTTCTTGTGATTTTCACGAGAACTTTGAACGGAAAATCGGTTGAGTTTTTTGTAAAGATTCTCTCGAACTCTCATATCCGTCAGTCAGATCATAATAAGATAAAGAATGCCTCCTCAGTAATGGAGATCAAGCCCATCGACCCTTGGCTGAGAGTAGACCACCACTTATTCATTTCGCTCGCAGAAAGAGTTTTGGTACTTATCCCTCGACGTAACTTCCAATCACTACCTGCATGGGAGAGCAGCGTGCTCTGAGGAAGACTGGCCATAGGCACGCGTAGCACACATCTCAACCATCCTAGCCTGTTCAAACGGAGCACTTGCTTCGTAGACTGACCACTTATTCCAAATACCTCACTCCTAACCTCAGCATAGCTGATACAGTTTACCCATCGTATCTTAGCGAAATTATTCAGATGTCAATGTTCAAACACAGACAGTCTTTGCCTATCTTCTACCCGTTACGGCCCAGTTTATGAACCCACAAACGGATGGACCTAACTACATCAGTGTACACTCGACACTTGATGGACGATCGAACGTCACGACGGCGTCATGGGTGGCTGAGATTGGCAAAAACGAAAACGCGACTTTTGTATAGGCGACGACATTTTATTCGATACCTGACCACCTGGTGAGAAGTAACTGTCCAGGTAATAAAATCTATCTACTGCAAAAAAGGCTCCCCTTAAATGGGACAAAGCTTGGTGTTGCGTCAACCCAGTCCTATTGCAGCATCTGACATTAATAAGTTGCAAAAAAGCTTTGCAAATTGTGATAAGTTCATATCTGATCTAATTGCGCTTAATCAATAGAGGAACAAAAAGTGGTTTAATTGTGTGCTCTTTGTTATCCTACTCAGTTTTGCTCCCTATTCCCATTATTGAAGACTAAAAATGACCCAACTCTATTAGTCATTGTTGTAATATTCCTCCGGAGCGTTTTACGTATTTTACAGAGAAAACAGCGACTGAAGTAGACGACTTGCAATAAGCGGACATACACCGGATATTACGTTCAGTCGGTATCAAGAAATAAGAACGCAGCACGGTTCATTGTGAAACAACAGAACGGGTTACCAGCACATTGCCAACACCCATGGCGGTTGAGGGGGGGGGGGGGGGGGGGGGAATGGGGTGGAATCAGTTGTTGAAAAGAACCTTGTTTCCAGAATCATTCCGTAGACAAACGAATGTGAAATTATCACACATTAGCTTTGGGCACTTCTCACGATTTCTTTTCTGACTGATCATTTGGTAGAATGTATATCTTTGTGACTACTATACGCTATACCAATTGGGCTCCAACCGAAAGGACCTGGGTTATCTGAGATGGTGGCTGGATGGGCAATAAGTTACTACCGTCAAAGCTCAATAACGGCGGATGGGCGCTACGCCGGGTGGTGTTCGGGGGGTGAAATAAGCCGTGCAGATCTGCAGTCGGAATAGAGACTAGTGCTAACCTGTGTGTGTGTGTGTGTGTGTGTCTCCGACTCATAAACATGCTCCCCGGGTTCAAGTCCCAGTCGGGGGACAAGGCAGATACGTACTGTGGTTCGTGGTTCCTAACAAGAGAGGTGAAACAGCTAAGGGGTTCCCAATGGTGACTTGAGCGTTGGCGGCGCATGGCTGTTTATTTAAAAATAGGAATAAATTTCAGTGTATCGGGACCGAAGAAGTCTCAGAGTTTATCGAAAAATCGACGTCCCATGTGTTATGTTATTTTCGTACGTGTTCTGATGTCAGTAATACGGCAATAATCGACTACATCGCGATCATCACTTTCGGTTTGTGTGTGTGTGTGTGTGTGTGTGTGTGTGTGTGTGTGTGTGCGTGCGTGCGTGCGTGCGTGCGCGTAGAGGCCTGTGGTAGATTTTGGGGTAGGGCTCCAGTCACATCGGTTTACAGCATCGGTCTCACTTATCGCGGTATCATTTGAGGTCAAGTCGAAACTGCGCTGTCCAGACGACTGGTTTCTCCGAACCGTCGTTCCGATTGATGGTGGACACCTATTCCAGCGGCTTCGGCACACAGTAGCTCAGAGAGATCAAGATCTTTCCTGTTTTCATAGTCGACTTTGTGTCCTTCAACCATGGCATGACGTGCGATCGCTGAATTTTGCTCTAGTTTTGTCGAGGCTATTTTTGTTAGGTGGTCTAGAGTATCCATTCTGATGCATTCTGTAATTCTGATCTTTAGCAGCCTCATGGTTTACCCATTATATTCCACGGGGCATCCCTACAAACAAGTGCTGAAAATACAGTCGTTTCGCTCTTGCAAGTGGGCTGGATCCTCAGCTTTCGTGAAAGGGCGTTTAACGGTGTTATCAGCCAGAGGGAATTTCCCGGTTTCGTAATCCCTCGAGACATTTTCTTTTTTCCTCCGAAGTCTTTGACCGATACCGAATACCAATGGAGGCTAACCAGTCCTTTTATTTATTTGTTCTAATAATTTATTTTAGCTCTTATTCGATGCGGTGGACAGTGTTAGTCTTGAAGAGCGCTGTTTAAATCTCATTTTTTTCTTCCGTCCACTCTGTTCACCAACGACGAAATAAGTGCTCTCGTTTTGAACACTGAGGATGAGATAAGTCGAAGCGTGCATATCTATCGATGTGTGTTGGTTTTCGTGGAATGCTGTTTGTGAATTTCGGGGTGTCACTCCGTTGTATCGCGAATTTGCTAAGCGGATGGGAGACACGCTTGTACGCATGAGCGAGTACTCAGTTGCATCGTACGGCGAACCCGAGCACAGGCAAGCAAGTGAAACAGCGAACACGTAGGCAAGTGCGTGAGTCAGTGCTGCATGCAAGTGAAAGGGACCATGCAAGGTCGCTCAACAAGTGCTACGATCTTATTGGTCAGGCTGTGCAGGATGAAGCGCTACTAACTTCATGTATGTGCACGTGTGTACGACTGTAGGCGTGTGTTCGTGACTGCAGGATATTTGGATCATGTGTATACGGTATGTGTGTGCGTGCCAGTGTCTATCTGAGCACGACTGCTCATGTCGAACGCAACACATTCTCTTTCAGGTGACAGTCTAGAAAGGCCGGTAATTTTCCGTTTTCAATGTGGATCTAACTGAGCTAATGTATCGGAACCAAGATCAGTCCGAAATGTTTCGAAAAAACGATGCGATTGTAAACTGACCTTGAGAAAGTTTAGCCACGGTAACCAAAACGTCGACTGACTGCTATCTTTTCCGGCAACGCTGTGCTGCGGAACAATAAACACTTACGTATAACTGAGCTACGTAGATTGTTGGGACAGCGGAAGAAATCCTGTTCGTGTTTGGATTTGATAACAACGGAATTTTCATCGGCGTATCTTATGTAGATTCCGAAAATGTGTTCGGATATGTCATTTATACGTAGAGGACTACGGAAGGATTCAATAGCATGGATTCAGTAGCATGCAGAAAGAAGTTGGTAAAGATTGTAGAAATGAGGGATCATACGACAGCGCCATTGATCTGTCTGTATAAAGTTCGTTTTGAAGTGAAATAAAACGCAGTTCTACACCAATGATAACCTCTGCGGGGGTCAGTGAGTATCTTTCCCTTTTAGAGGTATCATAAATCAACAAAAAATGTGAAAAGATTTAAGCTGTGTTTTCATTGAGACACTTGTGTATAGAAAGACCACGTCAAAGCTGGCACTAAGTTCCTTGCTTTCTGAACTGCACTAACATTATTGCCGAGCAATCATTCCATTAACTCCAAATTGGCTCTGAATTCAAATGACACCGCGATGGTTGAAACAGAAAATGGGAACGAGTGCACTTGACGCCGCATCTCGAAACGATGCACATACACTCAAATATACCCAAATACACACAAACTGTAACATCCGTTGACTTTTGAATGCTAATTCAGAACCTTTTGATTGAAAAATTCGCCTCGGAAAAGTCTACGCGCGATAACCGAAGTGTCAGCTAACTGTAAACCCTTCTGAAAACTTCATGTTATTTGACATTACGGTACTAACGAAAGGATAAATCTGGTACTACTCACACCGGTCGATTAAAGTCTTATTTTTAGGTCAAAATATCTTGGAAAAGATTCAACGTGTTTCAGGAAAACTTGTCACTGATCACTTCTCCCCACATAGGAGGTTCAGGGCGATACTCATGATAGAGAAATGCTACGGGCGAACGACTTGAAGTTTTTTATAGTGTGAGTACTTCCCAAACGGATCAGAGGATGCAAGTGTGCACGAGAGCAGAGTGAGTTCAAACTGACTCTACGGAAAACAACATTTTTAGAATTGCTGGTTTGTGTGGATAAGACTCCCGGTATTGCGAATTACACATTTATTTATTTCATGCTTGCGCTTATAGTACACAGCGTAAGATGTACAGGTGATCAAACCGAGCCAAAACCATGAGATTAGAAGTGGCAACGAAAGACTTCAGATCCCAGTATGTTGGCGTGGTATGGTTTTGAGCCAGCCAATAATGAATTGCTTTCTGTTGTCATCAGTGTGACTGGTGGTGGCGGAATTTGAAATGTGTATTCCTGAGAGAAGTGACTGAGACCGATAGCATTCTATGACCACCACCGATCAGTGACATTCAACAAACAAACAGATATTTCTGAAGTCAAACGATGATGGCATGGCTTCCAACCTGCTTTCTTTTCATAAATTTGTCACGTAACCCATGGGAGTTTTATGTTACCGATCAATTTCAGGACACAGGTTGTACATTCATATTTCCCTTTTCCAACTGATCATGATGGCTGGGGTATTTGTAGAACTCAGATCAACCCGAAGTACCGACAGTACTGAAATAGCTGATGTCCAGGATTACGCTTAGCCAGAATTGAGAAGACTGTAATTGTGAGTGTGTATAACTGTTAGGTTTATTTACCGCACACTCGTTCATGTATGAAACCATATGTGGCCTCATTGGCAGACAATGTACCGACCAGTGGCGATGAGATCCGGTTGAAACAAGATGATGTGGTTACTCAATTGATTGAGTCACCTTCTCTTGTATAGACACGGAGCTGCGGCACACCGTACAGCATACCAAGACGTTCGAATAACCACGGTAGTGATTGAATTGTCAGAAATGATATCAGAATACCCACGAACTGGCAACGTGTACACGATAGGACAATTTTAACGGCAGAAAATGCATACAGAAAAATATGCTAGCAGCAGTTGAGGTGCAAGTACTGTGACTGGTTGAGTTAAATTTGTCAAATGTTGTCACTTGATGTCGGCGCAGATCGTACTCGAGTGCACGACGAAACGAGCACGACAACCGAAAATCGATATCCAGTCAACACAGGCAAGGTTTATGATGTTATGGGTGAGACACACATGATGCTGCTGGCTGCCAGTGTGTGTGGGTGGGGAGGGGGTGTATGGCTCATGACCGGAGCGCATATTCAACCGATTGAGATGTGGTTGGTTCAAATAGGATTTTGTCCCGCCTAATATTGCATAAAATCACCATACATCTTCCGCTAAAATAGAAGAATAACAGCACGAACATTCGCGCTTTATTGCCATGATTCAGATTTTGTACTCCACATTTTAAATAATTTTCCGCTCTCCTATCATGTACCACAAGAAGTGTGTGTATCGTTCTGCTGACCCGACCTAACGGAGATCTAAATGACTATGAAAAGACACTCTACTGATCACCAGGAATCTACGGAGAGCACCGTTCAATCCCAGCACTTTGTGGGGGAGTTGTACGCACACACACATAAACACCATACCGTGTAACAGTCACATGAAGTTGGCTGTTGACAACCAAATGAATATACGGGAATCGAAAATCTTTCACCTTCGATTCGAGTCCCATGCGATATTCGGGGAATATTTTTCCATCACATGTTTCAGCATGAATGCAGTTCGAGGGTTATACTGTTTAACTTCAAAGGCCCACTTCACTAGTAGCCTGGTAACCAGCTCCTAAAACCTGGGTTGGCGAACTGCATAAGATTCCAATAGGTCAGATGTGGTCACATGCCGAAAGATATCGGGTTACTGTCTACCACCAACGTGACCGGTGTTGACGAGACTCAAACCTCTGTCCTCCGAGGTGGTAATCAAACACTCTAAACCACTTGGCAACTGTGGCCAAGGTTATGGAATACAAGCAAGGAAGAAAAATAGTCTTATCATGCTGAGTATGTCAGGACCAAACGAGATTTGGAGCGTATCGAAGAATCGATGCGCCGTGTGTTGTGGTTTAAAAAAACATTTTCATCGTCGAAAACACAGAGTTGTCGGGAAGTGAATAAAATTCTCACCGACACCACTGTGTCTTGGCAAAACCTTTTTTTTAAAAACTTTACCATGCTTTCATGAGTTTACGTTATTGCTTAGAGTATTCATGTGGTCTGTTTGGTGATTCTTTTTTTGATTTTACCAAGATTAAACGGCAATATCTCAGTTGAACATAAATCGTTTGGGTACAATTAAATTGGTCTTTATTCTTCCTAATGCTCTTCTACGCAGGTGATTGCTCAAGTGGATGAAGATTTGTGCATCAATTGTGGCAAATGTTACCTATCTTGCAATGATTCCGGTTATCAGGCTATCGCGTTCGACTCACAAAAGCATCTACCCCACGTTACCACTGATTGTACGGGTTGTGGTTTGTGTTTGTCTGTCTGTCCCATCGTGGACTGCATCCAGATGGTTCCACGAGAAAGACCTTACGAGCCAAATCGAGGTATTGCACCGAAAGCAGATTGATTCGCCCACCGATCTCTGTGAAGGGAAGAATCATGAGTCTGTCGAATTGAACGAATTCGACAACCATCATTCCCAATATGAAACGCCTGACCAAAAACCATGTCTAAATTGTGATAAATCGAACAGCGCATTGACATTTGCCACTCCAAGTCCCCTTTTTTTAATATGCTTTTAGGTGTTTTATTGATAGCTTTATGATTGACATTGATTTACTCTGAAGGTCGAGTTTATTCAATGGTTTTGTGATTATTATGAACACTCTACGGGTAATCAGGCGTGCCTCTGTGAAGCTGCCTCGGTTTTTAGATCGAGTGTCAAGTGTTGTCAATCGATGGTCATCGAAAAAATTGCAAATCAATATTAGATTCGTCGTTATGATAAGGCAGTTAGTTGTGAGTGAAAACGGATTTTCAAAATGCAATTGCCTGTAGTAGTAGCAGTAGTAGTAGTAGTAGTAGTAGTAGTAGTAGTAGTAGTGGTAGTAGTAGTAGTGGTAGTAGTAGTAGTAGTAGTAGTAGTAGTAGTAGTAGTAGTAGTAGTATTGGTAGTAGTAATAGTAGTAGTAGTAGTAGCAGTAGTAGTAGTAATATTAATAGTATTAGTGCTTTGGAGTATATCATATACTACTCAGAAATCGTCTGCGTGATTGACAAGAATTCTAGATACTGAAGTGGGTCAGAACGTGATGAGCTCACGTGCACAGAGCAAATTGGAATAAAACAAGAACTACAAGCATAAGTAACGTGTGGTACCACCTTCCAGTCAAACAGACACCGAATTGTTGATGATCGTATATAATCGATGCAAAGTAATAGTTCTGCCCGAAATGTGGATTAGTCCGGATAAGTCGTTCTCAACACAGTCCTCTATGAGTCCATGGGCGTGTGCACTATCCACAAAACGAACACCTTCCCTGAAAGTGTTGTACATTAGTGAAATCCTTCATGGAAATCAAGATATTTTGTCGTAAATAAAATAGTGTGATCGTTCTCAAATGGTCACTATTAGTATATGGTATCGGCCCCTTTGGATGATATAACAGCATTTACTCATTCGAGTCATGTTCGCCATCAATCGTCTGAAAATATCCTGTGGTATACGGTCCCATTTCTCTTTCAAAGCAGTTTTCGACTACCCTCGAGATTTGTACTGCAGACTCCCATCCACTTTCCTCACAAGCTGTTCCCACAAAATTCGATTATATTGATATTGCGGGATTGAGTTGGCCACGGGGGTGTCTCTGCACCCTGATGTGGATGAAACTGGCGTACGACAAGGACATGATATGCAGGAGCGTTGTCGTCCTTAAAAATCGCTTTAGTAGTTGTGTTCAACAGATGCAAGATGTGTCGAGTCAGTACTTCTAGGTAAACCTGACCATTGGTGATACTAACCAGAAAGACTATTAGCTCCAACCTTCCCACCAGACGGTTCCTCAGACTGATAATGAATCTGCATTGTTGCTGCCATACTACCACTTTTGTTAGTTTCAGGGATTTGTTTCTAAACACGCTTTCACGATTGTCTGAACAATGAAGGTGCTGACTCATCGTTCCACATGACGGATTTCTATTGCTGAACCAATCGATCCACCAGCTCGCATTCTGTCTTGAAAAATCAAAATCTGTTGGCTGGACTTCCGTGATTCCCACTTTCTGATTGCAGACTAGACGAAATTCACTTTGTGAGAGTCAAGTGAACTCAAAAGAGCAGGGAGATGTGTGGACTGCTAGACTTGAAAGTACACTGTGTTTGTCTGACCTTCATAACAAAACTCATGCAACAGAAGACTGTATGATCTAGAACTACAGCCGAGTTGGGTTTGTTTGGGATATCCCGAACTGGCGGTGCGGAAATCTAGAACCACAGTGATCCTCCCACGCTTCCGATGCACTATAAAAAAGCCTGTTTTATTCCAGTCGGAATGTCTCTTCCCCACCCCACCCCCACGGCCCTAACTTATATTAGGCAGAGCCCAAAATACGACCAGACCTGGAAAAATGCAAGCAATTCTGGAATGCCGCTTCCTCCTTCGTCTCTTCTAGACCAAGTCCAGCCAAAGATCACTCATCTAACTGTCTATCCATCTCAGAACCCCAAATCCGAAATTACCTTAGCACCGAGGAGTTGATTGCCTTTCCATGGACTTATTCTTGAACTTGTTTTTCTAAACTGGCTTCTTCAATCCATCTTCAAAATTCCGTCCCCCATGAACCTCACTCACAGACACAAGGTTATCATCACCGGGAATCTACAATCACTTGTCAAATATCAAAATTTAAATCTTTCTTATTTTGTAGAACCTCGTAGCTCTGGAACGCTCCACACGCATCAGTTTCCGTTTTTTATGCCCGCTGTTGGGGAGTGAGAAGTAAGAGGCCTACTCGAGCAATGGGTAAACATACAATCTGAACTTTAATCTGCTTATCTCGTTACCTCCATCTCACGTGTCATGTGATCTTGTGTGTGACTCACGCATCCTACTTATTCAAGCATATACGGGTCTTCCTTGGGGACGATCTTCGTTCTCCCTCTCGCTATGGGCGATACGGCAACGTGAAACCTCATAAACTTCACATTTTTGAGAACGGAACCAACAGAGCCTCTCCGACGATTAGTCCCACAGCTGCAATGTGGAACTGTGTGACGTTGACTCTTTGAATTAGAAAGTTTGGCATGCAAACAGAACCAAGTGTTTGGTTGTAGAATACATTCGACTACCACCTTGAGAGTTAGCACGCTGAACCTATGGAACCTCTTTGTGATTTACCACTTCAAATCTAAACGGACTTGCTTGAAGGACTGTCTTATGGGCACCCCCGTTACTCAGAGTTGTAGACCAATACAGTCCCAGTCCCATGCTCTGTGTGTGAGAATAAGCACCGTCCGTTCGACCAATCGCATCATGCAGTCAGAATCATCAAACAGGTTGTTGGATAGTGAACTGTTTTGAACCTGACTGATAAACGAGTTGTCAAGCTATTCACGATGTGTAAGTCTCTGAACTTTCAACGAGGCCTGAACCCGGTAGGGTGAATAAGATCCACATTCACCTCTTTATTTTCCGTGCTTGATTATGTACCCGCAGGCTAATGTGTACTAATGGCAAATGAAATTGCCAAATTGCGTAACAACTAGAAAGAAATTATAAACCTGTCGAGAGAGGTTCTCACAGTTCCTCAATACTGCTCACAAGCCAGAATGATTGGTCCCATGCGTACCTATGTAGCTAGGGGTTGCAGAGTGATTTCGTTCATTGCAAAAACTCAGCATTTTTCCGGCGGAAAGACTCTGAGAGGCGAAGTGAAGAACTATGTTGCGTAGAAAACACTGGAACCCAAATGTGACTTGATATTCCGACCTGAATCGTCGTCTCTGATAGTCATTATCTGATTCCATTTCATAATGGTATTTCTAAAGTACTCCCAAATCGGACGGATCAGGTGAGGTAGATTTCTCTGCATGTACCATTAGGTAAGTGTCAACTTACACCGATTCCATCATTCCGTAGCGGGCAGGGTTTTTAAACAACCCCGAAACGGTAAAGTAGCATCTTAAACATCTATTGATTCAGTAGCTCATCTGAACCCACTACTTTTCCAGTGATTGTTTTCCCCCACTTGGAGAATGTTATTTGCTAATGTGAACGCTGGTTATCCACCCTCAAGGGTGCATAAAACATCTTGTCTTGTTTACCTTAAAAATGTTAGGAGGAAACCCTCCCAATTTCGCTGAATCCTATCACATACCCCAACAGTTACGTTCGTGAAGGATATTTAATGACCACGGAAAAAGTCAGTTTGCACAAACAAAGTTCTGAATTGGCCCACCAAAAAGCAACTGCCTTCTCAGTGGCCCAGCCCAGAGTAGAAGGACCAGATCCGGTCTTTTTGTTCCACAGAGCACACCTAGCCCTTGCACAAGTAAACGAACTTGCAAAGCTTCAGGACTTCCTGGAGTTCTGTGACGCTTTGGCTCATGGGATACGGCATTTCTTGGAATCGTCACCTTCATTGCTGTCGGATCCGTATGTGGATCTTCCACACATATTCCCCCGTAGCTGAAATCATTTTGAGTGAGCACTATTCTGACAAGACTCTGTGATTTGGTCAGCCTCTCGAATGATTTTTCCAGAATACGGTGGCGGCCCCAAGTTGGTTTCATAAGCCATAGATGAGGGTAGGATAATGGTCAAATGCTTGATTGATGCTCTTATGGGACACGACAGATACTCTCTTAGGTTAACCTATAAGCTCCTCTTGGTCTTGCATCTGAATCCAGAGGTTTTATTCGTGTTCATTATCAGTCATAACATGCACGCCCTTCTGTTTTCCGGGCAACATTTATCTCCATCACGGTTGAACTGCATCCAAACTGGATAAACGTTCCAACACTCATTGAAGAACTGCTGCAGTTAGTGCACACGATCAGACCACACATCCACCCTAAACCTTGTGGCAATAAATTACAAGAATCCTTGCTTAACCAATGTGTGCACTGTGCGGCTAGATGGTTTTGAATGCCACTGACGAGAGATAATCATGGAGGTGGTGTTACACTGTCCATTCTCCATGGCATGTTGGGTCGGCAGTTATTCCTAGCCATCTTTAAAATGGCACTGAATGCTCAGGAGTGCAATCCTGCTCATACTTGCATGGAAGCCCAAAACTGATGAATATGCCCACAGAATTCGGGGTCAGCTCAATTTTGTTGAAATCATGGCATCCGGTAGAGTTCCAGTTTATGCTACTGATGCCTTTCTCAGTAGCCAAAAATGGGTAATTGGCACCATTGTTTGGCGATAGAAATCGTGTTGCATTTCGTCGGCCAGAGTTCAAGAGACAGAATTGCTTGCTAATTTCGGCTGTCACGAAAATAATCTACATCCTTTTAATGGAGGAAAATGTCTCCCACACGGTAGATAGATGCCCACACGGTCTTTAGGACCTACGAAATTATGATAATTGAACTGATTGTGAATAGCATTACAAATGGGATTCAACAGGTCGCTTTTTGCCTCATTCGCAGTCAAGTTTATCATATGTTGGCCTGGTGACGTAGCAGGATTGAAGATCTTTCTCACGAATTCTACTATCGGCACCCTGTGGCATTGCGTGATTTTCCAAGTAAACATGCAACAGTATGAAGGTCGCTTCCGTGAAATGAGAGTAATTTATTGATTATGTCGTTTCGTTTCACTTTCCTCTGAAAAACTGGATGCTTATCATCTCTGCGGTGCCCTGAATGTGTAAGCGGATGTGTTTGTGGGGATTGAGGGTCATTCAATAGACAATTTTGAATGCCGATTCTACGCCCATTTGATGATCTGAGTCTACCAGATGCCCGGAAATGGCACTCCCTATGGTTCCTGTTCCTCCATGTTGTAGCCACCGTGGACAATATTACTTAATTCTTTGGGATGGCCAAAGTAGATTGCATTACTTTGCACCTGAACAAATAGATTAACATTGAGGTGGCCAGCTTTGGCAACACATCCTTATTAGAATTTCGGATAATCGGAGAGCTTGCAAATACACAGGAAAAACGAGCTGAGTTGAATGTTCCATTCACCGCACGTGTTAAACATCTGTTGACAAGGTCTGATATGGCATCTCCTTTGAATGGCATACGGATAAACAGTTCCTTCTTGGTGATGTCATAACTTGGAGCACAATTGGGTCTATCTTCAAGATTTTGTCCTATAAAGCGCTCAAGGTAACCGTTTACCTTGAGAGGATTTAAACTTCTTCTTCCATGGCCTCCTGTGAACATAACTTCCTCGCTCACGAGGCTAAGCATTGGACTCGATTTCTTTTATGTCGTATGGGTAAAAAACTGAGAAAGTTGGTGTAATGTCCAGCCCACGTTTGCCTTCTATGCATCTTCCTTTCGACTGTTCCATTGGTGTTCCGGTGTATGGAGAAATCCAGAAAGGCCAATGTGTCGTTCTTTTCGGTCTCCACCGTGAACTGAATGGCTTTATGAACATTGGTGAACGTCTGTTTTGTTTTTCTACCTGTGTCTTTATTTCTAAAGCAGAAAATATCATCCACGTACAGCCGATAAAAGTTCATTTCTTGGATCTCCTGTTTCAATGTAGTGCTCTCTAGTTTTGCCATGAATATATTCGCTAAGACTGGACCTAATGATGGTTCCATCCCTGCACCATCACATTGACGATACAGCTTTCAGTTAAACAGAAGTTGGACGTCAAAAGTACACCTGAGAAGGAGTTCTTTCAGGTCCTTCCGTTGTATGTTTGTTGGCACTTGATTGGTTTCAATGTAGTCACAAACGAAATCAATAATCTCTAAGATGTATACGTTGGTGAAAAGCGAAGTCACATCCAGAGAAAACATTGGATCATTTTTTGTTTCCCTGTTTGATGGTTTCAACAAGTTCCAATGAATCTTTGAGACTGTATTTGGTGAGACTCGTGCGTATGGGTACCAATTTAGCTGTCAGCCATTTGGCTGTTTCATGATACAGCTAGTTTATCATAGATAGAGTTGGTCTTAAGGGTGTGTCTATTTTATGAATCTTCGGTAATCCATATAACCGTGGAATGGTACACCCGCATGGCTTGACTGTTTCCAAAGTGAGCTAGTCTAAATAGCCTAGATGTTTCATAGACTTCAGTACATTTATAATCTATTTCTCAGCATAGGCCGCCTTCGGTATATTAACTCGGTGGTTTACTAGTGAACTGAATTCCGGTCGCCGTCATGCCACTTGGAAACCTGTAGACTATTTGCCATGGTTTCAGAGTCAAACACCATAATTTGAGAGCCTTGTGACGTACTTCGAACGATTCATCCCTAATGAATGAATTCTTTATAGACACATGAAAAATACTAATTATTTTGCAGAGCAACATAAGTATAAATCACAAAATTCTTCGCATAGTTGTACGAATAAGAAATTGTGACTATCGTAGAGAATATATTTTCTATACCACCGTAAAGTGATGTACGGGAAAATTCTTTTAAAAAAAGAAAGTTGGATGTCCTGACTAACTTTCATAAGCTAGCATCTATCCTTTTCCGATACGGCCTTGATGGAAATTTTAAAGCATTTAAGCTGTTGGTGAATAAACTTCTCATAGGCCCACAACTTGAAAACTAGCTAAATAGAATGTTAGTTTTCATCCAAGACTTGATCCTAATGAACAGTAGCTCTTATCAACGGGCTCACGATTTCACTTGTTGCGAAAGTACTAGGTCGTTGCATATTCTGACCACCTGCAACATATAATTATTATTTCTAAAAACTTAGGGATTCGTTTTGAGAAGCTAACAAGAACACGAAATCAGTACTACACGCGCTACTTAGCTTCATGTGCTCGGTAGGTTAACAGATTTAACCTTTGCTGACCCCATAGATTACGATCGTTCCCACCTGTAAAAAATTCATTCATTTGTAGATATTTCTGCTAGTTAAGAACAGATGATACAATTGGACATTCCACTTAACATATTCACAAGCATTGGTAGTGAACAGAGTCAAGAAAACCTAAAAACAGTCCCGATGTTTTTCAGAAGTAACACAAAATTGTAAACCGTATTTCTAAAATCAATATGTAGTGGCTCTGAAAAGGACGACTTTTGGGTAGGGATCCAGCGTTTCTTGTAACATTCTTAAATAATGTGCTGTGCCTGGTAGAAGCACGGGACCAATTATTCGTGGCTCGTGGTCCCCACACACACACACACACACACACACACACACACACACACACACACACGACTGTCTGTTTAGCCCGTGTTCATTTTGATCCAAAGATATTTTGTAACGGCGTCGGTGCAGTGGTATGCAACGGTGGCTGAAGGCATGATAACTGTAGAAGCAACTGAGCTGGACGGGTGATTTTGACCTGACCACAGGCGATATGCAAACGGAAGCGAGCACGTACCAAGGCGTGATCTGAAACCGCAGATCTAGACCAAACGATCCGTAAATATCACTGGCTGTGCTAATTTCTGTTTTCGCTCCTCATTACGTTAGCAGTAGCTAGATTAAGAATTTTTCCGGTGTTCAGCAAAGAGAATTGCTTTGGATTTCGCCCTTTCAAAACTAATCAACTACAGCGCGATTTGCCAACTAGAGATTAAAAATCCCCAAAAATGCAAACTAATCCATAACTACCAAATGGGCTCAGTTGAACACACATAGTTTTAGACCTCCTGGTTGTTTCTGGCGGACCATCACGACGACACAGCATGTTGGCGTGGTGTGATGGCTTGCGTGCCTCCATGACCTAAAGAGCTATTCAGGATGGCTTCTTTGAACCGGAGATACAATCATGCGTGACAGGTCAAGGGGTAGAGGCCAGACGAAGTCCAGTCTCCAAACCAGGTCTTCGGCAACACCTGATTCTGACAACTATGTCCCTGGAGAAGACACTCCAGCAAAAAAACTCGAAGAGGAACAGTTTACCGATCAAAAATCCTCCATTAGATGGATGCACGAGTGACGTGCTTGAGGTTTTTCTCGGCGGAGAGAGAGATCAAAGCACTTCACTGGGCAGCTATCGCCCGTTTAAACTGAGCAGACCCCGGCCCAAAGCATGCTGCTTCTTCCACGTCCCGCTTGCTCCATTGGGTGCATGGGGCTGAGGACTGAATCCCAAAAGCGGATCGATAACGAAGCGCCAGCGAACACAAGACAGCATACCTGCAACGATCAGGTCTCATGTGACAGACCAAAAGAAGCTCCTGAACGGGTTCTTTGGCCACCTCCTCGTGCTGAGCAAGCGCCCCACTGCCTTGTGCGTCAGACTTTTGAGTCAAAGGCTCCGGTTGGAGTTCCTAAGTATAAAGCCTTCTGTGATGTGGGCAGCCGCGATAAATGGTTCGCCCAGAAAGCACCAGTATCTTTCCGGTAAAGGGCCTTACCAATTTCCCCTCTTTTAATTGAAGGTCGAGGCAAAACGCCACGGGTAATTGCGGCTATGATGAGAGCAGTAGTTAAGGAGTCGAGTATAAACCGAATGCAATTCTTGAGCATAAATTTTCACTTTACTAGGCTGCCTTAAACATCCCCACACCATATAAGATAGGGCAACAGACTGCTGTCACTATATTTCTTTAAAACTTCAACACAAATGTATGTTGTGTCTCCGCAACACGCCTACAAGACCCCACTTCTGTAATAACCAATCGTACCCCAGATACCACCTGTCTCTCACTTCACTCTTCGCCTGTCGGGTGACTCGATGTCTAGTGCCCGTGGTCAAGCTGGCGTTGGGATCGCTTTGAGCATGAGCTGAGCGTGCACTGCTGGATTGGATTCCAGTCAGCAGTCCTTTGTGTACAGTTCGGTTGGATGATCTTGAACGTGCCAACAGCAATACACTGAAGTGTCGATGCTTGTTCGTCATAACTGTGGATATATCCGCCGACTGCAATTCCAATGAGACCAAGGATAAATTCTACCGGTGTTTGTCTCAGCTACCTTGAAGCGTGCATTCAGCTGACGTGGTGGTTATTACTGGGGATTCCAACATCCAAGTTGACTGTTTGGGTGATTGCGAAGGACACGTAGGAGGCCCGTTTGCTATCCTGGCCGATCGCTCTGACCACAAATAGTTTGTAGCAAGTAGGAAATTATCACAAGAACCGGTGTAGACACACATGGCGTTCTTCTACCTCTTTAAAACGTTGGACTCACTTTGGCCATATTGTAATTGGTCACCGCTGGTGTGGATCAATCGAAGATAGTCGTTCATTTTGGTCTAGATCTGCGGTTTCAGATCACGCCTTGGTACGTGCTTGCTTCTGTTTGCATATCGCCTGTGGTCAGGTCAAAGTCACCCGTCCAGCACAGTTGCTTCTACGATCACCGGCGATTCGCTTTCCAGGTACGACTGTCTACATTGTTTTTAATGCAGCCGGATATTCTGGACCCAAATTAATGTCGGCAGCAGCTCAAGAAAGCCTTGCACGCCGCTTCCAGTACCACATAAGACTCTGGTTCAAGTAGGCCTCACAACCGAAGAATATCTTCGATATCGATACGATTGGCCGCAGTGATAGCAGTTAAACGACGGAAACCACCGAGTTGCAAACAGAGAAAAACTATTTGTATTTTGTATCTGGATTTATACGACAGACTTTTGCAAGCCACGTGCTTGCATTCCAGTCAAAATGCTCTGACAAAACTGGGCTAAAATGAACGAAATATACGACAATGGGCTCTAAAGGCGTATAACAGCGAAAAACGAGAAGAAAACACCAACTAAGTTAAGAAAGTAAATCCGTTTTACTCTTGTCTTTGTTGGTCAGTACCCACGCCAGATGGAGTTTTTGTACAGGTTAATTCAGGACGAAAGGTGTCAAAATTCAGATCTGGTGGGTGATAGAGAAAGACAAAGAGATCATTCAGAGTGTAATGGATGCTTTGGATCCTGTTATATCTTGTGGGCTAGAGCTACGCAAGACCTAATATATTGTTGGACTAGTTCATTGAAAAGAAAGTCAAATGAGAGGGATAAAACGCGACTAATAATTACCAATCCACGACGAAAGGCTTTGAAGTCTTGTCTCAAAAGGGCGGGGGAGGTTACTCGAGAACAATAGAATAAGACGGGAAGAACATATCGAAGAACAAGCTTGGAGATAATTGTTGTTGGTGTGCGAAACTGTCTGAGTCTTCTTATTGAGAAAGATAGACCTCGCAGTTTACCGACACAGTACCGGATGTCAGATCTCCATCGTAAACTGTCTAACTCCCGGATACTTGACGGAACTAATTCTGGATGAGGATTTGGAATTTAATGCAACAGGATCAGTAGGGAAAGGTGAGCGAGAGAGAGACAGAAAACACATTCTACACATTTAGATGGATTCGGTTTTAGACCCAAATGGGAATAGAAACATTCTTTTTGAGATAGGTTTTCATCGCATTTCCCAAAATCCGGGTAATTAGAAACAACTTGATGAAGGACAACTTCATCAGCATATGTAA
This sequence comes from Fasciola hepatica, assembly GCA_948099385.1. Taxonomy (NCBI): domain Eukaryota; kingdom Metazoa; phylum Platyhelminthes; class Trematoda; order Plagiorchiida; family Fasciolidae; genus Fasciola; species Fasciola hepatica. The sequence goes on from CANUEZ040000053.1 coordinate 5,106,377, forward strand.
ATATGCTGGGTGGAAAATAAACTGGAAGATTTTTGATGTAGGTTGAAAATAGAAAAGGGGATAGTACTGCACCCCGGAGTGAACCAGAATTGTTACCAAGTGGCTTCGAGGTGTTTTGCCCGACTTAATTTTGTTGAACTCGACTATGGAAATAGTTCCGCAGCCAGAAAAGTTGTGCCGGACAGTCAAAAGCTTCAAGCTTCTGAAGAAGACGAGATCGGGGTACAGAAGCAAATGCTGAAGAATAATCAAAAAGGAGGAGGAAGGCTGTCGGGACCAGCAGCCGACGACGTTTTCGGTTCGTGAGTAGTTTTTAAAATGTCTGCGGCAGAAAAATGTGCAAGGTCTGCGGACACACAAGGAAAGTATGAAGAAGACCTGTTATTGGAGGGATATATAAATCTAGGATTGATGTGATTCACGTAGACCTTACCATTTATGTGTTCGGTCTTCTGGCCTCAAAAGTCTTATGCCATCCCAAGAGAGCTTAGGATTCTTGATCTGCAGAAAGTCTCTAGCGAAGGAAGTATCCAAATGGTTGATCTCTCTCTTGCTCAGCAGAGAAGGTCTCCTGACTTCTGAACTTCGTCGAGGCATATGTGAGATTTCCTTTTGTCTTCTGAGTGCTTTGAGCGTTGTCGAGGCAATCCTACCACAAATAGTGAACAGCGCTTCAACGGGGCAGCACAAGCTCTAGATGGCACATGGGGTTTCAGTAAACAGTTCTGGGGCCTGGAAGATTGAGGGCGTAGAGGAAAACCATGGGAAGGCAAAACCAGTATCTGTATGAAGACGGGGCGGTTTGTGAGGAGAAAGATTACGAAGGCGAAATCTTGCCTGATTTGAAGAAGTGAATAATCTATGGACAGTGTGTGAACAGATTTTTGATCCCAGAAGAAACAAGCTATGGTCACTTGTGGAGAGAGGGGTTTTCAGTTTGAGAGAAAATAAGCGAGGGTGATTTGTAACGACTGTTTACCACAGAGTTCGCTCTCGTGGGAGGGGTACTGATATCAGTTAATTTGAACGATAAAAGCCGATAAGTATTAGCATGTTCAAAATTACCAACGATCACATGTAAATGTTCGTCTAGGAAGGGAGTCAGAAATGGTACAAAAGCGTCCTAAAAGAGGGATATATTGGACTGTACACAAAAAAGCCGCTTTATACACGTTAGTGACAATATTGCTTCTGAAACGAGCAAATCCAAGGAAACGTTGAATAGGAAGACATTCAATTCCATTTGGAGAGTATTTGAAAACAACGGTACACTTGTAGCAATGGCCATCTTCGTTCATACTTTTACCACGTTCATTGTTTAACTGAACGCTGACTGCCAAGCTCGGTTGCCATTTGACCGTTGCTCTTGCGCACGCTCCCAAATACACGCTAACCACTATCTCTCCCAATCGCCTTCTTGTTCTCACGGGTAGTGGAGAATACCGTTCTGGTTAACATATTCGTATAGTGCCGAGCATTAGAGCAACGTGCTAGTGGTCCCCGCAGTATAAAGGACCGAAACACGCGTTCACTAAGGAAACCGCGAAGTAAGGTCTAATCAACCTTACCCACTTGCCTCTCCAGGCTGAGTTAACCTAAGTCACTACCCCATCTGCATATTTTTTTTATTCTTCAGCACCCGATCTTGCCGATGACACTGGAATCTGTCTATACATACCAGAGAGTCGTCAACATTCTCATTAAGCCAAGATTCCTGAATATATAATGCGCACGTCTGTGAAATGCTTGTTAAATCCGGCAATACTAAGAGAGAACGAACATTAGTACTGATCACATAGGGCACCGTCATTTTGGATGGAGCAACAGAGCTAAATGCAGCTTGCCAACCAGCACATCCACTTTTTTGTAGTCCAATTTTCCTTTTTGGTAACCAAAGCAATGGAAATTCACCGAGCGAACACACAATATTATTTCTAATATCCGAAAACTCCAGTAGAGAATACCGGTGGCGTTTAACCGTGAAAACTGAATAAGGTAATATTAAATCCATTTTGTCAGGAGCAGAACATTATGCTTACCACAGTGGAACACACATGTCCGTAATTTTTCGTCGAGCTTTTTCTCGTTGTCTGTAGTATGCATTGTGTTGATAGGCAGCGAAATCATCCTGGACGTCAGTCGTGCAATACTGTGATTCTGACTTCTCTTAAAATTCTTCATCAGTTAGGTGCTCGCAGATCTATCCCTGCGGATGCTACTCAGAAGCAAAACTCCTCCGGTAATTTGGGATAAACATCAGATTCCCAGGAAATGGCGTGAACCAGTGTTTGTGCCGATTTACAAGGTGACGGGTCCTCTTATAAAAACCACAGAGGAATTAGATTGGTAAGTATTGCATCCGAACTGCTCGCCGGGTTAATTCTCTGCCGGTTATCTAACCCCTTTGGAAGTTGTATGCGTGAGAATCAAGCCGGTTGATGACCCAGGTGGGGTTGTCTCGATCAAATATTTGCCGTGTGACGAATTTTGGAGCACAGACACATCTTCCGTAAGTTGACAATCTGTCTTTCTTGATCTGAAAGCGGTATTCGACTCAGCCAACCACACAGTTCTTCAGCGCTGCCTCTCGAGTAGGTGCACCCACGTAAGTGAACAGCTGAAGCCGAGTTCGCGCTTACGGTGATCTTTCACCCGAGTTCACCACGAGAAGTGGTGTTCATCAGGATTGCCCTCTTTCGAACTTCCGCTTCAATTTTGTATTTGAATTGATTCTTGTGATAGTCGTATCCTCGCGAGCTGAGAATTTATCTAGATAGACTGAGCGACGAAATAGTAATGTTAGAGATGTGTTTTGCACCTTCAAAATGTAAAATACTGCTGCAGGACTGGGTTGGCTCAACACCAAACCTTGTGTTGGCGAGGGAAGCTCTAGCTGAAGTGGATAAATTTTGTTGCCTGGGCAGTTACATCTCGCCAGGTGGTCAGATATCGGACGAAGTGTCATCGCGTATACAGAAGGCGCGATTGGCTTTGCCATCCACAGTCATCCGTGGTGCCGGTGTGACGTCCGATTGTCTCTCAAGGGTCGAGTATACACTGCGGCAGTCAGATCGGTTCTTCCATACGTTTCAGTAACATGACCGTTCAGGTTAGAAGATAGGCGAAGACTGCCGGTATTTGAGTATCAATGTACTCATATCATTGCTCGAATATGGTGGGAACACCGTACCAGCAATGCTGGGGTTAGGAACGAACGGTCATTCAGTGGAATAAGTACTGAATTCAAGCATGTCAAGGTGACTGGGACATGTGTTACGCATGCTCACCGATGGACCTCCTCGTCGTACGCTGTTCTGCGAGACGGGTAGCGGTTGGAAGATAGTTGCAGGTGTGTAGTCGTTCATCACAGGAGATAGATCAAGGTGGTCAGTCCATGGCAGTAAATTAAGAAAACCCCGGTCGGTGGACTTGGCGAAGCAGGATGTGCGAGACATCCGGGTTGGGGTCCAGGTGGTTAGAAACATCAAGTGACACGGCTAGGTGCCACAGCCAGTGGCGCAGTTGCATCCCGGCTCTTTCTTTTTCATCTCTTTTTCCGTGTATTACTTTGTTTTGGGTTCTGTTCCACCTTATGCTTCTATTCTTTTTCACCTTGACTCGACGATGCTGAGAGTACGGACTCGTGACACGTTTTGTTTACCGAGGCGTCGTAAATCAGGAGCAAACTAATTACGCGCACGCCAAACAAAGACAGATAAACCTGGATGCTTGTGGGCACAAAAAAGTATGTTTACTATATGAAGTCATATGTGGGAGTACTACACAGGAAGCTCAGATATGATTGGTCTCTGGCTGAAGACGCTGGTTTGAGGTTGATGGATGGTTTGTGGAACAAATGTTACAATCTCACGACGGTTAAGTTTTTCACTACACCTAAGTTTTTCTGTAGATGCACTAATAATACGTGGAACCTTACGTACACGGTGTTTTGACATTTCAAAAAGTTATTTCATTTTTCTGAATTATCGAAAATATGTAGTTTTTCAGATATTTCATTGTCAGATTGTTGGTGACAACAAGTATTTATGAAAAGTGCAAAACTATCTCGTTTCAAGCAATAGTGCAATTGATTCAAAATGGCGTTTCACAGCTGCGTTCTATTTCCCCATATTAACTTTGGGTGTCGAAAAGACCTCACTATTATCATTCGAATGGGAACAAATTGGTTTGTTTGGGACATTCCTTTCCGGAGTTGTGAGGGAAGGTGTCCGTACGGACGCGTCGTCTTTCTGTCAAGGTTGTTTCTCTCGTCTTTCTATTGTTAGGGTCGAAGTTATGGGCATCAGACCAGTCTGAGATTTGACTGACGTCAAAGAAAGCAAAAATTACAGCAGGTTTCTGAGATGAAAGCTGAAAGACGTGCATGTGTGAACAAGAAGTCTGTGAAATTACTGAATAAGTTTAGTGTAAAAAGTCCTAGAATGTGGAGACTGTATTCAAAATTTTGTTCTTGTAAAGTCTAAGCTCGAACGCGCAAAAAATTTCACAAACGTTAACGGAAGATGAATCGTCTTTCCATTTACTTGGAAACGAAGCCATGATTGAGAATACGGATATTTCAAGGAAATGAATAAATGACGAATATGTGCGAACCTGCAGCCATTTTATCTATCTTTACTCTGTGAGGGCATGACACAGTTGACAGACGGTCTAGTCGCACTGGCAGATAGGACGTCAGTGCCCGTCCAGAATCCAGGCCAAGGCCTGAATCAAAGGAACCGTGAACAAAAGGACGGCGGATCGATAAGACGAGGATGGATTCCCGCCCAGCCGTATCACCAATCAACCAACAGGAAGACGATGCCAGTTTGAACCAATTACTTCGTGGTGCAACGACTGGTGGCCGTAACTCTTTCATTCCATGTAAACAATATACTTTGGGCTAATAAACTAAGGGGGTTCGAAGGCAGAAGTCTCTTCACTAGAGCTGGTGGGATGGGCCAAAAACATACTTTAACACATGACACCCAGAAACATGCTCTGACAGCCCTTATTTCAGGAAACCAAGAAACTCTGGTGACACGTCACTAGTATATCCATCTATGCACGGCACGGTATTCCGTTCAATCGCCTTCATTTTCAACCAAAACAAGGAAAATATTGGCACAAAAATAGCTTTATTTACAGTGAAGCAGCAAGTTCACATCACCGAAGACGATTTTTCAAATAGCAAAGAATCTGGTTGGCTGCTTCCCGACATGTCCCGCTTACCCAGGCTATTTTGATCACTAGAGGACCGCTTAAACTGGAACTTAGCAAGTTCTGATCATCATCTGCATCTGCATCGGAAGTGTCCGAATGTTTTGTGTCGTCTGCATGTTGTTCAACAAACACATCCGCCTGGATAACAGGCTCGGCTTTCGCAACAGGACACTCTTCATATTGTTCAGTAGGGATCTGTGGAACCTCCTCGTACCAGGCATCCGCTTCGTCACAAGCCTCATCAACCACACGTGCTCGTTTGGTTTCGTCTGCATGGGCATCCGAAATGTCCGGTGTTTCTGGCAGTATCGGGACTCCCGGTCCAAGATAGGTAGTATTTTCAGACTCCGGGTGAGCACGTTTCGAACCAACGAAAAGGGAACATATCCCATTCACAGAACTATCAGTGGTGTTTGACGATGGTGTCGGTGGTCTGAGTAATTCTTGTTCCATGGGCGCATTTGAATTAGTTGAGTTAAGCGTTGAACGTTGGGCCTCTCGCCGTTTGCGTCTGGAGTGTGTCCAAGTGTTCTCTGAAGCAGTGATCGACAGATGGATTCCGCCCAATTCTGCCCGATTTTTCTGGTCCAGAACCCGCATCTGGAAAGTGAGATAAATGGATTGAAATGAAGTGCCAAGTAACAGAGTATCTGTCAATCATTATACTAAGTCTCAGTCACAACGCTATCATGTTTCATTCCTAACATCGATTTAGAGGGTGTCTGTAAACCACACATTATGTTGAACCGCCGCCGCTAGAATAAACAAAATAGAAAATCTACTTCCTTTATCCGATAAACAACACTGCAAAACACTTCTGGATAGGAGCCCCGACGAACAGAAGATTTTCGAATCAGGAAGTGGCAGGAGGGAGAGAATCGAACCCAAGACGTGGAGGACAAAACTTCACAACGATAACCGTTTGATTACTGTCGGCCAGGTAATCCATAGCAGAGCATAGCGTCCACTGAAAATCGTGTAGTCATCACCGATTTGAAATTTATCGTGATAAGAAACACACTTGGGGTGTCAGAGCAGATATAATGACCTCTTGGGATGTGCCTGAGTGCGCGTTGTCTTCCGCTGCAACTGAGAACAGCTTTTCTAGCCGGTAGAAGTACAAAACTAACAAGCACTGGCAATATTTACCAGTGAATTCACCACATTGAACAAGAAAACTTGCAATCCTGGGAGAGGCCAGGATGCGCTATCATTACCAATAGTTCCGGTTCCGCTACGACCGAATAGGTACCGTTGTACAATTCATCCTACTTAATTGTTTTAACAGAAAAGTTACCGACTTATATTTGGCACATAGGAATGAAGCCATTTTGTTTGGCCATAACGCGGAGGTAATGCCACACACTTTGGAACACCTGGTGATGGAAGCAAACTTACGGAAAACGGAACTCATACCGTCACACCTCAGCTCGGACTAGGCAATATGGCTAACTTTGACCACCTTTTGTTGTCTCCAGCTGAATAAAAACAAGGCTGCCCTGATTAAGGATTTTTTAACCCTGCCATAAAAGACGTACTAAGAAGTGGCTTTTCTGGTCGGTCAAACGGTGAAGTTGAACAGAGCCCACGGAACTGAGTTTTCGGCATGCAATATGTTGAGGTAAACCTCGTTGGGCGACTATGTTCGATGCACAACACGCTTTGGACCATTTGACGATTATTATAATTACTACTATCACTACGATTATCATTATACATTGAGTCTGGAATCAGACATGTAGCCGACACCACAAAAATAAAGGTAATAGGAAGGAAAATTGGATGAAAAAGACAAACTGTTTTCTTTAAGGTGGTTTCACTGCACGCAGTTTTCTATTTTTTAAAAATTTAATTTGATATTTATGGGGTCAGCGATTTTCTCAAGCATGCCGCGCAGCATTCGCATCACGAGCTTCCAAGAAATGTCCGTCAACGTTTCTAACCAGCAGCGACTCCCATCTCTTTGGTCTCAAACAGGGAATCGCTACGGACCAACTGAGGCCGGTGCTGACATAAACTTTTTCATACTCCTACCCCAAGTGATGGCTTAACCGCCACGTTGCTTCTTCCATCTGTACCCAGGAAGCGCAAAAAGTGCTCTGAATAGTGAAAGATGAATCGCCATGCGTAGAACGTGCCAAGTCACTGGAGGCAGTATAGAGCGATTAATTCTACTAGGGGGCGGTTATCCACTTCATCATTGCTCACACGATATTTCCACGAGACGCGAGCAATGATCCGTAGATACCAGAAAGTCACCGAGTGTCCTGAGCGCACAACGGCTAGGGTTCACAAAAACAGAGGAAAACGCTGAGCACTGTAGTACGGCAAACTCGTTCACTCATTGGCATGGACGACCTGGCGGCACCACAAGTATCGCAAGTCCACAAGTCAGTCTGGTCTTCACTGTTCGTGATGTAATACCCTCTTCAATAACACCTACAACTGCAACGTAGCTCAAGAGCTACTTGAAGCCATTGACTAATTGTTACTGTTCTTCGGAGAGCGTGAGTGCAGGCACAGACTCCTGCCAGTCTTTTAAAGGCACTTAACACTTAGATGAGACGAAGCACATACCACATATGGATGACCTAGTCGCCAAGCGGTTCAAAACGTGTTACACTGCCTGTGCGTTGTTACCAAGCAAGATTTTTGACGATTATTGTACCGCATTGTACAGCAGACGCTTAAGTCCATCCAACCATGAAGTACTTTACCAAGACTGGAGGGAACTTGAGCCATTTAAGCGACTAATTGGAAATACATTTTGTGCTCGTACACGACAGCATTAACGCAGAACCGCATAACTTTACATGCACCATAACTAGCAAGTAGTGATGATGTTTTATGACTATTACCCTTGTCTGCTAGTATGCGGTGAATAGCTATGCTCAAAACCCAAGCAAAACCATTGTCGCGCCACTACCAGTGGGCCACAGCTATGACGGAATATGAGCCTCTGAGGGAAAATGGAACAGCAATATTTTACACTGGATTAACCCATACGTTTCTCAGAACACAACGTCCATACACGGTATTACATATGTGACCTGCCTTCATTCTTCGGGATTTCATACAGTCTTGTCGGCAGATTCCACGATGTAGGTTATGCACGAATTCTTTATCTTATGCACCATTAAAACCTTGCACTTTTAACTCCGATGGCCAGTACGTAGGTAGACCTTCGACTACTCTCTTTAGAACAGAAAATGTTTTTCAAATACGTTTCAAATCTGCGCCATTAGAGGGTGACTGTATGAACTGGACCTTGAGGATGAGCATAAACTTACAAGACTAACAGCGAATAATTACCCGACGAATCGTTCTGCAGGACTTCATTTACAAACCTCTCATGAAGAAACCATGAAGCGTTATCCTGAAAACCCATTACCTACCCAGGTAACTTACTTTCGTTGACTTCCGGGACTTTTTCAGTCATAACGGTGAGGATTCCCCAACATTTGAGACGTCTCAAATGGCAGCTCATTAACAAAGCTGAACGTGTTTTATTCCGATCCAAATCAATTATGGTGGTTGGTGTGATATATCGACTATCGGTGCGATAATTCCTCGGGAGATAATCGTACATCAAATGACGTATTTTTAAGCCTTCTGCAGCTCATCATATTTCTAACACTCATATGGTAAACAAACCTATCACCAAAAAACAGGCCTCATGACTTGAATCCCCTGATTAAAACAATGCGTGCCCTCATTCGTTGGGCTTGCAATACAGCCTTCGTATCATGTGATACTAGCTGCATTGATAAATGCCTCTACCTTATATCGAACATGGAGTACGAGGGTCTGGGAACATTCCCGCGCTGGATTAAATCCGGGGTTTTCGGTATTATTTTTGATCGTAATGCACAAGATCGTCCCATTCATTCGATTTGCTAGGTATCGTACTTCGGGTGGTTTCTCTATGATTATTAAGATATTCGATGCACCTACTCACGTCAAAACACTGAGCAAGATACGGCCAAAAAGACAAACTTATAGGCTTCTGCAATTTAACTTTAATCCTCATTAGGAAGGTGCCGAGAAAACTCAATTTCAGTGGGTCTTTTCATCGTTGTAGCGATAACAATGTAGGTGGTTAACGAAGCGCGCCCAAATGATCTTGAAAACAACGCCATTACTAATGTGAACTGGTATTTCATTTTTTCAGTAGGTTTGACAGTCATGATCAAAAAGCATTTCTAAACCATATATGCCGTGGACTTACCAAATAATGAAATAATTTCTCTTAACATTATGGCATAGGTACAACCACCAGAAATATATTGGCCGAAGATTTATCCAAATATATGAACTAGTTTTAGTTTCTGAGAACGGAAGAAGTCTCCGAGTTTACCAAAAAACCGACTCCCCATGTGTTTTCATTTTTGTGGCGTCTTTGAAGCCGCGAGAAATGTTTTTGAGATGTGTCCCGACCCAGCTGAACTGCATTCTGCACCGGACTACTTTTACACTCCTCAGTAGGCAAATTATCGAGGACCCACTTGGGCTCCGAGAGTCCTGCTTGATTGCTTAGGCCGTATATTTTGCATACTGAGAGAATTCTTGCCGGTAAAAACTTCCGTGAGATGAAGATTATCGACGGATAAATATCAGCATGTTCTCGGATCCTCGGCACTTTGAAAACAGTTATTTTTTAAAATTTTATGAAGCTAGTGGTTCAGATTGCTTTTCGACAGTCGCATTGCGTTGGTAACAAGTTAATGTTATTAATACCAATTCCGTCTGAGTATATCAAACTATTAAAAAATTGGGCCTGTAGAGCATGTAAAATACGATCCACGTGGTACATACAGAATACCTTGAAAGCACGTAAAATCCGTGATCATGCCTTGAGCATGTCCTGATCCCGGTCGAAAAATGTACCATTACTATTGTGGTGGAGTATATATTCTACTTAGTAAGTAGTTGATTGCTGAAGACGGAACTATGGACGATTGTGGATTAACGAACACAGCTAAGTTCAACAATTTAGACGCAATAAGGTAAACGACGATCTGCAAACAACATGACTACTCCTCCGTTGGATGATGACTGTTTTCAAGTAAACAGGACAGCGACTTGGCAAATGAGGATGTTTGTAACGTTTCGTTTGTTTTGTCAATGTCCGAACACGTTAGTCGCAATGAACAACCTATTACCCAGGCACGTCTTGTGGATTATAAAACTATTTCAAAAGATCCCTGACGTGAACCATTGGGAGTATTACCACTCGGACAGCGAATCAGATATTGTAGTCTCTCTAAGGCCATAAGTTTTTTTCTGTCACTCATCGGGAACCGCAAATGTGTCATGACACTTTAAATAATAAACCGATGAATTCAGTTATGTAAGCACGAAGCAACGAGCGGTATCCCACTCCCAACCAGAGGTCAGTTAACCAACTGCATTACAGCACGTCGTTGCGGTCCAAAGTGCTTTTAACCCTTCCGCCAACAAAAAGGTTTCAGAATAAACAGAACAGCCTCCCTGTTTACGCTTTATTCGTGGATTATCTTTCGTTCTGAGTAGTTCATCAATACGCCGATGTATATACTGAGGCCTCTGTCGTGTCTTGTTTGCAAAGCGGTGAACTGAATTGTCCAGGTGACACGCTGCTGACCACTTTGTTATGCGGAGAAAACATTCTCTCATCATCAGCCTTTTTGGCACCTACGACCGCCTAAAACATTGACAAAACGTGCAGAGTTATCCACGTCGTCGACCAATTTGACACCTACCGTGTGTTCTCCACTTAGATCTGTCTTTTACTAATTAGCCAAATCAACACCACTAATCCAATCCGACTACGCGTGGGTATTGTGTTTAGTCTCATGATTGGAACAATTTCACTTAAAAGGCTTTATCAAGCTGTCAAATAGAGACGGGTGATAATCACTGCACACGCTGTGGTTCTTTTTTTCAACCGCGCTAGTGACTACGTTTAAAAACAACAGAAAGTGGGTAGTTTGCAATAAGATTTACATGCCTTCAACGTATTTTATACGCACTATAGGGACCATATTTTTCATTCTATTACTAGTGCGACAGATCCAAATTTCTAACTGTGTGAGGTATATTCAGACGGAATTGGTATTAATAACATTACCGTGTTGCCGCATGCGATAAGACTGTCGGAAAGTAATCGGGGTCACTAGCTTCATAACCTCTTAGGCTTCAGAGGAATTGAATACATGCTAATATTTATCCATCGATAATCTTGATTTCGTGGCAGCCTTAACCGGCGAGAATTTCGTCAGTATGCAAAATATACGGTCGAGGCAATCAGGCCGGACGCTTACATGCCAAGTGGATTTTTCGATAATTTGCCCACTGGGAAGCGTAAAAGTAATTCGATGCAGAATGCAGTTCAGATGGGCCGGGACACATTCCAAGAATATTTTCTCATGACTTAAAACACACTGTAGATCGTCGTATAATGAATAAATGCAGTAAAAAGCTATTCGTTATAATTATTAAAAGAGTGTGGAGGAACTCACCTTCAGTTGTTTGAATTCGTTACGAAGCCAACAGAGCAACTCATCCACCGTGTACTTGGGCAAGCAACTGACTGTTGCCGGTAGAACAAGTGACAACGGTGGGCGTTCCGACTTGCGCAACCGACGGAACTCTGACTGCTGAATTCAGATGAAACGGAGGAGACTAGTCACTAAGTGGTTTAGCGAAGATTTAAAAAGATCAGTAGTGTAGTTCCAACGAAGGAGCAATCGACAATTTTGATTCTGGGTTACAAAGACGGATGGGCCACCTAACGAACGAGTTTTGCCATGTAGTTTTTTTAAGATGAAAAATGAGAACTTTATCATACACTTATAGAATTTATAACAGCCCAGGGAATTAAAACCTCCCAGGAAGACATAACTCCATATTTCGAACACGTCGATGAGACCACCTTTCTGTGACAGTGAACGAGCAAAAATGTCTGCCTAAAGATTGAGATATTGAAGTATGACGAACTATGCCTCATCTGAGTGTACAGCGCTCGTTCGTGGCTGGTGGTAACTGATGCCTGAAATCGTCATTTGTTAAGATCAGCCACAAACAGTATCTCGTCTAAGATCCCTGGCGGTTTCTACCAACCTGTGACACTTGTGGCACCGCTAAGACACCAGGTGATTTTTGGATGAACGAGTGCATAGCGTCTTGCTATCTGATTAAGAAGCCTGACCAGTCAGCGTTGACAATGCTCGAAGACTTACTGTTTCTGATGTCTCTGAAGCACTGTTTGTTGAAAATAGTGAATGAACAACGGAGATTCGTCTAAAAGTACAACGTGTAGAGAGCCATCCACTTGCCATTGGAGTCATAATGCATCATTTTCGATGGCTCAAAAATCTACGATGTATGTCTATCCGTAGCCTACTCAACGGTTTATCCTCAGAAAGGAAGATGTAGCCAAACATATTTCCAGTCATTTTGTTATCAAGCCATTACAATAAAATTTATATGCAAGCAAAATAAGGAGGAACACACGTAGTCAGGTTGTCAATGGACCGGTTAGCCACCCAACCAATTAATAAGTAGAGGACAGTGTAACATAAGTGCCACGGTCAGTGGCCTGGATGGATATCACGTTCGGAGTTGAGGCCATCAGCCATCAATTTTCAGCACATTCTGAACATGACCGAACGAAGCGATGTGCTGGTCAAACTTTGACCGGGCTAAGAAAGCTGGCTTTGGCAGTGGTCTCAGTTGTTGCATGACCACTTCCGCCCAGGGAATGAGGAACAATGCTGGCTAGATAAATCGTCACGTATGGCACACAGTCGAAGTTCGCGATGCCAGTGCCAGAGGGTTCTGAAGTTGAGCTCCTACAAGCCCTCGGTTGTAAATTTTTCCTAATGTTATGTGTTTGCATCTTACATCTATCCGCAGGCAGTTGTAGCAGACCGTAGAAAGAGTTGGACCACAAGAACACTCACCGGAAATTCGACGCCCGGTAAAAATGTCCACGCCAGTCCCCAACGCATTATGCGACCTTGACAAAGTTCGTAGACTGATGCGCGCGGAATTTTCAGCTTTCTCAAAATCCGTTTCATTGGAACCACGCTGCTCTTCTTGCCCAGCATGACCGTAAATACACTGGAAATGGGACAGGATCATGCACACTTACGGAAGGTGAGAAAAGGAGCATCGCACAAACAAATACCGGCCAAAGTTCGTCAGAAATGCATGGTTCAGTTCAAACAACCATTAGCCATGCAGTGGATGCGGCGGTTCAGGTTGCTACTGCTTAGTAGGCACCTTACTCGAAAACTGAGATAGCTGAGTACAAAAAAAGCGGGAACTAAAAACAACAACAGCCAGTAGATGAAGAAAGTAGATAAATAGGAGAGCACCACTGGCCATATATTCCAATGCATTTAGCTACTGAATGAATGAACACCCAAGAGCTCTAACACGCTCGAAACGGTGAAGTCCGATCGTCAGGCCTTCTATATCTTTCCATTTCACCTTATTTGTTTTCCAATTACAATCAGCCTCAGCGAACGCTAAACGTCGAGAAAGCCTTTTTTGGAGACATGCACAGCATCTGTCACAACCACCTTAGTCTGATGGACTGCAATGCTTGATCGATCGATTTGTTTCCGATACCTAATAATCCAAGCTGTTGTCGTGTACCTACCAGACTCGAGCAACGATGCGAAGATGCTGAGATTCGAATACTGATGTTGTCTGTGCGTCCTCTGCCCACAGTGACCACGTTTCCGAATGACAAAGAAGAACTGACCTAACTGCTGTGGTGAACACTCGACTCTTGATGGACAACTGCATGTCTCGTCCCGTCTGGTAAAACGTGCAAACTCATAATATGTACGTAACGAGACTGTTTGATATCTGTTGTCCGGGGAAGATGAAGCTGTTTAAAAAACAAAACTTATTTGTCTGGTTTACTGTCTCGCCTGACACCGTGAGGTTTAGTGCAGGACCACCCCGATTCTGCGCCGCCATCTCCAAATTTGTGGTCATGTGTTTTCACTGACTGTTAACCGTTCATACATTTCTGAGTTGGATTTTTCAAACATGGAGATTCGACTGTACCGTATCTGCACGGATAGGACTGATCGCATCAATACCATCAGTTCTTTTTTAAGTGTTCTGAGAAAAAGCTACGAGCGGTCACTCGGGTAACACAAATTGTACTTACTAGCGAACATAAGCAGTCTACCGCCACCCAGTTACTTCTGCGGTTCTCCGCCGCAAGTTTCAAATTCACGGTGCTCGATCGTTTAGGAAAGTGTAGGGGGCCCCAGTAATCGTGAGGCATGCTTATCCCACTGCACCCATGCGCAAGCATGGAAGAGCAAAAAAAGGCGCCGTTCGTCAAAGTGATAACCTTATTCATCGCCATGGACTCCAGTAGGCAACGCGTTTTAAAGCGGTTCCATCGAATACAAGCAAATTACATTTCAAACGAAACCGCTTATTCGGATTAGTGACTGATCCCGAAAATGTCATACAACGCGACTCATAAAGAATGCTAGAAAATATGCCGCTCACACCATGCGAACGTGTCAGGTGAGGCGAATAGGACCGTGAATGACTGGGACAAACCACAGAAATCGTGTTCAGTTACCTTCGTTGTCTAAATCCAGTTCACACGTCACCTAAACGCCTGACGATCACAAGAATCACGGGCATACAAACCTTGATTGCAAGCTGAGTGGTTGAATGAACGCACTCGTGTGCGTGCGTGCGTGCGCGCGTGTGCGAGAAGCAGGAGCAGCAGCGGGATTCAACGCGGCATATTAGTGACCGCCTTGACGTTATTGATTGCAGGCACGTGGATGGGACAGGGAAGATGATGCGAGAAGGGATACATCGAAAATCAGAACGTCTTTTCCGATGGGAGTAGGAGGAAGACAAACCGACGTGTGCGTAATTTTTGTGCGCGATTCAATGTGTTCGTTATTAGATTAGAAGATCAGTTCCTCAAAAAACAAGGGGAACACGACGGATTTTCTTTATACTGCACAACAGTACTTGAAGCGTTGTTCCAGAAGACCAGAGACTATTACAAAACTATAGAATAAGATAGGGAGAACACATTGACAGATGTAAGCAGACAGGATTGACTGCAGGGACCGAATGTGTGGTCCTGGAATTGGTCTAGTCCCTGACTGCGATATACTCATAGATCTGATGGCTATAACGCACGCACGCACGCACGCATGCACGCATATCACCTTGAACTCGCCCATACCATGAACAAGTTGCATCAACTAATCAAACTTCTGTTTCGATTCATACTTGCTTGTTAATTCGTTGCCCACTGAGTGGCCCTTCTCGACCGCATGCGATTGCATGTACCACCTGCACTTGTGATAGATGTTTCACCTTTTTAGTTGCTTACCTAATTACGTACGAATGGACGGATTTTCCACGCATTATATTTTGCCAGTATTGGCGTATACAACAGTGTGTAAGCCTACGAATGTGAAAAGGCTAACGACGCATTCTTCCAACAAATAACCGAATGTACGTGGACCACCGGAGGTTGCTACTTACTGTTATCCCTAGGCGCTCGATGGAGTTCATTCTAGAAAGGGAACCGTTATCAATTTTCCTATTGTCTGTGGGGAAAGTTGAACGTGAATGACGGAAGATGCACTGCGAACAAATCGACCGGTTCAGTGTGGAACAAAGACTGGATGGAAGTCTTCAATATCTGACAAACTTTCCCTAAATGTATTTAAATCAAAAGAACTACAAGTTGTTTGGCACGGAATGACATCATTTGTGTATTGTAGAACAATACCAGGAAAGTTGGGATACATATCACTGATGTAAGTGGAAACTAGGTATGGTGTACCTCGGAATAGTTTGGAAGAATATTTTCCTAGTTTGGTACACTGCATCCTTTCAGTGGAACAATTCGATAGACAGGCAAGCATTTGTTGTGAGCATCCAGAAGATTTTAATTGAGTGAGGAGCGGTGTTCGGGGAATAGAATCAAATGAGATAGAGTATTCAAGGAAAACAAAGCTGACTGACTTCGCTTTGTCATTCAAAGATTTTTTCACACGATAAATGAGGGAAGCTACAGCATTTAGAGTGCATCTGACTGGTTTAGATCAAAACTAGAAAAGGTCGTGACAGAGACCGAATCACACAGGGTCTCATCACTTAGGTTAAAGCGAGCGATTCATATTTGAGATGACAGCAGGAGGAAGATAACCCGAACCTGAGGCAGAGGATAGTTTGGGACTTGTACGCAAACTCTTTAAGCCTATGTAGAAACTTCAGATAGGAGGGTTTTAGTCTACCGTTGAACGCGAGTAGTTTCTGTGGTGTAACGCAGGTTGAAGTTTGTCTTCATGGTGTCGGTAGACTACCAAAACTACAGATTTTCCTGTCTTTTGGTGGCCTCTGACGACCGTTTAGTTGCTGCTGGCGGTTTATTTGGGTTTATGGCCTAGGGTACGGTAGCCAGAACATTTCCGACACACCCATACCGCGTAATTGGACATTACATGTGATATTTTGGTCTCAGTTACAGGGTTTGGTAGACATGCACGAGTCACTTGGTTGAATTCTCAGAGACTACAAAGGAAAATTTCCGCGTTACATAATAAAAAATGTCGCATCAATCACCAAAGCAAAACAGGTTTACAAATCCGAGTAATTTTTGGGAGGTCTAATAAAAGTGCGATTGTCTGTCAAATACAGCACAAAAGCGGGTAAAACGCAACGTATTGTTTGTTTGCATAACTGTACCAACATCCCGAACCTTTGATTTTGATGGTTTAACCTTCCGAAAGGCTGTGATCCATATCGGTGCACAAGATTTGGCAGTCTCGTAACTGGGACCAAAATCTCATACGTGATGTGCCTTTGCGTGGTATGGATGTATCGGAAGGGTTTGGTTACTGTGGCCTAGGCCATGAATTCTAAATAACTGTCAATGGTTACTGAGCGACCGCTGGAGTCTACCAAACGATCGGCAATTGCTACTGAACGACGGAAAAACTGACATCGTACGACAAGTAAATGGAAGAGAACCATAACGACAGTGCTCAGATGTTTTATTGTGAATCGCACCTAATGCTTTCCAAAACTTCATTTGACACAACTTCTCTGCCGGCCGATTATGAACGATCGCACTTTTTTCTGGTCTCAAACGATTTCTTCGATTTTTTTACTAGCCTGCTTATAGTTGATGCATCTAACGACTATCTCACCGGATACTGCCCATTAGGGTTATTACAGCTTCCTCCGCAATCCGCTCATTCTCGATTAACAGACAAACTAACATAACCCTCTCATCATTGCTTAGCATCGCCAAAATTTGAGAACAGCTGCTTTACCTTGTCCCACCAAAATGCCTATGATCGACAACCTCATGATGATCGATAATGAACCTCGTTGAATCCCGCTGCTGCTCCTGCTTCTCGCACACGCGCGCACGCACGCACGCACACGAGTGCGTTCATTCAACCACTCAGCTTGCAATCAAGGTTTGTATGCCCGTGATTCTTGTGATCGTCAGGCGTTTAGGTGACGTGTGAACTGGATTTAGACAACGAAGGTAACTGAACACGATTTCTGTGGTTTGTCCCAGTCATTCACGGTCCTATTCGCCTCATCTGACACGTTTGCAACGCGTGAACGGCGTGTTTTTGGGTGTCATGTATGGGAAGCATTGTAGTTCGCGCACAAAAAGCACTAAAAATCCCATTTTACAAAAGAAAATATCATGGAAGATCTGGAGAAATCGATGGTCAAACACCGACAGTCTTCCTGTTTCGTACCGGAAACAGACAGTTTTCGGAGTCACTTAGATCTGACAGATTCAGCTGACACAGTGATTCACATCAACGATATAAGTTACGAAGTTAAACAGGAATCGATCGTGTACGCCGTGTACCCAATAACTATATGATATTAGTCCACTAGATGAGATGTAGTAGTTCATTTAACAGCGCTCCTATTAGATTGGTAGGGAATAGGCGTGGTTGCAGAGCGACTGTCCTGAGGTATTATCTCACACTGCGAAAGCTCGAAACAGAAAGGCATTTGCTACAGCTGGGTATCATAAAAAGTATAAGGTTTTTCTTACAATCAAAAGATGATGGCTTTCGAGGAAAGGTTCATTAGAAATGAAGGAAGTAGCGCCTTGTTACAAACTAGCCTTCAGCTTATTGTCAACAGAGAAACAATACAGTTTGATCACTTACCCCACGCGTGTTGCGTACTTAACGCTATCCCGTGCAATTCGCATACAATAGTATACTTCACCACCACGTGTTTGGCTTTCCTGACGTGCGGCCGATGAAACTGTCCTCGCTTCTGGCCTCGTGATAGACCGACTTGTCGTGGTTCCAATCGCGTCCGACGTATCGCAGAAGAATGGTGGGTTAGCCATAACCAGATCTAAATAGAAAGGGCTTGACGCCTGTTGTGCATCCATCAAAGTGAAGGCGGCATCCACTGAAGATTCTTCCTCTTTCACATGGATCACTGCAGACAAGGGTACAAAATGAAGACGGGAGTTAGGACGGAGGAACATGGGCAGAAACCAGCAAAGTGCCGTTAAGATGGTGCATGAAACAATAATTTGGAAAAGTAGTCATTTCGCAACTGCTTTGCTAGCGGTCTGAAAGAATCCGATCTCGGGGATACTGAAAGACCCTATAGGAAACCGTCAACGACAGTCGCTGCCGAGGACTGTTTAAGAATGTGTATAGGCACGCTCTGAACATGTATTTTGTATCGCCTATCCACACGCGATCACCTATTTACAGTTCTGTAAGAGTAAGATTACATCGTACGTAACTTTCGCACAAACGATAAGAACCAGGAAACTAATGGATATCGCTTGATTATCTTTCGTGGTACCACGCTGATGGTGATAGTAATATAAATGTTGCGACACACTGAGAACGATGAGGAAACACTGGAGTTGGACAACTTAGTTCACGGCTACGTTTGATGCTTGTTAATGCCAACACGGAACTATGTTATCCCATTATCTTCCGACGTGAGGTTGATGAGTTGAACTGAAGAATGCGAACCGAATATGTCAAACCACAGCATTACCGGACGTAGTGGAGAAATACCCACAGTGCATTTTTCTTTACATACTTGCGATGAGTGCAATGAACGGGATATACCCCATAACGATAAGGGCCCACTGCACTATCAGGGACGACCGGCAACCAAACCCTGAAACCTGGGGTGGAGAACCACTCAAGTTCCATATAGGTCAGGTAACGGACTAGGCGACAGTGGATTACCGTCTATCGTTGGCCGATGATATTGCGTTGCTCAGTGATGATGCACAAGCAATGCAACACGCTCTGAACCGCTTGGTGATTGAGGTGTGCAGATATTATATGTACTTTGCGCCTTCCAAGTGTAATGATCATTTCCAAGATTGGCAGGAGCCTGTGCCTGCAATCACCCTTTGTGATCAGCTGGAGTTAGCTGATACCTTTAAGTACCTTAGGAGCTTCATAACAGCTGGAGGTGGTGTTGGAGAGATCAGTTCACGGATGGCGAGAGCTAGAACAGGCCAGGTCATCACTTGGCGTAGAGGTAAGAAAAAGCTAGCAGCGGCATTGGCTTCGATCGATGCTTGCCGCCTCCCTGGTTGGAATCCAAGGGACGAGGATTGTCTTTGGTTAGAAGCGATGAAAGGCATGGCTCAGAATAGAGGCCAGTGTCGCGAATACTACGCGGTCTGTCTATCAAACTCTCGCGCAGCGTAATTACAAAAATGTCATTCCGGCAAACAAAATGACAAAAAAGCATCAAAAGGTGTACTGTTAAAAAAGAAAAACGTTTTAGCATTCTATTTCTCTTACTAACTGTTTCTTTTATTTTATATTGCCCCTCTCCTATTTTTGTAATTGGACTTGTTGCGTTGGCATATATATATATATATATATATATATATATATATATATAAACATTATATATACATACCTTCACAGATTCTACCTTGGTAATCGAAACAGAGCACTATAACAGGAGCCCGAGTCCTGGTAGACAGTGAATGTTCTGGCAGAAGTATTCACGTACACTTACGTTTAATTAAGTTCTGTAAGCCATTGCGCGTAACATTTTCTTTGGCAAAAGTGAGATTTCTTTGATCCGTCTCAGTCCCCACGAAATTCCAGGAGTTTTTCTTAGCACCCAATAACGGATAGATGCATGAAGCGCCAACTCCGACGTCTAGCACTCGCACGGGAGAAGATGATCTCACAAAACCTATAATATCATTCTGAGATAAGTAAAAAAAAACAACTCACTTTTAGCGATATCTTCCAACCAAAGAATATAATTTAGTCGCAAGGGGACGGTTGGCACTAAACGATCTAGTGGAAGCTCCACAGAAATATCAAAATCTTCTAGAAGTAGTGCTTTAGAAAGGGCAGCCAGATGCGATGGCATTTTGAAATCAACAGTCACGCGACCATTTTCATCTTCTTGAGCAATTTCTTTAAAGAACGAGTATTTTTCAGCAAGCTGTCTGAAGTTTGGTTTCTTGTGACGGTACGGATTTCGGGGATGCATATACTTGTTGAGAGCCATTGAGCAAGAAACGGTTGAGCTAGAACCAGGATAACGGGAAGTGTAAAAAGTACTGAACAGCAGCAAAAAACAAGTACAGCATCCACGCCTTCAAAATGCAGCTGCATTCTGTCAGTAACCGAATGACGGATAATTTAAGAGGCAGGATAAATAGGATTAAACATTGAGCTTCGTGGTTTTGTTTGACATTTTTGCTTCGGTTTTGGATTTATATAAACATTAGCAACACATCCAAATGCCTTATTTCACACTAGTCCTTCGGTTAGGACATCTTATGGAAACCAACGAATATCTCAGTTAGCATCAAACTCACTCCGACTGCTGGGCTTGTCGTCTGTCAACCATCTGTCATGAAATCGATATAATACAGCTGTGCTTGCAGCAGATGCCTACAGCAGGGAGGACTAGCGTAGTTAAACGACTCACTGATCTACTTGATTGTCGTCGAAGAGATAGCACCTCGTAAATCTAAAATGATCGTCGGTGTTGGTGTATTTTTTGTTACACTTGCAGAAAACTGCGCTCTACTGAAGTTATAGCATTGCGTTTTAATTTAATTATCAGCCAATAAACTGGAAAACGACGATTGCAAACGGCAGGGGTATGAGCTAATATTCGTGGGGGCACCCTCCATCTCCTTGGTCTCTATCATTCACTCAACTCTCACCTGTGGCCCCACGAAGCTGAAGCATGCACCAGCGGTCACACCCCGGCAAACCGCTCGACAGGCGGGCTAAACCAGATTGGGGGTTACCGAGGTCTAAAAAACTATGGCGAGACGGTGTTCGGTATGTGAAGACAGATTCTCCTGAATAGGCGGACAAGATCTACTGATCCAACGCCTACAAAGGAGAACTGTTCAACCACCTGATTCGGCATTTCAAAGGAGGCGAACGAACCGTACAGCTGGCCACCGGCTCCTCTGGAAACATCCTGCTGCCTTGCAGTCTGCACGTGGGTGTGCAAGGACTAGAGGTTCAACCTCGAACAAAGAGATCGAACAGTGCTGCGGACACTGCTTCGTACCCTACTCCCACGACACTGATTGTTCACGGAACCTCAAACGCTCATCATGCTACGGCGTCCCCGGTAAGCGACGCGCCCCGTGTCCAGGCGGTCGAGGTGATAAGACAACAAGCTGGGATTATTCGCTGCAGGAAAACACACAGCTTGGTGGAATGTAAGGACGTTTCTAGACTTCGGCAGTCAGAGCATCACAATGCGGACTCAACATGACTATGACATGGATAGTGCTTACCTCTTGGAAGTCCGCCTACCCAACTCAGGTAACCGACAAATAAAAGTCCCGGGAGTGTATACATCTTATTGGCTCTATCAGTGGCCCGGAAGACAACTCCGGTCTCTACGGTGTCGCGTTTACTCTGAACAAAACAGCTAATGATGGAATTATCTCTTAGGAACCAGTCTCATCAACACTCGCCTTGGCAAGCTTTAAAGGCTCCCCGCACGACTTGACGACGATTGCGGTCTATGCTCCAACCAATACGGCTGATGACGAAACCAAAAGACGAATTCTACAATAACTTGCAGGAGGTAATCAACCGGGTTTTAAGGAGCAACGTACTTTTCAGCGCAGGAGATCAGAACGCTCGGACAGGTACGGCCGATGAATCCATTCGTCGTATTCTCGAGAAATTCGGTCTCGGTCAGCGCTGCGAGAACGGTGGCTGACTGATTGGTTTAGCCGACATCAACAAAATGGTTGTCTGCAGCACATGATTTCAGCACCTCAAGAAGCACCTACTCACATGGTACTCCAATGACGGTCACACTGCGCACTAACTCGACCACATCCTGGTGAGAGCCTGTTGGACTTCGTCTGTGGAGGATTGTCCAGCGTACCGAGGTACAAAAACAGGCAATACAAACGGCATCGACCATGTTCTCCTACGCGTGTGTTTCAAAATTCATTTGTCTACACGTGCTAGAGTGTCTGCACTTTCCCGGATAAACGTTTGTCTTAGAAAATCCAGAGGAGCGAAAAGCGTTGTCACGAGCAACCACAACTCGACTTACCAACGCAATCAACGCACAAGCAGACGAAGTTTCTGTGGAAGGGCAGTGGACTCGAATGAAGACGACAATCAAGGAGGCCACTTGGACAGTACTCGGGAGAACAAAAAAGCGGACAAAAGATTGGATCCCCGAGAGCACGCTGCAGCTGTCAAACAAAGCACACGAGGCCCGACTGACAGGTAGTGATGAACACCGCAGACTTCAGCGAGTCCACACGCTCCACCAAGGCTGATTGCAAAAGATATTGGATAGAAATAGCTGAGAAAATGGAGACCGCGTCCGGAGCTGGTGACTATGGTAAAGTGTTCCGCCTTATTCGCAACGCCGCTAATGGGTTCTGTAAACAAGATTCCCTTCTTCGTGACGCGGCAGGAGACCTAATACCTGAACACTTTGGTCAGCTGCTCAACCGGCCTACAGACCACCCGACGGACCAACCAATATCAACCCCTCCAGTTCAGTACGAAAGCAACTGTGACCCGCCAAACACCGCAGAAATCACGGAAATGATAACCAAACTGAAGGACAGAAAGACCGTTGGGGAAGATGGCATCCTTGCAGAAGTGTATAAAGTACGTTTGTCATTGACTGACAGCTTGTGTACATTTTCGGGCTCTATTCAACGAGAGGAAGCATTTCAACCTGACTGGGGAATGTCCATTCTACTGATCATTCCAAAGAAAGGTGAAAAGTCGGCGTCTTCCACATGCAAACGGGCCTCCGTGGCTTGATATGGAGCTCAGAAACCTACTTCGGCGTAGAAATCTTTCGTGCGACCGGGGCAGGATATCAGCACTATCGAGACATTCGCAATCAATGCTCCGAACTCAAGTGGCTTAAGTGGTGTGCATTTGAAGAGAAATTTGCAATTGACTCCGTGCGTGCTCCAAAACGATTATTTGCTTATCTGAAACGTAGAACACGAACCAAAATTGGCATCCCAGCATTGATGGAGGGCGATTCACCGGTCGAGGTGGATAATGGCAATGCGGATATTTTGGCGAGACATTATGAATCTGTGTGTGCACCAGAAAGTATGCCACTCCCAACGGTGCAAAGCAGTGTTCCTATCATGTCTTTTCCAGAATTCGCCGAGGAAGAGGTGGCTGGGACGCTACGATCAGTTAAAACTCATCAATCTCCAGGACCAGATGGTGTTCATTTCCTGGTAATAAAAGAACTGGCTAAAATATTGGCCCAGCCAATCACAAGACTGTTCAACTCGTCAGTTTTGGCTGGATGACCACCTAGAGAGTGGAAATAGGTCATCGTTTTTCTCTTGTTCAAAGCCGGTTCAAAGGCACCTGCCATTAGTTATCGTCCGTGGTTGGAAAGACGTTGGAACGTCTAGTTACTCTCCGCCTCAGTGAACACATTAGAAGTAACCAGCTACTCTGCTCGCAACAGCATGGATTTTGGAGGAATCGTTCGTGTATATCCAACCTGCTGATTGCCTGTGAAGACTGGTCGGAAGCGAAGGCCGCAGAGCACCCCATGGACGCAATTTTCGTCGACTTCAGCAAAGCATTCAATAAGGTGCCACATAAACGTCTGTTGCTGGAACTAGGGGCTCTTGGTGTTGATGCCCAATAATTCGTTGGATGCGAGATTTTCTGAACGAAAGAGCGTTTACGGTGAGAGTCGCGCAGTCGCTTTCGCGTCCTTTCAGTACCTCCAGAGTCCTACAGGGTTCAGTTTTGGGGCCATTACTTTTCTTGGTGTATATAAACGATCTGCCATCCATTTTCTAATCATCTTACCTCATTTACGCGGATGACCTTAAAATCTGGAGAACGATTCGGTCAGATGCTGATCGACAGGTTCTACAGGATGACTTTTTCGCACTGGAGCACTAGTCCGAGACTTGGCAACTCCCTATCAACGTTGGAAAGCGTGAATATATGAGTGTAGAGAGGGTGGAGAGTGGCACCCCCTACAGCTTACACGGAACACCCATCCGCAAATCCAATTGTGAGAATGGCAGCCCGCTGTACTCGTTCTAGTTTCGCAACTTCCATGGCCGTACAGATTAATGTGGCAGGTCCACCGTATTCCAGTCATGGACGTACATGGGAAGCATACAGCACTTTGAAAGATGGCATAGACAGTTGTACAAAAGATCGACGTATCGCTCCATGCATACTCCAGCCAGAGGTATATGCCCTGTCCGTGTTGACTTTGATTTTCAGATTTGGTCTAACCGCTACCCAAAGATCTTTCTCACAATTCGATGTCGAAGTCGACGTAGATTGTATCCATGGGGTGCCCTGCGGCCTTCGCTTCCGACCAGTCTTCACAGGCAATCAGCAGGTTGGATATACACGAACGATTCCTCCAAAATCCATGCTGTTGCGAGCAGAGTAGCTGGTTACTTCTAATGTGTTCACTGAGGCGGAGAGTAACTAGACGTTCCAACGTCTTTCCAACCACGGACGATAACTAATGGCAGGTGCCTTTGAACCGGCTTTGAACAAGAGAAAAACGATGACCTATTTCCACTCTCTAGGTGGTCATCCAGCCAAAACTGACGAGTTGAACAGTCTTGTGATTGGCTGGGCCAATATTTTAGCCAGTTCTTTTATTACCAGGAAATGAACACCATCTGGTCCTGGAGATTGATGAGTTTTAACTGATCGTAGCGTCCCAGCCACCTCTTCCTCGGCGAATTCTGGAAAAGACATGATAGGAACACTGCTTTGCACCGTTGGGAGTGGCATACTTTCTGGTGCACACACAGATTCATAATGTCTCGCCAAAATATCCGCATTGCCATTATCCACCTCGACCGGTGAATCGCCCTCCATCAATGCTGGGATGCCAATTTTGGTTCGTGTTCTACGTTTCAGATAAGCAAATAATCGTTTTGGAGCACGCACGGAGTCAATTGCAAATTTCTCTTCAAATGCACACCACTTAAGCCACTTGAGTTCGGAGCATTGATTGCGAATGTCTCGATAGTGCTGATATCCTGCCCCGGTCGCACGAAAGAGTTGCCATGCTCGATTTCTGCGCCGAAGTAGGTTTCTGAGCTCCATATCAAGCCACGGAGGCCCGTTTGCATGTGAACGACGCCGGAATACAGTTGTAAATGTTCTACACATGTGAAATACCCCATTTCGGATAGATTTCCAGGCCTGTCCAATGTCATACGGGCCACCAGGGTACCAAAGGATGGATTCCGCAGCCTTGCGTATTTCATCAAACGGCATGCGCCAAGTGTTAGGTACACCCTGTACGCTGGGAACCGCTTGTACTCCTCATCGCCAGCGTATAACCAGGAACGAATCGCCACTGCCTCCAAGAGGTGGCTTGAACAAGACCTCTTCGACATCAGAGTTGTTGGAGGTATGACGAAGTCGAAATGCAGTTGTGATCCCCTTGAATACCCGTGGGCTGAGTCACATGTTAGTACAGGGATGTCTTGGAGTCATAACGAGTTCTGAAGTAAATACGTGGGCACGAGGGAGGCACTATTGATTAGCCCAGTGAACATTCTTAATGTGCAAGTTCGTTTCGCCATTTGCATGATGTTCCTGTAGCTTACTACTTCAGATCTTTATATTCTCCCACGCCTCAGGGTCTAAGTCACGCAGCAGTCGAACCTCTTCACCTTTTAATCGGTATGACCGTTGGAATACCAGAGGAACCTCCTCGTCCGAGCCAAGGACTACGTTCAATGACTTGGGTTGGCCGTTTTCCCTTATTATTTCTAGCCTAAATGCGGCTTCGACTTGCACTTTTTTCGCCAATTCCTCCTCGTCTTGAGTGAATAGTCTTCCAAGCACTTCACGTAGCAGTGCCAAATTATGATTGAGACGTTCTTGTGCGGCTATTACTCCAGCTTTTGGAAGATGCACCGCCAAGAAGCATTGCGTCCTCGGTGGAGGGGCATTTCGCTGTCGACGAGGTGTCACCTTTGTCCATGAGTTAGGCGACAGTTGCTGATCGATTCTGAGTTGCATGTCATCACTTGCGGCAGCAGACCCATGACTTCTCACGGGAGGCTGAATAGTCACATTTGCCGCTGCTGACGGAATTGGAACTGTAGCAGACGCCTTCTTTCTCTGGTGGGCTTTCAGAAGTGTGTTAGCCTCTTGGGTAGCAGGGGCAGGAGATAAACCCTAAACTGGTGAGCCCGAACAACAAATTAATTCTCGAAGGACATTCGTAAGTCCTTCAATCACATTTATTCGTTTACATATACACTTTTCCGATATATAAACGGTAAATTCCGGATATCAGTTACCGTATCCCTTATATATATTTTCTCATATCCATATTATAAGTGTTTCACTTTTGCTGCACTGACCTCTTTATATCATTTTACATTTGATATACCATTGCAACTATGGCTAGCAACGACCGTAAACCTGACCCGGAACCGTCTGTTTCGACAGTCTCCCTAGCCGTCCCTCAGTTTTTTATTGATGACCCTCAACTCTGGTTTCATATGTTGGAGGCAGAGTTTGAATCACATAGAATTACAAGCGAACGAACCCGTTACTTGTGGACTATCGGTCGCCTTCCCCGTGACGTTGCTACTCAGATACGCGACGTAATATTTAATAACAGTTCTTACACAGCCGTGAAAGACGCGGTAATCTCTTGTCTTTTACCGTCAGAATCGTCCAGACTGAAACGGCTGACCCAAGGGACAGAGTTAGGTAGCAAGAAGCCCTCTGCATTACTGAGAGAAATGCAGCAGCTGGCAGGGCAACTTTTAGAGGAAAACGTCCTTAAAGAGTTGTGGGTACAGCGACTACCACCCAACATTCAAGCACTGCTCGAGGTTTCCAGCCACCTTAAGCTCACAGAAGCGGCTAAACTAGCGGACGGTATTATGCACCGGTACCATCCACAAATTACCGCCGTAACAAACTCGAGCAGCCCCCAGACCACAGCTCCCACCGTAGGGACACACTCCGAGGACACTCTGATAGCTGCTTTCGAGCGGGCTTTCAGACGTTTTTCCTCTCCTGGTTGTTCTCACTGTAGAAACCATATATCTTATCACAACTCTGACCGACGTGAACGTCTCAGAAGCCCTTCCCCTAACCGCCTGGTTAACCCATCTCGATCAACGTATTGTCGATACCACAAACGGTTTGGGGAGAAGGCTCGGCGCTGCGAAGCCGGTTGCACCTTCCCCTGTGCCAAACAGGGAAACTAATATCCCGACGCGTTCCGACGACTAACGCGGTCGGCAGCCATAATAGCAGTCGTCTGTTGCACGTCCGAGATTTAGTTTCCAATAGCCTGTTCCTAATTGACACCGGTGCAGCAGTAAGTGTCATTCCAAAGGAGGCAGGTGATGCAACGAACCCGTCAGTCCAACAACTCCGTGCTGCCAATGGCACTACCATTGCTACTTACGGCCGTAAGTCACTCACACTCAACTTAGGACTACGCCGCACCTTCCGCTGGGTGTTCATAGTAGCAGACGTCCCTTATCCCATACTAGGCATCGATTTCCTAGACCATTTCGACCTCCTGATCGATGCACGAGGCCGGAGAGTTGTCGACCGGCAGACTTCTCTTTCCGTAACCGGGTCGTATTCCTCCGTGAATCACATCACGCCCCTATACATCGAACCGCAGGCCGAACACCCGTACGCAGACCTACTTTCAGCTTACCCGGCAATGCTAAGACAATCTGGCCCCCTTCCCGCGGTGACCACTAACGTTACCCACCATATTGTCACTAAAGGACCCCCAGCATTTAGCCGACCACGTCGCTTGACCTTAGACAAGCTACGCGTAGCACAGGCTGAGTTTGAACACATGCTAGAATTAGGCATAATACGCCCGTCCAGTAGCCCTTGGGTCTCGCCCCTTCACATGGTTCCTAAGCCTAATGGCGATTGGCGCCCCTGCGGTGACTACAGGGCCCTCAACCAGGCTACTGTCCCGGACAGGTACCCCATTCCACATATTCAAGATCTTACTTCTACCCTGTCTGGTTGTTCTGTTTTCAGCAGAATCGACCTCGTCAGAGCCTACCACCAAATCCCAATAGCAGAGGCTGACATCCCTAAAACCGCTGTCACAACTCCATTCGGACTATTCGAGTTTTTGCGCATGCCTTTTGGGCTCAGCAATGCAGCCCAAACCTTTCAAAGGTTTATGCATGAGGCAACACGTGGTTTGAAGAATGTCTACGTGTACTTAGACGATATTTTGGTGGCAAGTTCTTCAAAAGAAGAGCATATGACACACCTGCGTGCTCTTTTTGAGCGCCTTAGCCAACACGGTGTGACCATTAACTCTGCTAAGTGCGAATTAGGTAGGACGACCATCACGTTCCTAGGTCACGAAATCTCAGCCTCAGACATACAGCCCCTGCCTGACAAGGTGGCGGCAATTCGCGACTATCCTGAGCCTCACTCTTGCCGACAGTTGCGCCAATTTTCTGGCCTGGTTAACTTTTATCGCCGCTTTATCCCACACTGCGCCGAAATAATGCAGCCCCTAACAGACCTTTTACGTGGAGGTAAGCGGAAATTCATTTTTTCCCGACACGGCGCAGGCAGCTTTTACTTTGATCAAGGATGCTATCGCCAACATAGCACTCCTTGCACATCCCGATCCTTCTGCTCCCCTGGCATTATGAACAGATGTTTCGGACACGGCTGTTGGAGCAGTGTTGCAGCAATTCGTCAACAATTCATGGCAACCAATAGCTTTCTTCTCCAAGCGTCTCCAGCCTTCGGAATCCCGATATAGTACGTTCAGCAGAGAACTGCTGGCAATCTATTTGGGTATCCGACACTTCCGGCACACACTCGAGGGCCAATTGTTCAGTGTTTACAGATCATAAACCACTAGTGTACGCCCTCCAGTCAGCTTCTGACCGATATTCGCCACGCGAGATTGGCCACTTAGACTATGTTTCGCAGTTTACTACGGACATTCGACACGTCTCTGGGGCACACAATCCCGTAGCAGACGCGCTCTCACGCGTCCACAATATCGACTACCCACTACCCATGGGCATAGACCTAGAAGCAATCGCCGCAGCCCAAACGACAGATCCTGAGGTAGAGCAACTCAGACACAACAGCTCCCTGCACCTAGTGGCAGTGGCCCTTCCAACTTCGGACGTAACTATCATTTGCGATGTGCCACAAGGTCGACCCCGACCACTAGTTCCTGCCAGTTTTCGCCGACGAGTTTTTACCAGCCTCCACAACTTATCGCACCCTGGGGTAACCGCCTCAGTGAAACTAGTCACCGAGCGATTCGTCTGGCCTTGCGTCAAACGTGACGTACGTCTTTGGGCTCGTGCTTGTTTCCAGTGCCAACGAGTTAAGATACATCGTCACACCAAATCTACTTTAGGCACATTCTGCGAACCGGACGCACGCTTTCATCATGTGCATGTGGATCTCGTGGGGCCACTTCCGCCATCCAATGGCTGCGTCTACATCCTCACTTGCGTAGATCGTTTCACTCGCTGGCCACAGGCCATACCTATTCCTCGCCCAACCTCAGAGGAAGCTGCAAAAGCATTTCTAACCGGTTGGGTGAGTCAGTTCGGTTGCCCTGCTATCGTGACCACTGATCGCGGTTCTCATTTCGACGGCGCCTTCCACGAGCTACTAAACGCATTCGGTTGTCGACACAACAAGACGACAGCCTATCATCCTCAGGCCAATGGCATGGTGGAGCGATTCCATCGCCAGCTGAAAGCTGCCCTTCGTGCTCGTGATAATCCATTATGGAGTGAAGTTTTGCCGATCGTTCTCTTAGGACTGCGTAACACCGTTAAAGCCGATATGGGTGTTACGGCGGCTGAACTGGTTTACGGTTGCACACTACGACTTCCAGGTGAGTTGGTTTCTCCATTACCACCTATGAGTTTTAATTACGGGGATAACGCAAAACGGCTGTCGCACCAAATGCGGGTGATAAAGCCCACTGTTGCGACTATCCCGATGTCTAGGGCTGTGAATCTAGCAGTAACTTAGTTTCTCTAGCTACACGCACGATATGGGCAGAACACGATTACGGGCAGCAGAACAAATTCCAATCGAATAACCGTGTTTATCGATGATTCGTGGTTCTAAATAATACAATAAACATAAGTATACAGCAAATAAAGGACTTACAGCCAGGTGAGAAACCAAGAACAATGGGCAGTAAGCTTCCGAAAATCGGGACAGCGCAGAAAATAAAAAACGGTCCACTTAGCAGGCAGCTGAACGAAACTGTAGCGCAGTTCGGTTGCGGTACAGTCAATAAATCAAGAGCGTTTATCGTCAAAGATCAATAAATCGATTACAAACGCGTGAATTGGACTGTGGTTGCAATGGTAGAAAGTGTCATTAACAAATAAGTACAAATGAGCTAAGTCTGTGGAGTAAACAAAGGCACGTGTCAACATGAATAGGCGAATCCGGCACTAGATCTGTTAATGCCGTTGACGTATGACGGCCAATAGTGGAGTGCACTGACAGAAACGATAAGACTGGGAGTTCGAGCCTCCGCTCGGCAGTACAAATGAAACACTCAGAAAGATTATATAACAGTAAAAGTGTAGACCTTCGGGAAAACAAGGTTATGAACAAATACGTGAACTGTTCATGTAATAAGTACCATGAAACTCAAGTATAAACTGATGTGATACCTTAGAAACAGGGAAAATACATTACGAATGTCCGGGATTCACGATG
This sequence comes from Fasciola hepatica, assembly GCA_948099385.1. Classification (NCBI taxonomy): domain Eukaryota; kingdom Metazoa; phylum Platyhelminthes; class Trematoda; order Plagiorchiida; family Fasciolidae; genus Fasciola; species Fasciola hepatica. The sequence continues at coordinate 5,137,867 of CANUEZ040000053.1, forward strand.
CATGCATTCACTACTAGTAAGTAACTAAACAGAAGACAAAAGGACGAACTCTAATTACGATTCGTAATTAACACTGCCCCCGGGGTGGGGGAATGTCACGAACCACACTCATGAGCATAAGTCCGACTCTAGAAGACACAGCTGTCGTATATCTCTTCGGTGAACACCGTTGGCTGTGCGTACTGCAACTTCTCTGATTCGTCCATCGCTTCCCATAACCGTTTCTTCAATTATCCCTTTGGGCCACGCCCCTCTCCGGGCGTGCGTGTCAGCTAGTAGAACCAAGTCGCCTACGTTCAGCTTTCGACTAGGCTTATTCCACTTTGATCTTGTCTGTAGTGTTGGCAAGTATTCCTTCAACCAGCGAGCCCAGAAGGCATCTGCCAGCCTTTGCGCCTGTCGCCATCTTCGGTTCAACCGGTTGTTTGATAGCTCGGAAGGAAATGTTGCTGGTATACCTAGTTGGAGAAGAAGGTGATTGGGTGTTATCGCGTTGAAATCATCGGGATCATTCGATATTCTGGTTAGAGGGCGATCATTAAGTATTCTTTCTACCTCGCAGAACATCGTTACTAACGCCTCATCTACGACCAACTGATCAGCTAGAAGTGAAAGCAGAATTCGGCGGACACATCGTATGATACGTTCCCATACACCTCCGCGATGACTTGCCTTCGGTGGAGAGAAGCGCCATTCACAGTCTCTATTCCCAAGTGTCTTTAGAATCTTGTCTTGGTTCCAAGCCTTCAGGCATCGCCTCAAGTCTGCTTTAGCGCCTCGGAAATTCGTTCCATTGTCACTGTAGACAACAATGGGACATCCTCGTCTTGCCACAAACCGAGAAAACGCAGAAAGAAAGGAATCGGTGTCTAGGGTGTAGGCGACCTCTAGGTGTACGGCTCTCATGGAAAGGCAAGTAAATATACACCCGTAACGTTTCTCAGTGGCTCTACCGTGCTTCACCAAGAAGGAACCGAAGTAGTCTACTCCGACAGCAGTAAACGGATTCTCGCCGAATAACATTCTGTCCTCAGGAAGTGGTGCCATTACTTGACTTTGTGCCTGGGAATGCCAACGTTTACAATGAAAACATTTTCGTAGTATATTTTTAACTGTAGAGTAGCCGTGTGTAATCCAATAACGTTCTCTTAATAGTGACAACACATGTGCTGCACCAGCGTGGCCATTCACTTCGTGATAATGTTGCACTAAAAGTTTGATGATGAAGTGATCCTTCGGTAGAATTACAGGATGTTTTGACTCGAAAGGTAGGAGTGCCCATCGTAGGCCACCTCCCACTCGTAGTAAACCACAGTGTTTAAACGGATGAAGTTTCTGCAATCGTCCTGAGACTGGCCAGGACATGCTCGGGACCTCTGATCCTTCGGAGATTGTTCTTAACTCCTTACTAAAGCAGTCCTTTTGCACCAAACGAAGTGAGGCTAGTTCTGATGACTGTAATTCTGATGGTTTCAACTGCTTGGCGACGTTCAGCTGACTAACACCCGTTTCATGTCGTTGTCGAATCCAAAAACAAAACCGCCTTAACCAAGCAATCTGTCGCAGCAAGCCTAACCAAGATTTGGCATTGCGGAATCTTTGTATCCAGCCGACTGTATCTGATGTTTGCACTGCGTTCACGCGAACCCTTTTGACCAATTCGATATGAATGGATACGGTGGGACTAGGCTGTGCAGACCACGAAGACACATTCTGCAAGAGAAATCGTGGGCCATTAAACCAAAGTGCATCTAGCGGCCTTCTCGGGCTGGTACCTCTCGAAGCCATATCAGCTGGATTGTCCTTGCTGTTCACGTGGGCCCACTGTTCAGGTTCCGAAAGTTCACGGATCACCGCCAGACGATTGGCCACAAAGGTTTCGAAACGAGAGTTGGTATTTCGTATCGCCTGCAAAACAATTAGCGAGTCTGTCCAGAACGTAGTCGGGCAGATAGGTGCGGAAAGTTCTTCGTTGGCAAAGGCAACTAATCTTACTGAGACAACAGCAGCCGCAAGCTCCAAGCGCGGGATGGTCACGGATTTCAAGGGAGCTACACGAGACTTCCCCAATATTAGAGAACAGTTTATCATTCCATCTTCGGTAACAGATTGTAAATAGAGTGCTGCTCCATAACCCAGTCCTGAAGCGTCACTAAATGCATGTAGTTCCAGTCTTGGATCCCTTTTCTCATCCATCGGACGTATACAACGGTCAATTCGTAGATTAAATACTGCTTGAATTTCACTGAGACACACAACCCATCGGTCGATTTCCTCCTGGGCTATTTCCTCGTCCCATTTGCCCTGTCTTCGACATAGGTTCTGGAAAAGCAATTTAGAAGGCAACAAACTTAGAGATACCAGCCCCATGGGGTCGTAAATTGAAGCGATGTATGTAAGTACACCTCCCCGGGTATGTTTTTCCTCCCAAGGTGGATCCCATTGTACTCTCAAAGTTCGCTTTACTTCAGCTGGCTGTCGATCAAGGAAAATGGGTTTGGTTTCTGCTTTCGGCAGTTCTCCCAAAGCATGTGGCACATTACTGAAGAATTTAGTCAAGTTGAAACCGCCTTGCAGTAGAGCGTGCCGCAAAGTCCTTCCCATTCTTCCAACGTCCTCCATTTTAGGTAAACTCATCAAATAATCATCTACGTAGAAGCTTTTCTTGGCTTGATTGATCACTGCAGTGCCGTAAATTGCCATATTACAGTCGATAGTGTTCTGCAACGCTAAGCTGCAGCATAACGGCGACGAGGTGGCCCCAAATGGATGAGACGTCATACGATATACTTCTGGTTTGTTGGTCACGTTACCGTTAGGCCACCAGAGAAGCTTCAGACAATCGCGGTCGCTTGGTGGGACCTTCACCTGGTGAAACATAGCTTCAATATCGGCTACCAAAGTGTACCTGTACTCATGAAACCTCAGCAGCACCTGGCACAAACTATTGACAAGGTCTGGTCCCGTTAGTATTTGTTCGTTCAGTGATGTTTGATTGACCTCCACAGCGCAGTCGAGCATCGCTCTAACCTTGGTTCGGTCGGCGTGTTTATATACGCCGTGTTGCGGAAGATACCATATGTGGGGGCCAGTTAGGTTTTGCTCAGTCCCAGGTACCATCTCAGCGTAACCTTTTGATATATATTCGTTAATCGTTGCGCAGTACTTTTCCTTCAATAACTGATCGTTTTCAGAGACCTTGTTTGGCACTGGTTGTTTCTGAGTCAAAACACGAATTCCAGGTTCCTTGACGTATATCTGGTCGACAGGTTGATCATCTGAAGTTGGGAGAGACTGTACATAGTTTTCGACTCGTTCGGGCTTCTCAAATGGCTGCGGAGTAGGTGGTCGAGAAGTCTGGGCCGACAGTATTGACCGTTTTTCCGCTTCCAGCTCACTTATGTTCTCTGCGAGCCTCATTCTGATATCACTGATATGTCTTTCGGTTTCCAGCTCAAGCTCCAACCTTTTTATCTTTAATTTTGCCAATTTCAGCTCTCGATTCAGCTTTGAGTCCGGGGACGGGCCTTGTGATAACTGACGTTCACTGTCGGAATCGTGGTGGGGCTGCATTTGACAGAATTTCTTCAATTCCGATTCGGGCAGTAAATCAAAGCAGTGATTTGGTTAACTGGCTAACTGTTGCGACTATCCCGATGTCTAGGGCTGTGAATCTAGCAGTAACTTAGTTTCTCTAGCTACACGCACGATATGGGCAGAACACGATTACGGGCAGCAGAACAAATTCCAATCGAATAACCGTGTTTATCGATGATTCGTGGTTCTAAATAATACAATAAACATAAGTATACAGCAAATAAAGGACTTACAGCCAGGTGAGAAACCAAGAACAATGGGCAGTAAGCTTCCGAAAATCGGGACAGCGCAGAAAATAAAAAACGGTCCACTTAGCAGGCAGCTGAACGAAACTGTAGCGCAGTTCGGTTGCGGTACAGTCAATAAATCAAGAGCGTTTATCGTCAAAGATCAATAAATCGATTACAAACGCGTGAATTGGACTGTGGTTGCAATGGTAGAAAGTGTCATTAACAAATAAGTACAAATGAGCTAAGTCTGTGGAGTAAACAAAGGCACGTGTCAACATGAATAGGCGAATCCGGCACTAGATCTGTTAATGCCGTTGACGTATGACGGCCAATAGTGGAGTGCACTGACAGAAACGATAAGACTGGGAGTTCGAGCCTCCGCTCGGCAGTACAAATGAAACACTCAGAAAGATTATATAACAGTAAAAGTGTAGACCTTCGGGAAAACAAGGTTATGAACAAATACGTGAACTGTTCATGTAATAAGTACCATGAAACTCAAGTATAAACTGATGTGATACCTTAGAAACAGGGAAAATACATTACGAATGTCCGGGATTCACGATGCATGCACCCACTACTAGTAAGTAACTAAACAGAAGACAAAAGGACGAACTCTAATTACGATTCGTAATTAACACCCACCCCACCACGAGAACAAACCCTGAGCAACTACATACCTACCGCTCTGGCTACCACCAGCCATGTTTTTATTCGAGTAGATGCAGTGCGATCACCACTGCAGGCGGCTTACTCTGGCCCGTTCCGCGTCGTCCAGCGAAAGGAAAAGAAATACGTGGTGGACGTCGAGGGCAGGAAGGAGACCATCAGCATAGACCGCCTCAAACCAGCCTTCATCGAGGCAGAACCCACCTCGAACAACCCTCTCAGTGTCCCTACCTGCTCACAACCTTCGGTTAGTCGTCCCGAGTCGGCCCCTGTTACTCCCACTAACGACCCCTCGTTACCTGTTGCAACACCAAACTCCACGAAAGACGCAGCTGCACCGGTCAACAGGAGAAATCGACGCGGCCGCGAGCTGCGACAGCCAACGAGGTTTTCTGAATATGTAACAGTTGTATATATTTAAGTTTACTCTTCATATTCAACTTGTACATAGTCCTATGATACATGAATGCACGACTACGTGGTGATCACGACAAGGGTGGCGGCAGCCTGTATTGCGCCGGTATGTCCCCCTCAGTCGAATATCCGATCGCGCCTCGAGGCGCAGCTTCCTTGTGTTTCTTTCCTTCCAGCTCGTCCCGTCAGACAGAACCACATGGAATTCCAGGATCTCGCATGGCTCCAACACAAGGCTCACTGGATCGCGACTGGACCCATTTGACGCCGGACGCTGGCTCGCTTACGAAGGCAATGACAACCACAGGGACACGGAACTTTGGGATATGCCGACAACGACAAACCCTACAACACAACCACCACTGCCAGGTCACGAACAGGATCTACCCCGGTCGGATAACATTTTGAGGAGGACGCAATTTTGCGATCGACGCACAGCGACCAGTGTGAGTCATGGAGAACGGCTTGTGCTGGCTTTGCTGTTGTGTTCGACCGCGGCGGGAGGCATGGAAAACGTCTCTCGCCACCGAATCCGACGCACCCATCACGGGTCGAAGCCCAACTGCGTCGGCCTTCTAGGGGGAGACCCTTGTAGTGCTACCAATAAAGCACTCGATGACGAAGACTAACAAATTTGTTTATTTGAACAATGACCGTTTTTGGTGGCGCCACTTGCTCCGCCTGTGTTCGTCGTCTGCACGCCGTTGCGCTCCTCCACTACACACGTTGTCTCGCTCCAGCGTTTTGAGTTCTGCTTTGCGCGCTGCCGAGTATATTTGCTATCGTGTCACATACCGAGGACCACGGGCTATAGACTCTATACGGGAGCAGGTCCTGACTTAACTGAGATAAATCCTAAAGGAGCGGCTCCTGCATACGCTGCGGCCTTAGAAGAACCCTGGTCCGGAAGCATGAAAGCCTCAGTAGGTGGATATATAACTCAGGAAGTGGCACAAATTGTTTCCATAGATGTAGCACAAAGTATATCCAGAGGTTTAGCACACATTGAATCCAGAGACGTGGCACCCAATGTATCCTGGGGCAACACCAACTGTGGCCTTTGTTCAAGCACACTCGATACTTTTGGGTGCTGAGGGATATTTCACTAGGGCAGCATATAATTCCGCACTCATGGTGGTGAACTTTGTGTGCAACCAACCTAAACAGTGGTCACACTGTTTAGCTTCATCACGACCTCCCGACAGCTTGAAGCGAAGCAAGCAGGTAATTTTCGCACTGGCCGCTTTCATAGGATTCATATTGATCAAATTTACAGAAGACACATGAATACCACAAATTAACTCTGAACGCAGCGTAAGTTATGGTATGCAGGAATCAGTGCTTTCTGTGAGCGTTGCTCGCGTTTGATCCGAGAAATACAAAATCACAGAAAACACTACGAGCACACAGGCTCAGTAAGTGCGTTAATAGGATCCTATACTAGTACTTATCGAACACTAATACGGCTAACAACAGCCTGACCATTTCAAAGTGGAAACGCCCCGGCGTAACGCAGTTCAGTTATGTAGGTCGACTCTAAGCCACCTGAATGGTCAAATAGGCAAACCGTGGAATTCGCGGTGAACTCATTTACACTAAAGGATTCAGGGCCGAAACTGATGATGCAATTTTCCTTTGGGAAACAAAAGCGCACCCGAGGTCATTCGCAGACGCTTATGAAACAGCAGCCAGTGGGCCTGCCCATGATATACCGCCTCTCAAGGGGGTGACGAGCCTACGGAATGCATTACCAGCAAACGTGGTGGAAGAGAAAGATGACCACATGCTCAAGCAATGTCTGGGCACTTTCCTGAAGAGGTTGTGGAAGGACAGGTACACTTAAACCCATGCCTCAGCTCTGAGGTGACTAAGCCCACACGAGAGACCGCCCTATTGCCTCTGATTTTGAAGCCCGAAGAGTGAGGGCTGATAACTAACGCTGCTGCAACAGATCTCTCGGTATATATGCAGAGAAGCGAAGGTGAGAAGTAGCAGCACACCCAACAAGTTACGCACCCACCGCTGAGCATTGAGTTTCACTGAATCCCCACTAAAATCAGGAGGGATACGTGAAACCCCATCGCAAACCAACTTCGACGAACACCATGCATGATCAGCGTTCACCGACTTATTGTTCAACCGACGGAAACGGTAATATGTTCAAGCACATCAGACGGACCCTAGTGTTCACATCTGTCTATCTAGTGACATGCTGAAAGCTGCCAGTCAGCGATGATCTCGCTCCACTCACGATCCACGGCTCCCTCGAATACCAGGACGGCCCCCAGTTTTATTACTTCTTCTGGCGGTCTATTCTACCGGTTTATCACCTTGTTCTTAGGGAAGTGAGATCTAGCTATCAACCTAGATCGAAATTTCACCATCCTTTTCCCGTGACCTTCGGTTTGCGGAGTCCAGTACCATCTGGGATTGACTCTCCGGTGAAGGCCCAGAAAAGTCTTTAAGCAGCTTGAACGTCTCCGTGAGGTCTCCCCGCAGTCTCTCCTTTCTATGAAGAGACGTTTGAGGTTCTCGGGCCTCCACTCATTCATCTAGCTCCACTGACCCACAGTCACGAGTGTCGCACGACGTTGTACAATCTCCAAAGGGGTGGCTTCCTTTTGCGGAAAGGTGACCAGTATTTAAGGGCAGGTCTTACCATGGACATGTGCACTGGTTTGCAAACCTTTGGTTGTCGGCAAGACAACGCAGAGTTTAACGTAGAGAGCCCGCCCCGCACCTGTATTGCAGTTGGTGCACACTGATTAGTCTACTTAAAATCAGACGTCACCAAAATCCCAAGGTCCTCAATCCTGTTCACTGTCTCTATAGTTATAAGGACTTAGAAGTGTACAGAATTCAGGCTTGTCGCTGTCCGTAAAAACAAGTGACAGTTTTCGGTGCCGAGATGCAGGCGGCATTTGTGTGCCTTGTTTAGAACGGTGGCTACTTTCTCTCACAGCTGCGGTCTCCCTCAAGCCCCAACTGATCTCAATCCACCTAGAACAGGAAGCTCGATGATTGTAGGACTGGAGCCAAATCTTCAATAAACTGAAGAAATAGTAGAGCATCTAGTGAGAAACCCCAAATTGCTTTACTGATGGCGCTTTTCTAAATTTAGGGTTCCTGTCACCTACCCTAGCGTAAAACATTCTACCGGCAAGGGAGCCCATAAGACGTTCCTGAATCTGCCTGTAACAGCCGGTCGTGGAAAATCCCCCTTTTTCCCTCGCGATTCAGTGTTTTTCCCAACATCACTCATTTCCATACACTATTGACTTGTCTTTACGAACTGGCTGTTTTTCTGGACCAATTGTTGTTTGTTCGCGCCCAGAGCGCCACTTCGGCACATCCTTGTTCAAGACCTGCCTGACGCACGTGCTGTCTGCTCACACGCTGCTATTCGGTTTCTCGTTGTTGAGTCCTTGTGATCGTATTATTGAGGTTTGTATGTTGTTTATGTCATTATTTATTGTAATAATCTAGTATCGTAGAATATCACGGATAATCGTCTTTTGATTTCGGGATCCGTTGCGAATTTGGCTACGCATTGCTCAAACGTTCGTAACAATACTCAATAGATCAATTTGGAACGAGGAAAACACGCAAAATGCCAAGAAAAGGATCAAAAGCAGTCGAATCCGGACAGGGAGTAATACGGCAAGTCTCTGGGGAGGTTTTGGGTACATATGATTCTTTAGTTAATGCTAGATCGCCTAGTCCTGTCAGTGCTAGTTCATGTGTTATTGAGAACAATATTGATCGTAAGGATGTCGATTTATATAAGCTGAGAATACTAGAACTAGAGCAACAGTTACTTTCGGCTAGACTACAGGCGCAGGAAGCAGAGAAGTGTACACAGAAACAGCGAGAGCATGAGACCAGTGACTTCGACACTTCCCATAGGTTAGGGTGCAATAAGGTAGGAAACCCCACGCCGGTCGCCGACTACAAACCACCATCGATCGATCTGCCTAGAGTGGAACTAATGGTTTTTGACGGGCGAGCTGAGCAATACTGCAAGTTTGTCAAGCAGTTCGAGACGTTCGTTGAAAATAAGGTGACCGACCCTGGGCAAAGGCTTCTCTACCTTACTCACTACTGTCGAGGCCGAGCAAGAGAAGCTATCGACGGGTGTACCATGCTCGACCCAGAACAAGGCTACACCAGAGCAAGGAAGATTCTAAGGGACTTGTTTGGCCAACCGTTCAAAGTAGCCCGTAACCTAATAGAGGGCGTGATGGCAGAGGCAAAGAGAACCGAGGGCGACGTCTACACAATGGCCGACCTGGTGATTAAGATGCAAAACTGCTCAACATCCCTCGACCATTTAGGTTACAGGGCTGACCTAGACGCCATGCACACTTTAGAAAACATAGTCCGTCACCTCTCTCCCGAACTACAGGGTCGGTGGGCGGAAGAAGCAGAACGGATAAGCCGAAGCGACAGAGAAGCCAACTTCGAAGACCTGACTGAATACTTGGACAGGCAAACGAAGATAGCTGACAGCAGATTCGGCCGACTCATCCGGGACAGCAACCGAGCAAACAAGCCCAGTACTAGCCAAGTCCAAACCCCTGTACGGGAACAGCCAAAGTACCAGCCTTGGACCAATACACACGTCATTTCACGAGATGCTACGGCGCAACCCAATTGCAGATCCTGTGGTACTAGCCATGGCCTACCAGAATGTCCCAAGTTCGGCAACGCCACAATAGACGAACGGTGGGGAATGACGAGGATGGCAGGAGCGTGTTTTATTTGTCTCAACACCACGCAGCGGGCGGCAGCCTGTAGGACAAGGAACCGATGTGGTTACGAGGGCTGCACAGGCAGACACCATCGGCTGCTGCATCAGGCGAGAGTAACCATATCCGAGGCGAGTGCCAAGCCCAGCGTGATTTGTTCAACTTCACAATCTGACAGTAAACCGGTACGTTTAGGCGTAGTGGCCGTGGGAGTAGTGACTCCGACTGGGATAGTCAAGGCATTGGCTTTCGTTGATAGTGGATCCGACACCACTTTGGTGAAAGAGCGGTTTGCCGACAAACACCAACTGGCTAAAGGTGCGACGTCGTTAGTGGTGAGCACGGTGGGCGGAACACAGGTAATGACTGCCGGTAGATTGAGGCTGTAACTCATCTCTCTAGACACTAACGAGGAAATTGAACCAACGGAGGCATTCACGTAAGCGGATCTCCCCATGCGAGCACCAAGGTCGGTGAACGCAATCTTGACTAGGTGGCCCCACCTGCAGGATGTAACCGTTGTAGACTGGGAAGATGATGAGTTGGATCTCCTCATCGGAGGCGACGTGCCAGAGGCGCACTGGGTGCTTGACCAGAGAGTGGGTGACCGCCAGGCATGTTATGCCGTACGCACGGCCCTGGGATGGATTTTATGCGGTCCAGTAGAGGTACGCGGTTCCGTGAATTACTTATCCGCCGAAACGGACCGCATAGAGTATCATCTGCAGTGGCTGTATGAAAAGGAGTTTCATGATATTGAAGACGAAAGACCGACGTTGTCTCAAGAGGATCACTTCGCTCTACAAACGGTGCGACAAGGCACTAAGGGCCTCAAAAAACAGTTCGAGGTTCCCCTCCCATGGCGCACACCGGTCGACCCGTGGACTGACAACAGAAATTATGTTCTCCGACGATTACTACGACTGAAAGAACGTTTCATTCGAGACCAGAATCTGTGGGAACGATACGCGGATTTGATGAAGCGAAACGAGGCCTTCGGTTACGTTGAAAAGGTGCATGTTAACACAGATAGCAAAAGTTGTATCTGGTATCTGCCTCACCATCCGGTTATCAACCCCAAGAAACCCAATAAACTGCGGGTAGTTTTCAACTGTGCGGCCAAGTTCCAGGGCAAGTCGTTAAACGATCGCCTACTACAGGGGCCTGACTGGACCACTCCACTGATCGATGTTTTGTGCCGTTTCAGAGTGGGTAGAGTGGCTTTGTCTGCCGACATTAGGGAAATGTTTCATCAGGTGAAGATTCCGGTAAGAGAACGAGATGCTTTGCGTTTCCTGTGGTGGAAAGGGAGCGACCGGGACAACGCAGTGGTGAATTATAGGATGGCCGTCCACCCCTTCGGAGCCATATCGTCACTATTTTGTGCCAACTACGCCCTCCGAGAATCAGCGAACAAACATGGCGATCTAGTACATCGGACGGTGGTAGATAGCGTCGGCAGGAGCTTCTACGTCGACGACTACCTTGGGTCATTCGATGATGTGGAATCAGCTCTAGAGCAGTTCAGGGGTCTGACGAGATTTCTGGAAGAGGGCGGCTTCCATCTAACTAAATGGATGTCGAACGCTTCAGAAGTGCTGAAGGTCATCCCGTATCACGAAAAGGCCGAAAGGGTAAGAGATTTGGACGGCTCTCCACTTCCTATCGAGCGCACCTTAGGGATACAATGGGACGCGGAAACGGACGATTTTGTTTTCGAACTAAACGTTCCCGAGCTGCCAATAACCCGTCGTGGCATACTGTCTGCCGTCTCAAGTTTGTTCGACCCGCTCGGCTTCGTCTCACCGTGGCTGCTACCCGGAAAGATCTTGCTGCGGTGGCTGTGCCGTAAGAAAGTTGATTGGGACCAGTCACTGGACCGAGGGGACTGGCTGGACTGGGAAGAATTTTTGAACACCTTGAAGAAATTAGGGGACATAAGAATCCCACGATGTTTGACTCCTGACCATACGACACGGACTGGATAACTACATGCCTTTTCCGATGCATCCGAAGTCGGTTATGGAGCTGTGGTGTACGGACGATGGTGCGCAGGGGAAGGGCAATATACCACGAGGATCCTGTTTGCCAAAGCCCGCGTTGCTCCACTGAAGTCGGTCTCAATCCCACGCCTTGAACTCAGCGCAGCCGTGTTAGCAGTCAGGGTGGTGCAAGCTGTGAAGAGATGTTTCGATCTCTACATTTGGTCGGTGAGCTTCTGGACGGATTCAACGATAGTACTTTACTACATTAACAACGTCCGGAGCCGGTTTAGTACTTTCGTTGCTAACCGGCTCACGATTATGCACGATGAATCAGCCACGCACCAGTGGAGTCATGTCAGGTCTGGCGATAATCCGGCCGACCTGTACTCCCGAGGTGCGAACAACTTCAGGCAACTGGACACGTGGACGAGAGGGCCAAACTTCCTGCAATTGCCCAAACAGGACTGGCCCGTGTTCGAATCAAAACCCCCTACGGAAGTGGAACTGGAGATCAAAGGTGTAGTGATAACAGCCAACGTCGTCGAAGCGTCATCCATTCTATCGCGACTGGTCAGGTTTTCTTCCTGGATGAAGACGCTTCGTTCGCTAGTTTGGTAAACCAGGTTCAAGAGAAATTTGCTAGTCATGAAAGGGCTACGGCCCTCAGGTCGGATACGGGTCGGCCCGATAAGCCCCGATGAGCTACAAGCGGCAGAGTACGATATTTTCAGAATGATACAGCGTGAGGCTTTCGCCCGAGAACTCAAGGGGGCGGAAGAAGTGGGGCCGACCAATAAAGACATGCCATCTCCAAGAGGCGAGCTGAAGCGTTTAAACCCCAAACTCATCGACGGACTGCTGCGGGTGGATGGTAGGCTGACCAACGCCCACCTGAACTTCGACACAAAGTATCCTACACTGCTGCCTGCGACACAACCTATAGTAGAGCTAATGATTCAACACGTCCACGCCGTGGAGGGACATGCCGGGGAAAGTCACGTGACGAGCGTCATCCGAAAGCGCCTTTGGTTGTTGAGAGGACGAGAGACTGTAAAACGCGTAATCCGACGGTGTGTGCAATGCAGAGACGCAATGCCACAGCAGGCAAACAACTCATGGCCCCACTACCAGAATGCAGGGTGACTACGGGCTGGTGGACGTTCAGTGACACCGGGTTGGACTATTTCGGGCCCTTGTGGATCAAGTGCGGGAAAAGATTAGAAAAGCGATACGGAAGTATCATGATGTGCACGAAGTCACGTGCGATACACCTAGAAGTCGCACATTCGATGACGACCGATTCGTTTCTACGGGCCTTGCAGAGATTTATCAACCGAAGAGGCGTACCGGCCGATATGTACTCAGATAATGGGTCGAACTTTGTGGGCGCTCACCGGGAATTGCAGCGTTGGCACAAGAATATAAACAGGGACGAACTGCAGAATCGAACCGTGGCCTACGGCATACGATGGCATTTCAACCCCCCACAGGCCAGCCACCAAGGCGGCGTATGGGAACGCATGATCCGGTCCGCCAGACGGATATTGCTGTCAATCATGGAGCAGCAGCCGCCCGACGACGAGACGCTGAACACCGTCATGACTGAGGTGGAGCGAATCCTGAACAACCGCCCCCTGGTTCCAGTATTGAACGGCGACCCCACCCACCTGGCGCTCACCCCGAACGACTTATTGACGCTAAGGTCGAACGAGGGTTTCCAAGGGCCGGTAAACCTTCGTGGGAGCTAACCCCAATGGGTGGAAGCAAGCGAACTATCTGGCCAAGGTCTTCTGGAGGTGATGGCTACGAGAGTACCTACCGGCTTTGCAGACTCGACAGAAGTGGCTGGCCAAAACAAGACCAGTCAAAGTTGGGGATGTGGTTATGATCGCCGACGAACGCGCACATTTCAGCGCTTGGTCTTTGGGAGTAGTTACGGAAACCATCAAAAGCACTGACGGAATGATAAGAACGGTGAAGTTGAAGACAGCTAACGGAGTGCTCATTCGTGACATACGCAGTATTAACCTACTCGAGAGCGAAGACGGAGGAGCTGATAACCCTGAGGCCCAGTAAACCTTTTTCACACTAGTCATCGAGGTGGATAAAGAAACACCATATATACCACACGGTCTCCGTCAAACACGTTAAGGTGCTCGCGGTCTTTTCGTTGACATTACAGAAGGTGCTTTCCGATACGTGGTGATGAATGCGATTCCATTGTACATCCCGATACATACACGCATGCACGACACACTCTACATCCCGTATACCCATCAAACATGTGACAGTGTTCGTTGTTTTGCTTTTTGTTGACGCTACCTAATGCCCCTTGCTTATGTGGAAATAGCGGAGCTCAGGTCACACACACATGCTACATTTTACTCGTTTTCTTGCCACGCGGTCTTTTGTTGACATTGCAGAAAGTCCTCTTTTGATGTGTAGTCATACCTGTGATTTCATTGTACCCCGGCACACACACACGCACTCACACACATACTCGAGCACGTACATCCAGGACCGGACGGACCCTTACGAGGACAACGTCTATGTGACCCTTCACGCCCGCCATCGGTCATTTGGTCTTGTGGAAGATGTAGACTAGCCTCACGTCTATGTATCCAATGGATTAGGTGCGACCAGTAGTAGAACGTTGACGACGAGCATTAGGCGCGCGCACTGACAGCAGGGCCTAGGCAGGTAGGAAGAATCAATACCTTTATACCGAACCTTTGACTCTGCTAAGGATCCGGGAGGATTTTGGTGGGCGGCGTAACAAATGGTCGTGGAAAATCCCCCTTTTTCCCTCGCGATTCAGTGTTTTTCCCAACATCACTCATTTCCATACACTATTGACTTGTCTTTACGAACTGGTTGTTTTCCTGGACCAATTGTTGTTTGTTCGCGCCCAGAGCACCACTTCGGCACATCCTTGTTCAGGACCTGCGTGACGCACGTGCTGTCTGCTCACACGCTGCTATTCGGTTTCTCGTTGTTGAGTCCTTGTGATCGTATTATTGAGGTTTGTATGTTGTTTATGTCATTATTTATTGTAATAATCTAGTATCGTAGAATATCACGGATAATCGTCTTTTGATTTCGGGATCCGTTGCGAATTTGGCTACGCATTGCTCAACCATTCGTTGCATCTGGTATCAGCAGACATGCGTATAGCTTAGTCGGTAGCGTCCGCCTCGCCCGAGTCGCTGTCACCTTCAAGTAGACATATTTTACGTATATCTCGCATTAAGTCTCATTTGTTCGTCCTCACTACCACCGTGCGCACGAGACCACCGTTTTCCGTACGACAATCCTTGATCACTCCAACCGGCCGATCGTCTTTGTGTAGGTGGCTGTCCACGAGGATGACCACGTCGCCACGTCTGAAAGACCTCTGTTTGGAGATCCACTTTTGCCGAAGCTGCAGTGTCGGTAGATACTTCCTCGTCCATCATTTCCAGAAGGCCTGTGCTAGGTGGTTCACTTGTTTCCATCCAACGATATATATTCCACGCAGGGATTTCGGGGTGGTTACTCCTGCGTTTGACCGGAGTAATGATAGGCCGTTGGGGGTAAGTGCCGGTTCGCCTTCCGGGTCTGGGTGGGTCGGCACCAGGGGTCTGTTGTTCAATGTGCGTCCTTTTCCTGTTAGTAAAGTAGTCAGCGTCTCGTCATCGAGGGTTTGTTGTGAGGCCAGGGCCGTGAGTATTTCTCTAGTCGATCGCATCAGCCTTTCCCAAACGCCACCACGATGATCGGCATAAGGTGGTTTGAGGTGCCATTCTATCCCCTTTGCTACGGTCGGATTTTGTATTTTGGCGGTGTCCAAGCGGCTCCACCATTTCTCTAGCTCCTTATGAGCCCCAACGAAGTTCGAGCCATTGTCGCAGTATATATTCTTGGGGACTCCCCGCCTCGCGATGAACCTTTGAAAGGCCATCAGAAATGAATCGGTTGCCATGTTATGCATTACTTCGAGGTGGACTGCTCTGGATTGTAGGCATGTTATCAGGCAGCCGTACCTTTTTTGGGTGCTCCTCTGATGCCGTACGAGTAACGGTCTGAAGCAGTCGACGCCAATTTCCATGAACGGGCACCATCCCGGTTGGACTATTACGGCTGGAAGGGGGACCATCATTTGTTGGCCTGCTACCGCTCTCCGGCGACGACAAGTAATGCAGTTGCCTATGACTCGCTTGGCTGTCACTGGTCCCTTTATCACCGACGTATATTGTTCAATAAGTGATTCAAACCTGCGTATCTCTCTTTGCGATGTACATGGTCTATCAGGCGTCTCGTTATGTAGTGGTCACCATGGATTATTATGGGGTGTTTTGTTTCGTACTCTCGATTTGAATTCGTCAGCCGCCCTGCAACCCTCAGTAGTCTGTTAGTTCGCTGGGGTTTAGTCTTGTGGCACTTCTGTGCAACAGCTCGCTTCCCTCGGTGTTATCATCCATCCTGGCTAGCTCTCGGGCCTTGGACGGGAAAGCGTCTAGTTGCAGTATGTGTAGAACGTCGAGATCGGCTGGATTCAGCTCGCCCGGTAGTATGGTACCCACATTCAACGTGTTTTGTGGTCTTGTGCCTTTCACAATCAGTAAGAGTACTTTGTATCGTGTCCACCAGACCACGGCTCTTAACATTTTTGTCCATTTGGGGAATTGACGCAGTTTCTCTATCAGGCTTACGCTTTCCGTGAAGTTTATAGCCAGTATCAGTCTTTTAGTCTCGATATCGTCATCATCAGCCTTAGGTAGTAATAGCGTTGGCCACATCTCTTTAGTTGCCGTTATGAAGTCCGGTCCCATTGTCCACGTCGGCAACCTCTCTAGTGTTTTCAGGCCTCGTGAGCAGAAGTCGGCCGAGTTACTGGCGGATTTTACATAGTGACATTGATCGGTTTTAGTCGACTCGTGGATTATAGTGAGTCTGTTGGCCACGAAAGTGTTAAAACGGGTGGTAGTGTTGTTTATGTAATGAAGTTCCTTGGTTGAATCCATCCAAAAGTTTGTTTCTCAGTCTACCCGGTCGAAGCATCTCCTAATCAGCCCCGCGGCTTTCACGGCCAGTACTGCTGCCGCCAGTTACAGCCTTGGAATCGACACCGTTTTCAGTGGAGCCACTCTCGCCTTTGCAAATAGTATCTGGCTGTGCTGCCCACCACTTGCGTCCACCCAGCAGCCGTAAGCCACTATCCCGTAGCCTATTTCTGATGCATCGGAAAATAAGTGGAGTCGGGCATCGTTTGTGCACTTGATACCTGTTAAGCATCTTTGTATTTTTACCTCCCCAAGCTTCTCCAGTCTGTGCAGCCAGTCGCGCCATCGCTTATCGTCGCCATCCTGGGGAGGTTTGTCTCAACCCGTCCCTCTTTGGCACAGGGATTGCAGAAAGCACTTTTCCGGTAACGACTATGGCGAAACAAACCCTAGGGGGTCGTAGAGGCTTGAGACTGCTGACAGGATTCCTCGCCGTGTGACTGGTCGTTTGGGTAGGTCTAGAGTGAAAATGAATTCGTCACCTCTGGGTTTCCACTGAAGCCTAAGCGTGCGCTCCGTGTGTGAAGAGGATCCCAAAAGCTCTTTCTTACACTCCATTTTCTCGGACTTCGGTATAACATTGAGCACCTCTTGGTTGTTCGAAGTCCATTTAGTGAGGTTGAATCCTCCGGCATTCAGAGTGGCGATTAGTTCGGTCATATGTAGAATAGCGATATTTGGATCGTCAAAGGAGCACAGAAAATCGTCCACGTGGGAGTGGTCCATTGCTCTTTCTAACAAGCTACTGGTGCCGTCGAAACGCTTTAGGGTTTCACGGAGGGCAAAGTTAGCACAAAAGGGAGAAGAAACCATCCCAAAGGGGTGCATGGTTAGCCTGTATTCGTCAGGTGCGTGATTTGTGTCGTTCTGAGGCCACCGGAGGAGACGTAAGGCGTCCCTATCTTTAACGGGTATCTTCACTTGTAGAAACATTTCACGTATGTCAGCAGAGACGGCTACGTTTCCTAGCCGAAAACGACATAAAACCTCGACCAGCGGTGTTGTCCAGTCTGGGCCCTGTAGTATATGGTCGTTGAGTGACACACCCTGACATTTCGCGGCACAGTCGGAAACAACTCTGAACTTCCTCGGGTTCTTTGGGTTCACAACCGTGTGATGGGGTAGGTACCACCTCAAATTTGCGCTGGTAACCGCTGTATCTACTCTTTCCATGTAACCCAAGATGATGTTATGTTGCATGGCTCGCGTGTATTCTATCTTTAATTGTGGTTCCCGGAGCAGCCTGGTTTTGAGGAAGCCTAATCTTTTCAGAGCCATTTCTCGGCTGTTTGGCATGGGTTTCATGTTGGATCTCCACGGGGTAGGAACCTCGAAACGACCTTTTGCATTCTTGACGTTCTCGGTCACCATTTCCAAAGCCGCCCTATCTTCTCGTGATGGGGCATCTCTGTCCATGGCCAGGTAGGCAAGTTCGGTGTTATACAATTGTTGGAATGCCTGTTCGATGTTCGCCGTTGCCACCGAAATGCCGTTGATTTGTTTGCCGCATCTGCCGTCTGTACTACCATATAAAGTCCAACCGAATATATTGTGTACTGCATAGGGTGCTTTGCGGCTTCCTATACTTTGATCCAGGACCCAGTGCGCTGCCGGTACATCACAACCGATCAGCAGACCAATTTCGTTATTCTGCCGCTCCTCGATCGTAATCCCGTCGAGATGCGGCCACTGAGTCAGAATCGATTGCACTGACTGAGGTGCTCTCATCAGCAGGTCCTTTATACTGAATGCCTCTAGGGTTTATGCTCTATCGTTGCCGACCAGGGAAGCGAGTTGTGAGTGCAGTTTGGTCGACTGGATGACTTCGGTGCCATTCACCTTGCTCACCGCTAATGAAGATTGCTTCCTTCTGATCCCATATCTCTCTGCATACTCCTTCCTTACTAGCGTGGTATCCGAGCCACAATCTATGAAGGCCAACGCTTTGGCAACTCGTGTTGGGGTCACTACTCCCACGGCCACTACGCCTAAATGGACTGGTTTTTGGCGGATCGTGACGTTGAACAAATGACACTGAGTTTGGCACTCGTCTCGGTTAAGGTTACTCTCGCCTGATGCAGCAGCCGATGGTGTCTGCCTGTGCAGCCCTCGTAACCACATCGGTTCCTTGTCCTACAGGCTGCCGCCCGCTGCGTGGTGTTGAGACAAATAAAACACGCTCCTGCCATCCTCGTCATTCCCCACCGTTCGTCTATTGTGGCGTTGCCGAACTTGGGACATTCTGGTAGGCCATGGCTAGTACCACAGGATCTGCAATTGGGTTGCGCCGTAGCATCTCGTGAAATGACGTGTGTATTGGTCCAAGGCTGGTACTTTGGCTGTTCCCGTACAGGGGTTTGGACTTGGCTAGTACTGGGCTTGTTTGCTCGGTTGCTGTCCCGGATGAGTCGGCCGAATCTGCTGTCAGCTATCTTCGTTTGCCTGTCCAAGTATTCAGTCAGGTCTTCGAAGTTGGCTTCTCTGTCGCTTCGGCTTATCCGTTCTGCTTCTTCCGCCCACCGACCCTGTAGTTCGGGAGAGAGGTGACGGACTATGTTTTCTAAAGTGTGCATGGCGTCTAGGTCAGCCCTGTAACCTAAATGGTCGAGGGATGTTGAGCAGTTTTGCATCTTAATCACCAGGTCGGCCATTGTGTAGACGTCGCCCTCGGTTCTCTTTGCCTCTGCCATCACGCCCTCTATTAGGTTACGGGCTACTTTGAACGGTTGGCCAAACAAGTCCCTTAGAATCTTCCTTGCTCTGGTGTAGCCTTGTTCTGGGTCGAGCATGGTACACCCGTCGATAGCTTCTCTTGCTCGGCCTCGACAGTAGTGAGTAAGGTAGAGAAGCCTTTGCCCAGGGTCGGTCACCTTATTTTCAACGAACGTCTCGAACTGCTTGACAAACTTGCAGTATTGCTCAGCTCGCCCGTCAAAAACCATTAGTTCCACTCTAGGCAGATCGATCGATGGTGGTTTGTAGTCGGCGACCGGCGTGGGGTTTCCTACCTTATTGCACCCTAACCTATGGGAAGTGTCGAAGTCACTGGTCTCATGCTCTCGCTGTTTCTGTGTACACTTCTCTGCTTCCTGCGCCTGTAGTCTAGCCGAAAGTAACTGTTGCTCTAGTTCTAGTATTCTCAGCTTATATAAATCGACATCCTTACGATCAATATTGTTCTCAATAACACATGAACTAGCACTGACAGGACTAGGCGATCTAGCATTAACTAAAGAATCATATGTACCCAAAACCTCCCCAGAGACTTGCCGTATTACTCCCTGTCCGGATTCGACTGCTTTTGATCCTTTTCTTGGCATTTTGCGTGTTTTCCTCGTTCCAAATTGATCTATTGAGTATTGTTACGAACGTTTGAGCAATGCGTAGCCAAATTCGCAACGGATCCCGAAATCAAAAGACGATTATCCGTGATATTCTACGATACTAGATTATTACAATAAATAATGACATAAACAACATACAAACCTCAATAATACGATCACAAGGACTCAACAACGAGAAACCGAATAGCAGCGTGTGAGCAGACAGCACGTGCGTCACGCAGGTCTTGAACAAGGATGTGCCGAAGTGGTGCTCTGGGCGCGAACAAACAACAATTTGCCCATAGAAACAACCAGTTCATAAACACAAGTCAATAGTGTAGGTAAACGATTGATGTTGGGAAAAACACTGAATCGCGAGGGAAAAAGGGGGATTTTCCACAACCGTTTGTTACAACCTTGGGGTCATCATGAACAGTGACTTCAAATGGTCGTAGCAGTGCAAGTCTGCTGGGCAAAATGCTCGTGGGAGTCTCTTCAGGCTGCGATCAGCTTTATTTTGCCGGAAGCCGGAGGTATTCTTGCCTATTTGCATAGTTTTATTACGCGCTCCCTTAGAAGATAGGGTGCAGGCTTGGTCACACTTCTTCAAAAAGAAGCCACATGCCTACAGAAAGTTCAACGTCTCGCCACGCGAATGGTTGAAGGGCAGAGGGGTATGTCTTACGAGCAGAGACTCTGTGATCTGAATCTTTTCTCGTTGGAAAGGAGGAGAAGTCGGGGGGATCTCATAGAAACGTTCAAGTTAATGAAGGGCTTTTCTGGCCTTAGACCAGATAGTCTATTCCAGGTGGCCGTAGATTCCAGAACAAGGGGACATTAAAAGAAGCTGATAAAAGCCCGATCTAGGTTGATGGCTAGATCGCACTTCTTCAGCAACAGGGTTTTGAACATTTGGAACGGTCTGCCTGGTGGAATGGTAGATCTGCAGACAGTCCAATCCCTTCAAGGTGCCGTAGATCTCAAGTGGTACGAGATCTTTCCTTGTAGTGAGCCTTGAGTATATCAACTAGATGGATGACGGGTAGCACTGTGGTCCTTCTGGGGTATGTTTTAATAGACTTTTTCGCTCATTGCATACAGTCTCCGCGAATGCTCACGATGCATAATGTCTCCCGCAGTTGATGTGCGATGAGGTTTTCCGTTTCCCTTTCATTTTTAGCGGGGATTCGACGAAATACACTCGGCAGTGGTGGGTGCATAACTGGTGTGCATACCATCAAAGGAATTCTGGGCGCTCGGTTGGCCATGGCCCTTACCTGTCCTGTGCAAACTGAACTGGACTGAACTGAAGACTGACTTTGTTCTAACGAGCTTTCCGTAGGGGCGCTCGATTCGGAGTGGGTTTTTGGTAATTTTGAGCACGAAATGGAATTGTTGTTGACATCCCTAGTACAATATTACTACCGAATATCAAATATTTCTCCGGCTTGTGATATTGTTTACTGACGTATTCTCTAGTTGTATTCTTCCATGAACCGAAATATGGGCTTTCTAATCTAAGGTTATTTTATTTTTCAGTGTTTCTGCTGCTTTTTAGAGCTATAAAGTTTTCGAAGACGGGAATCTAGCCTTCCAGTATTCTCCTACGTAAAATTTTTGTTACCGACGAGGCGTTGATCAGGTCTTGATTACTATATCCATTAGTGGAAAAGACCGCACACAGTTGTATACGTTAACGGTTTCAGTTCAGATGTGCTCATCTGAGATTTCAGCTAGATCATATCTTGGGATATGGAAGCCTGAGTCGTGTTTGTATCTAGTTTCTTGCACTCCAGGCTCGAAAGATCCTGTTTTCGCATTCGGCTCCAATAATATCTTTAGTCCCTCTTGGGAAAGTTAGTCACATTGAACTAATAATCGATAACTCTCGACGACATTTAGGTCTGCCTTCACAAATCTCCGTGTTATTGCGTGGCAGCTGGATATTATCTGAATTTTGCCCATAAATTCTTCACTCCCATACTACCAACTAATTTCTGTTCCCATATTCTTATTCACCTCCAGTCCCAGTTGCTCGTCAGTGTACATCATTCCTCAGATTTCTTTGTCGGATGTATTTATTCCATTTGGTTTACTTCTACCAAATTCGCTCATGGTACATAAGGATCCAGGTTGTCCATTTAGCAAGCTTCCAGTTGGATCCCTAGAAGTGTTGAGTTAGCGTGTAAAACTCAGTTTAATTTGAGTAACTGGTTCACTTGAAAAATAATCTCCGTCGCACGCTTCATACTTTTTGGGTCACTCGACAAGATGTTCCTTGCTTGTCTTCACATTAGTGTGCTTCAATTTTGTTACCGGGCCCAAATTCCCAGTCATTAGTCGGTTGTTCAAATTTCGGCTTATTGACTGTCACCGGCACCTGATTGAAGTGAGCACAGTTTTCTCTGTTAACTTGTGCCTCGTGAGGTGTGGTGCTTCCAGGGCGAAAACCAGTGTTTCTTTCTATTGGAGCATCTTCCTAGAAACTAGTTTGTTTCAGAGAATTGAATATCTTTGTGGGGACGTGTTATGTGTGTCCCTGGCCGAAGCGTTGATCGCGTCAGGTAGGGACGTGGAGCGAGTAATGACGTTGTGTTTGACATGGATGGCTGCCCTTCTAACTAAGTAATCGCTCTACACCTCCTCTGGTGGCTCGGTCGTGTTTTGCGAATACCTGTCCATCGTCTACCTTTCCGTGCTCCATTCGCACGTGCTGGGCAAGGCTGAAAGAAAAAGCGACGTGTTAGTCAGATCATGACTTGGCGTAGAATTATGAAAAAACCAACATCAGCATTAGCTTCGGTTGGTGCTTCCCGCCGCCGTGGTTGGGGCCCAATGGATGAGGATTGTCGTTGTTTAGTGGTTAGAGATATGGCTGAGGATAGAAGTCAGTGGCGCGAATGTTGTACGGCCTGTCTGTTGAACTTTTGTGCCCTGTAATCAAAAAAGAACTCATTTCGGCAAACAGAATGGCAAAAAAAAATCAAAAAGTGTACGTTGAAAAAAGTCATTGCATTTTATATTTTACCAACCGGCTCTTTTACTGTATTTTGCGCCCCCTCCTATTTTTTAATTGATGTTGTTGCGTTGGCACCATGCTAGATTTCAAGCCCGTGTTATATATATATATATATATATATATATATATATATATATATATATATATATATATATATATATATATATATATATATAACCGTAAAGCAGCTTGATGCTAGGAAATTAAGACAAGCCGTTAGTGTTTTTTTCCTCGGAGTCTCGCATTATGTAGACGTCGTGGGAACGATCATGAAGTTTGGAGATACTTTATGTAAACAGACCACAAACAACAGCGATGCTAAAGTCATTTTCATCCATATGTAATCGCCTCAAAGAAATTCTGAGTACGGTTATTTTGTATTTCATTCGGTGGACAGGGCTGTTGTGTTATTTCCCGCATCCATGTATTCGTATTCACTTCATCCACCGTGAACGCTCAAGCCATACCTATGTAAAATAATGGTTAGGGGAAAAATGTGTATCGTACTATTCTGGGTAGACGGTGGGATTTTCGGAATACCGATTGGTTGAAGGTAGGTGTGTATGTGACCATCAAGAAGGGCAATGGTTTGTCTAGTCAGTATAGAACCGATTCAGATTTTTCACTTAGTAGCTCCTTTGACCTTCGTCAACAACGACGTCGCTCATTGAACCAGCCGTAATAAGGGACTTCAGTCTTTTTCCAGTGGGTTGTGCGAGGAAGTGCACCTTCAGACGAGTTTCCAGATAAGTGTTGTTGTCGGCGCTCTTCGGCACATTTCTTTTTATCTCTTTCCTGCACATGAATACAACGAAAGGAACTTGGGCACTAGCCACAAGTGCTTCTTTCGCCACCAGGGAACTCCAAAAATCAAGACCCTAATAATTAAATAGAAAGCCACATAGAGCCTCAATGAGTTTTTTCTGGCAACAGCACAGATGTGAACAAAACTTTTCGTATTCCTCATATCAAAAATTCAAACCATTGTGAACCCGTGTAGTACGATCAGATACGATTGTGCAGTCACAACAGGGAAGACAGTACGATAGCTCGAGAAGAAACGATACCTGATGATTTGGACTTTATTCATTTGAAAATCTTTCGCTCGCTAAAATGTTAGGGAGAAATTTACTAAACACAAATGAGGTTATTATAATAATACTCGTTGAGTTGGAGAATACATAACATTTTCCCCAGGCAAAGAAATACTAGTTGACTAAACTCCAAAATAGGGTAGATAAGTGGAATTTTTGTGAGCTGAACTTCGTCGGTTGGTAAACAAGATTAAGATTTCTTCAATACTAGTCGTTGTTTGTGAGTGAAAGCTACCAATACACTGATCCTTTTCCGAGGTATTTGTAGCAGCTTCCGATAGTTTATCAGTAGGCGGGTTTGTGGTATCAAGTACCAGCTGTTGCATCGTGGTATTTGGTGGCGTTAAGTGTCAAAGAGGAACTATCTTGTCGTTCGTCGCGAGGGTTACACTCGGTAAGTTCAACCTCCTCGACCAAAGAATCATATTACGTTTGTCGGCAGTTGTTGCGCAATAAAGCTAGTCCGGGAGATTTAAACTACTCAGGTAGTGAGATTCCGGTTGAACGTAAGCAGTCGTTTATGGGGAGTAGCATTTGTGGGAGTACATGAGAGAGGTCTTGCTAATTTTGACGCATCCGGAAGAACGCGCTCTCACTGCGGGTGCGAAACATTTGGGCTGTAAGGCAAAGGTGACAGTTTTCCATGGTATTCCGTTCATTCGCTCCACCTGGCCGTTGCGCTGCGAGTTTCAATCTGTAGTTCTGCTAGTCACCATACCCTTTTCTTGTAGGAATTATTTAGGTTCCTCGGACAAACGCAGGACCACAATCGGAATGAATGTAAAAAGGCATACCAAATCGAAAATAAGTTAGTCAGACAGAAAATGACTGTTGATTGGTTCATACTAGGGCAAGAGTAGGCAAAAGGAAAACGTGACTAATGATCAGTAATAACAAGAAGGTATTTTTGTGTGTGGATGTAGATAATGAACTCGACATCGCCTTTCGAAGGTTTGTCTTTTGCTAGTCCGCTTCCTATTATTTATGTAAAACGGGTGTTTGAATTCAGCACATAGGAGACACTTATACTTCATTCTCTATTTGATCGATTGAAAACGGTAAGTTCTTGGCACAAATGAAATGATTCGTGGGTACTACACCAGTGTGGTAGAGGGTGTCGTCGAGTAGCTTCAGATCATCAGCCTTAAACGCTGCTGAACAGTAGCTCACAGAAAGTGTATTCCCAGATTTGTCTTTTGAGTCGCGTTAATGCGCGTTGTCGCTGACGATGTATTTTGTCGTTCTTGATCCCCCCATTCTCTCTGGAATTAAACAAATGCAACTGACCGTTGTTCAGTGACTTGACTGAACTGGTTGCCGAGAAGATAATGCTTCCATATTCTAACGGCCTCTTTCACGGCATATGCTTTTTTCTCGGTTGCAAAATGGTGGTTTTCGCCTGGTGATTTGGTTCTAGGGGAAAATTGCAATAGGTCATCCGTGTTGATTGGGCGTTGTGGCGATGACGATATCTGAAGCCCGAATCTCTAAAGTTATTAAAGAGTATGGATTCAGTGTGGCCATAGTAGCCTAGGCTAAATCCGACTTCAGATTCCCAACCGGTGGTAATGGAGATATCCTATTGACGACGAGAGTATGAATCTTATCGGAAAGTGTGAGACCCAGTGAGAATAGTCCGCTCTTTGAGATGAATGAGTGGCGCCATTTTTATGAGAGGTCTGAGGCGGTCTGGGTCAGGCAAGACTATTCCCAAGGCAACTTCATGATGGAGTAACTACACTTTGTTAGTAACAAACGTACATGGTTCAGTGGTAGCTCGTATTGGTCTACAACAGTGCGGAACCGTTTCAAATTCTTGTCGTGTTCTTCGGTGTATACCACAGACGGTTACGTTATCAGTATAAGTAAAGGTTCCCTCATGACCTCCCGGGATAATCTCACCAGTGATAGGCTGGGAACAATCAACTCAACTGGTGACGCTAAATGGAATGCGTTCGACTTGATGCAAATTACCACATGCCTCAAAAGTAGTTGAAGTCTCATTTGTGCGAATTAAGAACTAATAATGGGCTCTCTAGATTCAGCATGTTGTGTATTTGAAGTTCAGGTATTCTTTCTATCGTATCATCTACTCGAGGCATGGGATCAGCGTACAAACTGACAAAAGAATTTATGGTCTGAATTTAGCCAATAACCATGCACTTTACTTCGCTTATCGGTTGTGAACAGTAACTGAGCTCTCGATGGGGATCGTAAAGGTTCAGTTACATTCTCTTGTAGCAATCGTTGAACTTTCACTTGAATAAAATCCTCATGCTTCGTAAAATGTCGCCTGAATTCGGCAGCAATTAGTCTGAGGTTTGATTTTAGAAGCTTCCAAGCCACCTTCGAACGGCATTCAAACGCTCTTATGTAGTCTTGAAACATCATGACCGAGTAGCCCATCGGCCTACATATTAAGACTGATTAACGGACCCGTGGGTAAGAATTGTTTTGCTGTCTGAGAGACACGTAACAATGACCATGAGTACTGCTTTTGACGCTTGTGGATGCCAGTACAACTTTACTATTAAAATTTCCAACCGACCATTTGCTACGACCGACAGTGGATGATATTATCACCAAAGAACGACTTTTACGCTATATTCCCCTGCATGGACAACCTGGCCATCTGTAGAGCTGCTGCGGAGGACCAAGACCAAGATAAGATAGCGTTGGCCAAGAACTGAAGCATCACATTTAACAAGTCCTAAAGCATCACATATGCGGCATCTCAACTTTCTTGGGTTCGAAGCATCGAAAAATGTTATCATACCTGCTTCAGCGAGGTTGAAACCTCTGAAAGAACTGCCTCCACCACATAAGGATATACAAGAGCACGTAATAGGCATGTTAGAATACTACTCCCAGTGGGTATCACATTCTTACCACAAAATCAATCTATTGTTGCGAAATCGGACATTTCCTCCACCAAGCGGCGTCCTAACATTCAGAAAATGTGATGCGCGAGCTGGGAAATGCTGTCTCTGTTATCGTCAAACCTAGTATCACTATGGTAGCCATTATGGCTTCACTAAACCAGAATGGTAGACCGGTGGTATTCTTGTCCAGGACTTTGTCCTCGATATAAAGACGGCATTATTCGATGGGAAAAGAAGCTTACGCTATTGTAGAAACTTTGAAGAAAAGGAAACATTTTATCATGGAAACCGGTTTCAAGTTAGTGACTGATCAGAAATCTGTTTTGTTCGCATTCGATAATCCACCGAAAAGTAATGTGAAGAAAAGATTCAACGCTGACAAATCGAACTTTCCGACTTCCACTATGATATTGTATAGCCCCGGGCGAGAAAACTGCGTCGCTGACACTCTCTCTAGATTTCTAAGGATCCGTCTCTAATTCCAGTCTAAGTAAACTCCACGAATCTCTGTGTCACTCGGACGCATCCAGAATGATGCACTTATCAGGATCAGAAACCTACCGTCTTCAACTGAGGACGAAATCAGTCACTGCTCCACATATACCGAAATCAAATCCTGCTTAAGCAGTCCACCAGAAGCCCCCCCCCAGTGAAAGCCACACAACCACTTGAGCGCTAAAACATGGATTTTAAAGAATCTCTGCGATCTGGCTCAAGGAATAAATTTATTTTTCATTACACAGTGAATTACAGTATACGGGGTAAACCCCATAGTAAAAAAGCACTGTAAAAGTGGGTTGTAGAAGAATATTCACGTAAAAACCAGTTTATTGATCCTAGTTTTTAAAGAAATAGGTTATTGGGTTGGAATACAGAAAGAGGGAGAATGTTCCATAACTTAACAGTCCGAAGGAAAAAGAGGAAGTACGAGATCTAGTGATAGAAACTTGATTAGGTGGACTATCCGCCTGGGTACGTCATGGTCGGGGAAAAAGTTATGGGAGGACGAATTGCTGAAGCAAGCTTCGAAAAACAAGATCCAAATTATTACCGGTAGAATAGGGACAATGAAGCAGCCGCCTGACGACGGGCTAGTGGTTGCATATTGGAGGTTAAAGAAGGGTCGTCTATCAACCAGATGGCCTTTCGTTTAATTCAGTAAAGAAAAGAAAGATAGGTAGACAAAGCCCCACCTCACGTGACTGCAGTATTCAACTGCGGGGCGGATTTGAACTTTGTACAGTAGATAAGCTGGTATGAAGAAGCGTCCGGCGTGGAATAGAAAACCAATTTTACGTGCGGCACGAAAAGCGAATTGAGATATGGAAGGGAACCGACATAAGGAAAAAGTCGGATAAGGTAAGAAAGATAGGATCTGTGGAATGAAGTGCAGTTGAATCAAGGGGTGAATAGAGAATAAATGGTGTTTCAAAGAAATTGAGAGAAGGCAGATTTTGGAAGCAATAAACACAACAAGACTGTGGAAACCCCGTGATGAGACTTTCGAGGTTGGCGTCTAAAGATACTCCAACTGCGCTCCGATCACGATCGATTTTGGTGTTGGCGAAGCGGGGAGTGCGGTAAGAAAGGGAAGAGTGAAGGGTGGCATCATCGGCAAAGGAATGTTTTGGGTTGGAAGTGGTGGGTAGAATGTCATTAATAAATAAAAGGAGGATGGGCGTGAGTACTGAACCTTGGGGAGCGCCAGCATTTACAAAAAATGGCTGGGGCAGAACTCCATCCATTCGGACGGGGTTGGTACGGTTACTAAAGTAACTTGATGTGCATAATACGAGAGCGGGGGAGAACCCGGACGTAAGCAGTTGCGCCAGACTCTGTCAGAAAATCGAGGACTGTCGAGCGAGACTGTGTGTTTCTCCTTGGTTTTTGAGTTCAGCCGACCAGGAGTTTGAGACGAGAACCAGCGGATCACCGGTGGAACGGCGAGGTTGGAATTCATATTGGCGATCACTCAGTAGTCTTTCGCGTTCGAGAAACGCGCAGTTGATCAGAGATGACAATTCCGGGTATTTTCGAAGTAATAAGTGTGAGGGGAATTGGACAATAACTACTTGGGTCGGTAAGATCACCGCGTTTGGGAATGAGGAAAATCACGGCGTGTTTCCAGAGTATCGGAAAAGCTGTTTTCCCCAGGTGGGTTTAATGTCGTTTTACCGCGCACTGCGTGCACCATGAGGCTTTCACTTTTTTCAAGTCCGTGTTTTTCTGTTCCATCCCACCAGCTCTAGTGAGAAAACTCTTCTGCCTTCGAATCATCTCGTTTTATTGGTACAGAATACACCGTTTATATAAGATATGTGCGGGTCATAACCAAGACCGTGCATAAAAGCTTATTGGTCTGCTAATAGATCTAAACGGCCCTTCTGTCTGGTTTCTCTGATTGCACCCGGATTGGTTGACTCGGCTGTGGTAGGTTCAGACGAATGTTAACCGCTGA
This sequence comes from Fasciola hepatica, assembly GCA_948099385.1. Lineage (NCBI taxonomy): Eukaryota > Metazoa > Platyhelminthes > Trematoda > Plagiorchiida > Fasciolidae > Fasciola > Fasciola hepatica. Next base: position 5,167,328 of record CANUEZ040000053.1, read on the forward strand.
TTGTTCCATTGATCGCCTGACTGTCTCTGCTCTTGTCGGCGATTCTGGTCAGCCGATCACGTGCTGTCTGCTTCACTGAACCAGGCCGCCTATTGGCAATATGCTGGGCCCATTCCCCCACAGCTATAAACTGATTGAGTTAAAGCATTAGAATGTCTGAGTATCGTACATTAGAGTTAGCTGATCACGCTAAACAGGATGCGTATCGCAGATGCCATTGCCTAAAGCACAGACTTCGATACTATCAGTAGTCATCAGAAATTAACAAAATTGGTTATTCGATGACATAAAAAAGATATGAGATTCCTGGGTGGTTGGTTCGTGAATGTAGTGTAGTGTAAACACATTCATCCAGTGGTTAGGAAGGCTGATGACCATGCGTCACGATCTAAAGCGAATACGTAAATGTAATTCATTTTCTTGAAGCCTTCACCAGTACTTCGCGCTATTCTTCCCGCTGTTTTTATAACTTCAGGTAGTATTTTTCTAGGAGACAACAACCAAAGCGGCACCCATTGAAGTTTGTTCCTCCGAACTGGATTTAACCGAAGTAATGGCATATTTTATCCCTTTTCTCCTCTTTTACTCCCATTTCGTTCGCTGAGAAAAGGCCACTATAATCGTGCAGCTCAAATTCAGTGTTAGCGATTCAGCTCATAGTTCAAATACAGCCATAGTCTAAACAACACTAATTCTTCTATTATGATGTTTCCCTCTCTGTATCAGCACAGGTGACGTATTTCTATCTGACTTTCAGAGATTGGTATCCGTCGGAGACATTTATAATGGGTCGAAGGAAAAACAGCGTCGTCAGATGTCTGGAACAGATACAAAAGATTAACTATGAACCCCCACCACTTCAGGATGCTTGTCCGACATTAGACAAAGGTAATCATTATTTTAATATCCTCCATTCGTCTGTTAGTGGTGAAGTCAAATGAAATGCATTTGTTTGATCTATCATCCCTACAATTGGAGCTGGAGCGTCTACTGACGAGCATCACGGAGCGGCTTGCCTGCCTGTCAGCAGAATCTAAAGGACACGAATTGCCTCCCGAAATGATGAATGCGTTACACTTATTGAATTCCAGCAATGATCCCGATTCAGGTCAATCCGCTTTGGCTGGCCCTTCTTTGGTGGTTAAAGCCAATCCGGATAAACCTTTAACCCTTATAATATCTCAGAGGAGTCGAACATTACAACACCAGTCCGCCATATCTTCATTGGATGCTTCAATTGGAGACCGAACCAAGCCGGGGCACTCAATTCCATGTGTTCGGCGCTCTAGTCGTGTAAGTGTTTCTCAGCGAAACTCCCAGTCTTTTCATTTTACCCGTTTCAATTCATCCGTCAAGTTGACCTGATTACGTAGTTTTGAGAAGTACTCGTAATTCAGTGGTACAATTCATTAGATTCATGCGATGTTGAGTTGAGATATGCCTGTTCTGCTTATTATGGTGTGATTGATAAATCACAAGTGCATGACTTTGCAAATGCAATCGCAATAATCGAATCGCGACCAAGAGGGGAGCACCACAAACCATGCGTTATTTAAGCAGTATCATTTTCCATTTTCCCATTTTTCTCTTCTGCTTGTTCTTCTTGCCCTTTTTGCTGCTTCCAACGGACTTATTCTGCAGATCACATATAAGATGGTAATAGTTGATAAAATGGGAAAAATAGGAGCAGATTTCTTTAGCCGATTATTTGTTTCATACCTAAAATGTTATACGAAAGTGTTGGATTTCTCTGAAGTGTGGCCTAGCACTGCTTTTGGACTGAAACGAATTAACAACGATGGACCAGCAACAGTCATAAGGAAGGGACGTCGCACGATGATAAGGCTTCGATCAATCTATCACTTACACATGTTGCTGAAAATAAGTTATGACAGTAATGGGTATATATATATATATATGCTTACGCATGAGTGCAGTAGAAGAGACATTTACCCCATAACTACGAAGGCCCACTACACTATTTGGGGATAACCGGCAACCAGACCCTGAAACTTGGAGTGGCGAAGAACCACATATGGTCCCAATAGGTCAGATGTGGTGACGACCCGGACGACAGTGGATTACTGTCTATCACCAAAATAACCGATGGTGGCGGGGATTCTAACCGCGGACCTCTGACGTAGTTAGCAAACGCTCTAAACCACTCGATCACCACTGGTCAACAACGTGCGTTGAACACCAATCACAGAATAAGACGTTCGTCTGGAAGTAAAGCTTTAATCAACTTGTCAATTGTTAATATAGCTGAAAAATAAAGTGCATTAACAATTTTAATATGCGAAAAACGAACAACAAAAAACATTAGAAAATCAATTGACAGCATTCTTCCCGGGTGTATGGAGTTGTTCTTGCAGGCAATGGGAGGTGGAGAGTAAAACCAGTTCGCATCTGTTTGTGTATGCCCATAAGTAAAACATTTACACTTCACTATTTCTCCGGCAGTAGGGACGAGCTCTGTTGCTGCTGGAGGAGGCTTTCTACGGATTTCTCTTATTCTAAGTGTGGTTCTGCGGGAGCATCATCTTTGGAAGTACTCTGGTTAGGTGGTGACATCGATGGAGTTTCTGGCTCGGTGTCTGGTTCAAGGATTGTCGTATCATCATCGTGAGCAGCGGGAGCCAACTGGCGTAATGAGACTAAATCTTCGCAACCATTTGTAAGACGTATACTGCCATAATTCGGATTGCATTTGAGCAGTTCCACCTCCTCTACTAAGGGATCCTATTTGGAATGTCGTTTGTGCTTCTTCAGTAACACCCAGGTAGTATTCAGAAGCCAGCTAGGGAGGGATATCCCAGTAGAAGCTCTGTGGTTGTAAACGAATAAGCGTTCGTGCGGTGTTGCATTGGTTGCTGTGCAAAGAAGAAAACGTATAGAGTGTAACGCATCTAAAAGAACAGTTTCTGAGTGCCGAGTCTCGAGTCCTCGCGACTTCACAGCGAGAGTAATGGCCTTCCAAAGCGTTCCGTTTAGACGTTCAACCTGTCCGTTAGGTTGTGGATTGTAAGCGGTAGTGTGGCTGATGGCAATGCTTTTCTCGCGAAGGAAATCACGGAGTTCGGCAGACATGAATGAAGACCGCGGTCAGAATGGAGGCACGCGGACATGCCAAAAGTAGCAAACAAATTGGTGAGACACCGAATAGCAGTGGGTGTAGAAATGTCTTGACAAGGATAAGCGAAAGGAAAACGGGAAAACTCGCCAACGATTGTAAGAAGAAATTTGTTATGTGTGGATGGTGATAATGGTCCTTTACAGTCTATACTGAGTCTTTCAAAGGATTGAGTGGCTTTGATCAGAGGTACATACGGTGGATTAGAAAACCTTGCCTTCACTTCTGCGTAAATTCGACAAGAGGATATCATATCTTTTACTCCCTGAACTGAGAACGGAAGATTTCAGGCACTCACAAAATGGGTCATACGAGTCACTCCCTTGTGGCATAGGGACGCATGAAGCTTGTGCAAGTCAGTACGGTTGAAAGCTGAAGCACAGAGACCCCGAGAGTGTGTGTCTGATACAGGGTTATCACGTCCCGGACGATAAACAACATCGTACTGAAAGACAGAGGGTCCTGCGCGCCACTGTTGAATGTTCACATTTTTAATCTTGCCTCTCGAGCGATTGTCGAACAAAAAGGCCACCGACCGTTGATCTTTGATCAGTTTGAAGTGACGTCCGATCAAGAAACGGCGTCATTTTTTAATGCTTTGATGATCGCGTACGCCTCCTTTTCAGCGACGGAGTGGAGATAAAGTTCGAGAGAAAAATGCCACTGGTCAGCCGTTTTGGTTGAGAGTAGCTGCAATCGCAATATCAGATGTATCGGTTTCAAAAACCAATGGGATTGCCGGGTCTATGGTGACAACCGCGGCATTCGCAAGTTCTTGCTTAAGACTTGTAAAGGCATTTAGGACGTCTGGGGGAAGCAGAAAAGCTCGATTAGTTACCAAAGGATGAATTTTGTCCGAGAAATGTGAGATCCAATGCGAGTAATATGCAAACATGCCAACAACACGTCCCTTGGCTTTGAGAGTATTCGGAGGTGGAAGCGTTAGCAAGGGCTGCAATCTTTCTGGATCTGGTTTAACGACGCCATTGGACATCTCGTAACCCAAGATACTTATCTTCGTAGTTCGGAAAATGCTCTTGGTTTTATTGAACGTTATGGCGTATTTGTTGGCGACCTCCAAGAACCTGTCTAGATTACGATCGTGGTCGTTCTCATTATGACCACAAATAGTTAAGTTGTCCAGGTAGGCAAAGATACCCACAAGCTTTTTAGTGGAAATTATTGTGTCTATCGTCCGCTGAAATTAGGCAACACCGTTAGTTACACCGAAGGGAATCCGACAGAACTGATAGAGTCGATTGCAAGCCTCAAAAGCTGTGTACTTGCGTTATTCAACTTTATTGGTATTTGATGGTGGGCACTTTTCAGATCAAGGGTGCTGAATACGGAGTAACTGGAAGTCTTTCCAATCATGTCATCGATACGAGGAAATGAGTGGGCATCAAGATAAGTGAATCGGTTGATAATCTGTCTATAGTCGGCGACCATTCTTCACTTATCTCGTCCATTGGAGGCCACCAGAACTTGCGCCCTCCATGGAGATTTGGACGGTTCTATTATGCCGGATTCAAGAAGCGTCCGTATTTCTGGTTGGATGAATAATTCGTCCTAAGGAGTGTGGCGGCGGGACTTGGTGGCGATTAGCCTACAGTCTGGAGAAAGATGCTGGAAGAGGAGCAGGGGTTCAACACGAGCAGCAAGTAAGTCACAAACAGAAAGTGGGCAATGTACCTGAAAAGGGAATTTCAACGCGCTGGTGTTGTTTCAAGAAGTCATGACACAACAGCACGTCAGTACAGAGGTCGGGCAGAAAAGACAGCTTAACGTGGTCATAAAAGGTATTTTTGTATTTGAGAGAAACAATACAGAGTCCGTGTGTAGTACTAGATAAGCATGTAGGAACCATTGTGACACGCTTATGTGAATTCACTATGGGCCAGTTGTGTTTTTCGACGATTGTTTGAGAAACGTAGTTCTCGTGTCTATCAGTGCACGCACAGAAACGTCATTTACGAGTATACTGATGATAGCACCGGAGAGACAAGCGGGTGCTGCGGCAGCAGTAGGGCCAGCTAGCAGTGAGTTTGCGGCAGAGGCAACGCGATCGTTATTTCGCTTTGACTGATGTGCACGACAGACACGCTGAAAGTGTCCTCTCTTTCCACAGGTATTGCACACAGCTTCTCTTGCGAGACAACGAGTCCGCGGATGACAAGCGTAATCGCATTTCCACCTTCAGATGTTTGCATTACAATGCAGGGGAATAAAAATAACTAAGAACCAATTAGATTGGAATCATCTAGGTGGTATTAACAACTGAGTATACATCAAAAAGGTAACGTATGCGGTTCAGTACTGTGTCTGTGGACAAGTGGAAAAAGACATCCACGCTCATGTTGTCCAGTACGCTCTTTCCCATCACTCGGTCTCCGTTGGGAATTTTAGTGATAAATCAAGAAATTCTGCCCATTGTCGATCGAGTCGTGTTGAATCTCAGCTGATAGCAAAATATTCGAAAGAGGCATCAACATGGGTTCTGTTACCTGAGAACAGCATCAGGTTGAGTAGCGTCTCGCTGAAATAGTATCTTACACTATCAAATCTTCATCATTGTCCTACAGCAGGACGAGCCTCACTGACCACTGCCTTTCTCACCATGTTGCACGTAGAAGTAGAAAAAATTTACAAGACGGGCAAGAAATGAGCCCACACGGGTTGGAAAATGAAAGAAAGCCGTAGCAGCGAATACACGGGATACACAATTTAACTACACAAACACACACTGACCAGTCATTCTGATCCGACAGAAAAAAATGACAACAAGATCGCCAGTGTTAACGGTTCTCTGCCATAACCTTCAGTGTCTCTAGCCAATTGGTTGGGGATCTTGTGGACCCCAACCAAGAAGACGAGAGGTATTTAAGTTCGTCGTGCATTTTCTCATTCGGCATTACTACATCATCTGTTGACCTCCGTATGGTTTCTTCCACTCCCAAGGAGGAAGGTAAAACAGGGCACGGTACTGTAGGTGTGCTTGCCATACGGAATACTACTAAGCTGGATGCGCTGTGATAAAATATTCCCATACCACCGTGCTCACATCCGTGGTCACGCTGCTGCCGAGGCAAGAGAAATGGTCGACAGTTGTCATTACCTCCTCATCGAGCATCAAGCTCGGAACCGTCGACGTTCAGTCTTGTAACATCACTTTACACTCTGAAGGTACAGAGCGCATGCCGTAAGCAGCTGCAGCTCTTGCAAGTCTACCTAGTACACGTTGTGCGTGTTTCCTATATTCGAAGAAGCAGATAAGATCGTCGGCGTAATCTAGGTCACACAGCTTCTCACTATTTCCTAATTCGATGCCTACATCCTGAAGATTCCGCAAGGCATTATCCGTTATCTCGTCGATGACAAAGTTGAGCAGGAATGGCGAAATGGGACATCTTTATCGAATACCACTGGTCTTTTCGAAGGAGCAGGATAGTTCATCATAAACCCTAAGGCTGCCAGAAGTGTGAGTACAATGTTCTCAGTAGATTGATGAATTTCTGTGGTCCACCTTTTTAGTGCAGATTACTGAATAGCGCTTTTCGGTCAACTGAATCAAAGGCGCCTTTCAAGTCGAGGAAAACCATCATTGTCGGTCGACGATATGTGTGACGCGTTTCAAGTAAGTGACGAAGAGTGAAAATTTGGTTGGTGCATCTTCGCCTGTGCGGAATCCGGTCTCTTGTTTGCGGGCATTCCTCTCACGAGATGGTGTCAGACGGCGCATCAGAATCGAGGCTTATACCTTGGTGACTATAGGAGTTGAACTGGTCGCGTGATGGTTACTGCAGTCATTGCGTATTCTCTTCCCAAGGGTGGGTAAAATGAATGACTGGCTCCATGGTTACGGAATACTCTTCTCACTCCAAATGTCGCCGAGCAAGGTGATTGGTGATTTTATCTAGGGATCTCCGCCCACTTTGAAAACAACTGGGGCGAGTTCATCGGTACCGGCCGCTTTTCCGCGTTTTAATAACCGAATGCTCAAATCTGCTTCCTCTTCCGATGTGGGCTTAAGTGGTACTGCTCAAGGACTGGCAGTTGTTGACACCGGAGTAACTGCATTGGTGCACGGCCGGTTAAACCGCTCCTTGAAGTGTTCGGTCCAACGTTCAAGCCCTTGCTGTTTGTCATTAATAAGCTCTCCATTTTTGTTGCATATCGTTTCACTGGCCGGGTTTGAACGGTTTTTGACTGTTACCTGAAGCATCTGCTTCTATTTCTTCGGCTACCTTGACTCATCAGTTTTCGCGATCCTCTCTAAGGCCATTTGTGGCTTGCCTTTGTAGATTTATTTGTATCTTGTTTATCCCTTTACACGAGAACAAAAAACGACGTAATTTACGAGATGCAAGCGTTTCGTTTACTCTTGTCTACTTCGTACGTAAAACATCCCTTTACAGTTCGATAGCTGACGATTTCGCTCCATTAGACTCAGCGACTCTTGAGAAATCCAATGTCTCCAATGGACATCGGATCTAGGACCACAGGCGAAAACTGTTGCCACGTGCATCCCCTGTTTGATTTGGACCCAATGCTCATCTTCAATAATATTCGTCGTAGTTCCTAGATCATGTGGTAATTTCCGTTCATAACTGGTGCGAACTTCTGGATTTGCGATTTGCGTCGATGACCGTGAAGGTGGATCGAAAATTACAATGAAACTAATTTATGGTCCGACTCTACGTACGTGGACCAGTAGGATCTACACTTCTGCACAGAACTGCGTCACCGGTAACTTGCTGCTATATGACCAATCTGACCTGAGTCAGATTGAGTACCTGTAGAGTTGTAGCGCCATGTTGCTGCGAGACGCGAGCTGTGTCAGAAGTTCGTACTCGACAGGAATAACCAATTGTCTGCACAAAACTGGAGAAACCTATCCCCGTTATCTGTGCGTTGAGCGGGTAAAGCACAACGCCCACCTAAACAAGCCTCTGATGCACTAAGTTTGTCAACTTGTGCATTAAAATCACTAGCTAGCACTATAATGTCAGAGCGTTTGGTCCTGCGAACGAGAGTAGTGAGTTCATCACAGTGTAGCACGCAGGGACAATGCCCTTTCGACGACGGCTGCATGCGTGTGGTCTGCAAAAGCACAAAGGGGAAGAGAAACTCTGTGTGCCGATGCTCAGTAAATGTATCAATAGGCACCAACACTTACAATAAACTACTGTTGTTCTCCCACTACTCCTTTCATACTCTTTTCTTTTTCATTATTTCCTTCTGATATTGCCGCTAGAAGATAGCAATCAAAGCCAACGCATCCAGTGCATGGTTAATGGTTGTCTGAATAGAACAGAACAGAACAGCCTCCAATCCGGTCGTTACAGTAGAACTCATCCTTCTGCGTGTCAGAGCTGCTGTCTTTTGGAGCGTATGCTGAGATCACAAGCAAGCTGCGCTTAACACAGCTGTCATTTCGAACACCAACTGATCCCCGGAGTCTTACAATGTATAAACTATTATTAACTGGGATCCAGTCTAAAGGGCAGCTTTTGCCTTGTCTGGCAAAATTATTCCTACACTACGTTGACCCGCAGCCCTAACTTCTTCGTCTCCTGAAATGCTCAGGAAATACCTCGATGAGATACCAGGAACAGTTAGTTGAATCACACTGCTCGAATCCTGGATACGGGTTTCACTTACGCAGCAAACAACAATCGCCAAAGTCTGTTATAAGCGCTAGGCGTACCTGCTGATCGGCCTGCATGAGTGTACGCACGTTGAAGGAGCCGAGGTTCAGAGAAAATGTGAGTTACAAGACAGAGAATTATTCCCGACACTATTTGACAATGAACCGTTGCGAGTATCGGCCGTGTTGTCAGTGGGAGCATTATGGGTGGATAGATGGGGCAAAGAGATGTGGTTAGGGATAGAAGACAAAGGTTGAATAAAAGAGAGGGAACTCCGAGCAGTAGCCCACTCATCACTATCCACCTCACTAGGCGCGATGGGCAGCGCGGTCGTGATTATCGGGCGCGACGACTGATGCAGTATGGAATTCTTTATAGTCGTGCAGTTCATGGGAGATGTTGGACGGGTACTGCTAGGGTGTCCAGCCACAAAGCAGGAGAACGATTAGGGTCTTCATCCAAAGCCTTTAGTTTTAACAAGAACCTATCCGCAAGGCCATGGGGTGGCTTAGTGGGAGCCCATTTGCTTGGATCAATCATTCTTTCACTGATTTTGTCAACTGAGTTGCCAGCTCAAATCGACCCCCAAGCCGGAGGGTCAGGAAACTGCTTTGTCCTCTACTCATTGACCTTCCAGGTATAACTGAGTCTTCGGCTCGACGTAAGCTATCCTGTGTAGCTCGTTGGGTCGCTGAAGCGCGCAAACCACCGCATCACGTTAAGGTGTAGTCTCATTGCGACAGTGACCATCAAGTGGTATAAATTGTTTCAATCTTCGAATAAAAATACCATTGTGGAATAGAGCGGGTTGTACCATTGCTAAGTACCGAAAATGAATCGCCAAAACATACAAGCGTTTTTATGGCAGATGATGTTTTGATTTATTTCGGGTTTTTAACATACTCAGCAGTCATGTAAACTGATGTGAAAGTTGTAATACGTTCTACTCGTAGTGTGAACTGTTTATACTGACCATATGAATAAGGAACATCTCTTTAAAGCCCTATGGAGTTATTGAAATTGACAGCAAATATTTGAGTGACCAAATTGGGTCATTTTTCGCTTTGCTAGTTGGAAATAGCGAGTGATAAAATTTTCATTGAAGTTATATGTCGTTTTGTCGTCGGATCATAATGTATTGCGTGCAAAGTGGATATGAAGTCTTTTTCATCGGGAACTAGGATGAAAACGTGCGTGGTTTTAGTTTCCACCAAGCGTAAAACATTAAAAATTGACTACTGATCATTTATCCATTCTTGCTGTGTTATCTATATTTTTTGGTGATTGGATACCGAATTCTGTTTCCGCAGTCCTCAATAGATGAGAATATTGAACAAAGTCCTGCGTCATCGCCTGACAAAAATCAGTCTTCCAGGTTAGTGAATCCTTATTTGTTGTGCGATTGCGCAAGTCGCGTTCTTTTTCTGTTAGGACGAGAAAGTAGTCAGTCTAAGTAAAGGTTTCGCTTTAATTCCCAAACATTTTTGATGGTCAAACCTTTTGCCATTTATCATACTTGTTTTCCTACAACATTTACTGGTTTCCTTGGCACTGTAACGAAAGTAATTTCGTTTATGGTATTATCCGCGTTAGGGGGCAGCAGCCACACTACCAGTTCCGTATAGGGTGAATTTCTTGAACGGCAGTTTCCAGATCACAGACAATTGGTTGAGGTACAAAGTATATACACCATCAGTCAACTTCGGGGACGGACAACGGTTCGACGGCTGGTTGTGGCGTAGTGCGTCCCTTTGCCCTTCAGCCTCAGGGTAATGATTGTCGATTGCCCCCATTGATTTCATTCGCTCTTGTTTCTACGGAACTCCCCCTTTCACAGCCATCATGCGTAAACAGGAGGTAAGAAGCCGTCTCTGAGTTCAGTTTGGTTATGCTGGATGGTATCTAGGGATAATACTCTGCGAATGACTGAATGGGTTCCTATTATACCTTCTGGTGGTCTGTTCGATCCTTAGGTTTTGTAAACTCATACTCACTCGAGTTAACGTCGGGTTTTCGCATTGTTCATCCCGCAAAATGGAGTGCTGATGGAATGCTTTTTATTTTACAAAATCATCGACGGCCCTGGGTTGAAAATGAGATTCTCGTGGTCAGTGGTGGACGTGCATGTTGTTCCATGATTCTAATTGTGTGGATCTAGTTGGACTCTATCGCAATTATCACGTCGACTAGGAGGAACATTTTTCACTGAACGCTGTGTTGCTCACCGTTAATGTAACCATGAAATACCTTTTTAGGTGGAAAGAGTATGGCTGTGCATATGAAGAGACAAAATATGTCGCTACAAAGAATACATTCTGACCGTTGCACATATGCATTCTCAAGCAACCTAATTAGAGAGTTTATGGCAAGATGACCACCGTTCGCTGTTCAGTGTCATTTTTAGCGTCCCCAACCTAATGGCGGCGGGACTTTTATGCTTTTTCCATATCATCTGTTGTGCCCCAGATGGCCTTTTCCATCCTGAATCTGGATCTGCAAATTGTGCGCGGCTCGTCAGACGGTTTCCCCCCCCCCCCCCCGCTCCAGTCTGTCGAGGGTTGGGTTCAATGGGACGAAGTTAAACCAAATGCTGAACACATTACTTTGTTGTTGCTAACACCATCGGTTCCACAAATACCAGTAATCAAAGTCCTCAGTTCGGCGAAGATGGAGACGCAGTTTCCAATTCCCACCACAGTAGACTCGGGCAGATCGAAATGCAGCGGTTAGACACGACTTTTAGTTCTAACAAAACATCAGATAGACGCCACCAGCGTTAAAATTTGACGTGCATTTCTTGATCCTTGGAAAAGTGCGCTGCCTCTTCATTTTTCGCACACTGTTACCCATGTACGTCAAGTAACCGATTATATCCAAGTTGTCAGTTAACATGAGTGTAAGAATAACCGGTGTTTAATCCTGAGGCAGCATTTTACACCATGAATCCGCAAAACGCAAACCAAGCTCAGCTGCAGGTCTCCGGAGCCTGTCAGATGAGTGTTTTGCTTCATCCATGGATTCTAGACAATGCTGCAGCATACTCCCAGTGTGCCATCCTTAGCCCAACATACTTCAAGAAACAACAGCAACGTGACTGGTCAGCGATATGAAGTACCGTAGAACAGGGAGGTATCCTAAATGCAAATTCGAAACGATAGAACGATGATCCAAACTATATTTTTGTCATTTTTTCTACGTTATGTAATTACTTTCCTCTTATGCGACTATCTCCTGCGAGAGGATAAGCCGGCTTCTTGGATGTCTCCGATGGTAGCCGTCCACGCGTTCCGGTCTGCGGCAAGGTTCGCACACCGAAAAATGCAGTTGCTGCTCCAGTCGCGTACTCCAAAGACCGAATGAAGGCCTAGGCGATTCATGTCTGCCTTAAAAGGGCTAACCCATGTCCTCAGTTGACCATGAAGGCAACGTTTCCAATCCGAGCAGGGTAATGGTAGTGGCCTCCTCTTCGTAAGTTCCGTTTCGGATCGTCGTATGACGTGACCGAACTACTATAGGCGATGTCGTTTGAGGAAAGAAGAAAATTCGTTCTGTATTTTCAGTGTTTTCGCCCGGCGAACTTGAAGACGCGATCACACCACTTGATTTTGTTCATGTGATGGAGGCACCAGTGGTCGAAGATTTCCAACCTTTTTGTATCGTCAACTCTCAGCAACCAGGTTTCATGCGCGTATGTTAGAAACTGGGTGAACGGCAGCTCAGTATATGCGGAGCTTCGTGTGGGGGATTATTTCGCTGTAAGACCACAATGGTTTGCGGAGTTGTAGGAACGCTCTGCTTGCGCAGTCTACACGAAGTTTAATCTTGTCCCTGACCTGGTCGTTTGGCTGGGTACTAGAACGGGGGTACTTGAAGTGGTCAACCTGTTCGCCACTGACGCGTATAGAATGTGTTGAGCTTTGTGAAGTCGTGAAGAATTTCGTTTTTGTAGTGTTTATCTCCAGACCAACAGCCTTAACTTCACATACAATACGGTTAAGAACCGGCTACGGAGTTGCGGGATCCTCTCCTTGAATGACAATGTCGTCGGCGAATTTGAGGTCTGTGACCCAAGAGTCGTGGCCAAGTTGTATTCCTCGAAAGTTGTTGAGGGCGCGACGCATTACCCAGTCAATAGCGTAGTTAAATGGGACCTGCGATAGAGGGCATCCTCCGCGGACGGCAGAGTCGATTGGGAACTCTTGAGACCCTTCGCCGTAGGCGCGGTTACGCACCTGTGTTGTCGAGTAGTATGATCTTATCAATCTGATGTACTTTTCGGGCATTTCGTCGTTTCGCAGTACGCTCCAGAGTGGCCGTCTGTCAATGGAGTCGAATGCTGCCCGAAAGTCAGTGAAGCACGCTGTGGTGAGTTGTTGGAATTTGTAGCGGTGTTCGAGGATTCGGTGTAGCGTGAAGATCTGGTCAACACAGTCTCTTCCTCGACGAAAACCACACTGGTTGGAGCGTGTTCGCGCATCCCAAACAGCAACAATGCGATAAAGCAGAACGGTCGGAAACAATTCAGTGGCTGTATCAATGAGGCTGATACCCCTGTAGTTCGCGTAGTCCGTCTTTTCTACCTTTTTTGGTATAGGGAGTAGGATAGAGATTGACCAGTCTTTGGGAAAAACTTCGATGGCTCAGATACGACGGGTGGGTCCAACAGAACTGACAAACAGGATCTGAAGATCTCAGCTGGAATGCCATCCTCCCCCGGTGGCTTCTCGTTTCTCGTGGTTTGAGCTGCGGAGACGAGTTTCGATTCGTTGGAAGGCTCGAGGTTGATCACACATTGTTCTATATCTCGTGCTGTCGTTATACAAATGGACTGGTTGGGAGGACGATTGAGCAGGATTGGGTGGAATAGCCGAGTAAGCAACGATGAGGTAAGAAAGCGAGTATTGGGTACTAATTCAGAGAACGTTTTGTCACAGCGTATCCAACTTAGTAGACTTCGTTGGTTGGGACACGTGTTACGTATGGCAAACACACGTCTACCGTACCGTGTCCTATTCTCCGCCCCTCCCAGGGAGTGGAAGAGACTACGTGGAGGTCAACAGATGACGTGGCAGCGAGGACTGAGAAAATGTACAGCAGACTTAGGAAAAGTAGGTGCTTCGCGTCTTCGTGGTTGGGGTCCAAAAGATCCGTCCACCAGTTGGCTGGAGACACTGAAGGATATGGCTGCGAACCGCGAACAGTGGAGATCGTGTTGTCACTTTCTATCGAATCAGAATGTTTGATCGATATGCGTTTGTACAGTTAGACTGTGTATTCCGTGTGTTGGCTACTGGGGCATTCTTTTCTTTTCCCACCCATGTAGGTCCACTCCCTGTCCATCGTGTATATTCATACTTTTTAATTCAACGTGCAACATGGTGAGAAAGGCAGTGGTCAGTGGGGCTTGCCCTACTGTTTAACGCTGTACGATGATGATGATGATGATGATGACGATTTAGCAGCTGACTGAAGTGTTCGACCCATCTTTGGAGCTTCTGGTCGCAACCCGATATGGGGTGGCCTCTATCGTCACGTACCGCGGGAGGAGGAGGTTGCGCCTTCCCCGAAGAGGAACATATGAGTCGGAAAAGCTGCCCAAAAGCTTCAACAATGGCTGCTGTTTCCATCCGGCCTGCCATTTCAGACCAATATCGTTCATGGTCGCTCCTCGCTGAGCGTGTAACTTCGCGGCGAAGGTTGTTATCAGGCGGATTGTGGAATCTCGCGTCCCTAGCCTTGGCGCAGTGGTTGAGGGTTTCTGCAGAGATCTAATCTTTCATATACCATTTTATCTTGCCTAGTTGTTCAAAGGAGGCGGCGGCGATTGATACTTTCAGCCCCGTCCATTGCCCATCCACGCTACCGTCCTTTTCGATCGTACTTAGTCTGAACGAGATCGCATTTGACACGGCTTGGACGTTGTCCGGGAATGCTAGCTTGGAAGTATCTATTCTACAGTGAGGTTGAGATTTTTGCCGTATTGAAAGGTGAAGCTTAAGACGAGCGCGTACCAGTGTATGGTCCGTGCCGTTGTCATTTCCCGTTACGCCGCCCCGGTATACCCGACAGTTCTCGACAGATGATGCCCAATGAGAGCGCGCCAAGATGTGGTCGATTTGGTGCGCTGTCCTACCGTAGTTGGAATACTAGGTCAGTAGGTGTCTTTTTGGATGCTGCAGCGGGTATTGGTCACGACCAGTCGATTAAGGTCTGCAAACGTGACCAGACGGTCGCCATTTTCGCATTGCACATCGAGGCCAAATTTCTGAAGCACATGTTGGATATACTCGTCTGCTGGTCCCGTGCGGGCGTTCCAACCTCCCGCATGTAGCAGAATATCTCGTCTGGGATCCCGGTTGACTGAATTCTGAAGTTCGCTGTAGAAGACATCTTTTGTGGTTGACTACGCATGTAGCGTTGGGGCGTAGACTGCAATCACAGTCGCGTTGAATGGAGTACTCCTGAACCGTACCAAGACAATTGGAGAAACCGCTTCCCCAGAGATCAGAACGTTGTGTGCTCGACTGTTCATTGCGATCGCAACTCTATGAAGCCCAGAATTGTCTGCTGGCCCACTGTGGTAGATCCGGTAGGATGCGTCCGTCTCGGGTACTTGAATATGTCGGCTGCCGGAGTTGGGTAGGCGTACCTCGGATAGACAAGCTACGTCAAGTCCGTAGTTGTAGAGTGTACGCATGGTAATACACTGGCTACCTGCATCTAGAATAGTTCTCACGTTCCAGCAGGCTACGTGGACTGGCGACCTTGTGTTCAGGTTTAGGTTCCCAGCTCGTGTTTAGGTCACCTCGGCTGCTGGGGGAGGACAGGGCGCGTCGCTTACCCGGAACGCCGTAGCATGATCAAAGTGAATTGTAGAGACAAAATCCTTGGAGAGTCCTGGGGATAGTGTACGAAGTGGCGTCCGTAGCGCCACGGCTCCTGTGCTGGGTTGTACCTCTAGCCCATTCACAGCCAAGTGCTACCTGTCGGACAGCAGGAAGTTTTTGTGTTGGGAGCCGGGAGCCAATCGAGCGGCTCGTACGCTTTCGGATGGTGGTCTACCAATCCGGGATGCCCAATGCGTCCAAGTGGTCGTGGTGCATGGTTGCCGATGGCTCTCTAGGAGCTCGTTCGTCATTCGGTAGAGGTTACCGAGGGGTCCATTCAACCCTGTTGATTGGACGTATTTTCTTGGTAGTCGTTGAATCTAACAGATCTCATCCGCCTATGCAGGATTATCTGTTTTCGCATGCTGGGGTTTTTTCATCGAGGCTTTTAGGCCTTGGTTACCCTCCACCTAGTTTGGCTCGCATGTCACGCGGTTTGCCGGGGTGTGGTCGCTGACGCATGCTTCAACTTCGGGGAGCCACAGGTGAGAGTTGGGTAAATGATGGAGACAAAAGAGATGGTAAATATCCCAGAGGGCATGGCAGTCTACCAACTCGGAGATGCTACTCCTCTCAAGTACCCTGTACACCCCAACGTCTGGATAACTGCCGTTCCATACCTCCACAGACTTAGCTGCCCGTCTGATCCTTAGACAGGAGCTCACTGCAAGCCTAATAAGTAATCATGAAAATGAGTGGTCGGAATGCGCTGCTGAGATGGAATCAGCTGCTGGTTAGGACATGTATGAAGGACGCCTGCCCAGTGTCTGCCGCTTCGCGCATTGTTAGCTCTCCTTGGGCCTGACTGGAAGAAAGAGCGTGAAGGACAAGTAGTGATTTGGCGCAGAGGAATGAAGAAACTGACGGAATATCTGTCATATGTAGGGCTGTCTCGTTTACCGGGTTGGGACGGTACAGATCACGAAGAACGCATTTTTGTCACATTAGTGGACATGGCTCGAAACCGAAGTCAGTGGCGGGAGCGTATTTGTTTTTGTTGTTGTGATCACCGAACAACAAAAAAAGCAAAATGTGCGCCAAAAAATAAACAAACTTCTCCCCCCTTTCTGTTTTATTGACTCCATCTACCCATTCCCCCTGGTTTACCAAGTTTTTTTGGCTCACAGCCTGAAATAAGACAGGCGTGAAAAAGTATGTATAACACAGGTAAGTTGTGAAGGCGGATGCCGACAGTTTCAGCCGTGGCCGTGATGCGTGATTTTTCTGGTCTTGATTGTCAACCGCGGACCTTATACAGAGCATGAAAAGCCACGGACACGTTTACTGTTTACTGTGCGATGAGACTGCACTATGTTTGAAACGACGGCGCTAGTGAGTAACTTAATTGCTCCAATGTTGTTGGCATATCGGACACGCTCAGCAAGTCCCAAATATTCGCAGCAACAATAGAACCTTGATTTTGTCATCATGAGGTGCCAACTTCACGGTGGAAACGTCTTCGCATTGTTTGTACCATTACTCGAACGATACTGCTGTTTGCGGATCGTGATGAAAATCTTGTATGTTGCGCACGACGCGGTCAGCAGTGATGGAATCGCCCGTAGATGAAAGTTCTGCGTTCGGCAGTCTCGTTGGCAGAAACTCCGTAAGGTGTAAGTGCCACCGTATCATCGTCTTCAGTTCACTGTCGGAAGTTTCCTATCTCGTCGTGGCCCACAAGTCCCGTCGCGAGTTATGTTGTGACTCCTAACGGACCACAGTTTTTCGAGAACACCATCACGAGACGGTGTAAACAATAAAGACAAAACACAAACTGACGCGTGGCCGTGGTCCCTTGGCTATAATCGTGCGGCGCTTGGGCAGCAAGCCGAAACACAAGAATCGAAGTTAGACCTCCCACCAGCTTGAGATCGAAGGCAATCAACACCATAACGAATATTGGTGGCTCAGTCGGACACGAATAAAGGGGTCGCTTAAGCGAGGAGCTCCAATGAATGTATAGTGTTGCTCGGTTAGGGGCGACCGACCTTGTAAACTGATACGTAAGTAAAGGATTCGTCCAATCAAGAGAAAACGATGGCGTCAGGCCGGAAAATACACTTTTTAAAAGCAAAGAAATGCGCGAAAAGTAAACAATTTTAAGGAAAAATGATGGTTGGAATGGATTAAGCACCTCAATATTGTGGGGGAGTCGGCCGTCTCAAGATTTTCTCGCGGAGTGGATAGGGGGGGGGGGGTAATTGAAGTTCATCTTTTGGCTTGATGCTGACGTTCCCTCCTAGTTGTTACGTTGATTGTCTAAACTGGTTTTTTCTGCTTATTAGTTTTACTCATGTTTAATCAATTACCGTCATTGTAACACAATTTTCTATCGATCCGCAAGTCAGCTGAGCGGTTGCTGATTGTTGATCTACCAACGTGCAATATACGGTTCTCCCTTTGTCTCTCTATCCATAAGCTATGCCATTCCGAACAAGTTTTGGGAACTGATGGAGCCGTATTGTGCTGATATCACAGAGGCAAACATATCGTACTTGGAAGCTCTTATTCGATCGTATCAGGATATGGAGGCCTCGTACTTTCAACTACCACCGTTAACTGTCACCGAAACGGTGCAATCAGAACCTGCGGAATCCATAGGTAAGTGAAGTAGCGCTGAATTTCTTTCAGTTACTGGAATTTGGAGTCTTTCTGTGTTTTCATGATTGTGAAGCAGTTTGTGGTGAGCCGGTTCTGTTTTTAGGTGCTCGCTACTTATAGATGAGGAGACCTTATCGGTGGGATAAAAGTGAGGAAAACGAAAACAGTGAAGGATGAATCTACATCCACACGGCTGATGGACGATGCAAACGTCGTTACATTGGACTGCTTGCTTATTCATTCACGGGATAAACTTACGACGGGTCACGTTACCTTATACCGTTGAAATTATTTTGGCATGATCGGTTGCCTTAAAGTTACCCCGAAAACATAGCACAGTTTTTTCCCCAATTCCTCCATCGCCGGTCACTTTGGTGATAGACAGTAATCCACTATCGTCGTGTTCGTTACCACACCTGGCCTGTCGGGACCACTCCAATTCTCAGGGTCTGGTTGCCGGCTATCCGTGTTTGTGTAGTGGGAATTTGTGACTATGGGTATATTCCTTCCATTGCATTCATGCGTAGGCATATAATAGAAAAGTTGCTAGTGCATATTCTGTTCTGTTTATCACATTTTTTTTATATATAGGCAAGGCATGGCTCCATTGGTAGACAATTTACTGGCTAAGCTTGGAGCGATATGGTTTTGTCAGGGTGATCAGAGACTTCTGGACTAGGTCAGCATTTATGGATTCTGTCTCGTGAACCCGAACTTGTAAGCCTAACACGTCCTACTTAGCCAAATCCACTGGTTAAGTTCTTGGTACACATGTCCTACTCTACACATCGAACCGTTATCTGCCTTGGAGAATAATAGATATCGAGGGATTCTACCCATGGGCATGCGGTACACATGTCCCAATCCCCTCGGCCAGCTAAGATTAAGTGGTACAAGTACTACTGAAATTCGAATGCAGTGGTGGTTTTGTGAATTAATCTGTTCCTTACATGAGATTTTACACCGTTACACAAACTTTTCATATCACGAGCACTTACCACCACTTAGTGACTAAATACGAAGACATTTCGGATTATATTTTCCTTTATGAAGAATATAGCAAAATAAATTTATCGAACTTGCCATTTAGTTTATGGGATTGACCGGCCAACATGTGAGCATGTAAACCACAAGTGGAAAGATAGGGGATATTCATTTATGCGCGAACATCTACCATAGTGTTTGATGTACATATTGTTATCTGGTAAGTAATATGTTGATTTGTCTCTATTCCCACTGAATTATTTCGACTTTTTGGCGTTGAGTTTACCAACCAAAATACGATACCACTGATTATCCTGTATTCATTTACATGCAATATTCCCGACTCCGTAATCCAATATGGAGAAACTGCATTAATGTATTTCTCCAACATTGAAAATAAATTCTACATCATAATAAAATCATGACTGTTATGGGGCAATTGTGGCAACAAAACCTTCAAAGTGTCCATGATTTCACTACTGTAAATGCATATAAAAATGAATAGATATAGCCACAGCTATAAGATGAACACCCTCATATACGGCACAATTTGATTCATAGCTCGTCAGAAAAGTAGTCTAATCTGACAGACTGGAAACATTTATTTTTGGTCCTGATATATTCGGCATTCGGATATCGTGAATAGTGCTTCCCAACGAGGTTAATCGTGATTTGATCCATCCTGCACCTACCGTCGTCACGGGAATAGTTGTCTCTGATAATATCTTATGTGTCAGGTGTTGGTGGGCCTCTATATCCTAATACTTAACGGGGAGCACAAATCAACAACCGACCCGAATAACGTTGAAATTTCAATTTCCTTGCATTTGATACAATCGACCACCTTTGTTGGGCCTATGAAGCTGGTTTAGAGTTGAAACAGCTTACTTCGCGGCGTCCTTCTTCGCAGCGGCAAGTAGAAATTCACTGAGAAATCTCGACATATTTGTTGCTCTTTGGATGTTCTTTTCTTTATCAAAATGCAGAGAACATCATTATCCGAACAGAGTGTGTTGACTTATCGTCCACTGCGTTTGTTTTGACACCATGTTTTGCTTGAACAATATGTAAAAACATCTTCATATGCGGAAAGGGTCTCAACAATGACTATCAGAGAAGCACGTGCAAAATAAGATTTCATAACTTTGACACTCGTGTTTACCAAAGTAATGAGTTGTTCCACTCCTGAGTGTAGATTCCTTCATCATCGCGAAGAAATGAACATCTGGTGAACGACGCTTATTTGACATTGATTTACAGATCATGCATTTCAAATAAACCAAGTTTTTTCTTGTGAGCCGGTCAGCAACAGCGAAGTTGTTCCTGCACCTCGAGACAATGCAGTATTCTCCAAGTGCATCTGTATTGAATTTGCTTCTTTTTGATGAACATAAATATCATCGACGGTAGGAAAAACGGCTACTGGCAGAATCCACATTTGCTCACCAGTGACCGAAACCACCTGTGGCGAATTCGACTTCAGCAGTTTATATATGTATATACTAAAGGTAGATTCTTTTTGGTCATCAAGTAATCTTATTCATGGCCCAAGTCCTTTTTGGGTATTGAAGTTTTTGTTTTGCTCGCCGCAGACGATTGACCATATTTCCACGTTTTTCCCGTCGCCTTTCGTGAAGTATTTTTCTTTTTAACCACCGCTTAAATGGCTTGTGTTCATTTATATGACACGATTTTCGTTTAAAGTGGTGGTCCCATTAGGGGTTCGAACCACTGACTTTTTCAGCTCTAGTGTAACTTCCTACCTTTCCGCCGACCGGCCAGTCGTGTACTGGCACATGCACGCACGCACGCACCCCACTGGTCTTTATGTGCCTCCCTTTCTGACCCCTGATTAGCGCAAGCGCGCAGTTTAACTTTTAAACGCCAGAGAACCGTACGCTGTCTGCCGCCCTCTATAGGCCATGTCCGTTTTTTTCATTTGCATGTACATTCTTACAGTTATTCACCTTATGACTGCCCCTGCTGTCCGTTTCTGATCAAGACTACCGTCTTATCACAACTGATCACACGTTCTGCTTGAAATTATTTTATTATTTACATTTACTACCCGTTCCAACCGATCATCATCATCATCATCGTACAGCGTTAAACAGTAGGGCAAGCCCCACTGACCACTGCCTTTCTCACCATGTTGCACGTTGAATTAGAAAGTATGAATATACAAGATGGACAGGGAGTGGACCTACACGGGTGGGAAAAGGAAAGAATGCCCTAGTAGCCAACACACGGAATACACAGTCTAACTGTACAAACGCATATCGATCAGTCATTCTGATTCGATAGAAAGTGACAACACGATCTCCACTGTTCGCGGTTCGCTGCCATATCCTTCAGTGTCTCCAGCCAACTGGTTGAGGGATCTTTTGGACCCCAACTACGAAGACGCGAAGCACCTACTTTTCCTAAGTTTGCTGTGCATTTTCTCATTCCTCGCTGCCACGTCATCTGTTGACCTCCACGTGGTCTTTTCCACTCCCTAGGAGGAACGGAGAATAGGACACGGTACGGTAGACGTGTGTTTGCCATACGTAACACGTGTCCCAACCAACGAAGTCTACTAAGCTGGAAACGTTGTGACAGAACGTTCTCTGAATTAGTACCCAATACTCGATTTCTGACCTCATCGTTGCTTACTCGGCTATTCCACCCAATCCTAGCGATACTACGTAAATATCGATGGTCGAAAACCTCAAGACGACGAATATCTTCAGCACGCAGACTCCAAGTTTCACAACCATACAACAAAACTGAACGCACTGCAGCACAGTATACACGACCTTTCAAGTTCAGTGAAATATCAGATCGACGCCACAAGTGCTTCTGTCCAGCGTACGCCACTCGAGCTTTGGATATCCGCGTACTCACCTCTACTACTGTGCTCCCATCCGTCGTCACGCAGCTACCGAGGTAGGTGAAGTGGTCGACAACTGCCAGCACCTCCCCATCGAGCATCAAGCTCGGAATTGTTGACGTCCAGTTTTGTAACATCACTTTACACTTTGAAGGTGCAAAGCGCATGCCGAATGGAGCTACAGCTCTTGCGAGATTATCTAGTGCACGTTGAGCATGTTCCGTGGATTCGAACAAGCAGACAACGTCGTCCGCGTAATCTAGGTCACATAGCTTTTCACTATCTCCTAGTTCGACGCTTACATCCTGAAGATTTTGCAGCGCACTCCATTATTTCGTCCATGACGAAGTTGAACAGGAATGGAGACAAAGGGCATCCCTGTCGAACACCACTGGTCGTTTCGAACCGACCAGATAGTTCACCGTAAGCCCTAACGCGGCCAGAAGTATGAGAATACAATGATCTCATTAGGTTCACGAACTTCTGGGGCCTACCTTTTCGTTGGAGAACACTGAAAAGCGATGTTCGATCAACTGAATCGTAAGCGCCTTTCAGGTCTAAGAAAAGCATCATCGTCGGTCGGCGGTGCGTGTGACGCGTTTCAAGTAGTCGGCGAAGAGTAAAAATCTGGTCGATGCATCCTCGACCTGGACGGAATCTAGCCTGCTGTTCGCGGACATTCCTCTCGCGAGCCGGTGTAAGACGATGCAGCAAAATCGAAGCTAATACATTGGTGACTATCGGAATTAAGCTAATCCCACGATGATTACTGCAGTCATTGCGTATTCCCTTCTTGAAGATGGGAACAATCGATGACTCACTCCATATTAACGGAATACGCTCCTCGTTCCAAATGTCACGGAGCAAGGCGATAAGTGATTTTATCAACGCCTCACCACCCAGTTTGAAAAGAACTGGAGGAAGTTCGTCGGGACCTGCCGCTTTCCCCCGCCTTAGTAATCGAATACATGACTCTACTTCTACCTCTGATGGGGGCTCAAGTGATACCACCCAAGAAGTCACAGTTGTTGACACGGGAGTAACTACACTAGCGTGCGGCCAGCTAAACTGTTCCTTGAAGTACTCGGCCCATCGGTCAAGCCTTTGCTGTTTGTTATGAATGGGTTCTCCATTTCTATCCCAAATCGTTTTGCTGACTTGGGTTCGCCGTCCACCGGTGTCACGAATAAGTTTGAACAGTCTTTGACTGTTACCTGAAGCAGCTGCTATTTCCATTTCTTCGGCTGCCTTGACCCACCAATTTTCGCGATCATTCTTAAGGCTTTTCGTAACTTGTTTATGCAGCTTTCTCCGCATCTTATTCATCTCCTTACGGTTCGAAAGCTGACGCTTTTGCTCCATTATACTCAACGACTCTTGCGAGATCCAGTGTCTTTGATGGACAACGGATCGAGGACCACAGGCGAAACCTGCTGCAACGTGCATCGCTTGTTTGATATGAGCCCAATGCTCATTTACATTACTGTTCTCCATGGATCCTAGCTCATGTGCTAACTTCTGCTCGTTACGGGTGCAAACTTCTGGATCACACAAACGTTGCACGGCTAATCCGGTTTGCGGTTTGCGACGATGACCATGGAGCTGGAGAGATAATCGCATTAAAACTAAGGCATGGTCCTACTCTTCTTACGTGGACCAGTAAGATCTACAGTTCTGAACAGAACTGCGCCACCGGTAGCTTACGGCGATATGGTCAATTTGACTAAAAGTACCTGTAGAGTTAGAGCGCCATGTCGCTGTGCGACGCGAGCTGTGTCGGAAATTGGTGCTAGAGAAGAACAATCGGTTGTCTGCACAAAACTGCAGAACCCTATCCCCGTTATCTGTACGCTCAGCGGGTAAAGCACAACGCCTACCTAAACAGGCTTCTGACACACTAAGTTTGCCAACTTGTGCATTGAAGTCACCAGCTAGCACTACAATGTCAGAACCTTCACTGCTGCGAACGAGAGTGGCGAGGGCATCATAGAACTCATCTTTCTGCAAGTCTGAGCTGCAGTTCGTTGGGGCGTACGCTGAGATCACAAACAAATTGCGTTTAACACAACTATCCTTTCGAACGCCAACTGACCCTTGGAGTCTCACAGCACGTAAACGACTGTTAACAGGAATCCAGTCTAAAAGGTCAACCTCAGCCTTGTCAGTCAAGACAATTCCTACACCACGTTGACCCACAGCTCTAGCTGCTTCGTCTCCTGAGGTGCGCAGAATATACCTCGATGAGATTCGAGGAGCAGTTAGTTGAATTACACTGCTCGAATCCTGTATATGCGTTTCGCTTAAGCAGCAAACATCAATCTTCAGCGAATTTATTGTGAGGGCTAGGCACGCCTGCTGACGGGCCTGCATGAGTGTACGCAAGTTGAAGGAGCCGAGATTCAGAAGCCGACGGGGCTTCAGAAAATGTGAATTACCAGACAGGATTATTCCCGATACTATTTGACAGTGAATCGTTGCGAGTATTGACCGTGTTATCAGTGGGAACATTATGGGTCGATAGATGGGGCAAAGAGGGATGGTTAGGGACAGAAGACAAAGGTTGAGTAAAAGAGAGGGAATTCTGAGCAGTAGCACACTTATCACTACCCACCCCGCTCGATGCAATGGGCAGCGCGGTCCTGATTATCATGCGTGACGACCGATGCAGTATGGAATTCTTTGTATTCGTGCAGTTCATGGGAGATGTTGGACGGGTACTGCTAGGGTGTCCAGCCACAAAGCAGGAGAACGATTAGGGTCTTCATCCAAAGCCTTTAGTTTTAACAAGAACCTATCCGCAAGGCAGCGGGATGGCTTAGTGGGAGCCCATTTGCTTGGATCAATTATTCTTCCACTGGTTTTTCCGACTGAGTTGCCAGCTCAAATCAACCCCCAACCTGGAGGACCAGGTTCCAACCGATACAACTGTTTATTGAACACTGCTGCCCCAATCTGCTGTAATATACATTTGCTGCTGTTTCACCGTTCCTAAACATATTCGATCCGTCATCACGGTTTCTGATTGACCGTCATTATATTGGGACTGCGTGAGATCGAGTAACCAATACCTGTATGATCCATAGACGTTCGGGATTTTACGATAATGAATTATAAGAACGATGACTACAAAGAGGGGAGGACTGTGTTTTACAATCTCGCAGTTCTGGGAATGGATGAGGAGTTGAAACCAGTTGTGTGAAAAATTGGGATAGACAATTGATGTGGATATTTTACTGCCTGTGCACGGAATGGTCTAAAGCGTGAGGTATTAGGACTATGGAAGCGATGGGATAGTGACTGCAATTTGGTGGCCAACCAAGAGTCACCGATGAGATGAATTGTTTGGCGTTAACTTCAAACACGGTGAGATAATAAATTGGACGAAGCTCCTCCCGAAATCTGACGCGAGTGTTCAAGAATAGGATTAATGTGAGCATGGTATGGTATAAGAATTCGGGTGGGTTTGACGAAACTTCTAACACCACACTGTCGAGGCAAAGGTGCATCTGGGAGGGTGTAAGTAGAAGGAGTATGAGGAATCAAATAATGGAATTCTGAGTACTGAAGCTGAAGCCATGGGCTGGAGAAGAAGGGTATCATTTTAGGAAATACCGACGTACCAACTAATTAGAATCGTCATAGTTACGTGCATACGGCATTTCAAACATCTTCGGAATGACGTTTTGTGGGGTGAATTTCCCATTTAGGTAATCAAGAATAATTTCACTAATTGCTATTACTTTCACCTACCTTCTGCTTGATATTTATGTCACCTCGCTTTGATCTGTTGAACACTTACCACAGCTCAACACCATTAAAGCGCCAGATTCATTAGCCTAATGGTCGCCACACATTCATGCCCGGAAAACCATATCAGACGGTAAAATCATTCAGTTTGTATACGTAGCCTGTCGAATTGGTCATTTTTAATATCTTCCTAGCTCATCATGGTCTCGGTTATCTTGGGCAAACTCTTTTTATACCATCCATGCAGCTTCCAAACGTCCTAAACGCGAGGCGGCACCGTCACCCGCGGTGACGCAAAGTTCAGAAACCACTAACTTTCCAGATACATTAGCTGGCGTTGCCTCGACGTCCAATATTATCCATGTCGCCAGACGTTTGGAAAAGGAAATTAAGTAAGATTTTTCAGTTTATCTTTTTGTTTAGCTTACTGGCATACCATGTACTCAATAATGACTCGTTTTTATTTGGAATATTCGGTTTAAGCGGTCGGTTTTCATGCATTTATTCACCAGCCGTTAGAATCATTTGTGGTTCGAATCGGGACAAGAAAGAATGAATGTTACCGTGGCACAGAGTTCAGAGCAGTTCACCATTGTGTTCTTTCACAAAGAGTATTCCTCTTTGATTGGTGATTTGTGTTGTAATAAAACAGGGATTACTATGTCATTAGACACATCTGTCATTGATGCAAGCGTTTTAAACTGTTCACTGATACGCTTCCGGAGATTCCGGCTCTGGTTGGTCACAGGGGCTTGCTTCTCTTGGACTGGCACTTATAGTGGATCGCTACAGTTTTCTGTATCTTACGTTTCACAACCCAATACTGCTCACGGTAAATTCTCAAGTTTCTTTTATTAATCCGCCTCTAAGGAATTGCTTACATGCTCTGGCGTTGCATCCGAAGGAATGAAACTACAGGCACCTAATAGAGAACAAAGTTATCCATCATTTCTATGCACATCTTGCTTTGGATCCTCGGCCTCCGATAACACCGATACCCGAATGATAGATTCTTCTTGAAAAACTGATCACTGGCCGTTATTTGTTTAGAGCCGTGCTCAACATTTGGCTTTGAAGTTGTGACCACAGGCTAGACAAAGGCGAAAACGCACACCCATCGAAATGTGATCAGAATCAATGGACAAAACCCTGGATATGTCCTCGCCAACCGTAAACGGGGGCGATGTGATCAATTTGAGTCCAGTGCTGCGATGGTTTTAGACAAAGGCCAGATCACGTGTGCCGCTTTTTTGAGCGAAGTTTGTGCAGGCTAGAAACAACCTAGGATCGAATCTTATTCGACTCGATCAATCACCACTGTCGGTCTGATTGTCCATAATGGTTGGTAAGCCCCTAAGCATCTTTCCTCTCCTTGCCGTTGAAGTGACTGAAACCAGCACACTATTAATTAGCTGGTTTCAAGGCAATCAAGGCACGCTGTGGTAGTATTCCACAACTCGATCGTGGACCTTTGGATTTTGGGGCCTGAGTACTGTCGCAGCCGTTCAACTGTTCTCATCAACAACTTTTGGTAGGCTGTATACCCTTCCGTTAGAGAAACTTTACACCATTGTTGTGTTGTCGATTCCCTAGTCCTTACATAACCTCCGCAATACCACTTGGATCTCGATCACATTGGAACTGTCCATGTTTCTGGGTGTTACCGGCGAACTTTTCAGCCGCAGTACATATTAATAACGTAGATTTTCCGACTCCATACGTTTTCCTCAATACGTTCTCTTAGAAATACAAGTTCTCTGTTCAATATCTCACTGTACGGTGAGGGGCAAAAATCATCTCATGTATTACGAGCTACTTTCATAATTCTTGTGATGAATATTGTCCGGAATCTTGTTACCTCCTTTGCCTACTGAATGATTGTTGGCTTCGCTTGGAGTCTCATTTACCCTAGTAAACTATAGAACACGGTGGGACTGAGCTACGAAAAACTGACTGGATAATTACACTTTCCCCATCCTGAATTCCGTTCAGGTCTCCGTGTTCTGAGTCCTCCGCCATGGGGAAGTTGTCCCAATCACTACTCAACTCGTGCTACCAAGAAAACATCATGTTCGCTTTTGCTGAGGGTGTCGAACGACTCAATGTGAATCGTGAGTAAATGTTTTACTTCTTTCATGCTTCTCTGTATCGAATTGGTTGTGTGGCATTGTTTGATGCATTGTTAGTGTTCAATTGCCGTCTTGTTTTCTGATTGGAAATAAAATGACTGAAATCCCATGGACCGTTGACAGTTGTTTGAATTAACAAGCCCAATATTCAGATCTGCCGATCGTTGTTTGCGTTTTTCGGACTGTCGGTGCGATGTGCTTACCACTTGGAGAAGAATAGACTGGTCGCATGTGTTCCGCAGTATATTCGAATACCGATCGATTTGGCCACAAAAGAATTCACGAGATGTTCGAAATGACCGAACTGAGACGTTTTTCACCTCTGGAAACGTTCCGCGATCCTCAGCTCAAGCTTTCTTGAATGGTGATTGTAACGGACTTCTTATAATCGTTGAGATACACACAACACAATCCAAAAAAAGCCAAACATCCAGTCGTGATTTTCGATACGGTTCTTTATAATGCAATCATGAATATGACACAGAAACTGTACAGACATCGACGGTAACTGCTTCTCGAATTCGAGTCGGTCAAATGCAAGCAAACTCAGAATCGCTTGAGGTTTAAGCGGTCAAGTCAACGAAATGTCTAAATAGTGTGGATCCAAGAGTCGTGGGACAAAACCAATGCGCTCACCAGTCATCACCCGCATAAGGTCAATGTCCGATGTGTGGTTAAACAGGCGAGCAGGTGTAGTAAAAACGTTTATGGTGAACAGATTTTGTGAGGGTAGAGGGTTGAATCGGTCTCGAGCTGGGCAACTACTTCGGCTGTTCCATGCAGGGGGCTGGAAACTTGACCAGTTTATTCACAGCAAGCGAGTTCGTATTTATTGACATATCGCTGACATGAACACCAGAGATCGTCCATAGCTTCGTGAAATCATTTTGGTTCGATACTGCACTTTTGAATCGACAGTTGGAAAATCCGCATGTCGTTTCAAGTGGACGATCGATGTTTATTCTCGGCAGAAATTAGTTCAAGTCGAAAGTTAGCTACTGGTGTGGTTATCATTAGTCACAATGGAAATTCGAACGCAATCTACACAAACCGACTGAACATTTCAAAATTGCCACAGGTATTGAAAGCAATTCCATTCCTCGGTGGTCGAAAAATTCCCCCCTGTATGAAGCTACCAATACAAAAGGCTCAGTGAGGTTCGGTGAGTAACTTACGGTTCT
The DNA here is from genome assembly GCA_948099385.1 of Fasciola hepatica. Lineage (NCBI taxonomy): Eukaryota > Metazoa > Platyhelminthes > Trematoda > Plagiorchiida > Fasciolidae > Fasciola > Fasciola hepatica. Next base: position 5,196,510 of record CANUEZ040000053.1, read on the forward strand.
GCAACTTAACAAATATCGCGAAGATCCAGCAAAGTTCCTGGGTGTCTGGTAGGAATGTCACGATAGTATTCCTTGATGTGTGATCTTTTCCGAGTGCAGTCGGTATAGTTTTAGATGAATATCCTTGCTTGCATATTTGGTTGATCAGTTGTCGGAAATCGCATTGCCTTCATGAATATAACTGGTGGTGAATTCAGCTGATTTTAAACGTAATGTGCTCATTGGCTTGGAGTCTATACCACACGGATGAGTAAATTGAGTTTATAGACTCACTGCTTACTTTAGATTAGTAACTAGAGAGTTATTGCAAACGCATTCCATTATTCTCACCAGACCTCAGATTCTCTAGTACATGTTAATTTCATCCATATACTTCGGAAAAGATATACTTCAATCGGAGCAGCTCAATGTACATATCTAATTCATCTTCTCTAATATACGTTTTGGTCTAGAAGCGTACCTCTTAAGCTACCCTTAGTTTGAAACTTTATATCATCAAGGACACGGAGAAATCTGACAGTTCCGTGGTTGATTTGACGTTTGTGTCTCATGGATGAACTGGTAATAACGTCCCATATTTGAAGAAAATCAGGACAAAACTTCAGTTTCTCGAATCATCAGTGAACGTCTAGTTACAGAAGAAAATGAAAACCCATCTGACGTACCGTTTTTGTTCTTCTGAAATTCTGCGAATCATCCTCAGCGTTACTATGGTAAATACATATGCATATATATATATATATATATATATATATATATATATATATATATATATATATATATATAACATGTTTTTTTTCCGTCTCAGACTCTGTTCCTCAGACACCAGAAAATGTCGATGAAATGGATAAAAACCAGCCTGAGAGTACCACAGATTGGCGTAGCTCTACTCAGGACGATTCAGACACCAATATGACCGAGGACGATGAAGCTACTTCCTGTCCAAACCTCCCTGACAGTCCCTATGTTGCTGACCATGCTACTCCACCAATGTTACCCACGAGCATACGTACTCAAGTCACAGCCCGGGCCAGTCAACCACTAAAAAACGTGGCCAAGCAAATGCATTTAACTTCATCCTATCGTGTGGAGAAAAAAATTGCTCAGGCTGTTGATGAATTAGGTCTGTTCCCACTCAATCTCATTCATTCGCCCTTGATGAAACAACCAGACACAGCAACCAAAGGCGAAGATTATCGCTCCGTGATGTTGAACAGTCACTCATACACTGGCCCAAATTTTCGCACTGCTCCATCTCCTATAGCACGATTAAAAATCAAAGCTTCGGCGCTCGAATCTCCGGCGACCGACCAGGAAGGTGCCCCATTTGGGAATCAGTCATCCTCACCAGCTGTTCATCCCAGTGCCAAACGACGGCACAGGTCAACTGGACACAACAAAATTTACTCGCCACGGGGTACTGCCAACAGTAAGCTCTTGTATCTTCAAAGAAGGGTCTCATTTTTGCGGATTATTCAAGAATTGTCATTTTCGTGACGGTTCCACCTTTTCATCCGAGTTTTATTGTTATAATAGTATTTCATTTTCCCATGCACGAATTATTGAGCTCAATTCCATCTTTAATTTTCGAAGTGGGTTTGATCATATTCTTCATTCCCATACCAAAGTAGCGACACCGCTGTCTCCTGCTAACCGCAAGAGAACACCATATAATTTTGAGGACCCTGTACCTCCGGCACTTAGACTCAAAAGAGCGAATCACGTACAACTTTGGTAGTTCAAATGTGATGTTGTACCAGGTGACGCCAATTGTTATGCCTAACCGTCTTGGTTGCCTAATATTGAGCTTGCGATGTGAGCCTTTGTCCTGTTTCCCGGGTTTTTGGCATTATGAAAGACCAACTTATCACCGATTTCTAGGTATTCTAACTCGCACCTCACAAATAAGACAGAACAAACGCACCTTAAGTGAACTTGCTTTTCCGAACTAGTTCCATCTTCCTTGTTTTGTGCCATTCAGTTGTCAATTTTTATCGGATTTTGAAATCATTATACTTGTACAGTAAAATGTGCAATGATTCTGTTCCTAAACTTGGTCTTCTTAATCTTGATACTCTTCTTTCATCTCAGACACAAGCCGATTATCAAATGCACGTTGGGCAGATTTGGAAACTGCACGAGTGTCTCGTTCTGTTGCGAAACACGAACAAGGCGCTGAGCCTACATCTCATCCAATAAATGGACTCAGTCGTAGCACTCGAAATTCCAGTCATCGTGAATCGAAAAAGCTCAGATCAGCTGAATACCGTGGAAAATTACGCAAAAGTCTTTATTCACCTGCCCGGCACAACGGTTGCAATGGACTAGCAGTTAGCGAGAACAACCAGTTGGTAAGCATACTTCACTTGTCTGATTGGTAGTCAGTTACGAAACTATGGTCTGACGATGATCAGCTGAGCATAGAAAGGTTGTGAATCAGCCTGTCAGGACCACCCAACTCCAGTTTTTCATCTGTAAATTCTGGTAGGAGCTGGTCGTAAGATCAAAGCGAGTAGTATAAATGCAGGCATAATATTGGCCATCACCAATATTCCACAATCCCTTCTATCACGACATGCTCCTGTGTAGTGCTTAAAGTTTTGTGAAGAATTAAAAACTGAATCACAAGAATGTCGAAAACTAATTCGAAACTAAACCATACAATTAACGCGCCATACTTTGACCCCTCGGAGACAGTTCAGTGCGGAAGTCACAATCGACGAAGGACATAATGCATAAGCGGTTATGAATGACTTTCTTGGCGTTTTCCGGAACTATTTATGGACTTCCATATAATACAATTTGTTCATCATCCAACCACCAGGTAAATTTGTCTCCCAAGAATACCGTTGACTATCGTCTTGTTAACGGACCCGTTGGTGTCGAGGAACCTGTAATCGATACCGGCACTTTCGCCGACAATGACGGACATCCAGGAGATGATGACGATGGTTATTCAGTTGGTAGCCGGTCTCGGATTCGCCTTAGCCACTCAGATCAGACCAAACATTATCGTTCCGGTGGCGATAGACTGTTATCTCCTGATCCTAATCCATGCTTATCATCGCGTTCGTCGTGTCACAGCGCTCCTTTCTCAACTGGAGCGTGTGCTGCAGAAAGTTTCGCGGAGGCCGAGACAAAACATTCAACGTGCCAGACTGATCAGCGGACGTTTAATGGAGACGTTTTCATCTTCGATCACGAGGACACCGCAGTGACTGGCGAGAAGCTGGGAGACGAACGACCAGGTGGTGACAACCCTCCAGATCCGGACGTGAGTTTTCTGTTTATGAGCTCTTTTTGTATCTTTTACGCGGTCAAAGTGTAAACTGTTACGGTTTGATATTTACTGCATCGTATCCCTCATTGTTTGCCTGCGATAAACTAAAAAAACTTAGTCGTTCAAACAAGCAAACCATCTTTAATAATCTGTAGCTCTCTAGTCGTTGGTACATCGCGGTGACAATAATAAAATTATCATCATTATTATGCACCGAGCGTGGAGTCAGGCATACTACCAACACTAAAAATACGGAAGAGGGTAAAAAAGAAGGGAAGATGAATATATGCAGTTTTTTACTGTTTCACCACAAGTATTTTTTAAATTTTTTTTTGAAGTTCTGCTTGACATTTATGGAGGCCGCGAGTTTTCTAAGCACGCTTCATAGCATTCACGCCACTGGCCTCGGCCCTAACTAATGTCACTCCTAATCCCTTGAGCACTAACTAGGGAGTCATGACGCACCAGCTTAGACCAGCATTGAGGTTTACTTCTTCATACCCCTATACCGAGTCATGGTCCGCCATTACGTCGCTTCTTCCAGCGAAACCCAAGAGATACAAACAGCGCACGGCATAGTAGACAATGGTTAGGCATGCGTAAAACGTGTCCATGCCACCGGGCGCGGCTTATTGGTTACTTCTGTCAAAAGATGGCTATTCACAATACGACGAGTCTCATCGTTGCTCACACGATGTTACCACGAAATGCGAGGAATGCTTCGGAAACGTCGATCATCGAATACGGAAGCTCGTCGAGCATCATCGGTGCGGGGCGGCCGGGATTCATAACTGCTGAGCAAAGCACTGCGCGCTATGGCATTGCAGACCCGTCCCTTTAGGGAGAGACGGATGTTGTGGCGTTGCCAGGTGATCATCATCATCATCATCGTATAGCGGTAAACAGTAGGGCAAGCCCCACTGACCACTGCCTTTCTCACCATGTTGCACGTTGAATTAGAAAGTATGAATATACAAGATGGAGAGGGAGTGGACCTACATGGGTGGGAAAAGAAAAGAATGCCCCAGTAGCCAACACACGGAATACACAGTCTAACTGTACAAACGTACACCGATCAAACATTCTGATTCGATAGAAAGTGACAACACGATCTCCACTGTTCGCGGTTCGCAGCCATATCCTTCAGTGTCTCCAGCCAACTGGTTGAGGGATCTTTTGGACCCCAACCGCGAAGACGCGAAGCACCTACTTTTCCTAAGTCTGCTGTACATTTTCTCATTCCTCGCTGCCACGTCATCTGTTGACCTCCACATGGTCTCTTCCAATCCCTAGGAGGGGCGGAGAATAGGACACGGTACGGTAGACGTGTGTTTGCCATACGTAACACGTGTCCCAACCAACGAAGTCTACTAAGCTGGAAACGTTGTGACAGAACGTTCTCTGAATTAGTACCCAATACTCGATTTCTGACCTCATCGTTGCTTACTCGGCTATTCCACCCAATCCTAGCGATACTACGTAAATATCGATGGTCGAAAACCTCAAGACGACGAATATCTTCAGCACGCAGACTCCAAGTTTCACAACCATACAACAAAACTGAACGCACTGCAGCACAGTATACACGACCTTTCAAGTTCAGTGAAATGTCAGATCGACGCCACAAGTGCTTCTGTCCAGCGTACGCCACTCGAGCTTTGGATATCCGCGTACTCACCTCTACTACTGTGCTCCCATCCGTCGTCACGCAGCTACCGAGGTAGGTGAAGTGGTCGACAACTGCCAGCACCTCCCCATCGAGCATCAAGCTCGGAATTGTTGACGTCCAGTTTTGTAACATCACTTTACACTTTGAAGGTGCAAAGCGCATGCCGAATGGAGCTACAGCTCTTGCGAGATTATCTAGTGCACGTTGAGCATGTTCCGTGGATTCGAACAAGCAGACAACGTCGTCCGCGTAATCTAGGTCACATAGCTTTTCACTATCTCCTAGTTCGACGCTTACATCCTGAAGATTTTGCAGCGCACTCCATTATTTCGTCCATGACGAAGTTGAACAGGAATGGAGACAAAGGGCATCCCTGTCGAACACCACTGGTCGTTTCGAACCGACCAGATAGTTCACCGTAAGCCCTAACGCGGCCAGAAGTATGAGAATACAATGATCTCATTAGGTTCACGAACTTCTGGGGCCTACCTTTTCGTTGGAGAACACTGAAAAGCGATGTTCGATCAACTGAATCGTAAGCGCCTTTCAGGTCTAAGAAAAGCATCATCGTCGGTCGGCGGTGCGTGTGACGCGTTTCAAGTAGTCGGCGAAGAGTAAAAATCTGGTCGATGCATCCTCGACCTGGACGGAATCTAGCCTGCTGTTCGCGGACATTCCTCTCGCGAGCCGGTGTAAGACGATGCAGCAAAATCGAAGCTAATACATTGGTGACTATCGGAATTAAGCTAATCCCACGATGATTACTGCAGTCATTGCGTATTCCCTTCTTGAAGATGGGAACAATCGATGACTCACTCCATATTAACGGAATACGCTCCTCGTTCCAAATGTCACGGAGCAAGGCGATAAGTGATTTTATCAACGCCTCACCACCCAGTTTGAAAAGAACTGGAGGAAGTTCGTCGGGACCTGCCGCTTTCCCCCGCCTTAGTAATCGAATACATGACTCTACTTCTACTTCTGATGGGGGCTCAAGTGATACCACCCAAGAAGTCACAGTTGTTGACACGGGAGTAACTACACTAGCGTGCGGCCAGCTAAACTGTTCCTTGAAGTACTCGGCCCATCGGTCAAGCCTTTGCTGTTTGTTATGAATGGGTTCTCCATTTCTATCCCAAATCGTTTTGCTGACTTGGGTTCGCCGTCCACCGGTGTCACGAGTAAGTTTGAACAGTCTTTGACTGTTACCTGAAGCAGCTGCTATTTCCATTTCTTCGGCTGCCTTGACCCACCAATTTTCGCGATCATTCTTAAGGCTTTTCGTAACTTGTTTATGCAGCTTTCTCCGCATCTTATTCATCTCCTTACGGTTCGAAAGCTGACGCTTTTGCTCCATTATACTCAACGACTCTTGCGAGATCCAGTGTCTTTGATGGACAACGGATCGAGGACCACAGGCGAAACCTGCTGCAACGTGCATCGCTTGTTTGATATGAGCCCAATGCTCATTTACATTACTGTTCTCCATGGATCCTAGCTCATGTGCTAACTTCTGCTCGTTACGGGTGCAAACTTCTGGATCACACAAACGTTGCACGGCTAATCCGGTTTGCGGTTTGTGATGCAGTGATGCAGTTCCACAAAGGCCAGTCTGACGTTCGCAGTTCGTGATGTGATCTCGTCTCCTCCATTTGCAGTGTAGCTCCTGAGGTATTTGAAGCTGTTTACTAGTTCTAATTGCTCACCACAAGGGATGGATGTAGGCATAGACTCATGCCCAGTCTTGTAAAAACAGTGCACTTGGATGGACAAATCACATACCGTATCCAGGATTCTCAGTTAATAAGCGGTCCAAAACGCGTTGCTGTATTGAGAGGAGTTCAGCCTCACCGTTTAGCAGACCAGACAAGGCATTCCATAGAACGTTCTCTATGTCAGAGTTGAAAAGAAATGGTGATATAGAACAATTATGTCGTGCCCAATTGGAGACGACAAAAGTGGGCGAAAACTGGCTGTAGGCCTCAAGCCGACCTGAGATGCTGTTCTGTTATATATATATATATATATATATATATATATATATATATATATATATATATATATATATATATATATATATATATATATTGTCACGTTTTCATATAATGGCTTCTGAAATACAGTCATTCGCTCACATCCCAAGTATTGATAGAACCACCGCAGCTGGTAATGGGTTCACCATCAATTTGCTGTACGACGTGCCATCAGGGCATGATATGATTTATCATACAGTGTGAACGTTTAGACCATTGAAAATCATGAAACCACTGTACAGCTGTTTCATCCTTGTTAGGAATCATCGGCAGTGCACACCCAACGAGCCCAAGGGGGACTCAAACCCGGAGTGGACGATTCTGATGATTCCTAACAAGAATGAAACAGCTGTAAACGGCATCCATAGTTTTCAGTGACTTGAGCGTTCGCACTACATGGCGAATCATATCATCTCAAACTCGAATCTCGTACTACCCATACTAATATAGTAACCAAGCTCTGTAGGTTGTTTAACGGAATGCCTTCGCTGTATTTAGGTCCCTACAGAGAAGCCGTTCATCACAGGAGTCACTCGCTGTACGGGAAATGCTCTGCCAACATTGAACGCCAATATCGGAAGGACGCCGTATCATGTGGTGCATAAGTTCAATAAAATGTCGAGAGTCAGTCCAGGTAGTTCCATGGATTAGGTGTTCGATTCTCAGTTATTTAATCCGGGTTCGAGTCCCCCTTGGGGCTTGATGGGTGTGCACTGCTGATGATCCCTAATAAGGTTGAAATAGCTGTACAGTAGTTCTGTGGTTTGATCGTCCACACTGCATAATGAATCATATTATTTAAAAATATAATCTACTACTGGAACTGATTTTTGAGTGGTTGTTCCCAAACTCAATCCGTATTTTGCAGTAAGTCTTCAGACTCTAGGATTTATCCGTTGTTCTACTGTAACTCGTGTTTATCATGTTGAAACGTAGCCGTTTTCCATCAGTGACACGATGAAGTGGAGCAGCTTGCGGGGGTTGCCCGTGGCTGCTGCAAGTTTCATTTCATGCACACTCAAGCACAAATAAGAGCATCAGCCGGCATTTTCTGGTTGGACGGTCTTTGGAAATCGGTCGCGGTAGAAGGAACAAACATTCGGCGTGGACCACTACCGGAGACACCGCAGCTAGCTCAAGCGGCCAGGACTTCCGTGGGATAAGAGTTGCGTGAGAGGGGAGGGTTCGGGGACGGGTGAATGAAAGATGGGTCGTTCGGCATGAGAGTATTCACAAAGGTTCGTGAAGTAAGCCTCAAACAGCAACAAGCATTGTTGATGTAGGTCATTTTAGGTGTCGTGGGCTTTTGTATCATGCGGTCTCCCAGCCTAGCGTTGCTCTTTTTGTCTTGGGGTGCATCTTCAACCTTCGGCCGTTTGAGTACGTCGGGAATGTACCCAGCGAGCCGGCGACCATTTATTGTTTGTGCGCCTCCCCTGAATTGCCCTACCGGGTATGCAGTACAACATGGGGCTATATGGAGTCTCGAGCCAGATGTGCCATGTCACAATACTATTCTCATATATATGTGACGTTTTTGAAGGCAGCGCTTGTCAGGCAGCATTCCCGCCACATCCTCGAGCACTACCACTGTTTGTCTACGACCGTTTATTCGTCGAGCCTGAACTCACCGTTTTCGCGATTACCTGCCATTCCGCGAGCTGTGGACGTTCCTGGTGGCATGCAGCTCTGCTCTTCATCCGTGTGACAATAATAACCTGGACGTTGCTAAATTCTTTGTTCGATTTTCATAGTTCTGACCTAATCTGCGTGTCACTGAAACCAGTTCATTCTCATGAAAATCACGGATATTTTACATTTGATGTGTCAGTTTGAATGCAATAGAACGCTCTTTTAACCTGATAAAATCTGCTTATCTTGCCTGGAAACACGTTTCATTCTTGCATAACTGGTTTACACTTGCCAGCAAAATTTCCAGTTACTAACTAAGGTCGAAAGCCTTTTGATTTTTGTATAGTTCTTTTCATTTTCCTCACTTCGATTCCTGCTATCTTTTTGTTTACCTTTCGTCAGACATGTCCCATTCATAGTCCAAAACTCGAGCACAACAACAAACTAGACCCCGGTATAAAATGTTCCGTAAGGTCCGCGGAGTGGTCCGAGATTGGACCTACTGGGATCGATTGTGACGCGCCTCGAGACCGCCTGCTACGCCTTCCCGTAGAACATAAGTTTGAGAGTGATTTGTCATTCTTGTTGAATGAATTCGCTCTGGACACAGATAAGTTAGCCAAATCTCTGGGTTCATCGAACTCTGACGGAAGATTCGTGCAACCGAACAACCCAGCAGCCTGTTTGATCCCGATGGATGAAGTTGGCTGGGCCATCCTACAGCGGCAACACGAACTGCGCATGGTCTGCGCGGCAAATCACAGTGTGCTGCGACGGCTTGTCCAAGCTGCTCGTAGAGATGTGCAACGCCAGGAAATCCAACGTCGATTGGCTATTGCGGATGCAGATGTAAGTCACCTTGTGTGTGTTTGAGCCTTATTGATCAAGTTTTATGATTGTTCGCAGAATGTATTGTAGGCACAAGGAGCCTGAATCTCATGTAGTGGAAAATCCTCTTGCATTTTTCACACCGAAAAGTCTGACGCCGCTAGCCGGAGTTGAACCGACGACCCTCCGCATACCGGATAGATGCTCTACCAGCTGAGCTATCGCGGTCCGGACAGCCGACTGTGAATAACGCAAGTGAATAATCGGTGATGCGCGAACCACTAAAATTGTATTGTATGGAGGACTTCTGTAAGTTAAAAACTCACATTTTAGCCTTAAAAAGAAGCGAAAATAATAACTGTCAATTTGAAAACATAAAAAAGGGACAGAAAAACGGACAAAACTAGAATCAGGTTCAACCACCGAGGTTGATGCGAAGTTCTTCTGCGAGATTCACTTTTCTAGCAAGGAGACGTGCTAAATAAGGCATTTTAGGTTGGTTGTTAGTAGCTATGTGGGACAGGATAGGTCTAGACTCAGAGCCTGTAGAAATATGTGAATGACCGACAAACAGGTCCCATCTATAATAATGGGTGGGGTGCGCAAGAATCCTCTTAGCGAACTTTTCCTAGGTAGAATATGTAGATCACATATTTCGTTGAGCGGAGAGTCTATGGGAATCAAAGAAACACGACCGATGGTGGTCAAACCGCGGTGTAGTATCCAACGACCAGTGATCTTCTATAAGGACGTCCCATTTTGCCATTCTTGTTTAACGTTGTCATCGACGAGATAGTGGAGAATGCTTTGTGAAATCTTCGGATGTGAGCGTCCAACTGGCAAGTAGTAAAAATCTATATGACTTAATTACGCAGACGACCTTATCTGCTTCTTCGAGTGCACGGAACATACACAACGTGCACCAGACAGGCTCACAAGACCTGTAGCTGCATTCGGCATGCGCTTTGCACCTTCGAGGTTTAAAGTGATTTTACAAGACTGGACGTCAACGGTTACGAGTTTTATGCTCGACAGAGAGAAACTAACAACTGTAAACTATTTCCCTTACCTCAACATCAGTGTGATGAATGGTAGAAACACGGCGGTATAGGTGAGCAGGTGTATATCCAGGGCCCGAGCGGACTGATCTACTCGTGGCGCCGACCTGATATTTCTCTGTATACTGTTCCGCAGTGCTCTTAGTTCGGTTGTATGGTTGCGAGGCATAGAGTCTGAGTGCGTAAGATGTTCGTCGCTTTGAGGTTTTCCACCGTCGATGTTTGCGTAGTATCGCTAAGATTGGATGGAATGACCGGGCAAGCAGTGCTGAGGTCAGAAATCGAGTATTGTGTGTTAATTCAGAGAACGTCATAGCGTATCCAGCTTAGTAGATTTCGTTGGTTGGGGCATGTGTTACGTATGACAAACACATGTGTATCGTAACGTGCCCAGTTTTCCGTCCCTCCTCAGGAATGGAGGTCAACAGATGACGTGGCAGTGGAGAATGAGAAAATGTACAGCAAACGTAGAAAAAGTAGGTGTCTCAGGCCTTCCTAGTTGGGGTCCAAAAGATCCGTTTACCAGTTAGTTGAAGACACTGAACGATATAGCAGCGAACCGTGAACAGTAGCGATCGTGTTGTTATTTTCTTTCTATCGAATCAGAATGATTGATCAATGTGTGTTTGTACAGTTAGACTGCATTCTGTGTGTTAGCTATTAGGGCGTTCTTTTCTTTTCCCACCCATTTAGGTCTACTCACTTTCCATCCTGTATATTCATTCTTTCTACTTCTGCGTGCAAGATGGTGAGAAAGGCAATGGTCAGTGGGACTCGCCCTGTTGTTTAATGCTGTACGAGCATGATAATGGTTTGATGACTGAAAATCCTGTTTCGGTAGCCGATGAAAGATAACAGGAGGGCTGTTAAGTAAGATTCGTGGAACACATTGGTGGACAAAGAAAATTATGACTGTTTGTTTGGCATCAAACTGCTTTAGTCTCCGGGTTTGAAAAGAGAGTCAACATACTTTTTTGCATCATTTAAAGTAGGGCAGAACCACCGGTAATTGGTGCTTATAGTAGCACCTAAGTACTTGGCCGATTGAATTGTGAAAACGGAGACAGAGTCAATGACTGATTTTGCATTCGGATAAGAAGGCTAGGAAGGGGTGATATGCATTCGAAACTTTTGGATTTGTTGAGATATATGCCAGAAAAAGATGATAAGTCCTGAATAATACATTGTTTCTCGGAAAAATAAGTGAAGTTAGGCTGATTGGAGATAGACTGAGCAACCACCACATCGCCGGCATACGTTAAAAGTCGTGCAGGATGAACCGTGGATAAGATACATAACGAAAAGGCAAGGGAAATGAATAGTACCCCGAAAATCACCATAGTTTTTCATTAAAGAATTCGACTAGATGTTGCCAAGTTTGGTATTCTGGGTTCTGTTGGAAAAATCTAACCACGAAAGCAGGAGAGTCGGACAGCCGTTGGGCTTGAATATGTATTTACAAGGGTCACTGGGAGCCACAAAAATGAGACGCAATCGGTGAGGGATAGCGTGCTCAGTCAACTTGAGTGCAGAGGAAGTTATAGCGATGGGACAAAAACCTTCCGACAGAACGTTAGAAGTAGAGTGGTTGGGAATAGGCACAACTGTAAAGGGGTTCCAGGAGGCAGGCGCAGCACCGGTATGCGCAGATTTGTTGATGGGTGAAATCATTGTTTCCGTTGGCGGACTTGTTTCGTATTTGAAGAAGGTGGAAGATAAACCAGCTGGGCCAATAGTGGAAGTCGCTTTTGAGGTTCATAGAAGCCGAATGACTTCTGGAGAAAGAGGTTTTACTTCGGAAGTATCAGAGAAGGTATAGCATAGTAGGATACACGTGGATGAGTAAATAGATGCAACATTCAGATTGTTGGCACCTACATTGGAGTTGTTTAACCGGACCCGCTGACCGCATAGAAATTTGATTCCGTGTCAAAGAACTTCACTGTTCGCGGTACTCAAAAATAGAGCGACGATTCATGGAAGCTTGGTCATGAAGCTTGTAAGTTTGTTCTTCTTACCTCAGGGATTTTAGCAGCGGAGAAGCTATCCTGCCGCAATTAAAAACGCCCTTTCCATGGAACAACAAAAGTCGAATATTCTATTCGTCGTCATTGTAAATGACTCTATGAGGTAATGGGAGCATTCAAATGAGAACCACGAATGCACTGCGAAAGGGGATGTTTTAAGAAGATCAGTGTTAATAAGTGACAGTTTTATTTTGTTTCTTCTTGACGAATGAAGAGTAAGCAGAACATTGAGTAAGTTCTGGATTTAACGGTTCAAAAGCATGATCACTCGTTGAAACAGTAGCTTTCAGTTGTAAGTGAAAAAGTTCGGCGTGATTTATGGTTGTTCTATCCGGAACAGCATTACCCCTGTTTGGTGTAAAATATTGAGTTGCTTAAGCGAAAAGCGTCATTAAAGTCTCACACAACAATTACATAAACGGTCAGAAAGTATTGGAACTAAAACGGGTATGAGAACGTCAAAAACGTTTTTTATGTCTCTCTGGGAGCAAAAGGAAGCTATACATAGGTCACTGATCGCCGTGCCTCGGGAAATAGAGAATTTTGTCTGACATTTAACAACCGCGCGGTCAATACCGTTACAGGAGAAAGAGAAAATAACTTCGGACCTCCCTAACCACTCGAAATTCATGTAGATAACCACACCATTGTTCCCCGTCTTGACAAAGTCACCTTAAGTTCCCAAAGGGAACGAGCTCGTCTTCAATGCTCCCATTTGACCAAGACCGTTGAATACAAACTATTCAGGTACTGAATAGTCTGAATGGTCCCACAGTCATAGTCACATTAAGAACAAGACGCTGGAGAGCGAACAATTATTTTCAATGCATCCTATACGTGCTCTTACAATTCATATGGGTGTGGTAACATTGGAATGCGTTAGCTATGTGCACAAAAACGATTAGTCCAGACTCTCCAGCTGCCCTGGCCGAAACCGGAAACCACAGATCGCCGACCGAACCCTAAAAGTCCATTATCGATTACCACTCGTGACGGTGGGAGTGAAACTCTCACCACAACACACACACGATAGAGACACCCCTCTTCACCAACCCCGTTTTTCCTAACGCCACGACAATGACCTTTACTCCGGCCAATGGCTAACGCATTCCAATGTTACCTCATCCATATGAATTATAAGAGCACGTATAGGATTCAGTGAAAACAATTATTCGCTCTCCAGCGTCTTGTTCTTAATATTCAGGTACTCTTATGGATCTCAGAGTAATGTGCTTCGGCTGCCTCCAAAAGCCTCGGTATGGTCGGGGTTGGGTGTCTCAGGCTCCGAGTTGGCTATTCACCCTGAACGCCTCTCGAAATGCTCTCAAGTGACCGTATATCTGTCACAACCTCTGCTGAGGAAGTTCGACTCTGCCTTCTCGTGGCAGAGGTGTTCCCACTAAAGTGGGAGGACGAAAGCGAATGTTCGGAGTTCTCCATCGGATTGGCTGACTAATAGTTAGTCTTGGGGAGACGGCTAGACTCCTGATTTCAAACCAACCATGGGTGGCGTATGAGGCGTACAGCGGTATGCTCACCAGTATCTGTGGCGGAGAGATGCACTGGACACCCGGGATGTTTGGCCTCATCCGAAGGGCGTATGAACTGAGCATTTAGTCATCGGCCCCCAGTGGATTACAGAACCCCGACTTTATCCCGCTGTCCTTCGGGTTAAGTTTTGGATAGCTAAAGGCACCGGTTGTTGATCCCCAAGAAAACCACCTGCTTTGGCTTGGGCAATCTGGTAGTATTGCGCCCAATCATAAATCATGGATTCGGACTATCTGCCCCTTCCTCTTCGATTGTATCGTGTTTTGTTTGGCACACAGTCTAAGATCAGGCGGTGTGATCATGTCATCTAGACGCTCTGTTATCCATGCTACGGCGTCAACCAGTATGTCCAGCGCGGACGGCCGTGATGAGAGACAGTCACGAAGCCGGCGTCTCCTCTCCAAGGGGTATATATATATATATATATATATATATATATATATATGATGATGATGATGACATGATCATGGAATTTCATGGGTGTTTAGTAGAAGTGACGCTTCGGCGACATTCATCTTTCCCTCGAGGGCGCTCATCTAGTCTTTGCACAACCAAGTGCGGGCTACAAGCAGCAGCGTGTTGATGCATGGTTGCCGATGGCTTCTTGAAAGCTCGTTCGTCATTCGATTGAAGTCCGTCCAGTCCTGTTAGTTCGACAGATTTCCTTCACAACCGTTGGATTATGCTGCAAATCACGCACGCCGAACATCATTCCATCGAAGTTAGTGGTCGTCGGACCCTCAGTTCGGTTTAGCCCGCCTGCCGAACGGTTTACCGGGAAGTGACCATTGATGTATGATTCAGCTTCATGGAGCCACAGGTGAGAACTGGGTACCTGATAGAGACCAAAAAGATGAAAGATACCCCAACGACACGACAGTCTACCAACGCAGTGGTGCTACTCCTGTCGGACTTCGCATACAACCTATTGGCACCGAGAGTCCTGAACGTTGGTTTCGAAAGGCATCTTTCCGTAGAGGGACCGAATGTTGGTACTGACCAGTGTAGGAACCGTCATCTTTAGTGTTGTGTGACTAGGAGCTGTCTGTCAATTAGCACACTTGTGTCCAGCGCAATCTTGGTCCACTTACATAAAATTGACTGGTGGATGATGAAGTGAAAAGTAATGTATCTCTGATCCGAACGAAGATTTTCTTTGAGTAACTTCGAGGTTACATCGATTGATAATGAGAATAATTCGAAGTCGACAGTGACCCAATACACAACAAATTGTAGCGCAGCCAATCGTGTGACGCGTGTAATCTACTTCGTTTATGAACGGTGTTCTGTTACAGCCAATGTGGGTGTCACATCCGACGAACTGTGGTCTCACATAGTTAATTACTCCAAGTTCCAGAGTCATGGTCGCCATTTCCCTTGAACGGCTCAATGAACCCTTGTGATTACGATTGTTCCTTACACTGCACTGCATTGAATAAAATAAATGTTATGAAATGAACAAACCACCATGAAATCGACTTCATGTGCGTAACAATACCAACAGAATTTTGGAATCGTCATGATAAATCCCAGTCTAGGGTTTCTCGTCGTCTAGTTCCAATTTGTTGTAGTATACACGGCTCGCGTTCTAACCAGGGCGTAGCTATATCCAGGGTCATTTTTCACTTGTGCAGGGTTCACAAAGCCTGAGTACATCGCGATTAAACTCTTTATGGTTCCGACAACATCCCGTATCCGGAAGAAATCTTTGACATTAGATCGAGTAATAGACGATGATAAACTTTATTTGTTCCCCTCAATGCTACAGCGCCGGACAGAAGCAAATAGATCAAAGGCCTTAATTTCTCCCGCGCACTGGTAACCGTTTTTCAAGATAAAATAAAACGGTGAGAAAATTTGTGGTTTTAATATAGTATGAAATACTGTATTCCGTACCATTACTCTAGTTATACTGCATTTTCGGAATCATTTCGATACATTTCTCTCTTTCCCTCAGCAAAAAACACTCGGTAAAAGTGAAATACAACCATTTGGGATGGTTTCTTCTGAGTATAAATAATGATGAACAAATTGTGGATGTGTCATGATTTCACTCATACGGATAAGTGATGTCCGGGAAAACGTGTATGCACTTGCAAATGATAAAACGCTCTTAAAAGCGAGTACCAAAAAGGTCTGTATTAGATGTCAAGGCGGTAATAATCCAAATTCATGTATTTCATCAAAAATTCAACACTGGTAGAAAAGAGCAACAAGAGATATTGTAATGAAGAAGGAAAAACGAGTGAGTATTTGAGCAGCCAAACAAGTTCAGTCTGTAAAACATGTGCAACCGTTTATATGGTCCCTTTTCCAAACCTCGATGCAGGAATATCGATCCTCTGGTTACCTGAGTACTTCTGCCCCCGTTTGACCGGGTGCTCGCCGCTATTGAGCTGATTCTTTTGTCGTCATTCCCGTTTGGTTGGTCCGAGTGATCTGGTTGATGACTTAATCGGTAGCCACTCACCTGGGCTATCTTTCGTTCTGCCTCAGATCGCACGGCTTTCCATTGAAGGCTCCGCATGCCTCTTTCCGTCTGTTGCGGGACGCTTCCGATACATTCATCTTCCTTTTTGTGGTCTGCAGTTGTCGATTGATTGATCGGATCGGTTTAGTATTCGTCTTGTTCTGTTGTCACAGCATTCCTCGCTACAATACGAAGCATTTAAGTTCGTATTTTGTTAAACTGTGAAGCAAGATTTCTGGTCCAGGCTTAATCACAGAAGGAAGTTGAAATTCGGCATAAAGTTACGAGCATGGATCTTCTATGGTATCTGAATTATGGTTGTGCAGGTTTGTGAAATCTGCCACGAATGACTCGTTGCTCGTTGCATACGACACATAAATCTATAAGGTATTCTATGCATTACATTATACAATCGGTGCTTTCCAATACATTTTTCTGACATTTTGATTATCTTGTACCGTAAACTTGTTCGTTTTCCTTCCGTCCAGGTTATCGAAGCCTATAACAAACTAGAGAGCTATCGACCACTGCGCAAGCCCCCTCTCAAACGGGATCGTGATGTTGCTTGGAAAGCACTTAAAGAGCGTCGTAAAATACTCAAGGAGTTGGAAGCATTCGATTCATGCTCCCCGTGATTCTGACACGCCTCACTTGGTGCTAGTCTTTTTGCTTGTACTCTTGCCAATCTTCACGTTCTCTGTACATACTCAGCACAATAACCCGACCTTGAGGAGCCACCTGTATCATACTTAACTCGTTTAGCTTTCTTTCTCTTCAGCGTACAGCTATGTGATTAGTAAAGTTTCTATCCAACACAGCATCCACAATTAGCTCTGTTCTCTACCAAAATTGTATCATACTATCAGGGAAAAGCAGACCAGACTGACTGACCTGGCAAGTCCGCTCACTTTCTTCACATAACATCTTTGCCCCAGGGTTATCTAATATGGCAGCCAGAACTTGTTCTTTGTACTGTTGTGTATATTCTCACTTTCTTCAAATACGCAACTCTCTACTCTCGTCTCTTTCCACATTTCGTCAGCTATGAGCCATCTGTGCTGTACGTGCATCCTGTGGTGTCACGTCCAGCTCTTGTAAATATCTGAGAACCACGTTCATAGCTCCCGACGAGGATAAAAGCGCAATTCCTCCACCAGCACGTCTTTTTCGCTCATATGTAATTCTTTCTTTAGAGACGTCTAACTTTGCGCTCCGTGATCAAGACTTGTCACGTCGTCGTTTATTTGCTGTCTCAATGTCAATTTTCGCCGTTTCAGTACAAAACGCGATTGTCCTGAATAAATCCCTATTTGTCAATTGTTATCTGACTTCTCGATTGCTTTTCATGCATTGCTTGGATCATCGCCTTTCGTTTATCTTTTCTAACGATGAAACCTTTAATATAGCTTAACTGAAGCACATGAATTAGTCACTATTCTACCGTTGCCCCGCAAAACTTCAGATCAGTCCCCCCCCCCACACACACTTGCTACTCAATAGTTAGTTCTGCCTGCTGTTTATAACGATTTCGTTTTGCCTAAGAGCCTACCACAAAAGACGTCCATGATGGCACTCGATCGCTGTGTTGATGACCAGTCCAAAGTATTGCTGAGTGGAAACTTCATTATTATGGCTAGGTGCCGCGATCATTGGCGTCATTGTATTCCAGTTCTTTCCGCATTTGCATGATTTTGTCTAACTTTATTTCCTGTTTGTTTGCTCCTTACGGTTTTACTCGTTTTGTTCTCGACCGGACGATGCCGCGAGATAGAAATAGTTCGAGTACATGAAGGTGAAGTCAGTCGTTGGAAGATATGAACTGAACGAAACTGTGCTATATCATATAGCGTTGATTTACAGCAAACCGTTGACAGCTAGCTCATAAAGTAACCAACGGTATTGGTTATAGGACTCACCGTGTTACACCCCGGGCCCTGGTTTGATTGCGGTTCTGTGAGTATGGACTGCTGATGATTCTTCTAAAAGGATAAAGGAACGGTCCAGTAGTACCTTCATTGGTTTTCAATCGTGGTTTGAGTGGTAATGCTGGAATACGAATCAATTGTAATGATCAAACTGTCCAAAAGGTGTGGGACTTTCCTCGGTTGTTTTGCTGATTTCCTGTTCGCGCATTGTTATCTCTGATGTGATCTGGAAAACACGTAGTAAAATTCTAAGTGCAACTGAGACCTCGGATTTGTTGGGAAAATCGACGTGAAGTGTGGTGGAATCATATCACTAGCTAATATTAGCAAGTTTCCAAATAACGCTTAATTGAAGTATATTAGGTTAGTTTCAGATTCCTAGTTGCAAAGCGTGGTTTTGTTGATAAACACTTGTTAACATGACTGGCGCTAATGTATTACCCAAGCCATACGGTTCAAACAGCGGTTTTAATGGAACGGATTTTTCCTACCATAAAAATGCGTGGCATTTATTGCGACAGCTTTAGGTCTCCTTGTTGCAATGAAAATCTTAGTCAGTCCTAGGCCTACGCGAACTCACGCTTTTAGAACCCGAGAGTTATAAGCACCCTGGTACCCTAGACTCATCTTGGCCTTCATTCAGTTTGATAAATAAGCTTTCATGCATATCATAGATTATCTTGCAACGGATGTTTTTTGCTGGAGCAATCCTTGAATCCACTTTCCTACTGGTTTGATACAGTTCACCACTTTTAGAAGGTCTTTAAGGTATATTTACGGTCTTCAGATGACGAAGGTATCCATGGTCTGAACGGTGTCGAAATTGTTCTGGCTGACGAGACAGTTTGCTTGTATTGGTTGAACTGCGATACTTATACATCAAGATTCATTGGATGTTCGGAATGAACAAGGGGGAACCCCGGCATATGCACCGGCCGGTTGTGGTCGAGTGGTTTGGAGATTTGTTTATCACGTCGGAGGTCAAGGGTTAGAACTCCTGCTACCGCCGAACACTTTGGTGGTAGACAGTAATTCACTGTCTTCCAGCTCGTAACCCCGCTCAAGCTATTGGGATCTTGTGCGGTTCTCCGTTACTGCAAGTTTCGGGGTCAGGTTTCCGATTATCTCTAACTGTGTAGTAGGCCTTTGTGGCTACGGAGTATACCTCTTCCACTGCGCTAACACGCAAGCATGTGATAAAAAAACGACTGCAAGTTGAACTCTACAATATTCCAGAAAAGATGACGCTGTTGGCAAAGAGAGCTGAACGGCTTTCATGAGTTTCGAACCTACAGTGTCAACCGTTTGACCACTGACAATAAGTTGAAGGTCAGAAGCCACTTTAGTTGACGGACTAGTGCATAGGTAATGGCGATCATTGCCAATTACCCATTTGCGAAACTTCTCGTGGCACATTGACGTCATGGTCCGAATCTACGCACAACCTGTCTTGGTTCAGCTGTCGGGTGAACTGAGTGGATCTAGGAACGAGCTTCTTTTGTGATTCTGGACCGACAGTTGGTCCCAAATATTGAATTTAACAACTATCATTTCGTCTAAACAAATGAGTGTAGTACCATCCTGTCGGAAGACAGCTAGATAATGACGGACTTCGTTCACGGCGTCAAGGAATGTGAACCACGGTAGAGGAAGGAGTTGAGGGGAGTAGAATATCTTCGACTAGAGGCTTTCCATCGCTGTTTTCTGCTAAACAACAAAAGTTGGATAAGGTAATAAGTTCGATGTTTCTTCCGACTTCGGGCTTTGTTTGCAACTTTTGTATCAGGATTGAGGGAACCACGTTGAGATTAGCAAAAGACTTGGAGAAGACTCAAAAGGAAGTATGCTTGGGTAGTTCAGTCTCATCTTCCTGTTAGAGATCCCAAACAATCCACTCCCACAGAATGGTATCGCGACAAACTGCGAACGCCTACTAGACGTTTTATGCCGAATCAAACTGTTAGATAATGTATCTGTACACACACGATGAGACTGTTACATGTGATGCTCAGAGTCGCGATTCTTTATGGACCCTTCTTAACGCATAGGCCCATATCTTCAAACTAAGAAGGCTACCCCGTTTTCTCATCGGTGGCGAGCAACGTAATTGTCCTTCACTGCGCGATGATGATCTTTACAAATTTCTTTTTTGAAGCACTAAGTACCCTTTGTTCACTTGATCAATACAGGAAACAGAGAAATACTGTAAGATGGTAATATTTCGTTTCTTTGTTCGAGAAACTACTAATACAGTCAGTTCGCTTACCAAAGAGAGATTTATTGTATAAAGTTAATGCTTGGTGTCTGTTCGTTGTAATTGCCTACAACATTTAGTAGTAATTCCAGATAACTTACATGTACGACAAAAAAGAGTAAAAAAAAATAGTGATATCTCTCAATATCTGTCTCCTTTATGTACTGACTAGTTTCTGATTTGACACTTTATCAGATATTCCAAAATCCGTCACAGATGGTTGGATCGCTTATCCTCGTTGAATAATTCAATTTACAGGCTGAATTGGGTATGCGTAACTGAATGACCCTGTAATGTCAACCTCTCACCTCCGAATGCTAGTTTCGTTGACCTTAGAAACTCATGAGCAATCTATCTTACATTGAGGATATCTAGACGCAATGGGTCAGGAAAGTAGGTCTGAAGTACAGCAGCTTCCAAACTGGGGAAGGGTGCTGATACGTATATGCAGTACTAATTAACCAACTTCAATTAATTTTTTTTACACCAGGGGAACCACATCGCTGCTATTTATGTAACGGGTTTAGGTGATCATTATTGATGTGATTTTCAAGTGAATATAAGTTGATGTTTACTTTAAATGATTAAAGCGGCATTATTGGTTGCTTGTTGTCTATTTTTTAGTAGGTGAGTCTCATGCACTCCATTTCTTCAACTTGGCAAGGCCAATTTTATCATAATTCCATCAATCCATTAACTGTCTACCTTATTCATGAACCGTACGTTACTCGTATTGATGAACGTTACGCGCCGACGAAGTCTCATTGATCGTGCACCACGTGCAGCGTGTTTAAATGAAGCGTTGAATTCTTTCCGAAAGGATGTCTGCTAGAGGTGGCCCTGCACATTCCCTATTTAACTTTTGCTTAGATAAGCTGTGCGTCCCTGAAATACGAGTCCTCGTGAACCGTTCATGGGGATGATCTAAGTCAGGTAAATGTTTCTGGTTGTGAAAATAATTCTGTTTTGCCAGATGTTACTGCTCTCAGTTTTTAACAGACTTTTTACCTAATTATTGAGTAGATTCCGATTTTTTTTCTTACTTTGATTACTGAAGGACGAATTGGCTGCCACTCACTCTCTTCAGCCTTTTCACGTGATCCTAAGTCTCGATATGATAGGCACAATATTACTATTTTTTAGCTTTCTGAGCAGTTTATCTTTTTATGAATTTCTTGTGCGATCATTGTTCACAAGAAACAGATTAGTAACAAAATATGATTGGTAGGAATTGATTTTATCCTTTGTGCATCAGTATTTGCATCTCGGAAGCAAGTCCTACATGACAATTAATTCTTTTTTTTCTTACTGGTGACTCAAAATAAATTCGTGTGTTTTTTACGTGTATACAGTGCACGGCGTTCATTGCCCGCATAAGTTCAAAGTACTCGGAATCGGTACGTCCTCGTTTGAACTTCACGCGCAGACGGTTTTCATCCAAGTGTCACGAAGTAAATTTACTCACGATCAACGAGTTATTCCACCGCTTATCTAAAATGAATACAGATTGATTTGGATGTAGAGAGACCGGTGAACCACCATACGTAATGAGGTCAATCAAGATGTTTCAGTATGGTCATTTTGCTCTTCGCAGTTGACTTCCTGTGGCACAGGCTTTTTCTACTACTAATGGACACCTGTTTTTGCAAAAATTGTTAGATTTAATGCAGCCGGGATACATTCTTCGTTTTGCAACTGTGTTAGCGTCTTTCAGATAAAGATTGCTCGCCAAACCGGCACAGTAACGATTATGAGTCAAGATTACTGCAATTGGTCGTGCAAAATGTCTTAGGTCCCGTGCACGGGGTAATCCGGATTCACCTATTTAGTGACTAAGGAAGCTGGGCAAAATAGTCAATTGTCGCGGGGAATGAAAACATACGTTCAGTCTTTCTGCTCGTTATGCTTCCGAACCATTCAACTCTCAGCGGGTTGTGACGAGAGAGAAACCAAAACTGTAGGATTCATGTATGTATTTGATGGTGGTGTTGTTCGAGTGGCTCAAAGCGTTTATCTGCCACCTTGGAGGCCGAAGGTTAGAATTCCATTACCGCTGATCACTTTGGTGGTGACCAGTAATTCACTGTCGCCCGGCCCGTTACCACGCCTGACCTATCGGGACCTGATGTGGTTCTCCACTCCAAGTTTCGGAGTCAGGTTTCTGGTTATCAGCCATAATGCATTGAGTCCTAGAGGCAAATGAGTGTACCGCTTCCTGTGCACTGATACTCAAGTATCTGACTAGAAAACCATCAGGCCAAATAGTTTGCTGTACCGTCTATGATGAAAGATAAGTTTTTCGCTGAATTTGTGTGCCTCAGTTAAGTTCCCTGTCTCTCGTTATTTCAGCCGAACAAAAAGAACAATGTGATCAACAATCGGTTCTCAGCGCACGATAGAAATTAAAACAAAGTTCACAGAATATAGAGTTATCATCCGAGCGACTAAGTAACAAGATTATGTTCGAATTCGGAAGGATTTAACCGGTTTGACAACTAATTCAGTATCCGGGTGAAGGTAGTTAGGCGCAAACAAACGATCAGCAAGACATGCAAATTTATTAAGATCGGTGTGAATAAACAGAAGGGATGGGAAGAAGTGATCACAAACCACTGTCATGACAACTGCAGTTGGGTGCTGAATATCTTCTGTATGAAGAATTCATGCGTTGTCCAATGAATGATCATCGCTTCCCTGAACTTGAACAAACTCCTATTTCGCGGTCGCCTGATGATCCGAAATGAAGTTGCTGCGTCACCCCGGTGGTCTGAATCCAGCTAGTGACAAGTCACTGTGCTGGATGATAATTTTCCGCCACAAAGATTCAATTTTCTCGGGAAGTACTCATTTATTCCTCCCGGGGTACCTTAAACCACAGATGCACTGAAATGAGTAAATGCAACTGAAGATGGTGTGCATGTCCGGTCGATCTAAATTAGTTGGACTGAGATTATTTGTCTGAAACCTTCTCTACCGCTGGAGTTAGTCTTCTCGAACCAATACATTTTGTCATACAGCATTATACATTCCACTCGTTTGATACCTCGATTCAGAAAACAGGTATCTTCCGTGTTTTTCAGCGTCCCTTACGCGTTTTCACCGCGTTTGGCCACTTTCGTCGATGGTCATTTGAACGCTCGCTCCTGTCTCTGACCACCGCTTTCCGAGTCCCGTTAGCACCTGTCAGTGGCTCCCCATTTGAGTCCTTTCGGCGTTCCTATAATGATCATCAAAGAGACCAAGAGCCGTCTCACTTTTGCCACTTTGCAGTTGGCGCTGGTCTAGCTTGGTGTGGATGGTATCTGTTGTCGGACGACAAATCCTTCCCACTAACCGCCGCCTGTGCCGAGAAAGTCAGACCACAGCCATCCAAGGAGAGACTGGCGTCCATACATGCACTTGATGTTGTGGCCGATGTAGCTCAAGAGGTTCAGCCAGCTGTCGTTTCAATCACCAGTCGTGAGTAAGTGATACCGTTTATTTTGTTCCTAATTTCCTTATGAATAATGAATGGTTGAATGGAAAATTGTGCAATTGATCCTGTTGATGCTTTTCATGATCCCGACGCACAAAATGGTGATTTACTATTGGAGTTACTAATGCAAGTGCGGCAAACGTTCGTCTCATACAGATCAGCACTCATTGTGTATCGATGAATATCGAAATTGAAATATGTCTTGAATGGAATTAAAATCGTCACATAGATGGATTCAGTGTAAAACTAGACAGCGTGGAAAATCGTCCAATCTTTGACAATTTTTCCCTAGATGTTTCGAAACACAAACAACTGCAAATAGTCTGTGGAACAACGTCATCTGGGTTCCTTAAAACACAAACGGGGTTAATGGTAGGCCGATCTCTGATGTAAGTATGTGGCTGAAGCAGCACCTTGGAACATTTCGGACTTGTTGCTTTACATTATTGCCTAACTTGATACACTGCGCTCCTCCAGTGAAATAATTAGATAACCAGGCAAGTACTTCTTTTGGTCATCCAGAAGATTCTGATTTGGAGAGGAGCCGTGACTACGGAGTGGAAGCGGATGCAAAAGAGTAGTCCAGGAGAACACACCTAACTGTCTGCTTTGTGAGTCAGAGATTTCTCGATAAGCTAAATTAGGGGAACTGGAACACTTTTTTGGTTTATACACCAATTGGAAAGGGTCTTCGTGACGCTCACGTGTGAGTATGCCCTTCTCGTCAATTTTCAGTGCAGTAAATGTTGATGCTACTGGGCAAAAGGATTTTGTGATGACTGCTAACTTGTTAGCCCTTACATATATATATATATATATATATATATATATATATATATATATATATATATATATATATATATATATATATACATATATATATATATACCCCTTGGAGAGGAGACGCCGGCTTCGTGACACCGTTCATAAACGAAGTAGATTACACGCGTCACACGATTGGCTGCGCTACAATTTGTTGTGTATTGGGTCACTGTCGACTTCGAATTATTCTCATTATCAATCGATGTAACCTCGAAGTTACTCAAAGAAAATCTTCGTTCGGATCAGAGATACATTACTTTTCACTTCATCATCCACCAGTCAATTTTATGTAAGTGGACCAAGATTGCGCTGGACACAAGTGTGCTAATTGACAGACAGCTCCTAGTCACACAACACTAAAGATGACGGTTCCTACACTGGTCAGTACCAACATTCGGTCCCTCTACGGAAAGATGCCTTTCGAAACCAACGTTCAGGACTCTCGGTGCCAATAGGTTGTATGCGAAGTCCGACAGGAGTAGCACCACTGCGTTGGTAGACTGTCGTGTCGTTGGGGTATCTTTCATCTTTTTGGTCTCTATCAGGTACCCAGTTCTCACCTGTGGCTCCATGAAGCTGAATCATACATCAATGGTCACTTCCCGGTAAACCGTTCGGCAGGCGGGCTAAACCGAACTGAGGGTCCGACGACCACTAACTTCGATGGAATGATGTTCGGCGTGCGTGATTTGCAGCATAATCCAACGGTTGTGAAGGAAATCTGTCGAACTAACAGGACTGGACGGACTTCAATCGAATGACGAACGAGCTTTCAAGAAGCCATCGGCAACCATGCATCAACACGCTGCTGCTTGTAGCCCGCACTTGGTTGTGCAAAGACTAGATGAGCGCCCTCGAGGGAAAGATGAATGTCGCCGAAGCGTCACTTCTACTAAACACCCATGAAATTCCATGATCATGTCATCATCATCATCATATATATATATATATATATATATATACCCCTTGGAGAGGAGACGCCGGCTTCGTGACTGTCTCTCATCACGGCCGTCCGCGCTGGACATACTGGTTGACGCCGTAGCATGGATAACAGAGCGTCTAGATGACATGATCACACCGCCTGATCTTAGACTGTGTGCCAAACAAAACACGATACAATCGAAGAGGAAGGGGCAGATAGTCCGAATCCATGATTTATGATTGGGCGCAATACTACCAGATTGCCCAAGCCAAAGCAGGTGGTTTTCTTGGGGATCAACAACCGGTGCCTTTAGCTATCCAAAACTTAACCCGAAGGACAGCGGGATAAAGTCGGGGTTCTGTAATCCACTGGGGGCCGATGACTAAATGCTCAGTTCATACGCCCTTCGGATGAGGCCAAACATCCCGGGTGTCCAGTGCATCTCTCCGCCACAGATACTGGTGAGCATACCGCTGTACGCCTCATACGCCACCCATGGTTGGTTTGAAATCAGGAGTCTAGCCGTCTCCCCAAGACTAACTATTAGTCAGCCAATCCGATGGAGAACTCCGAACATTCGCTTTCGTCCTCCCACTTTAGTGGGAACACCTCTGCCACGAGAAGGCAGAGTCGAACTTCCTCAGCAGAGGTTGTGACAGATATACGGTCACTTGGGAGCATTTCGAGAGGCGTTCAGGGTGAATAGCCAACTCGGAGCCCGAGATACCTATTCCCAACCACATCGAATTATTTGGATTTGGGGAAACTGTGACAGGTTTCCATGTATCGGGGATCGCATAAAAAAAGCAAAGTTTAATTCACAGTAGGCGCCATCGGTTCAGCTGAAGGGCTGTTTGTATATTTACCAAGTGTAAGCGGGAGACCAGTTGTACTGGAAGCAGGTGATACTTTAGTGCTGTGCTGGAGTTTATATTCATCGATCGAAGAGAAAGATAAGATTTCGGTGGATGATTGAATACGGGAACCCCAAAATGAAGGCTGGAGTGCTTCTTCGTCCACAAAGCTCTACTGCCTTTGGTCCGCAGATTTTTCGTGGCTTATAATTCACTCAGGTATTTAACATTCGTTTTGATCAAGTACGAACGACATTTGATGCGAGTGTTACCATGAGATTTGTAGGCACATTCGTTCGGCCTACGTAGCAAATGCGGATAGACTGAGTTGTTGCACACTTTCCCACAGGGCAACGGATGTCAAAGGTTGCTTTCAGAATGCTAGTGGAAAGTCTGATAGTAGGAGGACGATGAATAACAACAGAAAAACCATAGAGCAACAGTTTTGAAGGTCTCTTAAACAATATGATGATGGGAAGTTGCGTGAACGAAACTTTGTTTTAACTGTGCATATGGTTTGTAGGTGGTATGTGAATATATCGTCGGTCTGAGGAGAAGGAGGAGGAGCCAAGAATCGCATTCACAAACAAATACCTAATGTATGTGAGAAAAAATGTTAGGATGATTGTTCGGTAATGAGCACTGATTTCGACGAACACGGTTCAAACTATGGTGCATGGTTACAGCGAAACATGATTTTATTCAGTTGATGACAACACGTGCGTTCCATATGATTTTGTTGGATAGTCTGTTCATTGATCATACCAGCGACTGCAATTGCCGTTTGTCTTTGCAGCACCCAAGGCCTACGTCTTGAATAGTCTCAGTTCTTTCCCTCCACTTGGATTTGATTTTTTCTGATGAACTGAGAACTTCGGATAAAAATTATCAAACTACGTTGCTTGACAGCTGTCTTCCCAGACTAAAGCCTTGCAAACATTGTTTCTTTTCCAGTAAAGGCTTTCTCTCACGTCATATTCAATCCACTGGATCCGGTTTTATCATCAATGATACGGGCCATGTGATTACAAACGCCCATGTTGTGGGTTACCGATCCGACGTATTTGTTCATCTTTCTGATGGCCGCTCTTATCCGGGTCGCGTTTTGGCTGTAGACGTTTCTTCTGACTTGGCTCTAATACAAGTGAGTGCGTTCACGTTCCACACTTATTTGGCATATCGGCTACGTTTCATTGTGTAATCTGAATACGTTTATCCTTAGCCATAAATCCGTCGATAACCCTTCCTAACAATGACCGGATAATCTTCCTGTGCCTAACGCTAACAAAAGATTCTCTGAAGATTGATGTCTGCTGCGTAAGGAAAACGCGTATCCAGCATTCGAACAGTGTGGTTCAACTAACTGCTCCTGGTACCTAATCGAGTCATTTCCTGCGCACTTCAGGAGACGAAGTAGCTCGAGCTGAGGGTCAACGTGGTGTAGGAATAGTCTTGACTGACAAGGCTGAGGCTGTCCTCTTAGAATGGATCCCGATTAATAGTCGTTCAAATGCTGTGAGACTCCAGGGGTCAGTTGGTTTCCGAAAGGATACCTGTGTGAAGTGCAACTTATTTTTGGTCTCGGCGTACGCTCCAACGCACTGCAGCTCAGACGCGCAGAAAGATGAGTTCTATGATGAACTCGCCACCCTCGTTCGCAGCAGTAAAGGTTCTAACATTGTAGTTTTAGCAGGCGGTTTTAATGCACAATTTGGCAAACTTAGTGTGTCAGAAGCTTATTTGGGTGGGTGTTTTGCTTTGCCCGCTCAGCACACAGATGACGGGGATAGGATTCTCCAGTTTTGTGCACACAATCGATTGTTGTTTTCTAGTACGAATTTCGGACACAGCTCGTATTGCACAGCGACATGGTTCTCTAATTCTGCAGCTACTTTAAGCCAGATTGATCATATCGCAGTTCTGTTCAGAAGTGTAGATCTTACTAGTCCAAGTACGTAGAGTCGGATCATGCATTAGTTTTAATGCGATTACCGCTTCGTCTATCTCCTTGGTAATCGTCGCAAACAGAAACCCGGTTAACCGTGCAGCGTTTATCTGATCCAGAAGTCCGCACCCGTTATGAAGAGAAGTTAGCACATGAGCTAGGTTCTACGACGAACAGTAATGTTGATGAGCATTGGGCCCCTAACCAGGGGGCAATGCACGTGGCAGTAGGTTTCGCCTGTGGTCCCAGATCTGATGTTTATCAAAGACACTGGATTTCGCAAAAGTCGTTGAGTATAATGGAGCTAAAGCGTCAGCTCTCTAATTGTAGGGAGATGAATACCTCTGGCCGCGTAAGGGTTTTCGATGATCTAACCGGTCGT
The DNA here is from genome assembly GCA_948099385.1 of Fasciola hepatica. NCBI lineage: Eukaryota > Metazoa > Platyhelminthes > Trematoda > Plagiorchiida > Fasciolidae > Fasciola > Fasciola hepatica. Next base: position 5,225,637 of record CANUEZ040000053.1, read on the forward strand.
TTCGAAACGCTGAAGGGTGCCCGTCAGGGCTGTTCAATTTTTCATTTTTGTTCAACTGTCATGGACGAGATAATGGAGAATGCCTTGTAAGATCTCCAACATGTAGGCATCGAACTAAGAAATAGCATAAACCTATGTGACCTAGATTACGCGGACGACATCGTCTGTCTGTTCGAATGCACGGAACATGCTTAACGTGCTCTAGATAGACTCGCAAAAGCTGTAGCTCCATTCGGTATGCGCTTTGTACCTCCAAAGTGTAAAGTGATGTTGCAAGACTGGATGTCAACGATTCCGAGCTTGATGCTCGACGGGGAGGTGCTGATAATTGTCGACCGCCTCACTTACCTCGGAAGCAGCGTGACGACGGATGGGAACACAGTAGTAGAGGTGAGCATGTGCATATCCAAGACTCGAGTGGCGTACGCCGGACTGAAGTACTTGCGGCGCTGACCTGATATTTCGTTGAAGTTGAAAGGTCGTGTATACCGTGCTGCGGTGCGTTCAGCTTTGTTGTATGGTTGCGAGACTTGGGGTCTGCGTGCTGAAGATATTCTTCGTCTTGAGGTTTTCGACCACCGATGTTTACGTAGTATCGCTAAGATTGAGTGGACTAGCCGAGTGAGCAATGGTGAGGTCAGAAAGCGAGTATTGGATATTAATTCGGAGAACGTTCTGGCACAGCGTATCCAGATTAGTAGGCTTCGTTGGTTGGGGCACGTGTTACGCATGGCAAACACACGTCTGCCATACCGTGCACTATTCTGTGTTCCTCCTCAGGAGTGGAAGAAATTACGTGGTGGTGAGAAGATCACGTGGTAGCGAGGATCGAGAAGATGCACAGCAAACTTAGGAAAGGTAGGTGCTTCACTTCTTCGTGGTTTGGATCCAAAGGATCCGTCTGCCAGATGGTTGGAGACACTGAAGGATATGACTGCGAACCGTGCACAGTGGCGATTGTGATGATGCTTTCTGTCGAATCAGAATGACTGATCGATGTGTGTTTGTACAGTTAGATTGTGTGTTCCGTGTGTTGGCCACTAGGGCGCTCTTTCCTATTCCCTCCCATGTAGGTCCATTCCTTGTCCATCTCTAATTCAACGGGCAAGATGATGAGAAAGTCAATGGTCAGTGGAGCTTGTCCTACTGTTTAATGCTGTACGATGATGATGAATCGATATGCCGTAGTAATAGTATTGTCACTTCCTCTTGCTAACAATCATCTGTCTTTGATGGAACAGCTACGGTCATATGTGTGCTGCTTCTATCGGGCTTTTTTTGTGTGAGCGCCTCAGAAAAACGACTACCTCGTGTGAAGGGTCCGGGAAAAGTATTGTTTTTCGAACACCAACGTCTCCATAACATTGCTCGAATATAATGGTAAAGCTTGATCAGCTATGCGGAAGCTAGAAAGAAATTGCTGTGCACGCACAAATTCAGTTGAAACATTGAGGCCCGTCCAGCCTAGTTGGTTGGGACATGTGTTGCGCATTATCCCGCTGAAAGCCGCTAACATGCAGCGTTCAGTTAGGTGGGTAATATTTGTAAGATTAACAAACGTAGTCAGTCTCCAGCGAAAGAGAGCTATAGAAGTGTGGCCATTATACCTGTCCATACAGGGCGTGTTAGACATCCGTGTTTAGATGCAAGAAATCCACCCACTCTGGTTAGATACACTGGAGAATATGTTTAGTCCTCGCTACCAGTGTCGCTCTGTTATTTACACATTTTCTTCAGCCAATAGTAACACTATTCGCTGTTCTCTTGCTACCTTTTCATACTCCTAATTAGCTATTTCCGGTTCAAATTCCCGCGCGAAAGATAGTAACCGAAAGTACCCCACCCAGTGTTCGGGTATTTGTTGTCCAAACCAAACTGAATAGTTGAACTAAACCCCTCAGTTTCAATGAAGTTTTGACTTGGTGAGCAATTAATAATAGTTGGTAAAATGCACATAAAGCACTACTGACAGCCATGTCTGCCCGTCGTCTGTCTCACCCTGCGCTATTTGCGCTTCCTAGACATGACTTGAAGAAGCGACGTGGCAGTCAGACCATGACTTGGCGTAAATAAATCGACGTCCGTGCTGGCATCATTTGGTGCATCCCGACTTCCTGGTTGGGGCCCAAGGAATGAGATATTAAATAACATGACTCAAAGTCGTAGTCGGTGGCTCGAATACTTTGCGGCGTACTGAGAAATCTCTCTGATCCGGTAAATACTGAAAGCTCCCGACCAAAAATTACAGAAACGCATTTGGCAACACAACCAAAAAGACATTTCTTTACATTTGTATTCACCTTGTTACCCCTTCTCTCCATTTGTGATGTTCGCAGGATGCCTGAGAGCGGGAGTAACACGAAAAGCTGGGTTTGTGTCTGAAGAGCGAAGTAATGTATCTGAATTTGGGTCCACTGTGCATGTTTTTTGGGACACAACGCACATTCAGTTTAAAAGTGTCAAGATTCCTAATTAGATCAGCTTGTTGCTTCGCTTGACAGTGTGCGAATGTTGAAAGCAATAAGTGAAGAAAGTGCTTAGGTCTGAGAGTTAAACCTATTTTTATCAGTCTTCAAGTTATTATTCTTATTAGAAGTTGTATTTTCCGGGTTATGACTCTGTGACTTTTTGGATTCATTTCAGATGGGGTGTAGATTGGAATGTTTCTTGAAGGGGTTACTGGAGCTTTCTGAGCAAATGACACTTCGCGGCTTCTTTCTTCGCATCAATGTTTTTTTTCTTTTGGAACCCCAACCGGTGCCGTTGACTCAGTAATGTGACTCACAGGGCAGTTAATCCAGCACGAGAGCGTGACCGAAGCTCCCGTGTACAGGATTGTCGTCCCGTAATTGAGTGAATCGCAGGTAAACGAAACTCGAGCCCCAAGACAGAGGACACAAGCTCGCTTTACTACATGTACTGTAGAACAGATTATCAAACAATAATAATAACGTACCTGAATTGTGAACAAACCGACCACAGGACAGTCAGCAAAGGCTTCAAAACGCCGAGGCAGCAATAAGCAGGAAACGCTCCAGACGGCGATGATGGAACGAGTCAAGTGGTTTATTAAGAAAGTCCTTATTTATGGAAAGCATTTTCACCAATAAACGGTCAGATGAGAAGTAATTATCTGAGAAAACACACAAGCGTGGTGAAAAACAAGCAGTGGCTGAAGTTCAATCATTTATTCAGATAAGGCAGATAAAGAGAGTAAGGTAATTCCGTCCAAACGTTCGGGCATTGTCAAGTAACCCAGGAAGTTATGACTTGATAACGGAACGGTTCATGGATACCAAGTGGATCAGTGCACACAGATTCGGGGGAGAAGGGTGAAGTAAACGATAAAATCTGTTTAAAATCACAATTCAATACTAACGGATAAGCTCAACACCTGTCATATAAGCAAGCCTAAAATTGTGACGCAGTGGGACTGAACAAACAAATTATCGGGCGTGGAAACGAGGGGTGGTGGTCGATGTGGAAACTAGAAGCCTGAGGGTATGGGGAAAGAGAGGTTGAAGTGAGATAGAAAGCATGGGATCTAGCCAACGGTAGTCCAGCTTAGGCGGGCTGTAACTGCCTAATGAAATGCGAGGTTTTTGAGTGTTAAATTGCTTCACTCCGTTTTTATTCGCGCTGTTAGCCTCTCCCGGGACACGAAGGCTGGACACACTGAACCAGATGTTACTCATCAGCTGGTTCCATGAGACTGTGCTTCGTTTGGCTTCTATCCTTTAATCTGGGACATAGTTGCGTTTCCGGCTTGAGAAAGCCATCCTACTAAGCTCTTTGGGTCGTGGAGACACGCAAGCCATTTCGCCCCGTCAAAGTGCGGTCGTAGCGAAACTGTGATGCACCGAATCCGCTGAACTCCGTTTCGAAAGGTTTATCAACCGCACACGTGTGTGTCGGAAAGCTTGCGCCACATTCACGCCGATATGAAAGAGACGATTCCCACGTCTTGTGGATTAGTCGTACGCCGAAGTACCGCTCACGTGATCTCACGGCAACGTTGAGTAGCTTGGCGGTCGCCGGCATATACATACTGGTACTGAGAATCACTGTTCGCACTAAGCGACTGGAAAAATTAGCGAGCAGTTTACAAATATGCTGTTATAACTAACTGATGGACTTAACTGCTGCCACCGGTGACTTGCGGAAGCTTTTTCAGCTTAGCCGTGCCGCTGACAACCAACAACATGGCAGTCTGTGCTGACCAAAGCCCTTTGAACTGTAATTTAGCTGGTTCTCTGTATCGGTCGCCTCACATGGTGGTTCCTTTGAACCGGTTCGTACCTCATGGACCGTACTGTCCCGCTTATTGAGTCGAAGGCCGCTTTCGCCCTCTAATTCCGGAAGTACCACAATGTTGCTGGCCAATCCGTCACTCATCAGAGATACTGTGTCTTTTATTAGAGTGATCATCAATCTTTTCAACAAAATCCAGGTTCACGAACATGTCTGATGGAGCTGGGACTGTCCATATATTATTCCGATCTACCAGGAGAAAGCCTGCAATGATTTTCCAACCATAGACCAACAAATGCGATGTCAGTCGCCCCAAGGCTGTTTGCTTCTATGATCCTCCCTTAATTGTTTTCGAAGCGCGAACAACGGATTCATTAGAAACGGAGAGGTTCTCGTCCCATGCGCTGATTTGCGGACGAAATTATCACCACCCACTAGATACACATCGCTGACCATTGGCGGTTATGTTGTATTGTATTGTATTGGTGAATACATTAAGTTAACGAATTTACATTTTAGCCAAAAGTAAGAAACTGTTTATTGACATTTCGAAATGAGCACAAATACTACGGAAACAAAAAGCTGCTTCAGCCACCGACGTTCACTCGAAGTTCATCAGTGACCTTCATCTTCTCAGCGAGAACACGTGCTAAATAAGGCACTGTGAAGTTGCAATAGATATTTATACGGGAGAGGATAAGTCGAAATACGGATCTTGTAAAGAGCTGAATAGCTTGTAGATAGGTCAGGATACAAGGGGTGTGTGGTGTCCTCAAGAACCTTCATGACGAATTTTTTTCACAGGTTTCAATGTGCAAATGGCAAACTTTGGAGATAACGGAGCCTATGGAAACCAAAGACGCACGACTGATAAAGGCCAGGTCGCGGTGCAGTGTGATAAAATCTTTCTAAGGTAGACCGGAAAAGATTACGGAAGAGCGGTAGACTATGATTGGGCGAATACATTAAATGACAAAAGAAAAAGATAACGGCTTATTTGGCACCAAACTGCCTTAGCCTACGAATTTTACAAGATAGTCTACATAGTTTTTTTAACACGACCAAGAACATCCGAGGAGCACTATAAACTGGTGCTGATAGTAACGCCTAAATATTTGATCGAATCAGTTCTGGAAACGAGGACATTGTTGATGACCAGTTGCTCATTGGGATAAGAACGAGTAAGGGAGAAAGTACACTCGAAACATTTGAAAGTGTTGTGTTTTAGTCCAGAATGGGACGAAAAATTTTGAATGTTGTATAAATTCTCGGGTAGAGTTTAAGACTGGTTGGTTGGAGATAGATTGACAGAGCACGACGTCATCGGCGTGTTTAAAGGTCGTGCTGGTGTTGCATCGGAAAAGTCCCCAATATACGTAACAAGAAGATCAGGGAAAGGATGACATCCTGAAGAACACCAATTTTTTTCACCTAAAGATTTGATAAACTTATACCAATTTTAGTACGTTGGGTTCTGTTGGAAAAGTAGTCTTTCAACCATGAAGTAAAGAAATGAGACAGTCGAAATACTCCAGCTTCTGAAGGAGTAGAGTACAGGGAACCGGGTCAAAAGCAGAGGAATAACCGAGAAATACACGGCTAATCGATTTCACGGAACTATTCAAGCTCTTTGAAATAAAATGGTAGACGATGCAACAGCCTCCAGATTACATCTGTTGGGTTTGTATGCAAACTGATAGGGGTCTTTTGGAACAACAAAAAAGAATCGAAATCGGCTAGGGATAGCGCGCTCGGTCAACTTGAACACAGATGTGATGACGATAGACCAAAACATTTTCGACAAAATGCCAGAAGTAGAAAATTTATGAATAGGTATCGCTGTTATTGGTTTGCAGAAGACAGGGAAAGCATCAAAATCAACGAATTTATCGCTGAGGTAAGTAATTATTCCAGATAGTTGACGCTCCTACTTCGACAAAAGTGAAAGATGAGGCGTCCGCACTTGAAATGATTTGATTGTTTCTTCTGAGGATAATTGCTTGATTTCTGAGGGAATATGGGTCGTAGTACGGAAAGAAATTTGTTGAAGGATAAGTAAACGCAATGTTCATGCTGGATTCCGTGCCAAGGCAGTCTGATATTTTGGTACAAAAGAACTGGTGGGTGAAAGACCTAATCAGTCGTTATGGCTCATGATTGGTCAAGATAGATTGACAGTCTCCATAGTGCAAAAATCCAATACCGCATTTACTGTCTCCGTAAATAAGTCTGGCGGGCAGAGCGAGCATTCAAAAGAAAACCGTGGAAAAAGATCTTTTAAGGAAGGCGTTGTTGATGGATGGCAGGTTTCTAGGAGTGACCTTTATTTGCTTCGTCCTGACGAGCAAGCAGTGTGCACAACGTGAATACATTTAGGGCTAACGGTAATGAGAGCGTCATCACTCGCTGAAACAGCAGTTTTCAATTGTGTCTGAGAGATGCAGCTTCATGTGAGACGACCTGAAGCATCATTCTATGGTAAGATAGTTTTCGTTAAATGACTTCCTTTTCTGATGGACTGGGAACTTTTGTATTTCGAGACCTGTGGATTCTGAAGTTTTCATGGTATAACCAGCAACACTCCACCAGCAAGGTTGGTTGTGGTGTACTGCAGCTCATATCAACTGGCGTGGTGTTATGCGGCCTCAAAATCACTGGAAAGTTTCTTCAAGATTGGCGGTTTCGAGAGCCCCTATAAAATTCACAGGCCTTAAAAAATAAATGTTCCCGGGCCATCAGAACAATTATTCTAGGAAAACTTACTGCAGCATAATGCGCCAGGTCGTCGCGCACGAGGTTGTACATCTTTCGGACGCGAACAAATCTACTCATTTGTTACAAAATCCTACAGTAGCAAGACCATTGGGAAATTCGGCGATTTCATTTTACCACTTTCTTGTTAGAAGCCACAATTTAATTAAGACTAGGAATTTAGTTCTTGTGTGCAAAAAAGAATTTGTTGGGAGTTTTCCATACAACCTAAGATTTTTGACGGAGACGAAACCTCGTATGTTTCGAAAAAATCCCGATGTCTGGAGATTCTCGACAATACGTGTAGGCGGCAACATAATACGATTCGCTAGCAGCCGACTGGTTTGCGGATCACCGCCGAAGTGCTGGTGGTATGTGGATTTCAAATCAGTAAATTTGTATCCCAAGTCGTGGGACATAACCATGGTCGATTTTTTATTACAAAACTGGCCTGATGTGAGATACCAGAAAGGCAGATCTGTCATACACCATTCTCTAAATTGGGGTTGTGAAGCACGCCGTCTGCGGTCAGTCTGATAGCGTAAAGCTTCGCGGGTAGGACTTGCCGGATCGATGAACCTAAACAGCATTGCTTAATATTAGTAATGGGGATAAACTGGTTCCAAATAATGCCTTGTCTGCGTTTCTAGACGGTGGAGCTGAACTCCTCCCAGGAAACAGCCTCTGACTTAGAACGCGCCGATTGCATCATCTCCCTGAGTTTTAAAACCGCTCGGCGATTAAGGCGTCCTAATATCGCATGTGTTTTTGCAAGATTGACTTCGGCCCGTGCTTGTACTCACTCCTCGTGGTGAGCAATTGGAATGAGTCGGTAGCCTTAAGTACTTTGAGAGCTTGACTACGGCTGGAAGTGATGTTGCGGAGAGTACATCACGAATAACGCAGGCTTGACTGGCTTTCGTGAATCTGCGTCACTTGTGGCATCGCCATGACAAACGTCTTCCATTTTAGGAACAGGTTTGCAGTGTAACAGTATGCACTGCTTTACTCTAGGGTTTCGAATCCCGGCCGCTCCGCACTGGTGATGCTCGGTGACCTTCCTACTCGATCACTGATGTCTCCAAAGCATTCCTCGCATTTGGAGGCCACATCGTTTGAGCAACGACGAAATTCGTTGTCGTGTGTTGGGTGTGGATAGCCGCTGTCTGACAAAAGTAATCACTCTTCACCGCTCTGGTGGCTTGGACACGTCTTGCACATGCCTACTCGCCGTCTACCATTCCGTGCGCTATTTGCACTTCTCAGGTACGGATGGAGAAAGCGACGTGATGGCAGACTGTTTTGGCGTAGGAGTGTGAAGAAGTTGACATCAGCGCCGACCTAGGCTAGTGTGACCCGACTTCCTGGGTGGGCCCGAAGGGTCCAGGATTGTCCTTCGTTAGAGATGTTGGGGGAAAACCGCTCAGAACGGAAATCAATGGTGCAAATGGCTCACTTATGAAACTCGCGCCCGGTGAATATCGAGGAAAACTTCAGAAATGCATTCGATTTCATTCACTTTCCCGTCTTCGTTACCATTTCGTTTATTGGTGGTTTAGGCACCATGCATGGCTCCACTTATCCCCTCTCCGATACCAAACTGAGCTTCGTCAACTCTGCTGGCAATGCTGAGTGATCGTTTCCGAAAACATACGTAGGGAACCCATCCGATCCAGCAGCGCTCTCTTTTGAGACAGCTTATCACACGAGGAACTTCGCTTCTGACGGCAGATTCCCATCTACATCCATAACTCCACCTACTGAGCTATTTAGCACGATTGTTTTGGACAAGGGTTAGTTAGACTGTTTCTCGAGATGTTCCGCCCAACGATCTAGACGACCCTCCCGAGTCTTAATAAGCGAGCCATTCGCCTCTTTCATCAGTTGGCTAACGCTCGGCTTGAGTGGACTGGCATTTCTAAGTGAACAAAAAAGTCGTAGTTGTTCCCACCACAGCCTTTTCCATCTTCTTACACTTTGTAATCCATCACTGCTACCGGTCATTTCGCAGGATCAGAATCAACAGGCGTCTGAAGCATTTCTATGTCTCATTATATCTGGAATCTACAGACACCGATCTAAGCTCATCATCGTCGTACAGCATTAAAAAGTAGGGCAAGCTCCACTGAACACTGCCTTACTCACCATAATGCACATTCAATTAGAAAGTATGAATATACAAGATGGACAGGGAGTGGACCTACACGGGAGGGAATAGGAAAGAGCGCCCTAGTGGCCAACACACGGAACACACAATCTAACTGTACAAACGCACATCGATCAGTCATTCTGATTCGACAGAAAGCACCATCACAATCGCCACTATGAACGGTTCGTAGTCATACTCTCCAGCGTCTGCAACCAACTAGTAGACGGATCGTCTGGACCCCAATCAGGAAGACGTGAGGAACCTACTTTTCCCAAGTTTGCTGTACATCTCAATCCTCGCTACCACGTGATCTTCTCACCTCCACGTGGTTTCTTCCACTCCTGAGGAGGAACACAGAATAGTGCACGGTATGGCAGACGTGTGTTTGCCATGCGTAACACGTGCCTCAACCAACGAAGCCTACTAATCTGGATACGCTGTGCCAGAACGTTCTCCGAATTAATATCCAATACTCGCTTTCTGACCTCACCATTGCTCACTCGGCTAGTCCACTCAATCTTAGCGATACTACGTAAACATCGGTGGTCGAAAACCTCAAGACGAAGAATATCTTCAGCACGCAGACCCCAAGTCTCGCAACCATACAACAAAGCTGAACGCACCGCAGCACGGTATACACGACCTTTCAACTTCAACGAAATATCAGGTCAGCGCCGCAAGTACTTCAGTCCGGCGTACGCCACTCGAGTCTTGGATATGCACGTGCTCACCTCTACTACTGTGTTCCCATCCGTCGTCACGCTGCTTCCGAGGTAAGTGAGGCGGTCGACAATTATCAGCACCTCCCCGTCGAGCATCAAGCTCGGAATCGTTGACATCCAGTCTTGCAACATCACTTTACACTTTGGAGGTACAAAGCGCATACCGAATGGAGCTACAGCTTTTGCGAGTCTATCTAGAGCACGTTAAGCATGTTCCGTGCATTCGAACAGACAGACGATGTCGTCCGCGTAATCTAGGTCACATAGGTTTATGCTATTTCTTAGTTCGATGCCTACATGTTGGAGATCTTACAAGGCATTCTCCATTATCTCGTCCATGACAGTTGAACAAAAATGAAAAATTGAACAGCCCTGACGGGCACCCTTCAGCGTTTCGAAACGACCGGTTAGATCATCGAAAACCCTTACGCGGCCAGAGGTATTCATCTCCCTACAATTAGAGAGCTGACGCTTTAGCTCCATTATACTCAACGACTTTTGCGAAATCCAGTGTCTTTGATAAACATCAGATCTGGGACCACAGGCGAAACCTACTGCCACGTGCATTGCCCCCTGGTTAGGGGCCCAATGCTCATCAACATTACTGTTCGTCGTAGAACCTAGCTCATGTGCTAACTTCTCTTCATAACGGGTGCGGACTTCTGGATCAGATAAACGCTGCACGGTTAACCGGGTTTCTGTTTGCGACGATTACCAAGGAGATAGACGAAGCGGTAATCGCATTAAAACTAATGCATGATCCGACTCTACGTACTTGGACTAGTAAGATCTACACTTCTGAACAGAACTGCGATATGATCAATCTGGCTTAAAGTAGCTGCAGAATTAGAGAACCATGTCGCTGTGCAATACGAGCTGTGTCCGAAATTCGTACTAGAAAACAACAATCGATTGTGTGCACAAAACTGGAGAATCCTATCCCCGTCATCTGTGTGCTGAGCGGGCAAAGCAAAACACCCACCCAAATAAGCTTCTGACACACTAAGTTTGCCAAATTGTGCATTAAAACCGCCTGCTAAAACTACAATGTTAGAACCTTTACTGCTGCGAACGAGGGTGGCGAGTTCATCATAGAACTCATCTTTCTGCGCGTCTGAGCTGCAGTGCGTTGGAGCGTACGCCGAGACCAAAAATAAGTTGCACTTCACACAGGTATCCTTTCGGAAACCAACTGACCCCTGGAGTCTCACAGCATTTGAACGACTATTAATCGGGATCCATTCTAAGAGGACAGCCTCAGCCTTGTCAGTCAAGACTATTCCTACACCACGTTGACCCTCAGCTCGAGCTACTTCGTCTCCTGAAGTGCGCAGGAAATGACTCGATTAGGTACCAGGAGCAGTTAGTTGAACCACACTGTTCGAATGCTGGATACGCGTTTTCCTTACGCAGCAGACATCAATCTTCAGGGAGGTCATTGTGATAACTAGACACGCCTGCTGACTGACCTGCATGTGTGTACGCACGTTGAAGGAGCCGAGATTCAGAGACCGACGAGGCTTGAGAAAATGTGAGTTACGAGACAGAGAATTATTCCCGATACAATTGACAAGAACCGTTGCGAGTATCGGCCGTGTTTTCAGTGGAAGCATTATGGGTGGATAAATGGGGCAAAGAGATGTGGTTGGGGATAGAAGACAAAAGTTGAATAAAAGAGAGGGAACTCCGAGCAGTAGCCCACTCATCACTATCCACTCCACTGGGCGCGATGGGCAGCGCGGTCGTGATTATCGGGCGCGACGACCGATGCAGTATGGAATTCTTTATAGTCGTGCAGTTCATGGGAGATGTTGGACGGGTACTGCTAGGGTGTCCAGCCGCAAAGCAGGAGAACGATTAGGGTCTTCATCCAAAGCCTTTAGTTTTAATAAGAACCTATCCGCAAGGCCATGGGATGGCTTAGTGGAAGCCCATTTGCTTGGATCAATTATTCTTTCACTGATTTTGTCAACTGAGTTGCCAGCTCAAATCAACCCCCAATCTGGAGGACCAGGAAACTGGAATTTGTCTGGTCTCTACCCATTGACCTGTCAGGTATGATTGCATCTCCGGCTTGAAGAAGCCATCCTGTATAGCTCTTTGGGTCATTGAGGCGCAGAAGCCATCACACCACGTCAAGGTGCAGTTTTGTCGTGGCTAATGGCAGTCCACCAAACAGCGTGCTTGCGTTTTCTGGTCCGGATTGACTTGCACATAAACCGACTTGTGGTTGATGTGACAGAACGTGATGTGTCTGTAATTCGAGTGGAAGTTTCCTTCGAGTATCGAACCCTGAATGACATATTCTTATGGAATAATTTCAAAATGACAGTGACAGCGTAGCCAATCGTAGGGCTCGCGATAGTCGAGCAGCCTTTGGCTTCGTTGGAAAGACTATCCTGTGAGGTTTTCTCGGTAGATAGTGTCGTGTAATCAGTATGTCAAGCTCATTCACGCACTCTACCATCAGGCGCACGGTTCATTGTCACCTTGCTCTTCAAATAAATGTGATGTACGTCATAGTTGCCCACTCTCTCTCTCGCTTTCATCTTAAAGTTTGCTACCAACGAAATGTCCAAGGTGGTTTGAGGTAAACAAAGTGAGAGCGTTGAGCTGCCGCTTGGTGACAGACTAAGATTGTACCCGTGTGGACGCAATTTCATTCGTTGGCGAAGAACTTACTTTGATGCAGTATGTATGCATGTACAATGGATCGTCCGTCTTGCTGTGCGGTATATATTTTCGCCTCTAAAGTGTAATGTGCACTTACTAAACTGGTAGGGGTTTACGCACACACTCACCCTAGGTGATAACACGTTAGAAACTCTCGATAAGCTTTCATAATGTGGAAGTTGTATTAGTGCGAATGGAAATGTTTCCGAGTTGTTCAACAATCGGATAGCGAAGGCTTATGTGACGTTCTGTAGTTCACCTGTGAAGATGGTGGGACATTCGTCTCACATTGAAAGGTAAAATGTACAACTCTGCCGTACGCAGTTTTCTATTTTACTTGATCCATATGAATGGCATTTTTTATTCTGCTGTCTCTCTGCAATCACGACGGCCCTCAGAGCGTCCCGCGCGTCTGTTAGAATTTTTGGAATCGAACCTGATGACTATATATTCAATAGGCTGTCGTCGACACCATCGGCTTCATGTGTGTGTTCTAAGTGCCTCTATTTCGACATCCAAGCCTTGTTCTATCCGGTAGCCCTACGGTTGGTTAGGAGAAGCAACAGAAAATCCTAGCTGTGACGTAGAATTGGTCAGTTAAAACGTTTACTTGGGGCATGCCTCCGCCGACTGATCAAATCTGTGGACTCCAAGATGCACAGCACGCATGGTATGCGCAGTATTCGTTCAAATCACCTGAGTCGATGCACCGTTACTGCTTCGTTTGGAAGAAATCCATCATCTCCGTTCTGACCACGTGTCAAGGTCCGAAATTGCGGCTTGTAGCACCACTTCCGGTGTATATAGGACACCATTATCGAGACCGTCAGTTTCTTATTTTGTTCAACACATCTCCAAGACCTAGCTGTCATGCTCATCCACTGAGCAGATGGAAGGTTGAAGGACGTTTATTGAGGAGACTTCATTATCGGACCGCATTGACCTAAAGAATCACTCAGAGATTTTCTCATGGATTTGAAAAGCATATTGAAATATTTCTCGTACTGCAGAACCCAGACACTAGAAGATTAAAACCAATTTCACTGTTCTATCCTTAAGTTGCACGCCTGTCCCTATAGATTAGGTGACTCTGAGACTTGTCCACTTTCAGTTCAGCATCCTTGGCTTTGATCTTTATGCGACTGGAGTCAGTCCGACGTGTTTCCTAAATTACCGCTATCATCCTCAATTTCGACTTGCAGTACGGTGAGTTCGAAATGAGTTACAGTACAGAATTATTTTCATTGCCTAAAGCAGATGTTAATCACATCAAGGTTTTCAATGCATAGACCATTGCTTTAGTCAGTTGACATTGATATTGTACAGATAAAAATCTCAGTAATACCCGTTTTGCTGGATCTGGGTACAATCCTTCCGAGGAAGCGGTAATTTTCAATGCTTAAGGCGACATTTGAAAGTCATCAACTGAAACCGACATATCCTGTAATATAATAATTTTCTCAAACAATGGTTGGTAACGTTCTGTTTCCTCGATATCTACTGACGTTCTGAAGACTGTACCGTTTACGATAAACTCAAGAGATCCTCCAGCGGATGGATTTAGGATGTCTGTCTAGACTAGTTGTATTCTACTAGAATGAACTGCAAGTGTGCTCGTATATTTAAGTGGTACCTTGTTATTCATAAGAAAAGTGCCACTGGCGCCTTTTGCCATCTCGTTTGTATACGATCCTGTTATGATAAGGTTTTCTCACATTCAGTTGATCGTTTTGTCACTGGAACCAATGAACTGTGGTTTAACGCCCGTCGTAACCTTTGAGCTTAGTGCATTGAACCAAACGAGATGCGTGACCGATCAACACGGTGTACCAGGATGTGGCAGATTTGCTCCCATGCACGCTCACATATCGATTCATTTCAGATGTGGGATGACTTATTGATGAACGGGTCGATGGATGAATGTAGTAGTTTTTGTACTGTTAATTTGAAATTCGTGTGTATATCGTCCTATCCGTACATTTCTGCTGCCCTTTGCAGTTGGACGTTAAGCCCGATACTGCCCGTTCACTTCCTCAACTCCCTCTCGCGAAAGACCTGAGATCCGTTCGTCCTGGGCATTTTGTGCTTGCTCTGGGCAGTCCGTTGATGCTTGCCAACAGTGTCACTGTCGGTGTCGTTTCTGCACTGGACCGAGATCTGGGACATTCAGAAGGATTGAAGTATATCCAGACTGATGCCATCATTACGGTATGTCGGCTGAAATATGCTCTGCCGAATCTGTATTGCATGATGTTCATGATTTCCTCATTTGCTCTCAAGTCTACCGCGTGACTTCGATTCTCTCGGCGTCGCGTACACAATTAGGATGAATTTGCGCAAGTCCTCCTTTTCTCATATCCCTGAGCTTAATACTATCTTTGTGATTAGTCATTTACGGGTTTTGGCACTATGCTAGTAGATACCACCTTATCAGCTAGTTCATTATCGTCTAAGCCAACGGTAGGTCGATCAATCTAACTCACTGTTTTCAACAGACTGCTTTTTTTATGACTTGGTAACACAGAAAACGGGTCCGCAGGGGTGGGTAAACGTGGAGCAGTTTATCAAGTACCGTGTTTTGTGTATCGGGATGGCGCCAAGAATACGTAGTGCAGTGGAAGAACGTAATAAGCTCCAAATTAAAACTAAAATTCCTTTGAGAAATAGGATACGGAGTGACAAAGCCGAATTCGAATTGTACTCAGCGGAAATGTGAAAGTACACGGGATCTGTAATACGGTTAAACAAACAAGTTTGCAACCATCACATCCGCCACAACTTGAATGAAATTCAGGAGTTCCATAATTTACCGGTTATTTGTCACAATCTTTCGGACCTTTGGACTTGTTCTGCTTGATCGCCACAGTCATTCTTTTCTGAAATGGACTCAGCAATAGGTTCGGAAATAGGCATATGAAAAATAATTTGATCTAAATATCCACAGCGTACAGAACCATCATCTGGGCAATAATACGAACAATTCGTTTTCCCATTTGATTGAGCACAAAACCTCTCGGGAGTCTTAGTTCATTCCCCTGATGATAGGCGACTTCAGCAAATTCCAAACTCAATTGGTTTGTCCTCAGAACTCTATTCTTGACCAGCACGGCTCTCGTCTGTAGTCGAATGAACAGCATTGTAGTATTGTATCAAGAAATTGTCAACAATCCCATTCATCTTTCGAATATATTGGCGCATGCAGAACCGACTACATTCTTTAAACGGCCGTCTGAAAACCTGCAACTTCCCTGGATTTCACTCAGAAGAACAACATCGTCCGCGTATTCCAAGAGTCGCACGCCGCTTTCAGATCAAGAAAGGAAGATGTGTCTGTGACCCAGGGTTTGCCGAAGAGTAAAGATATGGCCGACACAACCCCGCCTGGGTCTGAAATTGGTTTGATTCTCAAGCGTACAACTTTCGCGGACGCTGGATACTTTGTGGAGAATAATCTCGGTGAGCTGTTTGGACGTGATACTTACCAACCTAATTCCTCTGTCGTTTTCACAAGAGGATCTGTCATCTTTTTTGTAGATCGGCACAATCACTAACTTACACCATTTCCTGGGAATCTGCTCACTATCCCAAATAATCCGGGGGAGTTTCGTTTACTCCGAGACCAAAGCTTGGCCTCCATCCGTGAAAAAAGATGGAGACAACCCATCCGTTCTTTTTCAAGCAACCTACCTCCCGGATAACATCCATTTCTGACAGAGGAGTTATGTCTACCTGCATTATTTCTCTTGCAGGCATATTCGATTGGTCCACTGTAGAAGTTAGCCAACTGAATTGTTCCCCAAAGTGCTTCACCCACCGCTCCAGATGACGCCTCTGAGAATGAATCAGAGAGTCGTCGGATTCCCCAATTAACTCACTTACACCAGGCTTCCGTGGACCGGTACCTCTAACCAAAAGGAGAAGGTTGCGAGCATTGCCAATAGACCAGGCGTTAGTGAATTGGTCAAAGAGGCGAGCGGCTCAGTGATTTAAACTCAGGAGCGTCGTCTTATTCGCTGGGCGGAGGATTTCGAGAAGCAGTGTAATTAGCCTTCATCCTCCTCAGGTTTGATCACTAGCGCAATCGGCACAGCTTTTATTATCGATACCATTCCTTCGCCAGAAACGGAGGTTATTTGTGAGATAAGCTATCTTAAACGACATAAAGCTGCCGGACCGCATGGGTTACCTCCGTCTATTTTCAAAGACGGGGGCTCGGCACTTTTACTGGAGTTGACGAAACTCCTCGCTTTGGTATGGAAGGAAAAAAGTTCCAAAGAGTTGGTGTGAATCGGTGATCGTACCGGTTTATAAGAAAGGCGACAGACCCTCCTGTGAAAACCACACGTGAGTAAGTCTGGTTAGCATCGCATCCAAACTGTTTGCTGGTATTATTCTCCACCGCTCATCTAACGCTCGAGAACAGTGCTCGCGCGAAGCTGGGTTCAGACCTGGTCGAGGTTGTATTCGTCACATCTTCACTCTACAACAAATTTTAGAACACAGACACACCTTCCGTCAGCTCACTAACTCCGTTTTTTTATCTTTAAGCGGCTTTCGACTCAGTTGACCGCACAATTCTCCCTGAGCGTGTATTATTGCGTCTTTAAAAAGCAGTTTCATCTGCTAGACACAGTTCAAGTTATGAGACACTAATATATATTTTTCCCTGAAGTGTTTTTCATGGTGTGAAACTTACTGCATGGAAATCGGCTAATCAGGCATTTCAGATGACCATCGATTCCAGAATGGTCCTTCTTCATTGCCCATTGTGTCGACAACGTGCGCGTGCCGTTATACTGTGATAACGCACAGTTTCCCTTCCGTTATCATCTCATTTGACTGCGATCTGAATTCTTCCTCAAATGTTGGTCTCTCGAATAGTGTGTTTATCTGCGCTGCTTTAACCGGGGACTGTGTGCTAACACGATAATTCGCCAGTGCGATTTATCTTTGATGTACGAATTCTCAAAATTGTAGCATCCTGTTATGTTATGATGACTAATACTTCTTGTCGAACCTGTCGACTATCTTGGGCCAGAGATCTGGATGGTTGTTATTCATTGCAGATGGGAAACTCCGGTGGCCCACTGGTGAATCTTTATGGCGAAGTTATCGGCGTTAACTCAATGATCGCCGGTATTGGTGTTGGATTTGCTATTCCTGTGGAGCAGGTTCGCAAGTTTTCTGAATTGGCTATGCAAGCAGCGCAAAGGGCTGGAAAGCAGCCACACGGTACACCTGAGGTGATGGTTGATCCGTATATCCTGACCGAATCGGGATCCCCGCCTCATGGAGCACCACAGCGTCGTTACCTGGGTCTGGTTATGCGAACTCTGACTCCTGAGTTAGCCTTTGAGTTGGCGTCCCGCGGCGGACCGCAGTTCCTTGAGGTCACCGAAGGTGTTCTCATTCATGCGATTTTGCGTAACTCCCCTGCTCAAAGGTAAGTATGGTATCGTTCAATATGTCAGATATTCCCTATTCACTAGTTCTAAACTGTATCACTACATGTATTTCAGGGTGATGTTGTATTCATTTCCATCATGAGGTCCTTGTACATGAACTGAGTGTGACGCTATATCTATATGCTCATAGTTATATTTATTACCCGCAGTACATACATTCGCATTTCCCCCGGGAAAACATTATGTTTAGGAATCGCGATCATAACAAGCGTGAAAATTTATGCATAAAAGCGTCACAAATGTACAAGAAAGGTTTTTCTTTACTGTGCAGAGAGACTTCTCCTGTTCAGTTTTGGTCGTTCATTTCGACTTTTGATGTAGTCAAATGCCTAGGATTCAGATGAAGGATGGACAGAGATCGAAGAGCCACTAATTTGGGCTGTAAACGCTGCGCAAGACCCAAGAACTAGACGCAGAAACGATCGATATCTGCATCCTCAGTCGTACAGTTACATGCGCGCGAGACTACACCTTGACGTGGTGTGATGGCTTCTGCGCCTCAATGACAGGTCGATGGGTAGAGACCAGACAAAGTCCAGTTTCCTGGTCCTCCAGATTGGGGTCGATTTGAGCTGGCAACTCAGTTGACAAAATCAGTGAAAGAATGATTGATCCAAGCAAATGGGCTCCCACTAAGCCATCCCATGGCCTTGCGGATAGGTTCTTGTTAAAACTAAAGGCTTTGGATGAAGACCCTAATCGTTCTCCTGCTTTGTGGCTGGACACCCTAGCAGTACCCATCCAACATCTCCCATGAACTGCACGACTATAAAGAATTCCATACTGCATCGGTCGTCGCGCCCGATAATCACGACCGCGCTGCCCATCGCGCCCAGTGGAGTGGATAGTGATGAGTGGGCTACTGCTCGGAGTTCCCTCTCTTTTATTCAACTTTTGTCTTCTATCCCCAACCACATCTTTTTCTAGTACGAATTTCCGACACGGCTCGCGTCGCACAGCGACATGGTGCTCTAACTCTACAGGTCAGACTGATCATATCGCAGTGTACTACCGGTGGCGCAGTTCTGTTCAGAACTGTAGATCTTACTAGTCTAGGTACTTGTAGTCGAACCATACATAGACGAAATAACGCAGAATGCGTAGCAGAATCTTCAGGATGTGAACGTCGAGCTAGGAAATAGTGTAAACCTGTGTGACCTAGATTACGCGGACGACATCGTCTGTTTGTTCGAATGCACGGAACATGCTCAACGTGCTCTAGATAGACTCGCAAAAGCTGTAGCTCCATTCGGTATGCGCTTTGTACCTCCAAAGTGTTGCAAGACTGGATGTCAACGATTCCGAGCTTGATGCTCGATGGGGAGGTGCTGATAATTGTCGACCGCCTCACTTACCTCGGAAGCAGCGTGACGACGGATGGGAACACAGAAGTAGAGGTGAGCACGTGCATATCCAAGACTCGAGTGGCGTACGCCGGACTGAAGTACTTGCGGCGCTGACCTGATATTTCGTTGAAGTTGAAAGATCGTGTATACCGTGCTGCGGTGCGTTCAGCTTTGTTGTATGGTTGCGAGACTTGGGGTCTGCGTGCTGAAGATATTCTTCGTCTTGAGGTTTTCGACCACCGATGTTTACGTAGTATCGCTAAGATTGAGTGGACTAGCCGAGTGAGCAATGGTGAGGTCAGAAAGCGAGTATTGGATATTAATTCGGAGAACGTTCTGGCACAGCGTATCCAGATTAGTAGGCTTCGTTGGTTGAGGCACGTGTTACGCATGGCAAACACACGTCTGCCATACCGTGCACTATTCTGTGTTCCTCCTCAGGAGTGGAAGAAACCACGTGGAGGTGAGAAGATCACGTGGTAGCGAGGATTGAGATGTACAGCAAACTTGGGAAAAGTAGGTTCCTCACGTCTTCCTGATTGGGGTCCAGACGATCCGTCTACTAGTTGGTTGCAGACGCTGGAGAGTATGACTACGAACCGTTCATAGTGGCGATTGTGATGGTGCTTTCTGTCGAATCAGAATGACTGATCGATGTGCGTTTGTACAGTTAGATTGTGTGTTCCGTGTGTTGGCCACTAGGGCGCTCTTTCCTATTCCCTCCCGTGTAGGTCCACTCCCTGTCCATCTTGTATATTCATACTTTCTAATTGAATGTGCATTATGGTGAGTAAGGCAGTGTTCAGTGGAGCTTGCCCTACTTTTTAATGCTGTACGACGATGATGAGCATAGATCGATGTCTGTAGATTCCAGATATAATGAGACATAGAAATGCTTCAGACGCCTGTTGATTCTGATCCTGCGAAATGACCGGTAGCAGTGATGGATTACAAAGTGTAAGAAGATGGAAAAGGCTGTGGTGGGAACAACTACGACTTTTTTGTTCACTTAGAAATGCCAGTCCACTCAAGCCGAGCGTTAGCCAACTGATGAAAGAGGCGAATGGCTCGCTTATTAAGACTCGGGAGGGTCGTCTAGATCGTTGGGCGGAACATCTCGAGAAACAGTCTAACTAACCCTTGTCCAAAACAATCGTGCTAAATAGCTCAGTAGGTGGAGTTATGGATGTAGATGGGAATCTGCCGTCAGAAGCGAAGTTCCTCGTGTGATAAGCTGTCTCAAAAGAGAGCGCTGCTGGATCGGATGGGTTCCCTACGTATGTTTTCGGAAACGATCACTCAGCATTGCCAGCAGAGTTGACGAAGCTCAGTTTGGTATCGGAGAGGGGATAAGTGGAGCCATGCATGGTGCCTAAACCACCAATAAACGAAATGGTAACGAAGACGGGAAAGTGAATGAAATCGAATGCATTTCTGAAGTTTTCCTCGATATTCACCGGGCGCGAGTTTCATAAGTGAGCCATTTGCACCATTGATTTCCGTTCTGAGCGGTTTTCCCCCAACATCTCTAACGAAGGACAATCCTGGACCCTTCGGGCCCACCCAGGAAGTCGGGTCACACTAGCCTAGGTCGGCGCTGATGTCAACTTCTTCACACTCCTACGCCAAAACAGTCTGCCATCACGTCGCTTTCTCCATCCGTACCTGAGAAGTGCAAATAGCGCACGGAATGGTAGACGGCGAGTAGGCATGTGCAAGACGTGTCCAAGCCACCAGAGCGGTGAAGAGTGATTACTTTTGTCAGACAGCGGCTATCCACACCCAACACACGACAACGAATTTCGTCGTTGCTCAAACGATGTGGCCTCCAAATGCGAGGAATGCTTTGGAGACATCAGTGATCGAGTAGGAAGGTCACCGAGCATCACCAGAACTAAATTCCTAGTCTTAATTAAATTGTGGCTTCTAACAAGAAAGTGGTAAAATGAAATCGCCGAATTTCCCAATGGTCTTGCTACTGTAGGATTTTGTAACAAATGAGTAGATTTGTTCGCGTCCGAAAGATGTACAACCTCGTGCGCGACGACCTGGCGCATTATGCTGCAGTAAGTTTTCCTAGAATAATTGTTCTGATGGCCCGGGAACATTTATTTTTTAAGGCCTGTGAATTTTATAGGGGCTCTCGAAACCGCCAATCTTGAAGAAACTTTCCAGTGATTTTGAGGCCGCATAACACCACGCCAGTTGATATGAGCTGCAGTACACCACAACCAACCTTGCTGGTGGAGTGTTGCTGGTTATACCATGAAAACTGCAGAATCAACAGGTCTCGAAATACAAAAGTTCCCAGTCCATCAGAAAAGGAAGTCATTTAACGAAAACTATCTTACCATAGAATGATGCTTCAGGTCGTCTCACATGAAGCTGCACCTCTCAGACACATTTATCCCTGTTATAAAATTTCACAGTAGCAAAACTATTGGGAAATTAGTTTATTATCGAGTTTCCTGCTAAATTTCACGACTTGAATAAGGTTAGGAATCTTTCCTTGAGTGTAGGGAAGAAGTTATTACAAGTTTCCCATGCAACTAGGAGAATTTTACGGATGTCTGTTGAGAAGCAATTATTCAGAAAAACCCTGATGTCTCAGAAATTTCAAGAACACGTAAGAGGTTGTCATTTCGATTTGGGCATCATTTCTTAAAAGCTGGACGCGCAAATGAATTTCGAACAAACACGTCTGACTTTTCTTGTCTATTTATTATGTTTGGATGTAGTCATTTGTTCTGTTACCCATAGCTACTTTGTTACTCTTATTTAAGTGAAATGGATGGAACTACTTTCAAGCGTATATTACGCTGTAGGGATAAGCTTGTCGTGAAGTGTGGTATAGTTTTTTTTAAACCAGCCCAATGAATACCGAAAATATGCTACTTGAGGAAATTGGCTAACACCACTCTCGTTTGTCTTTCAAACCTGGATTGATAGTTTTCCACTTTGTGTTTACAGAGCGGGTCTAAAAGCCGGAGATGTGATCATTGCCATCGATGGGTTGCCTATAACCAATGCACAACAGGTGTACGCCGCAGCGGAGAATCGAGACGAGCTTTCCATCACTATCATTCGGCGTGGTCAACGTCTCACCATCAGCGGGATACGTACGGAAAAAGCTTGACCGGTTAATTATCGCTGGTGTAGCCATAGGCATTTTTTCTATGATGACGCAATTAACCTGTCCAATCTTTTTCCGAATTTCCACAAATAAAACGCTTGTGGTAAATATCACAACTGTATTGTTTCACAATTGGAATGCCTGTAATAAGAGATCGATCTCAGCGGTCTCCGTTGAGATCGAAAGAAACATTGAAATCCAAATAACGTAAAAGGATACAACAGCAAAGAGGGACCATGATGATGGGATAGTGTAAATCGGATTGGAGAGAGGGACTGATCAGATCGCGCACGGATTCTGCTATTCGTCCATTTCAACAGGTGCATTGTAGAAATCAGGAACAATTGTCATGAAAATAGGATATTATGCGATTGCCACCCAAATATGAGTGATGAAGAAATGAATAGTGCATTTAGCGTGTGTCTATCATATTCAAGTCCACTTTGAATGATACGTATGGATAGTATTCCGCGCCGGAAGTCATGCCAACAAGTGATACGTCATCCTGCAACCATAAAAAATAACGAGAACAAGTTCAAACGAAGCGCAGAAGACAGTCAAAACAAATGTAGGTGGTAACTACATGCCCGTAAACAACGGTATAGCACTCGGGTTTGGACAGGACTTTTACCGGTTAGTGTTACAACCTAACGTGAACTTACATCTACGATCGAACTCGCTGATGCACTGTCTAAATGACCATAGAGCTGATTAAGAACCTCACGCAAGCGTTTGTGAGCTTTTTTGTTCGGTTGGATCAGTATCGACTGAAAGTCAACAGGAAGACCGAATCTGAAAAGAAATTCGATGACTTTATATATAACATCGGAATTTAATGGATGAAAAAGCTAGACAAAAGTAGGGGAAACTATCTATGATATACACCCTTGCGGTTAATCTAAACAAGAGCCGAAGCGTTCTATGGATAAGTGCTCGAATAGCGTATCAATTTTCCCGTGAAGCTGAGCACTGTTGATGCACGCTGATGTAAAGAAGCTCATCTTGAAACAACCAAGATGGAATGAATTCACGAATACGCTCAATCAGAACAATAGTTTTCTCTGCTGGGACTTCAGATGCATAACAATGTTAGCGTCGTACTCAGAACCTCTATTGATTATCTCATTCTTTTTCACACCGGTTCCTTAACGCCGGAAAACGGCGCATCAAACCGAAATAGTGGAAGCTTTGTACAACCGCGTAGACGGCCATTTAAACATTACTTTGAATGCATACATTTGAAACGAGATGATCTGCTGTTTCCGTTCAAACCATTTTATACATCCACTAACTTCGTACTTCTGTACTCTGGTTTCGGTGGCTAGCTTCCAGCATAATCAAACTAAAGAGAAGAATAAACAAAAAAACAAAAAGTGGATGAGAGCCGAAAGCAAGGTAAAAAGCGGAAATCACGAAGACAAAGGGAAGGATCGAACACAACTACGCCAGTGGCCACGACACCTACACATATCACTTAATATCTCCAAGCATCTGCTAGGCGGGTGGCCTGAATCCCAACCCTGACGTCTTAAACGTCCTACTTGGGAAAATCCACTGATCAAGGTTTCCGTCCCTTTTTGCCATGTCATGGACTGACCACCTCGATCTACCTTCCAACCACTACCTGCTTCGAAAAACAGCGATCGCCGAGAAATTCTGCCGGTGGGCATGGTTAACACATCCCAGTCATCTTAAGCTGTTTAAATTCAGCGCTTGGTCTGGTAAATGAACACTAGCTCGTAACACTACCCCTAACCTCAGCATTGTTGATACGGTCCCCACCATATTCAGGCAATGCTACGGAGACATCGGTGCTTGAACACTCGCAGTCTTCGTCTGTCTTCTACACTAAACGGCCGTCTGAAAACCTGCAACTTCCCTGGATTTCACTCAGAAGAACAATATCGTCCGCGTATTCCAAGAGTCGCACGCCGCTTTCAGATCAAGAAAGGAAGATGTGTCTGTGACCTAGGGTTTGCCGAAGAGTAAAGATATGGCCGACACAACCCCGCCTGGGTCTGAAATTGGTTTGATTCTCAAGCGTACAACTTTCGCGGACGCTGGATACTTTGTGGAGAATAATCTCGGTGAGCTGTTTGGACGCGATACTTACCAACCTAATTCCTCTGTCGTTTTCACAAGAGGATCTGTCATCTTTTTTGTAGATCGGCACAATCACTAACTTACACCATTTCCTGGGAATCTGCTCACTATCCCAAATAATCCGGGGGAGTTTCGTTTACTCCGAGACCAAAGCTTGGCCTCCATCCGTGAAAAAAGATGGAGACAACCCATCCGTTCTTTTTCAAGCAACCTACCTCCCGGATAACATCCATTTCTGACAGAGGAGTTATGTCTACCTGCATTATTTCTCTTGCAGGCATATTCGATTGGTCCACTGTAGAAGTTAGCCAACTGAATTGTTCCCCAAAGTGCTTCACCCACCGCTCCAGATGACGCCTCTGAGAATGAATCAGAGAGTCGTCGGATTCCCCAATTAACTCACTTACACCAGGCTTCCGTGGACCGGTACCTCTAACCAAAAGGAGAAGGTTGCGAGCATTGCCAATAGACCAGGCGTTAGTGAATTGGTCAAAGAGGCGAGCGGCTCAGTGATTTAAACTCAGGAGCGTCGTCTTATTCGCTGGGCGGAGGATTTCGAGAAGCAGTGTAATTAGCCTTCATCCTCCTCAGGTTTGATCACTAGCGCAATCGGCACAGCTTTTATTATCGATACCATTCCTTCGCCAGAAACGGAGGTTCTTCGTGAGATAAGCTATCTTAAACGACATAAAGCTGCCGGACCGCATGGGTTACCTCCGTCTATTTTCAAAGACGGGGGCTCGGCACTTTTACTGGAGTTGACGAAACTCCTCGCTTTGGTATGGAAGGAAAAAAGTTCCAAAGAGTTGGTGTGAATCGGTGATCGTACCGGTTTATAAGAAAGGCGACAGACCCTCCTGTGAAAACCACACGTGAGTAAGTCTGGTTAGCATCGCATCCAAACTGTTTGCTGGTATTATTCTCCACCGCTCATCTAACGCTCGAGAACAGTGCTCGCGCGAAGCTGGGTTCAGACCTGGTCGAGGTTGTATTCGTCACATCTTCACTCTACAACAAATTTTAGAACACAGACACACCTTCCGTCAGCTCACTAACTCCGTTTTTTTATCTTAAAGCGGCTTTCGACTCAGTTGACCGCACAGTTCTCCGGCACTGCATCTTGTTGAAAGGTGTACCAGAGAAAATCATTTTCATCGTAAAACCCCGCTTATGGTAGAAGTTCGTACTTGTCAGAGACAATCTGTGGTCAGAGCACATCTGAATGGGACGATCGACGTTATCGGTACGATTAGTCGGCATAGCAAGTGGGCCCCCGATGTGTCTTTCGGAATCCCCCAAACGACCAACTTGGGCGTTGAAATCCCCAGCAATGACCACCACACCTGTTGAACGAACGCTTCGAAGCAGCTGAGGCAAATCTTGATAGAATTCGTCGTTGGTTTCACAGGAACCGCAGTCAGTGGACGCATACATAGACACGACGAGCAAGCATCGACGCTTCGGTTTGTATCTGTTGACATGCACAGAACCGTCCAACCGAATTGCGCACGAACGACTGCTGACTGGAATCCAGTCTGGCAGTGCACGCTCAGCTCTCATACTCAAAGCAGTCCCAACACTGGCCTGATCTGAGCACTAGAAACCGGATCACCCGACATTCGAAGAGTGAAGCGAGAGACTGAGGTTGTACCCGGGATCCGAAGACTGGTCGAAGAAGTGGAGTCTTGTATGCACGTTTCGGAGAAACAGCATAAATCTATTTTGAAAGTTGGTAGAGTTCTAGGGAGGGCGGCCTGTTGCCCTATGAGACATAGTACGCGGACGTTGGAGGCAGACAAGTGAAGTGAAAATTTAGGCTTAAGGAGTGCATTCGATTTATGCCTAACTGCTGAACTACTACTTTCTTCAGAGCCGCAGTCACCCGTAGCGTTTTGTATCTATCTTGAATTAAGGGAGGAAAAGTTGGTAAGGTCCTCTGCACGAAAGATGCTGAAGGTTTCCGGGCAAAGCATACTTCGCGGTTGCTCACACCGCAGAAAGGGTTTTTCTTTAGGAGCCCTAACCGGAGCCTTGGACTCAAAAGTTTGGTCCTCAAGGCAGTGGGGCGTTAATCCAGCGCGGGAACGTGACCGAAGAACCGAAGGAACTTCTTCTGGTCTGTCACGTGAGACACGTTGCAAGGGTTCTGCTTCGTCTTCGCTGATGCTTCGTTATTGGTCCTTTGTTCGGATTCAGTCCCCGGCCCGGTGCACCCAATGGAGGAAGCAGGGTGTGGACGGAGTAGCTTCCTTTGGGCCGGGGGCTGCCCAATAAAGTGCGATGACTTCTTCGACCGTCGAGAGGAACCCCAGGTACTTCACTCCTACGTCCACCTAGTGGAGGTTTTAAGATCGGTAAACTGTTTCTCTCCGTGTTTATTCGTTGGAGTGTTCTATCCAGGGGCACGGTGGTTAGAACCAGATGTTGCTCATCAGCTGGTTCTGAGACTGGACTTCATCCGGACTCTACCCATTGACCTGTCAGGTATGATCGCATCTCGGATCTAAAGAAGTCCTTCTGCATATCCCTCTGAGTCATGGGGGCACACAAGCCATCGCGCCTCGCCTAGGTGCAATCTCGTCGTGATGGATTACTACCATTGATAGTGAACCCAGGCTAAAGCGCAGCGCGAGGCCGAAACTGCTGCCGGCTACTCACGTAAAAGTCATATGATGGGAATGAATTTCTCTGACGCATGCTTGGGAAAGAGCCATCGCCAAAGAACTGTGGAGCTGACTGAATTGAAAACCGATCTGAGGTCAAGAGGAACATGATACGCTCGTGGAAGACGTCTGTTTCGTTTCATCAGTGTCCCAAAGTAGAGATCTACTTTCAGGTCGTTAGCCGACCGGTGGGTTGCCACTTTAGTTTTCTTTCTGTTAACATTACTACCACAGATCCTGCCCTCATGAACTTCCTCAAGTGGACCTAATTTCCTTGATTCCTAAGTGTCTATCCAGTGTGCAAGTACTGAGCCATGATAAGCGTCTGTTTCAACCCGTCACATTGTCAGATTTGGATTCTCGTTTTTCCTGAGAACCGCGGAAATGTGCAACAGCATTCCGCTTTTCTATGATCTTCAAGCATTGAATCAATAAGTCCGTTTCTATATAAATGTATCATCCATCCGCTTCAAGTGCAGCTATGTGGTCTGCGGAATGTAGACGCTCCATTGTAACTCACGTTCATGTAAATGGGAAATAAAATAAGCCAAAAAGCGTCTAGCTTACTTCAGAGCGCTGGCAAATGGTGCACATAAAAAAGGGAAAAACTAGCTACTTAATCATGCATAGAACTCACCGGAGAACAGACTCAACGAATACACGCAATGCCTTCGTATGTATCATGGCCGAAAATGCTTCACCGAAATTAACTTTGAGCCATCGAAACAGAGGAGCCTTAAAACAAGAGAATTTTTATTCATGACTCCAAAAGCTAATAAGAAAATCAATTGTGTTACAATGAACGGTTTGTTTTCATAATAATTTCACGTTTAAATACGTTGTTTTAGCATATGCTCTGGCAATATCGATCGGTTTTGTGCTCATCAGTTGCTCGCCTGATCGATCAAATAATTCGCATCTAGATGCTTCGAGTCCGTTTTATCACTTTTGTTTAGTTGGAATAAACATATAACCCGAATCTTCTGAATGGCCGTGCATTCTGTCGCTGGAGCCGCTCGTCTACTCCCACTTCCTATCACCGCTTCGTGCAAACCGGGAACAAGTGTTTGCCCACCTAACACAGCCAAAGAACCCTTCGTCTGCTACGAAGCCAAAGGCTTAGTCTCATCCGCCATCGGTAGTCGTGCACTCTAGTCCCTTGCAAAAGCGATTCCTGGAATTTATGCCTTCTCAATTTTCCTTCCATCTGTGATTCCTCAGTTCGTGTCTGCGAACCACAGGAGAGATGAAGTTTTTTTCACCGGTCTGCCCCTTATTCCATTTCATCTAATTGCTCTTTTGCTCTAGCTTCTTCCCCTTACTATAATCACCCCTTTCTACCCTGTGTTACAACCAAAAAGTACGGTAAAAACTGCGCACTCTGAACGTATAAAAATCAACCCATCTGGACGGTATTCCACATATCGTCCTTAAAATGTGCCCCGGAACCGGCTCATCTGTTGCGTCATCCTTTCTGTCTCTCGCTCCACCGTGCTGCGTTTTCAATCTCTTGGAAACGTTGTGATTTCTCCTATTGCCAAACGCGGCAACTTATCAAATCCCAACAACTATCACTTAATATTCCTCGCATCTGTTGCTTCCAGTTTTCGAAACCATCACTTCCGACCAGTTACGCATATTCCTCAAACAAGGACTACCGAGCGATCACCAAGACGAGTTCCAACCCCGTCTTTTCACGGATAACCTCCACGTGCTCGTCTCACACCCCTGGTCAGCTACACTCGATAACTTTGAAGAACCAAACTTGATCTCGCTTAAAATTTCAAAGGTCTTCGATCAAGTCTGACACGGCTACTCGTGAATTTTCCAATGTCCGAGCTCCTGCCGGCTCTCGTATCGTGGGCATCAGGTTTCCGCAGTAAGCGGACCATTTCCATTCGAGTCGATGGGGTTTCATCCCAGCCGTTCCTTGTGAATGCTAGCGTTCCCCAAGGTCCCATACTTGGGACCACCCTTTTTTTCTATTCGTGAGTGAACTTTCGTCCAAGACCACCAACCCAATCCACGCTTTTGCCAATGTTCATTTTCTTACTCAACCTCCCGCCATGCCACCACCAATATTAATCGCGATCGTAGTTTTCGGTGTCCATGGACTCCGACCTCGAACACATCTCCACTTTCGAAAATGTTCTAGTTAAAAAGCTAAGATAAACGCAACCGGACATTATCAACCAGCACTGGTTGCTAATTACGAATGCTTTGTATTTTGCTGGGAAAGTGAGTTGTGGCCTGACTCGTCATGTCGTTACACCCTGGGTTTCTACTGTCTCTACGCCTACTTAATGCACACCTGTCCATCCCGCCTGGTAGTGAACATAATGAAAAACGGCTCACAACGAGACGTGAACTCAACGCAAGTCTTCATAGGGACCGTAAAATCTGGCGGTGCCAAAAAACACCAGGGATGGAACATGTTCTCGCTGTGGGAAGTTCCCGCAAACTATTTCAGCCTGTCCGAGTCACCGGTAGGTAGTCATTGGGTGTGAGCGAAACGATCTGTGAAGCTAACGGCTCGCCCATCCACAGTCCGCAGTCACGTCTTGTACGCTGGGTGGAACACTTTAAAGCATGGTTTGGCTGGCCTCCAGCGTCAGCCTTTCTCATAGCTGGTCCGGCACATGTCGCGTGATTTGTTTCGACATATCCACCTTGTGAGAAGGAGATCCGCAAGAAAATTCAAGCCCTAGGACGTCATAAAGCGCCGGGCTCTGGCGGCCTTTACCCAGCCCTACTTGAAGATGTTGGAATGGAGCTTGTTAGAGACCTTCAAGCTTTGTTCTTCAAGGTCTGACACTCCGAGAAAGTTACGTTCTTGTGGGGGGAATCGATCGTTGTCCCCATCTTCAAGAAGGGCTCACGCATTGACTGTGCCAATCAGAGGAGTATAAGCCTAAT
Organism: Fasciola hepatica; assembly: GCA_948099385.1. NCBI lineage: Eukaryota > Metazoa > Platyhelminthes > Trematoda > Plagiorchiida > Fasciolidae > Fasciola > Fasciola hepatica. The sequence continues at coordinate 5,255,809 of CANUEZ040000053.1, forward strand.
CCCGATAGCGTCTAAGTTGCTAGCGTCTGTCATTCGTCGCAGGTTATACAACACGCTGATGAGCAAACTCGTGATGAACAGGCTGGGTTTCGTACCGGTCGTTGATACATCAGTCAAATTTTCACCCTCCGGCAGCTGTTAGAGGACCGTCACGCCTTACAAAGACCAATGATTGTTGTGTTTCTAGACATTCGTGCGGTCTTTGACTCTGTCGATAGGTCTGCATTGTGGAACTGTTTGTTACGGAACAGTGTACCTGGGAAGTGTGTCGGTTCTCAAAGAATTGAACCGTCATAACTCAGGTCGGGTTTGGGCTCATGGCCAACTTTCGCCACCCTTTGCCGTCTCCAGTGGAGTACGACAAAGCTGCTTTGTATCCCCGTTTCTTTTCAATTCTGCTACGTAGGATGTTCTACAGAACGCATTGTCTGGCCTTCCAAACGGTGGGGTTGAACTCCTCCCAGGGAACATCCTTTGACCTAGAGTACGTCGATGATATCGCCTTGTTGTGCGACAGTGCACTGGCAATTCAACACGCACTGAATCGCTTGGCGATTGAGGTATCCCGATATGGTATGTAATTTGCGTCTTCAAAGTGCTAGGTATCTGTTTAAGACTGGCAGGAGCCTGTGCCTGCACTCACTCTTGGTGGTAATCGATTAGAGATAGTCAATGGCTTTAGGTACCTAGGGAGCTTGATCACAGCTAGCGGTGGTGTTGGGGAGAGCATATCACGAATTGCGAGAGCCAGAGCAGCTTCCGAGAACCTGCCTCATCTGTGGCGTCGCCACACTTCGTAGCGTTCTTCTTTACGGTTGCGGGACCTGACTCCTCTGTGGTGACGATGCTCGGCGGTTTCCCGTAACCGACCACCGGTGTCTTCGAAACATAGTTCGTGTCTGGTGGGAAAATCGGGTCAGCAATGACGAGGTTTGCCGTCGTGTGTTCAGCGCTGATAGTCGCCTCTTGACGGAGATAATCGCTCCTCACCGCCTCCGATGGGTCGGGCATGTTTTGCGTATGCCTGCTCATCGTTTACCTTTACGTGCCGTCTTTGCGCGCGTTGCGTAAGGCTGGAAGAAACGGCGTGGCGATCAGGCTATGACTTGGCACAGGGGCATAAAGAAGTTAGCTTCGGCTTCGGCTGGCGCTTCCCACCTTTTTGGTTAGGGCCCAAGAGATGAGGTTTGCCGTTGGTCAGAGACACGGAGATATGGCTCAACACCGAATCCGGTGGCGCGAATGCTGTATGGCCTGTCTGTAAACTTCCCGTTCCCCATACGGAATTGGGAAAGAGAAAAAATCCACAAAACGTGTACGGTGAAAGCATTGAAAAAAATGCTTTAATTTTAATTTTTCTGTTATTGTTGCGTTGGCACCATGCTTGTTTTAATATATATATATATATATATATATATATATATATATATATATATATATATATATATATATATATAGTGGCGATTGTGATGGTGCTTTCTGTCGAATCAGAATGACTGATCGATGTGCGTTTGTACAGTTAGATTGTGTGTTCCGTGTGTTGGCCACTAGGGCGCTCTTTCCTATTCCCTCCCGTGTAGGTCCACTCCCTGTCCATCTTGTATATTCATACTTTCTAATTGAATGTGCATTATGGTGAGTAAGGCAGTGCTCAGTGGAGCTTGCCCTACTTTTTAATGCTGTACGACGATGATGAGCATAGATCGGTGTCTGTAGATTCCAGATATAATGAGGCATAGAAATGCTTTAGACGCCTGTTGATTCTGATCCTGCGAAATGACCGGTAGCAGTGATGGATTACAAAGTGTAAGAAGATGGAAAAGGCTGTGGTGGGAACAACTACGACTTTTTTGTTCACTTAGAAATGCCAGTCCACTCAAGCCGAGCGTTAGCCAACTGATGAAAGAGGCGAATGGCTCGCTTATTAAGACTCGGGAGGGTCGTCTAGATCGTTGGGCGGAACATCTCGAGAAACAGTCTAACTAACCCTTGTCCAAAACAATCGTGCTAAATAGCTCAGTAGGTGGAGTTATGGATGTAGATGGGAATCTGCCGTCAGAAGCGAAGTTCCTCGTGTGATAAGCTGTCTCAAAAGAGAGCGCTGCTGGATCGGATGGGTTCCCTACGTATGTTTTCGGAAACGATCACTCAGCATTGCCAGCAGAGTTGACGAAGCTCAGTTTGGTATCGGAGAGGGGATAAGTGGAGCCATGCATGGTGCCTAAACCACCAATAAACGAAATGGTAACGAAGACGGGAAAGTGAATGAAATCGAATGCATTTCTGAAGTTTTCCTCGATATTCACCGGGCGCGAGTTTCATAAGTGAGCCATTTGCACCATTGATTTCCGTTCTGAGCGGTTTTCCCCCAACATCTCTAACGAAGGACAATCCTGGACCCTTCGGGCCCACCCAGGAAGTCGGGTCACACTAGCCTAGGTCGGCGCTGATGTCAACTTCTTCACACTCCTACGCCAAAACAGTCTGCCATCACGTCGCTTTCTCCATCCGTACCTGAGAAGTGCAAATAGCGCACGGAATGGTAGACGGCGAGTAGGCATGTGCAAGACGTGTCCAAGCCACCAGAGCGGTGAAGAGTGATTACTTTTGTCAGACAGCGGCTATCCACACCCAACACACGACAACGAATTTCGTCGTTGCTCAAACGATGTGGCCTCCAAATGCGAGGAATGCTTTGGAGACATCAGTGATCGAGTAGGAAGGTCACCGAGCATCACCAGAACTAAATTCCTAGTCTTAATTAAATTGTGGCTTCTAACAAGAAAGTGGTAAAATGAAATCGCCGAATTTCCCAATGGTCTTGCTACTGTAGGATTTTGTAACAAATGAGTAGATTTGTTCGCGTCCGAAAGATGTACAACCTCGTGCGCGACGACCTGGCGCATTATGCTGCAGTAAGTTTTCCTAGAATAATTGTTCTGATGGCCCGGGAACATTTATTTTTTAAGGCCTGTGAATTTTATAGGGGCTCTCGAAACCGCCAATCTTGAAGAAACTTTCCAGTGATTTTGAGGCCGCATAACACCACGCCAGTTGATATGAGCTGCAGTACACCACAACCAACCTTGCTGGTGGAGTGTTGCTGGTTATACCATGAAAACTGCAGAATCAACAGGTCTCGAAATACAAAAGTTCCCAGTCCATCAGAAAAGGAAGTCATTTAACGAAAACTATCTTACCATAGAATGATGCTTCAGGTCGTCTCACATGAAGCTGCACCTCTCAGACACATTTATCCCTGTTATAAAATTTCACAGTAGCAAAACTATTGGGAAATTAGTTTATTATCGAGTTTCCTGCTAAATTTCACGACTTGAATAAGGTTAGGAATCTTTCCTTGAGTGTAGGGAAGAAGTTATTACAAGTTTCCCATGCAACTAGGAGAATTTTACGGATGTCTGTTGAGAAGCAATTATTCAGAAAAACCCTGATGTCTCAGAAATTTCAAGAACACGTAAGAGGTTGTCATTTCGATTTGGGCATCATTTCTTAAAAGCTGGACGCGCAAATGAATTTCGAACAAACACGTCTGACTTTTCTTGTCTATTTATTATGTTTGGATGTAGTCATTTGTTCTGTTACCCATAGCTACTTTGTTACTCTTATTTAAGTGAAATGGATGGAACTACTTTCAAGCGTATATTACGCTGTAGGGATAAGCTTGTCGTGAAGTGTGGTATAGTTTTTTTTAAACCAGCCCAATGAATACCGAAAATATGCTACTTGAGGAAATTGGCTAACACCACTCTCGTTTGTCTTTCAAACCTGGATTGATAGTTTTCCACTTTGTGTGTTTATCTTTACGTGCCCTCTTTGCGCGTGTTGCGTAAGGCTGGAAGAAACGGCGTGGCGATCAGGCTATGACTTGGCACAGGGGCATAAAGAAGTTAGCTTCGGCTTCGGCTGGCGCTTCCCACCTTTTTGGTTAGGGCCCAAGAGATGAAAATTGCCGTTGGTCAGAGACACGAAGATATGGCTCAACATCGAATCCGGTGGCGCGAATGCTGTATGGCCTGTCTGTAAACTTCCCGTTACCCATACGGAATTGGGAAAGAGAAAAAATCCACAAAACGTGTACGGTGAAAGCATTGAAAAAAATGCTTTAATTTTAATTTTTCTGTTATTGTTGCGTTGGCACCATGCTTGTTTTAATATATATATATATATATATCACGTGAAACGCCAATGGCACGGACCACACACTGGTACGCGCTCGTCTCATTGCACAGCAGATACTTCGAAGCTAACAACCCCGAACAAAGCGATTTCATCCAGACTAGCTGAGATCGAGGAGGATGGTAGAGTGAATGGGTAATGGACGGCGTTCAAATAAACCCTCGCCAGCGTCTCCCGTGAATAGCTAGGCAAAATGAAATAGTACAGGAAAGACTGGATCGCTGCGGAAATCCTCAACCTACTTTACTTTTACTTTTACGCGACTATCTCCTGCGAGAGGATAAGTCGGCTCCATGGATATCACGAACCATTGCTGACCACGCGCGGCGGTCGGAGGCGAGCTCCGTACAGATCTTGATCCAGTCCTTTCTCCATCGCCGGGCTCCATAGACTGACCGAAGGCCTAGAAGCTCTACGTCTTTCTCGATTGTACTGGTCCACGTTTTGAACTGCCCACCAAGGCGACAACGCCAACCAGGGCAGGCAGTGGGGCAGAGTGTTTGCTTGGTTTGCTCCGACTCGGGTCGCCGAAGCGTATGGCCGAACCACTGAAGTCGTCGACGTTGGAGGAGGACGGGGAGAGCATCGATATCACAGCATCGTCTCCTTACCTCGTCGTTGGACACCCTGTCGCGCCACTTGACTTTGAGGATTTGCCGCAGGCACCAGTGGTCGAAAACCTCCAGCCTTCTGGTATCCTCAGCTCGTAGTGGCCAGGTTTCGCAGCCATAGATGAGTACGGGCCGGATAGCAGCACGGTAAACACGAGTTTTGGTTCTTAAGCTGATTTCACTGCGAGTCCACAGCGTTCGTCTTAGCTGAAGAAAGGCTCTCCTGGCGCTCTCGATCCGTAATACTACTTCATCTTTTGCCTGGCCGTCCGGAAGCAGAGTTGAGCCTAGGTATTTGAATGAAGGGACGTATTCGACTGGTTGGTCATTCATCGACAGTTGTTGAATTGTCGGGCCCAGATGGGTTGTGAAAGCCTTTGTTTTGGTCGAGTTTACTTCAAGTCCGATGGACCTCGCGAAGGAATTGATTCGGTCGAGGATTGGTTGAAGCGTAACGGGGGAGTCTCCAAGCACGACAATATCATCCGCGAACTCCAGGTCCGAGATGTATATTTCCTGGCTAAGCTGAACGCCACGGTAGTTGTGTAATGCCTGTCGCATTGTCCAACCGATGGCGTAGTTGAACAGCACCGGTGAGAGGGGACAGCCCTGCCTAACTCCGGTAGTGAGTGTGAACTCGCGGGACTCTTCACCGTACATACGAACCCTAGCACCGGTTGTCGAGTAGTATCCCCTTAACAGCCTTAAAAGCTTATCGGGCATTCCATCGGATTGGATTATGGTCCAAAGAGACTCGCGGTTCACCGAATCAAAAGCTGCCCGGAAGTCGATGAAACAAGCTACCGTCGGCTGCTGGAACTTATAGCGGTGCTCCAGTATTCGGCGCAGTGTGAAGATTTGATCCACACAGCCTCTGCCACGGCGGAAACCCCCTTGGTTCGGGCGAGTGCGTTGGTCTCTTGCCTCAAAACGGGTTAGTAACAACGAACCAAAGATCTTTGCGGCCACATCGATCAGGCTGATCCCTCGGTGGTTCTCGCATGCCGATTTATCACCTTTCTTCGGAATGGGCAGCAGTATGGACATTTCCCAGTCCGGTGGAAATGCTTCCGCTCTCCAAATGGAACCAAAAGTGTACACAACCTGTCAATCAATGACGATGAACATACTTTATACACTTCTGGAGGGATGCCATCTTCCCCAGCAGCTTTTCTGTCTTTCAGTTTGTTTGTCATCTCCGTGATTTCCGCGGTGTTTGGCGGGTCACAGTTGCTTTCGTACTGGGCTGGAGGGGTTGATATTGGTTGGTCCGTCCGGTGGTCTGCAGGCCGGTTGAGCAGTTGACTAAAGTATTCCACCCATCGGTCCATTTTCTTGCTCTGTTCAGATATTAAGTTTCCTGCCGTGTCACGAAGAAGGGAATCTTGCTTACAAAACCTATTAGAGGCGCTGCGAATAAGGCGGAACAGTTTACCGAAGTCACCAATTCCGGACGCGGTCTCCATTTTTTCGGCTATTTCTATCCAGTATCTTAAGCGATCAGCCTTGGCGGAGCGTGTGGCCTCTCGTTGCAGTCTGCGGCGTTCGTTACTACCTGCCAGTCGCGCTTCGTGTGCTCTGGTTGACAGCTGGAGCGTGCTCTCCGAGATCCAATCCTTTGTCCGCCTTTTCGTTCTCCCGAGTACTGTCCAAGAAGCTTCCTTGATTGTCGTCATCATTCGAGTCCACTGCCCTCCCACAGAAACTTTATCTGCCTGTGCATTGGTTGCGCTGGTTAGTCGGGTTGTGATTGCTCGTGACAACGCTTCTCGCTTCTCTGGATTTCCTAGGGCAGCAACGTTTATCCGAGAGGGTGCAGACACTTTAGCACGTGTGGACAGATGAACTTTGAAGCATGAGCGTAGGAGGACATGGTCGGTGCCGTTTGTGTTGCCCGTTTTTGCACCTCGGTACGCTCGGCAATCCTCCACAGACGAGGCCCAACGGGCTCTCACCAGGATGTGGTCGAGTTGGTGTGCAGTGCGACCATCATTGGAGTACCATGTGAGTAGATGCTTCTTGGGGTGTTGAAATCGAGTGCTGCAGACAACCATTCTGTTGATATCGGCTAAACCAATCAGTCGGCCACCGTTCTCGCAGCGTTGACCAAGGCCGAATCTCCCGAAAATATGGCGAGTAGATTCGTCGGCCGTACCTGTGCGAGCGTTCCAATCTCCTGCGATGAAAAGTACATCGCGCCTCGAAACCCGGTTGATTACCTCCTGCAAATTAGTGTAAAATTCATCTTTGGTTTCGTCATCAGCTGAATTGGTTGGAGCATAGATCGCGATCACCGTCAAGTCGTGCGGGGAGCCTTTAAAACGTGCCAAGGCGAGTCTGGATGAGACGGGTTCCCAAGAGATCATTGCATCATTAGCTTCTTTGTTCAGAGCAAACGCGACACCGTAGAGACCGGAGTTGTCTTTCGGGCCACTGTGATAGAGCCGGTAGGATGTATCCACACCCGGGACCTTTATTTGTCGGCTACCTGAGTTGGGCAGGCGGACTTCCGAGAGGCAAGCAATATCTACGTCATAGTCGTGTAGAGTTCGCATTGTGATGCACTGACTGCCGACCTCTAGAAACGTCCTGACATTCCAACAGGCTATGTGTGTTCTTTTTCTGCAGCGAATAATCCCAGCTTGTTGTCTTATCACCTCGACCGCCGGGACACTAGGCGAGTCGCTTACCGGGGACGCCGTAGCATGATGAGCGCTTGAGGTTTCGTGAATAATCATAGAGTCGCGGGAGTAGAGTACGAAACGGTGTCCCCAGCACCGTTCGGCCTTTTTGTTCGAGGTTGCACCTCTAGCCCTTGCACACCCAAGTGCAGACTGCAAGGCAGCAGGGTGTTTCCAGAGGAGCCGGTGACCTGCTGTACGGTTCGTTCGCCTCCTCTGGGATGCCGGATCAGGCAGTTGAACAGGTCTCCTTTGTGGCCGTTGGATCAGTAGATCTCGTCCGCCCATTCAGAAGGATCTGTCTTCACATGCCGAACACCGTCTCGCCGAAGTTTTTTAGACCTCGGTAACCCTCAACCTGGTTTAGCCCGCCTGTCGAGCGGTTTTCCGGGGTGTGGCCGCTGATGCATGCTCCAGCTTCGTGGAGCCACAGGTAAGAGCTGGGTGAATGATGGAGACCAAAGAGATAGAGGATGCCCCAAGGGACAAGACAGTCAACCAACTCAGAAGTGCTACTCCTCTCAGACACCCCACCTCAACCGCTGCGCTAAGACTAGGGACACGAGACTTCGATGGTGGTAAACGGTTTTGCAGTCGCCCGAGGTGGTACCACGGCCTTTCCCATGGAAGCCTCGTGTGGGTCGACACTCCAAGTTTCACAAAAAAATTATGAAATGCACAACTCAAAGAAAATCATCGCTCATGTCTACTCAGCATTCACAACAAGAAAAACCTCTAGCTCTCATCAACATTTGCGGTCTTAACCACAATATTGATTCTGTGCATCTTTTCCTCCAATCTTCTTGTCCCCATGTCTTATTCTTAACTGAGACGCAAATCTCTCCCACGTCGGATACTATTCATCTCCAGTTTCCGAACTACTTCTCCCATTCCCCATTTTTATTTAAAGCTGGCGTCTGTGCCTACACCCACCAGTCAGTCGTTACCTCCCGTATCCCAACCGCGAGTTCCAGCTGATGTGGCTGGAACTCCGGTTCCCTTCCTTTAACCATTACTTCTGTACCGTTTATCGCTCTCCCAACGAGGACGATCACTCAGTTTTTGACTTATTGTCTTTTGGCATTGAGAACTCGTTCGCATCAGACCCCAATTGCCGAATTACCATCCTTTGCGACTTTGATGACCACAATAAGAACTGGCCTTTGCATTCTTCTGAGACTATGGCTGTGGGATGCGAAGCCGAAGTTTTCGTTTTGGTCAGCAATCTAAGTCAACTCGTTGACTTCCCTACATGCATTCCCGATCGGGCTGGCGACCGTGCACATGCTCATGATCTTTTCACTTCGTTTCCCTCCTCATTCTTCGATATTGCTTCCCTTCTTCCACTTGGCTTAGACCACCATAATATCTCCTTCTCCATCACCTTTTCTAGCCCCGTTCCTACGTGCAACTCCAGACGAACGTTCTGGCGCTACGATTCAGCCAACCGGGATGGCTTTCGTGATTTTCGGGTCTCCTATCCCTGGGGTGACTGGTGCTTCGCTTTTGATGTTTCTTCCCCCGTTTCAAACCTTGCTGAGACTGTTCTCTCTTTTTTCTATTCCACATTTTTCCAAACCCCGCAGAGAACGTTCTCCTGAGTGATTTACTCACGCCTGCAATCGCGCCGTGCGTATTGGAGAACTAGGCATTCAGACTGTGGTGACGCTCCGATATTCTTTTATCGCGTAGTCTCTTTGCGCAGACCAGAAATAAATGCTCGCTTTCTATTCAGAAAGCCAGTGGTCGTTCTATTCGCTACAAAGCCCAATGTCTAGCTCTTTCTGTTACTGGTAGCTGATCATTTTGGTCTCCCGTCAAAGCCGTTTGCCGTAATTTTCGCCCCTCCAATTTTCCTCCCATTTCTAACTCATCTGGCTCGTCTGTGAACCCCATGAGAAAGTCGAGGTTTTTTCTTACCGGTTTGCTTCTAATTCCACTTTACCCAACTCATCTATTTATTTACCTCCAGCCGCCCTTACTAGCTGCCCTTTAATTCGCCTTATCACAAGAAACATCCACCAGACCTCACAATCACTCGACCAAAATAAACCACCTGATCCGGACGGTATTCTACCCATCGTCCTGAAAGTGTGCCCCAGAGTTAGCACCAATTTTACGTCGACTTTTTTGCTTTCTTCTCCAGTCTGGTACGTTTCCCACCCGGTGGAAAGAAGCCGTTATTTTTCCTATTCTCAACACGGCGATTCCTCCGACCCGAACAACTACTGTCCTATTTCCCTAACTTCTGTAATTTCGAAAGTCATGGAGACCATAATTCCCGACCAGTCGCGCCCGTTCCTCGAACGTGGACTGTTAATCAATCGTCAATAACGGGTCCACCCTGGTCGTTCCACTGGAAATCTACTAGCCATGGCCTCGCACTCCTGGTCAGCGGCACTTCATAACCACAGAGAAACACACTTGGCCTCAGTAGACATATCGAAGGCTTCTGACCGTATCTGACACAAAGGTTTACTGTCGATGGATAGAGGCCAGACGAAGTCCTGTCTTAGAACCAGCTGATGGGCAACATCTGGTTCTAACCACCGTGCCCCTGGATAGAACACTCCAACGAATAAACACGGAGAGAAACAGTTTACCGATCTTACAACCTCCACTAGATGGACGTAGGAGTGAAGTACCTGGGGTTCCTCTCGACGGTCGAAGAAGTCATCGCACTTTATTGGGCAGCTATCACCCGCCTCAGCTGGGCAGCCCCCGGCCCAAAGGAAGCTACTCCGTCCACACCCTGCTTCCTCCATTGGGTGCACCGGGCCGGGGACTGAATCCGAACAAAGGACTAATAACGAAGCATCAGCGAAGACGAAGCAGAACCCTTGCAACGTGTCTCACGTGACAGACCAGAAGAAGTTCCTTCGGTTCTTCGGTCACGTTCCCGCGCTGGATTAACGCCCCACTGCCTTGAGGACCAAACTTTTGAGTCCAAGGCTCCGGTTAGGGCTCCTAAAGAAAAACCCTTTCTGCGGTGTGAGCAACCGCGAAGTATGACGTGCCCAAAAATCCCTAGCGATCAATCGGGAAACATTACCTGCTTTCCGTTCTTTACGTTCCAATTCTAAATGCGTACGAGTAGTTATAATGAGTCGTGACTGTGAACTTGTATTTCTCGGAAAGGGTAGCAAATTAGAGACGGGGAAGAGAAGAGAACCCATTCTCCCATAAAACATTTTCTTCACTTTGCTGCTATCGACGTCCGCACACTTTGCCAAACGGGGCAACGGGCTGCTCTAGCTAGAACTCTTGAAACCTTTACCAAAGACGTGTGTTGTCCCCGAAACACACATACAAGACCCAGCTTCAGTGTTAACACTTCGCTCCCCAGATATATGGTGGGCTTCTCGTTTCACTCTTCGCGTGTTGGGTGATTCGGTGTCTAGTGCTCGGTGGTCGGGCTGGTGTTGGCATCGCTGTGAGCGTGAAGGCTGAGAGTGCACTCCTCGACTGAACCCCAGTTAGCAGCCGTCGGTGTCCAGCTCGGTTTTACTCGTTCTGTGCATATCAACAGTACTAAACTGAAGCGCCGATGCCTGTTTGTGGTTTCTGTGTATGCCCCAACTGACTGTAGCTCTCCTGAGGCTAAAGACGAAGTCTCAGTGTCAGTTCGTTCACCCATCAACCCCGCACTTTTAGGCTCTGGCCTCGGTTGCAACCTTCCAGCATCGGCGAGTAAAGACAGAAAAGAGAAGAAGCACGGTGATGAAGATTCAAAAAAGTCAAAGTATCAAGCGGAAATCAAGAGGACAAGGAAAGAGTCCGAATGCAACCACGCCACTGACCGCAACACCCAGCCATATCACCTAATTCCTCCAATCATTTGGTAGGTGGATCACGTGGACCCCAACCTGGAAGTCTAACACGTACTACCTGGCCAAGTTCACTGGTCAGGGTTTTCATACTTTTTTGCCATGTCATGGACAGACCACCTCGACTCACCTTTCAATCACCACTTGCCCCAGAGAACAGCGTACGCCGAGAGAGCCTATCGGTGGGCATGGGTAACACATGTCCGAACCATCTTTACCTGTTTAGATTTAGTACTTGATCCATAGACTGGCCTCTGGTTCCGAACACCCTACGCCCAACCTCAGTATTGCTGATATGGTTCCCACCATATTCGGGCAATGCTACGGAGGCATCGGTGTTCGAACACCGACAGTCTTCATCCATCTTCTACTCTCAACGGTCATGCTTCTGAGCCATATAAAAGAAGGGACCTAACCGACGCATTGTACACTCTAACTTCAACAGACAATCGGACATCAAGCCGACGCCACAGATGACGGAGGTTGGCAAAAGCCAAACGCGCCTCCTGTGTACACGATGACACTTCATCCGATATCTGTCAGTTTACCTAGTGAGATGTAACTGCCCAGATAAAAAAATCCATCCACTTCAGCTTGAGTTTACTCTCACAAACCAAGGTTTGGTATTGAGCCAACCCAGTTCTGCAGCAGCATTTCACACTTCGAAGGTGCACAACGCATTCCAAACATTGATACGCTGTGATTAAGGCTATCTAAGAGAGCTTGCAATTTACGTGGTTCCTCACTCAGAAGAACAATATCGTCCACATATTCTAAGTCAGACAGTTTATTGCCTGAGCAAAGATCGACAACGCTTTTCTCACAATATGATAGGGCTATCTCAAGAATTAATTCAATCACAAATCTGAAGAGGAAGGGTGAAAGAGGGCAACCCTGACAAAAACCACTTTCCGCGGTGACCTCGGGGGAAAAATCGCCGTAAGCACGAACTCGACCTCGGCTGTTCGCACAAAAGCAATGAAAAATATATATACTTCTCTGACACACCCTTCGATGAGGCAGCGCCAGAGAACTGTGTGGTCGACTGAGTCGAACGCCGCTTTCAGATCAAGAAAGAGATTGTGGACCTACGGAAGATGTGTCTGTGTCCTAGGGTTTGCCGAAGAGTAAAGATATGGCCGACACAACCCCGCCTGGGTCTGAAATCGGTTTGATTCTCAAGCGTACAACTTTCGCGGACGCTGGATACTTTGTGGAGAATAATCTCGGTGAGCTGTTTGGACGCGATACTTACCAACCTAATTCCTCTGTCGTTTTCACAAGAGGATCTGTCATCTTTTTTGTAGATCGGCACAATCACTAACTTACACCATTTCCTGGGAATCTGCTCACTATCCCAAATAATCCGGGGGAGTTTCGTTTACTCCGAGACCAAAGCTTGGCCTCCATCCGTGAAAAAAGATGGAGACAACCCATCCGTTCTTTTTCAAGCAACCTACCTCCCGGATAACATCCATTTCTGACAGAGGAGTTATGTCTACCTGCATTATTTCTCTTGCAGGCATATTCGATTGGTCCACTGTAGAAGTTAGCCAACTGAATTGTTCCCCAAAGTGCTTCACCCACCGCTCCAGATGATGCCTCTGAGAATGAATCAGAGAGTCGTCGGATTCCCCAATTAACTCACTTACACCAGGCTTCCGTGGACCGGTACCTCTAACCAAAAGGAGAAGGTTGCGAGCATTGCCAATAGACCAGGCGTTAGTGAATTGGTCAAAGAGGCGAGCGGCTCAGTGATTTAAACTCAGGAGCGTCGTCTTATTCGCTGGGCGGAGGATTTCGAGAAGCAGTGTAATTAGCCTTCATCCTCCTCAGGTTTGATCACTAGCGCAATCGGCACAGCTTTTATTATCGATACCATTCCTTCGCCAGAAACGGAGGTTCTTCGTGAGATAAGCTATCTTAAACGACATAAAGCTGCCGGACCGCATGGGTTACCTCCGTCTATTTTCAAAGACGGGGGCTCGGCACTTTTACTGGAGTTGACGAAACTCCTCGCTTTGGTATGGAAGGAAAAAGTTCCAAAGAGTTGGTGTGAATCGGTGATCGTACCGGTTTATAAGAAAGGCGACAGAACCTCCTGTGAAAACCACACGTGAGTAAGTCTGGTTAGCATCGCATCCAAACTGTTTGCTGGTATTATTCTCCACCGCTCATCTAACGCTCGAGAACAGTGCTCGCGCGAAGCTGGGTTCAGACCTGGTCGAGGTTGTATTCGTCACATCTTCACTCTACAACAAATTTTAGAACACAGATACACCTTCCGTCAGCTCACTAACTCCGTTTTTTTATCTTAAAGCGGCTTTCGACTCAGTTGACCGCACAGTTCTCCGGCACTGCCTCTTGTTGAAAGGTGTACCAGAGAAAGTCATTTTCATCGTACAATCCCTTTACATTAATAACCAAAGCCCAGTTTGGGCTTGCGGCGCTCTTTTACCGAATTCACCACAAGTGGTGTACGTCACGGTTGCGCCCTCTCCCTTTTTCTCTCTAACTTTGATTGATATGGTCCGAGAGACCTCACTTCTGTCAGGTGAGGATAGCGGCATTGAACTTTTCCCGGGTGGAAAGGTATCAGATCTTAAGTATGCGGACGACATAGTTCTCCTAAGTGAAGATCCACGTTGGTTGCAAGCTTTTCTAGACAACCTGACGGATTGCGTAGCAATGGTCGGTATGTGTTTTGCACCTTCGAAGTGCAAGATGCCCTTGCAGAACTGGGTGGGTCCAACGCCAAATCTTTCAGTGTCTCGGGAGACTATAAACGTAGTGGACAAGTTCTGTTATATGGGTAGCTGCATCTCACCCGGAGATCGGATGTCGGATGAAGTGTCTCCACGTATACAGAAGGCTCGACATGACATCCGTTTATCTATCAAAGACCGAGTATACGCTGCGGCAGTCAGGCCTGTGCTTCTGTATAGTTCGGAGACATGGCCACTGCGGATGGAGAACATACGAAGATTGGCGGTATTTGAACACCGATGTCGTCGTAGTACTGCTTGAATTTGGTGGGAACACCGTATATGCAGTGCGGAGGTTCGGCGGAGAGTCTTAGGTACAAGGATCAAATCATTAGATGAAACACTTAGGCTTACAAGGCTAAGATGGTTGGGACATGTGTTACGCATGTCCCCTGACAGGATCACACGGCGTGCTATGTTTGCTGAGGCGGGTACCAGTTGAAAGATGAGTAAGGGTGGTCAGTCCATGACATGGAAGAAAGGTATGAAAGGCCTAACTAGTGGACTTGGCCATGTAGGGTGTGTTGGGCTTCCTGGGTGGGGTCCGAGACCACTCCCCCACTCAGTGGTTAGATACGTTGGGGGATATGGCTAGATGCCACGACCAGTGGCGCTCTTGCATTCACAAACTTTTTCCATTGACTTAATTCGAATGATGTAGTTCTCCTCTTACTCCTTTCATACTCTTTTCTTCCTCATTATTTCTTTTTGAGGTTGCCGCTAGGAGATAGCAACCAAAGCCACCGCACCCATCGCATGGTTAATGGTTGTCTGAAGAGAACAGAACTTGTCTTGTGGACGTCGAGTTGTCTCAGTAACCGGACCATCTCCGTTCCTGTCCATAGGGCACAATCACAATGTTTTCCCGTGAATGCTGGTGTTCCCCGAGGTTTTGTACTTCTACCCATTCTTTTTCTTCATTTCATTGTTGATCTCTTACCCGCCACTTCCAATCCCATCCATGCTTTTGCCGATGACGCGACCCTTTACTACTCTCCCGTATCTCACATCTCATTACGCCACCGCCAACATCGACCGTGGCCGTCGTACCCTCGTAACACCGCTCAGTTCAGCCTTTAGACAGATCTCCTCTTGGGGCTCTCAAAACCGTGTTCTCTTCAATGCTTCTGAAACATCTCGTTTCTCAATTTCTCTCAAACATCACTTCTTTTCCCCTCACTTAAATTTTGATTCGGTTCCCCTTCGTCCTTCCAACTCGATGCATTTCCTGGGTCTTTCGATTATCTCCTTGCTATCTGGGTCTTCAGACGTATGTTGGCTCGCTTTTCGTGCCGCGCGTGAGATTGGTTTTTTTTCGATCCAGACGTTTCTTTAAACCATCACACTTACCCCCATTGTACAAAGCTCAAATTCGTCCCAAACTTGAATACTGCTGTCACGTGTGGGGTGGAGCTACGACTTCTTTATCTCTTCTCGACCAGGTGATCTGGTAGACGACCGTCTTAACACCCAACTTGCAGTCGCTTGCCCATTGCCGGGTAGCTGCTTCATTGTCCCTATTCTACCGCTGTTCTTTCGGGTTTTGTTCCCCCGAGCCTGCCTCAGCCGTTCTTATTCCCATTACTTTACAATGCAAACCTCGAGCACAGACCGCTAGTCACCTTTATCAGGTTTCTGTCACTTGACATCGGACCCTGATCTTTAAATCTTTCCCCCGGACAGTTAAATCATGGAACACTCATTCCCTTTGTCTTTCCACCCACCCACGATTTTTCTCTCTTCGAAATCGGAATCAATAAAGTAGTTCTGACGTGAACGTTCCCCACAGATTCCTCTTACAGTTCTCGAACTATGGGGTTTACCATTCCTTACTGTGATTCACTTCGTATGTAATAGAGAGATTATTTGCTACAAAACGATGAAAGTCACATTTTAGGCAGCTCTTGAGAGCGGCATACCGAACACCAAACGATTACATATAGTTTTGAATGATGGGACAGTCCCCTAGGATTGCTTTGTTACACAAGGTGTGCTTTTCATGCATGCAGAATTACGTTATTTTCGCTACATGCTTCCGTGTGAGTTCGACGGAAGTGATGTGCACCATTGCTTGAAAAGCCCACTGTAAACCAGTAAACCGGTAACCCGGATCAGGCCTGGAATGTAGCACCACATAGGGTCCTAACGAGTCAGCCGTGATTACGAGCCCTTTGATCAGCATTTTACGTGGCACTATTCTCCAGCATTCCCCCGCGAACCAATAGAGAATGAATAAATACGTGTAAAAATTGTAAGCATTAGGCATCCAAAACAGGTTTTAAGAACATTTTTAGAGTAAGGTTAGACGTCACTTCCTCAATAGCAGATTCACTTCGTCATTGAGCACCACGATATCAGGTATCTAATAATATGCACCATAATTATAATTATCTTAAGTTTTGGTGGCGTGCAGTAATTATAGGTATGTGGAATATAATTAGGTGCATGACAGAAAATCAGCAATAAAGAGCACTGATGTCTGACGATAGTCATGCAAGGAACTTACAAATTGCCTCTTTTTATCGGACTCCAACTTTGACATTTCACTTCTACCTTCCTCTATTTTACGTTGATCGTATTCAAAGTCTCGTACCATGAACCTAGAGATGGTCATCAGCGACGGTAAAAGGAAATACCTCCGTTCTCTGCAACGGTTCTTGAAATCTTCGATCATTTTTCTGAAAACTGTGACAGTCCACAAACCATGGTCTTGGTCTTCGAAGATTAACCTAAAGAGATTAAGAGGCAAAAGTATGCGTACTCTGAGGACTTAGGAACGACCATCTCAGTAAGGCTTTCATAACACGACTGCCATTCAGAGTACGATGATCTGGAGGAAATTAATTATTGATCAACACTCACCTTGGTATTACCACTACCAAAGTTGCCATATACTCTGATCCGATAACGAACTGCTCCCCCTTCACGATATCGCCTAGGTCACGGGTAAGCAAACTTCCACTGATCCGTTGTAAATTCACATATGAAGGAGTTAGTTGAACTCACGTTTGCTTGCGTTCTAGATTTAACAGACAGCCCTTTACGGCATTATACGCCGTTGACTTGGTTTTTAGGTCAGAATCAATTTTCGTAAGTTGCTAGAAGTTCACCAATTGAGTGCGAGATTTACCTCGGATATAATAGCATACAACGAGCTCAGAGTTTGTTTGACGGGGTACTTTGCATAGTCCCACTGAAACTTTATTAGGAAGTTTGCGGGAGACACTTAACGTCCGATAGTTTTATAGTACAACATACTTACGACCATTGACTGTTAAATTATCCTCCAGCTTATGACGCTGCTCTTCTAGCACATCACCCATATACTGGGATACTTTTCTGGCGACACTAGGTGGGAGTCAACGCGGGTCGTAGCCTTACCCTTCAGCATAAGTATCTAATTTTGCAAGTTCATCAGAAAGACCCACAAGCACGTCCAAAGTTCCAACCTACTAAATGGTATCTCGAGAAACATTTCTCACCTTAAGATCAGCCGGGATATGGAATTTCCATTGGGATGAGATTCCACTGTATTTTGAAAGTGTTCCGTGCAACCGCTCAAAGACCTGATCTGGATCTCTCTCACCAGGAACAGAAATAATCCAGAACTCAGACATGTATTAAAGCGAAGGGAAACCAAACGCTGTAGTATGTTGGACGCAGTGTCTCCCGTGGGGGTCGCACGAGCACGATCTGCAAAGAGAAAGAAAACTCGGTGAGCTATAGCTCAGTCAGACCACAATCAGGCATTATTATTATTATTATTATTATCGTTTTCCTTCTCCAGCTGACGTGGTGGGAGGGAACAACTACAAACTTTTCAAAAGGAAACTTGATGCACATCTGCCGGAGTACTGGCGCGAATCACTGTCGTGAGGCCATAGCCAAGAGTGGATGGTGATGAGGCTCATATGTGAGGTGTCCCACTGCCTCTAATTCCGAAAACTTGAACTTGAAACTTTCTTATTGATCTATCGTCCAAACCAACTTGATACTTCTTGGACCCTCTACTTTTCCTTCCTTACAAGACAGCTGAGATTCGAGTGACTAACTTTTGCATGAGTGAACGCGCTGGTTGCAAAGGCTTCACTCTATCGAATCCTTGCTTTTACTGCCCTCCGACGGCGACTCGATGTCACGTTACTTGAATTTCTATCCAACAACAGATAAGGATTCCAAGAAGTCGACACTGTGAGACGGGGGGCTCATAGGTGCGAGAAACTGGACTACCATTGGCGTCGGCCGCCAGTTGTGCTCTGATTTGATTTGAAGCATCAACACTTACACCAATAAAGAACACTTATAACAACACTGCTCCGAAACCGATCGCTTTGTGGCCGGTTTTTGAGCGGTTTATACTATTACGCCGATCGGTTTGTTTAGTAGCCATTTTACACGGATTAACAATGCATTTTTACGAAGGAAGTCGACGACCGCAATAATATGCAGTGCTTAGTTGGCGTTATATATTTAAGTATATTGATTTAGTTCGTTGAAATGCCCTGAAATACCTCGGTATAGATCGCTCGATTTCATTCCCTCTTAATCGTTATAGTACGGATAATTAATCGGAAACCGTTCAGAAAGCGGCCAAAAACTGATCGGTTTCGGAGCGGTTATTGGCCGATTTCCGAGTGGTTTGTGCTAATCGTATGGAACACGCGGAAGACTTCGTTAACTCCTGTCACTTTTCCCAAATTACATTCAACGATGCTCATTTTTATCTCCGAACTTATGGTTTTCCGATTAATTATCCGTACTATAACGATTAAGAGGGAATGAAATAGAGCGATCTATACCGAGGTATTTCAGGGCATTTCAACGAACTAAATCAATATACTTAAATATATAACACCAACTGAACACTGCATATTACTGCGGTCGTCGACTTCCTTCGTAACAATGCATTGTTGATCCGAAAACGGATATCCGTAACATATGTTACGAACGAACTGGGTGCTGCAGGGGATGGGCGCGGCTATTTGTCTGAGCTCCTTACGCCGCTCTCCTCAATGGAAGAACATCCCAACCTGTGTTCACACATTATTTTGGTAGTCCAGCTGGCAGTCTCTTTGCAGGGTTCACGGAAAGTGCCGCCATGTAGCATGTTGAATAGTGTCTTTCGTGGGGGTTACACGTGCACGACCTGCGAAAAAAGAGGAGAACTCGGTGATCCGGAGCTCAGCGAGTCTATAAGCAATCACCAACACTTACACCGACAACGATTGATGCGGCGAACCTTCGGTTGCAGCGCCACCGGACTTTAGCGGATAGCGTCCAAACATACTGGCTTAAATATAGCCCGACTGAAGTTGTGGGACTGTTATTTGTGGAACGGTTGTAACAGATGAATCGATGCTCGTAGAAAATTAGATTGACGTGAAATGTTTTGGTGCGACTTTTGTTTGAATACGTGCAACACTGCGGTGTTTGTATGCCATGGTATACAAACGTTGTGATCAAGGTTAGCACCGTCATTGACCGCGATGGCTGTGGGTGCTTCGGGCGCGGCTCTGGTTGATCGTTCTACGGTATTTTCTCGCATAGGTCACGATACGTAGAAACGTTTTTCAGATTTCGAAAATGACTTTCGGGTTTTTCAAAGCGAAACTTCAAGTTTTTTCTATATTTGTGATTGTGTAACTACCGTCGGCTGTACGATTCACCAAAGTGAGTGTCAGTTATTGTAGTATGCTGGATGCAGTGTCTTTCGTGGGGGTTGCACTTGTACGATCTGCAAAGACAGGAAGAAAACTCAGTGAGCCGGAGCTCAGTAAGTGCATCAACAAGCATCAACACTTACACCGATAACGATGGGAGTAGCGATCTGTCTGAGCGTATTACACTGCTCCCCCCCCCCCCCCCAACGAAGGAACACTGTCCTCAGTGTTTGTACATTATTTTAGCTGGTCAGCTGGCAAGGTCTGTCGATGGGGTCCGTGTGAAATGCTGGATGACACCCCTAGTGGCACATTGCCCACCGCCAAATTCCGGTGACGTGCCGGTAACCGATGGGCACAGAAATGTCTGAAATTTCAAGAAACAAATGACGTAGTTTGTTCTAATTCACGGTACGGATTATCCATGTCCTATTTTCACGGTTATTTGTTTCCGTTGATTGCGTTACAAACGCAATGCCAACTGTTTTAACTGGCTGGGATTTTCACGGCGGCAGCCATTCTGGTCGTGCCTTGTTCGCTAAGGTTAGCGCTGAGCTCCTTTTGCTTTAGGTGCTGATGATCCGTGCTGGCTGTAAAGTGTTAGGGACATATCAGGTTATCATTTACCAATTAGTATATGATAAGCTGAATAAAAAAAAACGGCAGTATTGTGCTATAATTGTACTTATAACATGATAAGGTGTATTTTCTCGATGGAGTATTTTTCATGTAACTCGGGGATACCCAGGTAGTTTTGTAAAATCCATGAAGCTTCCATGTGTTCGTATTGAATGCCCTGATATCGTGTGACATCTGCAGTATGGTTTTCAATTATGCTATGCTGCCGTTCCATTATTTTTATGGTTAACTTATAAGTGTTTTTTAGGACCTTGTTACGTATTATTGACGGACAGTGGCCGATATGACAAAACAAGAGAGATATTAACTGAAAAAGAAAGAACTTAGCTCAATGATGTGTGCTGTTTGTGATGAAGCCACCCTATGGGAACATCGGCATGGTTGCCCTAAGTGGGATTTTCCAGGTGAGGTTATTCAGTGGCTATTTCACTTTCTGTTCGGACTCAACACCTTTAGGAGTTGCAGGTGAATGCAGCGCTGTGGTTTCCGAAAAAGTGTACCGTGAGGAAGAGGAATGTGCTATTGCAAGAGGTGAACGCCGTCTGCCGTGTGCTTCCACGTCGCAACCAGCAGTGATGGGTAAATTACTCCGTTGAATCATGTTATACCAAATGAAACAGTTTCGGCGGCACATACAGTTAGTGAACCCGGAGAAAGGCCGACAGTGTCAGGTAAACCCTGTTTCTATGTAGATTTCCGTATTAGTTACTTCTTTGACCGGCCTACGACGTGCAACAGAGTTTGAAGAGGAGAGTGTACCGACCGGTCGTGGAAAACGCCCCCGAAACCCTAGCTATTAGGTGTTCTTCTTCACATCACCCACTTGCTCAAGCTATTGACTTGTCTTTACGAACTGTTTGTTTCTATGGACCAATTGTTGTTTGTTCACACCCAGAGCGCTACTTTGGCACATCCTTGTTCAGGGCCTGCGTGAAGCACGTGCTGCTTGCTCACACCCTGCTATTTGGTTTCTCGTTGTTGAGTCCTTGTGATCGCATTATTGAGGTTTGTATCTTTTTGGTATCACTGTTCATGCAATAATGTAGTATCGTAGAATATCACGGATAATCGTCTTTTGATTTCGGGATCTGTTGCGAGTTTGGCTGCGCATTGCTTAAACGTTCGTTACAATACTCAATAGATCAATTTGGAGGAAATACACGGAAAATGCCAAGGAAAGGATCAAAAACACTGGAATCCGGACAGAAGATAACACAGCAAGATTCTGGGGAGGTTTTGGGTACATTTGATTCTTCAGTTAATGTTAGATCGCTTAGTCCTGTCAGTGCTAGTTCATGTGTTACTGAGGGTAATATGGATCGTAAGGATGTTGATTTATGTAGGCTGAGAATACTAGACCTAGAACAACAGTTACTATCGGCTAGACTACAGGCCCAGGAAGCAGAAAAGAAGTGTGCACAGAAAAAACGAGAGCACGAGACCAGCGACTAAGACACTTCCGATAGATCAGGGTGCAGTAAGATAGGGAACCATACGCCGGTCGCCGACTATAAAACACCATCGATCGATTTTCCTAGAGTGGAACTAATGGTTTTCGACGGGCAGTCTGAACATTATTGCAAGTTTGTCAGGAAGTTCGAGACGTTTGTCGAAAACAAGGTAACCGACTCTGGGCAAATGCTTCTCTACCTTACTCACTACTGTCGAGGCCGAACAGGAGAGACTATCGACGGGTGTACCATGCTCGACCCGGAACAAGGCTACACAAGAGCAAGGAAGATTCTAAGGGACTTGTTTGGCCAGCCGTTCAAAGTAGCCCGTAACCTAATAGAGGGCTTGATGGTAGAGGCAAAGAGAACCAAGGGTGACGTCTACACAATGGCCGACCTGGTGATTAAGATGCAGAACTGCTCAATAGCTTTCGACCATTTAGGTTACAGGGCTGACCTAGACGCCATGCACACTCTGGACAACATAGTCCGTCACCTCTCTCCCGAACTACAGGGTCGGTGGGCAGAAGAGGAGGGAACGGATAAGCCGAAGCGACAGGGAAGCTAACTTCGAAGACCTGACCGAATACTTGAACAGGCAAACCAAGATAGCCGACAGCAGGTTCGGCCGACTTATCCGGGACAGCAACCGGACAAACAAGACCAGTACTAACCAAGCTCAAACCCCTGCACGGGAACATCCAAAATACCAACCTTGGACCAATGCACACGTCATGTCACGCGATGCTACGGCGCAACCCAATTACAGATCCTGTGGTGCTGGCCGTGGCCCACGAGAATGCCCCAAGTTCGGCAGCGCCACAATAGACGAACGATGAGGAATTGCGAGGATTGCAGGAGCGTGTTTTATTTGTCTCAACACCACGCAGCGGGCGACAGCTTGTAGGACAAGGAACCGGTGTGGTTACGAGGGCTGCACGGGCAGGCACCATCGATTGTTGCACCAGGCGAGAGTAACCATACCCGAGAAGAGTAACAAACCCAGCGTTATTTGTTCAACGTCACGATCTGCCAATAAACCGGTACGTTTAGGCGTAGTGGCTGTGGGAGTGGTGACCCCAACCGGGGTGGTCAAAGCGTTGGCCTTCATAGATAGTGGCTTGGATACCACGCTAGTAAGGAAGGAGTTTGCAGAGAGATATGGGATCAGAGGGAATCAATCTTCATTAGCAGTGAGCACAGTGAATGCACCAAAGTCGTCCAGTCGACCAAACAACACCTACAACTATCCTCCTTGGTCAGCAACGATAGAGCAGAAACCCTAGAAGCGTTCACCATAAAGGACCTGCCTATGAGAGCACCTCAGTCAGTGCAATCGATTCTGACTCAGTGGCCGCATCTCGACGGGGTTACGATCGAGGAGTGGCAGGATAACGAAATTGGTCTGCTGATCGGTTGTGATGTACCGGCAGCGCACTGGGTCCTGGATCAAAGTATAGGAAGCCGCAAAGCACCCTAAGCAGTACGCACTATATTCGGATGGAATTTATACGGTAGTACAGATGGAAGATGTGGCAAACAAATCCAAATCAACTGTGCGTCGATGGAAACGGCGAACGTTGAACAGGCATTCCAACAACTGCATTACACCAAATTTGCCGACCTGGCCATTGATAGGGATGCCCCATCACGAGAAGATAGGTTAGCTTTGGAAATAGTGGCCGAGAACGTCAAGAATGCAAAAGGTCGTTTCGAGGTTCCCATCCCGTGGAGACCCAACATGAAACCCATGCCAAACAGCCGAGAAATGGCTCTGAAAAGATTATGCTTCCCCAAAACCAGGCCAATTTGAGAACCACAAATAAGGATAGAATACATGCGAGCCAGGCAACATAACACCGACTTGGATTATATAGAAAGAGTGGATACAGCCGTTATCAGTGCAAATTTGAGGCGGTACCTGACTCATCACACGGCCGTGAACCCAAGGAAACCGGGGGAGGTCAGAGTGGTCTTCGATTGTGCCGCGAAATGTCAGGGTGTGTCACTCAACGACCATATACTACAGGGCCCAGACTGGACAACACCGCTGGTCGAGGTTTTATGTCGTTTTCGGCTAGGAAAAGTAGCCGTCTCTGCGGACATACGTGAAATGTTTCTACAAGTGAAGATACCCGTTAAAGATAGGGACGCATTCCGTCTCCTCTGGTGGCCTGAGAACGACACAAATCGCGCACCTGACGAATACAGGCTAACCATGCACCCCTTTGGGATGGTTTCTTCTCCCTTTTGTGCTAACGTTGCCCTCTGTGAAACCCTCAAGCGTTTCGACGGCACCAGTAGCTTGTTAGAAAGAGCAATGGACCACTTCTACGTGGACGCTTTTCTGTGCTCATTTGACGATCCAAATATTGCTATTCTTTATATGACCGAACTGCTCGCCACTCTAAAGGCCGGGGGAATTAACCTCCCTATATGGACTTCAAACAGCCAAGAGGTGCTCAATGTTATCCCGAAGCCCGAGAGAATGGAGTGCACGAGAGAGCTTTTGGGTTCCCCTTCACGAACGGAGCGCACGCTTGGTCTTCAGTGGAATCCCAGAGGTGACGAATTCGTTTTCACTCTAGACCTACCCAAACGACCAGTCACACGGCGAGGAATCCTGTCATCAGTCTCAAGCCTCTATGACCCCCTAGGTTTCGCTTTCCCATGGTCGTCACAGGGAAAGTGCCTGCTGCAACCGCTGTGCCAAAGAGGGCCGTGTTAGGACGAACCTCCCCAGGATGACGACGATAAGCGATGGCGCGACTGGCTGCACAGCCTGGGGCAACTTGGGGAGATAAAAATACAAAGACGCTTAACCGGAATCAAATGTACGAACGACGCCCAACTCCACTTATTTTCCGATGCATCAGAAATAGGCTACGGGATAGTGGCTTACGGCTGCTGGGTTGACGCAAATGGTGGGCGGCACAGCCAGGCGCTATTCGCAAAGGCGAGTGTGGCTCCACTGAAAACGGTGTCGATTCCAAGGCTGGAACTGACGGCAGCAGTACTGGCCGTGAAAGCCGCGACGCTGATTAGGAGAAGCTTTGATCGAATGAACTGGGAACAAAACTTTTGGACGGACTCGGCCACGGTACTTCAATACATAAACAACACTAACACTCGTTTTCACACTTTCGTGGCCAACAGACTCACTATAATCCACGAGTCGACTAAAACCGATCGATGGCACTATGTACAATCCGCCAGCAACCCGGCCGACTTCTGCTCAAAGGGCCTGAAAACAATAGAGAGGTTGTGGATGTGGACAATGGGACCGGACTTCCTAACGGCAACTAAAGAGATGTGGCCAACGCTATTAATACCTAAGGCTGATGATGGCGATAACGAGACTAAAAGACTGACACTGGCTATAAACTTCACGGAAAGCGTAAGCCTGATAGAGAAACTGCGTCAATTCCCCAAATGGACAAAAATGTTAAGAGCCGTGGTCTGGTGGACACGATACAAAGTACTCTTACTGATTGTGAAAGGCACAAGACCACAAAACACGTTGAATGTGGGGACCATACTACCGGGCGAGCTGAATCCAGCCGAACTCGACGTTCTACACATACTGCAACTAGACGCTTTCCCGTCCAAGGCCCGAGAGCTAGCCAGGACGGATGATAACACCGAGGGAAGCGGGCTGTTGCACAGAAGTGCTCAAAGACTAAACCCCAGCGAACTAACGGACTACTGAGGGTTGGAGGGCGGCTGACGAATTCAAATCTAGAGTACGAAACAAAACACACCATAATAATCCATGGTGACCACTACATAACGAGACGCCTGATAGACCATGTACATCGCAAGGAGGGATACGCAGGTTTGAATAACTTATTGAACAATATGCGCCGACGATTTTGGGTGACAAAGGGACCAGCGACAGCCAAGCGCGTCATAGGCAACTGCACCACTTGTCGTCACTGGAGGGTGGTAGCAGGCCAACAAATGATGGCCCCCTTCCAGCCGTGAGAGTTCAACCGGGATGGTATCCGTTCGTGGAAATTGGCGTCGACTGCTTCAGACCGTTACTAGTACGACAACGAAGGAGCGCGCAAAAGAGTTATGGCTGCATGATAACATGTTTACAATCCAGAGCAGTCCATCTTGAAGTGGTGCATGATATGACCACCGATTCATTTCTGATGGCCTTTCAAAGGTTCATTGCGGGGCGGGGAGTCCCCAAGAACGTAAACCCAGACAATAGCTGGAACTTCCTTGGGGCTCATAATGAGTTAGAGAAATGGCGGAGCAGCTTGGACACCGCCAAAATACAAAACCAGACCGTAGCAAAGGGGATAGAATGGCACTTCAACCCACCTTATGCTAGTCATCGCGGTGGCGTTTGGGAAATGCTGATGCGGCCGACTAGAGAAATACTCACGGCCCTGACCTCACAACAAACCCTCGATGACGAGACGCTGACTACTTTGCTAACAGAAGTAGAACGCATACTGAACAACAGATCCCTTGTGCCGATCGCCCCAGATCTGGAAGGCGAACCGGCCCTCTCTCCCAACGACCTGTTACTATTGCGTTCAAACGTAGGAGCAATCACACCGGAAACCCTACAGGGAACACATCATAGGATGGAAGCAAATGAACCGCCCGGCACGAGAATTCTGGGACCGATGGACGGGGGAGTACTTACCGACACTGCAGCTTCGACAAAAGTGGATCCCCAGAGATAGGTCGTTCAGACTTGGCGTTGTCGTCATCTTCGTGGAGAGCCACTTACATAAAGACGAATAGCCGACTGGAGTGATCAAGGGCTGCCGTGCAGAAACCGATGGCCCCGTGCGCACGGTGGTGGTGAGAATGAACAAAGGAGACGCACTGCGAGATATCCGTAAGATATGTTTGCTTGAAGGTGTCAGTGGCGAGGGCGAGGTCGACGCTACAGACCAAGCTATACCCATGTTTGCTGATACCAGATGAAGCTGAATTCATTTATTCATTCCTCATGCATTCTCCTGTAGGACCTTGCCCCCCACACCGTCTTCAAAGTATGTGTGTTTAATTTCATACGGTGTTCACGATGTACTACGGAGTTACTTGCCCAAACCTTAGTTTATCACACGACACGACATTGCACGCAGAAGTAACGGGGCTTAGGTCACGCATACATGCCTAGATTTTACTCGTTTATGCCACACAGTCTTTCGTTGACGTTGCAGAAAGTCCTCCTTTGATGTGTGGTCATACTTGTGATTCCATTATACACCCCGACACATACACACATACCCGATGCACGCTATGTCCCGCAACCCCTATCAAACATGTGACGGTGTTGGCATTTTACCTTTGTTGACGTTACTGAAACCTCCTTTGCATATGTGAAGGTAGCGATGATTACCTCATACACACACACACTCAAACAAACGCGTACAGCCAGGGCAGGACGGCCCTTTACAAGGACAGCATCAATGTGCTCCCTTCATGCCGCCATCGGTCAGTTGTTCTCGTGGAAGATGTAGAATAGCCTCACGTCTATGTAGCCAACGGATTAGGTGCGACCAGTAGTGGAAAGTTGACGACGAGCATTAGGCGCGCGCACTGACAGCGGGGCCTAGGTAGGTAAGAAGAATCAGTACCTTTATACCAAACCTTTGACTCTGCTAAGGATCCGGGAGGATTTTGGTTGGCGGTGTAACAACCGGTTGTGGAAAATCCCCCTTTAACCCTCGCGATTCAGTGTTTTCTCCGACATCACTCATTTGCCTACACTAATGACTTGTCTTTACGAACCGCTTGTTTCTATGGACCAATTGGTGTTTGTTCACACCCAGAGCGCTACTTTGGCACATCCTTGTTCAGGGCCTGCGTGGAGCACGTGCTGCTTGCTCACACCCTGCTATTTGGTTTCTCGTTGTTGAGTCCTTGTGATCGCATTATTGAGGTTTGTATCTTTTTGATATCATTGTTCATGCAATAATGTAGTATCGTAGAATATCACGGATAATCGTCTTTTGATTTCGGGATCCGTTGCGAGTTTGGCTACGCATTGCCCGAAATTTCGTTACAGAGAGCGGTTCGCTGCTTAACTCACCATCGAAGGCTTTCATTCGATATCGACTGAGGCTGGTGCAACAAAAGGGCATATTGGAGGCTATAGACAAACATATACCGAACATACGTCGGGACCCAAGGACACTGTTGGGCACGCCACGGGATTGTCCAATCAAAACATTGGAAAATTGCGAATGTGTACACATGGGTGTAACCGAAGGCTTGCAGATGCGGTTGAGTAACTTCACCGCTGTACCCGACGGAGTCTTCCTCCAGTTAAACTGTGACGGCTCTTCTGTGTTTCGTTCGTCGGGCCTGCAGCTGTGGCCTGTCCTTGCCCCATTGCTCGCCCGTACTTACCGCCGGTTTTTATTGTGGTCGTGGGAAACCATCAGAAGTGTCATCTTTTGCGAGTGAAACTGTCAGAGAGTTGAACCATTTGTTGTCGGAAGGCCTCAAGCTCGGTGAGAGGTCTGTGAAGTGTCACCTGTCATCTATAATCCGTGATACTCCGGCACGGGCCTTTATTAGACAAGTGAAAGTTCCTACTGGCTACTTTGGCTGTGATAAACGCATCCAGCGTGGATTTCACTGCCAAAAAGGATGACATTCCCCCTTGTCATATGCGAGTTACGTGACAACGAGGCCTTTCGATCACGTCGACACCGCAAATGCCATGTTGGCGTGATTCCTTTTCTTTCCTTCCATATTGACATGGTCAAACACTTTCCACTGGATTACGTGCACCTTGTGTAACAGCCGGTCGTGGAAAATCCCCCTTTTTCCCTCGCGATTCAGTGTTTTTTCCCAACATCACTCATTTCCATACACTATTGACTTGTCTTTACGAACTGGTTGTTTTTCTGGACCAATTGTTGTTTGTTCGCGCCCAGAGCGCTATTTTGGCACATCCTTGTTCAGGACCTGCGTGACGCACGTGCTGTCTGCTCACACGCTGCTATTCGGTTTCTCGTTGTTGAGACTTTGTGATCGTATTATTGAGGTTTGTATATTGTTTACGTCATTGTTTATTTTAATAATCTAGTATCGTAGAATTATCACGGATAATCGCCTTCTGATTTCGGGATCCGTTGCGAATTTGGCTACGCATTGCTCTAACGGTCGTAACAATACTCAATAGATCTATTTGGAACGAGGAAAATTCACGCAAAATGCCAAGGAAAGGATCAAAGGCAGTCGAACCCGGACAGGAAGTAATACGGCAAGTCTCTGGGGAGGTTTTGGGTACTTATGATTCTTTAGTTAACGCTAGATCGCCTAGTCCTGTCAGTGCTAGCTCATGTGTTATTGAAAGCAATATTGATCGTAAGGACGTTGATTTATATAAGCTGAGAATAATAGAACTAGAGCAACAGTTACTTTCGGCTAGACTACAGGCGCATGAAGCAGAGAAGTGTACACAGAAACAGCGAGAGTATAGGACCAGTGACTTCGACACTTCCGATAGGTTAGAGTGCAATAAGGTAGGGAACCCCACGCAGGTCGCCGACTACAAACCACCATCGATCGATCTGCCTAGAGTGGAGTTAACGGTTTTCGACGGGCGAGCTGAGCAATATTGCAAGTTTGTCAAACAGTTCGAGACGTTCGTTGAAAACAAGGTAAACGACCCTGGGCAAAGGCTTCTTTACCTTACTCACTACTGCCGAGGCCGAGCGCGAGAAGCTATCGACGGATGCACCATGCTCGATCCAGAACAAGGCTACACAAGGGCAAGAAAGATTCTGAGGGACTTGTTTGGCCAACCTTTCAAAGTAGCCCGTAACCTAATAGAGGGCGTGATGGCAGAGGCAAAGAAAACCAAGGGCGACGTCTACACCATGGCCGACCTGGTGATCAAGATGCAGAACTGCTCAATAGCCCTCGACCATTTAGGTTACAGAGCTGACCTAGACGCCATGCACACTTTGGAAGGCATAGTCCGTCACCTCTCTCCCGAACTACAGGGTCGGTGGGCGGAAGAAGCTGAACGGATAAGCCGAGGCGACAGAGAAGCCAACTTCGAAGACCTGACTGAATACTTAGACAGGCAAACGAAGATAGCTGACAGCAGATTCGGCCGACTTATCCGGGACAGCAACCGAGCAAACAAGCCCGGTACTAGCCAAGTCCAAACCCCTGTACGGGAACATCCAAAGTACCAGCCTTGGACCAACACACACGTCATTTCACGAGATGCTACGGCGAAACCAAATTGCAGATCCTGTGGTACTAGCCATGGCCTACCAGAATGCCCCAAGTTCGGCAATGCCACAATAGACGAACGGTGGGGAATGGCGAGGATGGCAGGAGCATGTTTCATCTGTCTCAACACCACGCACCGGGCAGCAGCCTGTAGAACAAGGAATCGATGTGGTTACGAGGGCTGCACGGGCAGACACCATCGGCTGCTGCATCAGGCGAGAATAACCACATCCGAGGCGAGTGCCAAGCCCAGCGTGATTTGCTCAACTTCACAATCTGCCAGTAAACCGGTACGTTTAGGCGTAGTGGCCGTGGGAGTAGTGACTCCGACTGGGATAGCCAAGGCGTTGGCTTTCGTTGATAGTGGATCCGACACCACTTTAGTGAAAGAGCGGTTTGCCGACAAACACCAACTGGCTAAAGGTGCGACGTCGTTAGCAGTGAGCACGGTGGGCGGAACACAGGTAATGACTGCCGGTAGATTAAGGCTGCAACTCATCTCTCTAGACACTAACGAGGAAATTGAACCAACGGAGGCATTCACGTTAGCGGATCTCCCCATGCGAGCACCAAGGTCGGTGAACGCAATCTTGACTCGATGGCCCCACCTGCAGGATGTAACCGTTGTAGACTGAGAAGATGATGAGGTGGATCTCCTCATCGGATGCGACGTGCCAGAGGCGCATTGGGTGCTTGACCAAAGAGTGGGCGACCGCCAGGCACCTTATGCCGTACGCACGGCTCTGGGATGGATGTTATACGGTCCAGTAGGGGTACGCGGTTCCGTGAATTACTTATCCGCCGAAACGGACCGCATAGAGTATCATCTGCAACGGCTTTATGAAAAGGAGTTTCATGATATTGAAGACGAAAGACCGACGTTGTCTCAAGAGGATCACTTCGCTCTACAAACGGTGCGGCAAGGCTCTAGAGGCCTCAAAAAACAGTTCGAGGTTCCCCTCCCATGGCGCACACCGGTCGACCCGTGGACTGACAACAGAAATTATGTTCTCCAACGATTACTACGACTAAAAGAACGCTTCATTCGAGACCAGAATCTGTGGGAACGATACGCGGATTTGATGAAGCGAAACGAGGACCTCGGTTACGTTGAAAGGGTGCCTGTTAACACCGACAGCAAAAGGGGTATCTGGTATCTGCCTCACCATCCGGTTATCAACCCCAAGAAACCCAATAAACTGCGCGTGGTTTTCGACTGTGCGGCCAAGTTCCAGGGCAAGTCGTTAAACGATCGCCTACTACAGGGGCCTGACTGGACCACACCACTGATCGATGTTCTGTGCCGTTTCAGAGTGGGTAAAGTGGCTTTGTCTGCTGACATTAGGGAAATGTTCCATCAGGTGAAGATTCCGGTAGGAGAACGAGATGCTTTGCGTTTCCTGTGGTGGGAAGGGAGCGACCGGGACAACGCAGTGGTGAATTATAGGATGACCGTCCACCCCTTCGGAGCCATATCGTCACCATTTTGTGCAAACTACGCCCTCCGAGAATCAGCGAACAAACATGGTGATCTAGTACATCGGACGGTGGTAGAAAGCGTCAGCAGGAACTTCTACGTCGACGACTACCTTGGGTCATTCGATGATGTGGAATCAGCTCTAGAACAGTTCAGGGGTCTGACGAGATTGCTGGAAGAGGGTGGCTTCCATCTAACTAAATGGATGTCGAACGCTTCGGAAGTGCTGAAGGTCATGCCGTATCACGAAAAGGCCGAAAGGGTAAGAGATTTGGACGGCTCTCCACTTCCTATCGAGCGCACTTTAGGAATACAATGGGACGCGGAAACGGACGATTTTGTTTTCGAACTGAACGTTCCCGAGCTGCCAATAACCCGTCGTGGCATACTATCTGCCGTCTCAAGTTTGTTCGACCCGCTCGGTTTCGTCTCACCATGGCTGCTACCCGGAAAGATCTTGCTGCAGCGGCTGTGCCGTAAGAAAGTTGATTGGGACCAGTCACTAGACCGAGGGGACCGGCTGGACTGGGAGGAATTTTTGAACACCTTGAAGAAATTAGGGGACATAAGAATACCACGATGTTTGACCCCTGGCCATACGACACGGACTGGAGAACTACATGCCTTTTCCGATGCATCCGAAGTCGGTTATGGAGCTGTGGTTTACGGACGATGGTGCGCAGGAGATGGACAATATACCACGAGGATCCTGTTCGCCAAAGCCCGCGTTGCTCCACTGAAGTCGGTCTCAATCCCACGCCTTGAACTCAGCGCAGCCGTGTTGGCAGTCAGGGTGGTGCAAGCTGTGAAGAGATGTTTCGATCTCTACATTTGGTCGGTGAGCTTCTGGACGGATTCAACGATAGTACTTTACTACATTAACAACGTACGGAGCCGGTTTAGTACTTTCGTTGCTAACCGGCTCACGATTATCCACGATGAATCGGCCACGCACCAGTGGAGTCATGTCAGGTCTGGCGATAATCCGGCCGACCTGTGCTCCCGAGGTGCGAACAACTTCAGGCAACTGGACACGTGGACGAGAGGGCCGAACTTCCTGCAATTGCCCAAACAGGACTGGCCCGTGTTCGAATTAAAACCCCCTACGGAATTGGAACTGGAGATCAAAGGCGTAGTGATAGCAACCAACGTCGTCGAAGCGTCGCCCATTTTATCGCGACTGGTCAGGTTTTCTTCCTGGATGAAGACGCTTCGTTCGCTAGTTTGGTTAACCAGGTTCAAGATAAGTTTACTAGTCATGAAAGGGCTACGGCCCTCAGGTCGGACACCGGTCGGCCCGATAGGTCCCGATGAGCTACAAGCGGCAGAGTACGATATTTTCAGAATGATACAACGCGAGGCTTTCGCCCAAGAACTCAAGAGGGCGGAAGAAGTGGGGCTGACCAATGAAGACATGCCATCTCCAAGAGGCGAGCTGAAGCGTTTAAACCCCAAAATCATCAACGGACTGCTGCGGGTGGATGGTAGGCTGACCAACGCCCACCTGAACTTCGACACAAAGTATCCTATACTGCTGCCAGCGAGACAACCCGTAGTAGAGCTAATGATTCAACACGTCCACGCCATTGAGGGACATGCCGGGGAAAGTCACGTGACGAGCGTCATCCGAAAGCGTCTTTGGTTGTTGAGAGGACGAGAGACTGTAAAACGCGTGATCCGACGGTGTGTGCAATGCAGGAGACGCAATGCCATAGCAGGCAAACAACTCATGGCCCCGCTACCAGAATGCAGGGTAACTACGGGCTGGTGGCCGTTCAGTGACACCGGGTTGGACTATTTCGGGCCCTTGTGGGTCAAGTGCGGGAAAAGATTAGAAAAGCGATACGGATGTATCATGACGTGCATGAAATCACGTGCGGTACACCTAGAAGTCGCACATTCGATGACGACCGATTCGTTTCTACGGGCCTTGCAAAGATTTATCAACCGACGAGGCGTACCGGCCGATATATACTCAGATAATGGATCGAACTTTGTGGGCGCTCAACGGGAATTGCAGCGTTGGCACAAGAACATAAACAGGGACGAACTGCAGAACCGAACCGTGGCCTACGGCATACGCTGGCATTTCAACCCCCCACAGGCCAGTCACCGAGGCGGCATATGGGAACGCATGATCCGGTCCGCCAGACGGATATTGCTGTCAATCATGGAGCAGCAGCCGCCCGACGACGAGACCCTGAACACCGTCATGACTGAGGTGGAGCGAATCCTGAACAACCGCCCCCTGGTTCCAGTATTGAACGGCGACCCCACCCACCTGGCGCTCACCCCAAACGACTTATTGACGCTAAGGTCGAACGAGGGTTTCCAAGGGCCGGTAAACCTTCGTGGGAGCTACCTCCACGGGTGGAAGCAAGCGAATTATCTGGCCAAGGTCTTCTGGAGGCGATGGCTACGGGAGTACCTACCGGCTTTGCAGACTCGACAGAAGTGGCTGGCCAAAACAAGACCATTCAAAGTTGGGGACGTGGTTATGATCGCCGACGAACGCGCACATTTCAGCGCTTGGTCTTTGGGAGTAGTTACGGAAACCATCAAAAGCACCGACGAAATGATAAGAACGGTGAAGGTGAAGACAGCTAACGGAGTGCTCATTCGTGACATACGCAGTATTAACCTACTCGAGAGCGAAGACGGAGGAGCTGATCACCCTGAGGCCCAGTAAACCTTTTCACACTAGTCATCGAGGTGGATAAAACAACACCATATATACCACACGGTCTCCCTCAAACACGTTACAGTGCTCAAGGCCTTTCGTTGACATTGCAGAAGGTTTTTTCCGATACGTGGTGGTATATGTGATCCCACTGTACATCCCGACACATACACACATACACGACGCACTCTACACCCCGTAACCCCATCAAAAATGTGAAGGTGTTCGTTGTTTGCTATTTGTTGACGTTACCGAATGCCCCTTGCACATGTGGAAGTAGTGGAGCTCAGGTCACACATGCATGCTACATTTACTCGTTTTCTTGCCACGCGGTCTTTTGTTGACATTGCAGAAAGTCCTCCTTTGATGTGTAGTCATAACTGTGATTTCATTGTAACCCCGGCACACACACACACACGCACACACACACACACACTCAAGCACGTACATCCAGGACCGGACGGCCCCTTACGAGGACAACGTCTATGTGACCATTCACGCCCGCCATCGGTCATTTGGTCTTGTGGAAGATGTAGACTAGCCTCACGTCTATGTAGCCAATGGGTTAGGTGCGACCAGTAGTAGAACGTCGACGACGAGCATTAGACGCGCGCACTGACAGCAGGGCCTAGGCAGGTAGGAAGAATCAGTACCTTTATACCGAACCTTTGACTCTGCTAAGGATCCAGGAGGATTTTGGTGGGCGGTGTAACAGCCGGTCGTGGAAAATCCCCCTTTTTCCCTCGCGATTCAGTGTTTTTTCCCAACATCACTCATTTCCATACACTATTGACTTGTCTTTACGAACTGGTTGTTTCTATGGACCAATTGTTGTTTGTTCGCGCCCAGAGCGCTATTTTGGCACATCCTTGTTCAGGACCTGCGTGACGCACGTGCTGTCTGCTCACACGCTGCTATTCGGTTTCTCGTTGTTGAGACTTTGTGATCGTATTATTGAGGTTTGTATATTGTTTACGTCATTGTTTATTTTAATAATCTAGTATCGTAGAATTATCACGGATAATCGCCTTCTGATTTCGGGATCCGTTGCGAATTTGGCTACGCATTGCTCAAACGGTCGTAACACCTTGTATGCTTGGGTGTGACGAAGAGGTTGATTGATTTGTGGTTGCTTGAGACGCTTGACGCATTTGGCCGCTTGGACAACGCTGCTACTGCAGAACTGGGAAGCCGTTAACTTCTGTCACACCCAGACACACCGTGTGATTTTCAGCGACTCTGCCGACACGTACATAATGTTGAACGATGGAAGGCCACCGAATTCCGCATGGTTCTTTGGTATTTGGGGCCGGTTTCTCCGAAAGGATTGTTGTCGGAAGATGAGTATGATCACTTCATGCTATTGTTCGTTGC
The DNA here is from genome assembly GCA_948099385.1 of Fasciola hepatica. NCBI lineage: Eukaryota > Metazoa > Platyhelminthes > Trematoda > Plagiorchiida > Fasciolidae > Fasciola > Fasciola hepatica. The sequence goes on from CANUEZ040000053.1 coordinate 5,291,397, forward strand.
CATTTGCATACTGTGCCACCCCTTTTTTGTACAAAACTTGTGAAGCATTCGCAGAAACCATCCTGCTTATATTTTACATAAAATGAGTTCCCTTTATGGTATTTCTAACATCGAGCACAATGTTCACGCTGTTATTCATTTACCAGCAGACGTTCTTTATAATGTTACTTTAGAATCTTTCTCCTGTTTCCCTTTCGAGTCCTTCTTGCTGACACTTAAATTCTCCATTCGAGGTCCCAGGAATCCTGCTGAGAAGCTGTATAGGCGTTTGCGTGAGAGAACACTTCCCGATAACAACGAATCATCTGAGGCCATCCGCGATGACTTCGGAAATGCGGCTACCCGTTTCCGGGAATGCAAGACGGCGATGGTGTTGAGGGGAATGGTTCTGTCATGCTCACCACCAAACAACGTTGTCTTTGCAGGTGGGAAACCAGTATTTGTGGAGGGCATTTCTGGGGATTCCATAATTATTCGTTATTTCTTAAACACGCGATTTTTTCTTGCGCCAATGAGATCCAGTCATTGTACATTTTTTTCTGTTGATTGACTGGATGACAATGTTGTCGAAGTTTCTGTAAATACCATTTTGTGTAGATGTTTTCGTATTTGTCTCACCAATAATAATAATAATGTGTTGATACCCATATTACTTACGTTCATGAAGTAAAACTTCTCTTTTTAAAGCAGATACCTTAGGTTACTGTCGTTCATTTAACATGCGACGGAATGAACTAAGGTTTTTAGATGTACTTAGTGGTCATGTTTGATGCCGATGATTCGGTAGCCATTGTTCACAGCAAATGGCTTACTGATGGGAACGGGCTGCGTTGGCCGAGGTCATCCACTTTTCAGGCTTACCAACGCATGTTGCTGGACGGTGGATGTTTGCCGGAAACAGTGCCATCATACGATTTTCATGAGATTTATCACACAGGTAACATTCCCAGTTATATGCATTCTCCTCAGATAAACTCAAAGAAGCAATTAAATTCGAAAGGAATTTTCTTTCCGAATCTGGTATGTCAGCGTCAACGGACGATACTTTGCCTATGACACCATTTTCACAGCGGTACACAGGCAAACAATATCACCGATCTACTGAAACTGGAGGAAAGTCTTGCAGTACTGGATAAATTTACGGGCACTGTAAGTGACAGAACAATTCCGCATCATATTATAAGGTCAACGCACTCAAGCGTCACTTACGCACTGGTCATGGATCAAGTATCCGCCGGATGCTTGCATCTTTGATCGGGGAGAATTTGACACTCACGTGCAATTGGACCGGACACAGCTGGGAAAATTGCGGTGGGAAGTTTCAATTTTCCTAACGCCCTCATTGGTCAGTCTAATGTAATGTAATTACTGTTTATTTACGGACGCCATAAAATTCACCAGTTGTTTCCGGGAGTCTTCTGCTCTGGAGATCGAGCGTACCATGAAACGATGGTTTACTGACGCGAGAGATTGTGGCTTAGGACGCAAAACTGCCAGGTACGTTCACTGATTACGCATTCGTAGTCCTATGTTAAGTTTATTTCATTTACACAGACGACGATAACGGATGTCACGATTCACTGAGTTAATTAAATACCTTTTCGGAGTCGGTAGTATATATATAACTACAGTAATGTATTTGTATTCATATAATTATTCATATCCATACATATATTTTTTTCGTTCCACAATTCATCTTATTTCTGATTCACACTTTTGTCATCCTTTGCAGATCTCGGAGCGAAACAGTTTGATGGGAAAAAGTTTGTTCCGTAGAGTCAGATTGTAAATATACCCAATATATAAAATTTCTACTCCGTACAATTTGTTCTTTTTGAAATGTCTAAGGTTCAACATTTTGGAGTAAGTCTTCTTTAGGTTGTGCTGTCCTTTGTGAGACGTTAGATCATGCCGTCCTTAGGCAAGCATTGTTCTGGGAATGTTATGGGAGAGTGGAGCGTGAAAGAGCTTTCGGGATGCAGCAGCACGTAATTATTAAGCTGCATTTGCAAAGTATGTAGGGATAAGACTGTTCACGTAGGTAACTTGATCGATCAGTTGACTACTTGCGTAAATTTCGGACAAGCTAGAATTGCATGATATTTGGAGGTGCGAGTGCGACTTCGAAAATCGGGTTTAAATTTAAAAGTGGATTGAAATCGTACGCCGATTTCGGCTTGATTCCGGTATGCCCCTCCGGTGCCGGCACCCCACCGGTAACAATACCGGCAAGCCACCGGCACTTTTCCGGAAAGTTACCGGCAAGTTACCGGCAAGCTACCGGAACCGGTTTGCCACTTGGGAGGGATCCTTAGAGAGTCGCCATAAAAGTAGTACGCCGGATGCAGTGTCTTTCGTGGGGGTTGCACGTGTAACATCTGTAAAGACAGAAAGAAAACTCGGTGAGCCGGAGCTCAGTAACGGCATCAACAATCATCAACACTTACACCGATAACGACGGGAGTGGCGATCTGTCTGAACGTATTACATTATCGCGTATGTTTGAAAGATTCGCCAAAAGTAGCGTTTTCCCAAGCCCGGATGTTTGGTTCATATCGACTCCAGCTGCGCAGCAGTTTGAAAGACTCGCTGCAGATTCAGTCCAGTCCAGCCACGGCCAGTCGAGCTTCCAGAATTCCTTCGGAGGTGTGCACACTAGTTAGGCAAACTCATCTGCGCAGTGTATTTTGTCGGACACTGATGCCAGCAATCTAGCCATGGGGCTGTCTTGTCTCAAGAGACACCAAGTGGTGAAGTTCCTATAGCTTACGCAAGTAGTACACTGGACTCGGCAGAGCTCGAGTACATCACTACAAGGAAAGAACTATTAGCTCTTGCATACTTCACCACTCATTTCCGAGAATATCTGCTAAGCAAGAGATTCAAAGTGCGAGCAGATCATCAAGCCCTACAGTGGTTGAGACATTTAAGAGAACCCGAGGGACGGATTGCTCGATGGCAGGAGGAAATTCAAAAATGCGATTTAATCTGCGAATATCGGCCGGGACTGCGACACTCCTACTCCTATGCTGTCTCGATATCCATACGAGGCGAACCCTTCCGTTGCCCTTCTAAAAAACGCAGAGTGGGCAGATGAGCAGGCGTTGGACGAATACATCAGTCGGATTTACAGTTGCCTACTGAGTGGGGGACGTAAACCAACGGGTCCGGAAAAGCAGGCTGCTCCAGCCGAGGGGAAGGCGTTGTGGAGTGTTTGGAACCTTACTGAGGTAATGGAAGGGGTGCTTCACACTGACCATCCCGAAGGGCCAAAGTTATTTGTCTCACTGGCGAAAGCCGCGTCAATACAGCTGCGTGTACACGAGCAATTAGGCCATAGCGATCAACTGAAAACGGAAGCCGCGGTTCGACGTCAATATTGGTGGCCGGGAATTCATGCTGATACCGTTAAGTTGTGCAATACCCGCAGGACTTGTGCTGCTAACGAAAACCAAGTGCCATCACCAAAAGCTTCAATGGAAGTTGTTAGTACGGGGGAACCGGTGTAAAGCACATGCATGGAAACCCTCCCTAGCCATAGCCACATACTTGTATTGTTGAGACTATTCCCTTTATTTTGTTGACCCTGGAACAAATACAACATGCATCAATCACTACACTTAAACATTTGTTTATATTTTGCTCACCTGAAGTGGCATAATTTTGGCTCAAACTTGGACTGCCGTGAAGGTGGTACCTGACATTGGCATTTGTTGAACTCTGATCCTCATTGTTAGACATTGTGGCCGTACAGATGAGGTTTGTATATATTTATATGCGTATAACTTGATAATCCAGTACCGTAGAAACTACGAATCAATCTTGTTTTGGTTTTGGGATTCGTTTTGAATTGGCTACGCGTTGCTCACAGTCGGAATAACCAATACACCGGGACAGAGGGTTGACATCGATATTATGGGACCGTTACTAATGCCAAAAAGATGGAAATCGATGCGCTAGTCACGACAGACTACTTCACAAAGTGAAGCGAAACAGTCGCTTTGAGACTCCAGGACGCGAAAAGAGTGGCTGGCACGTTCATACGAGAATGAGTGAGCCATTATGGAGCACCGGAGCACCTACACTCAGACCAGGGGTCGGCCTGCGAAAGTCAGATGCTACTTGAGACATGCGGACCTCTAGTGGTGAAGAATACTAGAATCGCACCTTGTCATCCTCAGAGCAACGGATTGGTGGAAATCACAAACCGCACCATTGAGGCACTTTTACGAGGCGTCATTGACAATACGCAAACGGACCGTTGGGACGAACTATTGACCATGTGCATGATGGCCCGTTGTGCCTCATAACACGGTACCACCGAATTCGGCCCGGCCTTTTTGACGATGAGACTCGAGTTACGTTTGCCCATAGAGCTGCTTACGCCAATTATTCCCGGCAATGCGGTAACCACGATGGACCAAACCCAATAGTTGTACAGGCGTATGCAGGAAGCATTTTGTGTCGTGCTGTTTAGTCCACGACCAGCACAAGGCTCATCTAGCAAGTTTCATCGACTCTAGAAGGGACCTTTTGAAGTCATATCTGTCAGATAACACTTGGAATATGTCACTAGACGCAGTAACGTGCGAGACGGTGAAGTGCTAACGGTACTTTACCACCAACTGAAGCCAGCGTGCCGGAGAAGCCATTCCGACGAAGAGGCAGTAAGAATAGTACTTCCCAGCCTTCTTTCAATTGTCAAAAACACCGCAGGCATCACGCCAGAAACGGGAAGATCGGTGACAGAACGGCCTGAAGGCACTGAAGACAGTGCTTTTCGGATGAGAGGGCAATGTAAGGATATCAAAACCGTTACGAATGATTTGAATGCACGCTTATAGACTTGCTCCTCCTCGTTTTTCATTCCAGAACGGAGCTGATGCGGACGCAAGAAAAACGAATAAATCCGTTGTGTGATGAATGACAGTTTGGGGAATGGACCTTGTATTTGTGTCCTAATCTCTTGTTTATTCGATGACAAGCCTTTCTTGCGGAATACACGCTTCCGTAAGCTGCCACGTTCTTGTCATCACTGTCGCTTTTTCGGGTGTCTGTGCTTTCTCGGTCGCAGCCTAGTCGTTCTCGTGTCCGCACAGTGTTACAGTCACCGTCGTCGACCGCGATGGCTGTCTGTGCTGCTGGTGCGGCTTGGTTGGTGGTTCGGGAACATTTTCTTCTTTAGGTCGTGATATGTAGAAGCATCTTGCACACTTTGAAAATGGTTTTCGGATTTTTAAAGAGAAACTTTGAAATTTTTCTATATCTATGATAGTTTAGCCACCGTTGGCTGCATAATTCGGCAAAATGGGTGTCAGTTATCGCGCATGTTTGAAAGATGAGCCAACAGTAGCATTTTCCCGCTCCCGTATGTTTATTTTTACCGGCTTTACCTGCACAGCAATTTGAAAGACTCACCGTAGATTCAGTCCAGTCCAGTTTGCACAGGTCAGGAAATGGCCACGGCCAATCGAGCTTCCAGAATTCTTTCGGAGGTGTGCACACTAGTTAGGCAAACCCATCTGCGCAGTGTATCTCGTCGGACCCCCGCTAAATTTCTAGGTACCCTTAAAGCATTATTGCAAATCAGCTGCGAGAAACATTCTGCATTGTGCTTTTTCACTACCCTCTTATGCAACAAGTGGAAACGTGCAGCGACGACCTGCTTCCGTCCGCGTAGTAACAGTCTCGGATCTAACTGTCAGAGGCGACCTATTTCCAGCTACCCTCTAAAACTCCTTTGAAAGCGTTGAAGGTTCTCGTTTCTACTTCCTCTGTCGGCGGTCTATTCAGTTCGGTTCCAGAGCCTGACGGCGGGGCTGCTCAATGTCTGGATTCTTGCACTGACGTGCTCCCTGGATCCCTCGGCGCCTAGACAATTAGAGGAGACGAGTCTTCTTTAATGCTTGGCTGAAATCAGCAATGGTTCAGGTTAGACATCTAATACCTGTTTCCTGCAACAACTATTTGGATCACATCAGTCAGTCACACTCTCCTCATGGTCAATCTCTCTGAAAATAAGAATGATACACAAAGGGGTGGCTATTTGATCTTACACAATGCAGTTATTCATTATCATGCTTCTGTATCATTACATTTATGTATGTGACTTTGGACTGTGTAAATAATTGACGGTGATTCGTACATCAGACTGTTGTGATCCGCTATTCGTCGAGACTTGGGATAGGTTTTGCTATTCATTCATCATGTTAGAACTAAACGTCGGGCGTTGAGGCGGTCATACAGCCCTGTGGTATGGAATTTCCGGATTTAAATGCTCCTGTGTATGAGACTGAGGATTATTTTAAAGATTTGAACTATGACGTGTTGCTAGTGGGAAGATTTCGGATGAAAATAAAACAGCTGCTTTCTTGAGTGTTGTTGGGAAGTCAGCGTATTCTATTAACTAGGGCCTGTGCTTCCTCCGGAAGCCTGTTTCTTTGAGATACCAAGAAAGTAAGAATATTGTACACCATCATACCCAATCAGTTAACTTTGAAATTGCTGAACGTGCAAAATTTCACCAGCTTCAGTGGAAAGATTCGCAGGATATTCTGGAGTTCATTCTTTAGCTCCAGACGCAAACTGAGTGTTGTTTTATTGGAGACCAGCTGGAAAAGCAACCACGTGGCCGTCTCGTAGCTGGCACCGATAATTAACAGTAGCAGCTTAAACTGCTTCTACTTCCTAGCCCTACTATTTAGCTTGTTCCTGAGGCCCGTGAGCAGTACCAAGGTGGGAATAATTTTGTGGAGTCCGCCTTTTACGTCATATTTAGTAGCCGCAGTTTCGGAAAGTTCAAAGGGCACTCAGTGATTCCCCGCCTATCAAAGCGGACGGGCGCCTGTCATTCCCCACCCTCAAAACTTCGCAGTGATGCATTTCAAGCAGGGACTGAATTTGGTCAGTGCCGTTCGTTTAGAAATTCGATTCGACTGAATTTAATTTGCGCAGGACTTGGTGAGGCTGAAGACAGTCGTGTGTCTAGGTAGTTGTGTTATCGGCTCCTTTCCGTAGCTCCCAACACTGCGAGTTTGAGACGGCAAAGAGTTCCACATATCCAGATACGGACTCTGGTGCGGTTTCTTGAGAGCCCGTTGTGTCAAGATTTCGTTCGGCATTTCTAGCCAAAAGGATTTTACACTGGAAGTCTAGCTTGAACAGCACACACGGCCCGAAGGTCACGTATGCCTCTCCTGTCATTTTCGTGGGGCTGTGATTCAGATACGGAAAGGTTGCTCGCATTCAGTCTGTCAGTAGTCATTTTCGAATTTGCTATTTTCACTCGCCGGACCACTCCATCTCGGATTCTTCCAGCCTTTTCCTCGCTGTGGGAGCACCAGCACATGAACGTATTTTGAGTTCTCTTCTGGTCGGTGGCAAGCTTCAGCATGATTTCGCTGTGGAAACTGGTGGTGTCCAGTCCTTCTTTCCTACTCCTATTTAACGTCATGCTATTCCTTATATTCAACTCACCAAAATGACTTTGTTATTAAGGGTATCAACGGGGGAAAGGTTGCCTTTTGTGGGCTCTCACGGATAAAACTGGACAAAAACTGTACTTTCCCCGTCACCGAGACTGGTCCGTCTGTGGTTGGGTTTTAGGCCACTGAAGACATTGGAATTTTTATACCACTCCTATCAAAGAGGCTCGTTCTGTTGCCTGAATTAATTTTGCGGTGCTCCAAGGCCTTCGACTATATGGAGATAGCTCCTTTAAAGCTCGATGTAGATGGAAGTCCTGTGTTTGTGAAGCATCGTGAGTCGCCCTACGGGCTTAGGAAATCCTCGGAGAAAGTTCGCGATACTAAGGTAGCCAGAGGGACTCTTAAGCTCATTTCGTCTTTCAAGTGGGTAACGCCCATTGTTACTCCATTAAAACCCGACAGGTATACTCAAAGAATATGTGACGATTATTGAACAGCTTTGAAGAAAAGGCTTCGTCAGCCTACGTGCACTACTGTAGAATCAGAGGGTATACAGTCTCGCATCCACTGCTCTAATCACTTCTCACTACTGGATTGAAGGATGTTTACTCGTAAGTTCCTTTGCACGAAGATTCTCGTGAGTCCACTAGTGTCAACACCCCACTTGGCTCGTACGCATACACGTTTCTCCCTTTTGGACTGAGTGTTTCCCCAGCCATATCCTGGTCTGTCATTAGTACCAAAATTGGTCATCTCGAGAGTGTCGAAAGCTACCAAGCTGATGTCGTTATCCATGCACCAACACAAGCAGCGCGCAATGGCAGATTCATAAAGTTACTGCAATCTATTTATGAGTTTTACGTTGCCAACAACCCATCTAAGGGTGAGTTTTACTCCACTTCTCTTGATCTTATGAGATATCACACAACTCAGGTTGGTAATCAGCCTGACCGTAATTGTCCCGCACCCTCGCTCGATTGGTATACCCTTCAAAACATTATTGAACAGGGCTCTTTGGCTAGTCCTCTCCAATATTAATAGTTTCACTCCGAATTTTCCTTCCTCTATGAAACCTATTTTCACAGCTTTTTCACCAGGTAATTCTTCGTGGTCTGCCGAATGAGAACAATTGTTAGCCCCTATTCCGTCGTACCTTAAAGCCAAGGCATTTTCCACTCACTCACTCCCAAACTACAATGCACCCCCATCGCCAATGCGTCGCTCACCGGAATCGGAGCTTTGTTAGAACAGGGAAGGTTCCCCGTTGTTTGTCTTTCACGTTGGCTTACTACCTACGGAAAAAGCTATTCTCAGCCGCAACGCGAAGCTTTGGCTGTCTACCGCCCTGTCCAAAGGCTTTCCCAGTATCTGTTTGGATCCAAATTCATCATTAATTTTGATCAAGAAACACTCCATTTTATTTATGACCCATCCAAATAGTTACTCAAGTCCAGTACGGCAATGATCCATCGATGGTGTGTAGCACTTTCTGCGTATGATTTTGATATTCAGCTTCGTAGTGGTTAACAAATCCCACATGCGGATTACCTATTCAAATACACCCAGTCAGGTGATCCATGTACCTATTTTGCTTTACACACAACCCGTGGCGATAGTGGAAGGAGCGTAAAAGCATAATTCCAAAGATGCGTTGCATACCAGAATAATGTATCCCATGAATAACAGAGGCTTACCCGTGTTCTGTAGTAGGAGTAGGTTAAGAAAAGTTGGACATGAAATAGTGCTGTATAAAAGTAAACCCGAGAAACTCAATGAATTTAAAGGGAACAACAATCAATAAAGACCATGCAAACCATGAACGACGTGTCCACTGGGGTTCACCAGACGGAGTAAATTTTGACGCAGAGAGATATGAAAAAGCTGTACGAAAGTGCACGCAGGAAAGATGCTGGATGTGAGAGGAAAAGCAGTCCGTGAAAAGGTGAGTTTAGTTCCAGAATCCATAACCCGTATCACGCGGAAGGGAGGAAGCACACTTGGAGGATCCCGGATCGGTGAACAATCAATATAAAGCGGGATAAGGCTCGGGGGAAAAATGAACTGTTGCACCAGAAGCTAGGGTGTACATGGGCTTGAGCCCTAATATATTCTTAAACTGAAAAATATGTTGTCTTACTGAGTCTCAATGTTATTCATCGTCATCATTGGCAACCTCGGATGTGGGGGGTTAGTGGCCCCGCTTTCGGATGGCTTATCGAAATTTTATGAATAAAAAGTTTCTGTGTCGCATTTTCCATCTGTGATATTGGGTTTATCCAAGTAAGATCCAAGAATAATCAGGGCGCGACAGCCACGGGCGAAGTGCATCATCCGGTAAGTATGGGCCGTCCGGAGGGGTAAAACTTGTTGCGATGAATCAGTCTCGACTGGCGAGGTATGAAAAGTGGAACCGATAAAAGTTAGCGGCTGGTTTAGTAGCAGGTTGCGCGAGAACTATCATTTGTGTGGGCTCCAATAGAGGTATCGGTAGGGAAGGTGTTGTTTCAGGAGACGCCCCAAGCAGCTCGCCTAAAGCACTCCCTATCGGGCTGTGTAGGGCTACCGCTGAGCTAAAGTCGGGCTAACGTCGGACTAGAGTTGGGCCTATGCTGGATAGCGCTACCTGCGTCCAATTGGTAGCGCGCTGGGCTAGGCCCAATGCTCAAAAATTGCTGGAAATGGGAGCCTTTTTATTCCTAATCCATCCCATTTGCTCGCTTCTTATTTCGTTTTCCAATACCCACCCTTTCGACCAAAACTACTAATTAAGCACTGACAAGAAAAGCAGGTTATGAACATCACTAAGTTAGTTATGAGAGAGGCATACCGAAAGCTTGTAAAAGCCTGACATTCGAGGATGGCCCTCTTTCAGAACTTTCGGGAGGTTTTTTAGCATTCTTGTGTTGTGTGGTCACCGGATATGAAATATCATGCGGAAGAGTGAGATAGCGGCACCTGAGGAAAGTTGGGCAACGTAACGGTTCCACAGTCCGGATTTCAAAAATAGTTTGACTGAAAAATGTTTTCAACAAAACGGATCACCATCTGATAATTTATATATCAAAACAACTGTGACCAGTTAATAAGAAAACGTCAAGTAAACTAACGACCAATTCAGAAAAACGTTTGTAGTTGAGATTCACGTTAAACCCCTACTAATCCTCGAAATGCCTGGGGAAGTGCTAATTACAACAAATGAATAAAGAAATTCCAGCTAAAAAGGCAGCAGGGAAAAAGGAATTAATTCTTCTTGGGAGTCGCCTTCTTTGCCGCGGGCTTCTTTAGGGCCTTCTGCTTTTTCAGCGTCGTCTTTTTGACGTTCACAGAAGTGGGCTTCGTTGGAGTTCCGGCCTTCTACTTGGCGGGCCTCTTGGCCAACTTCGGCCTCGGAGGTGCGGCGGCCTTCTTCACCCTAGGTGCTTTCAGTTTCTTTACGGCTTTTGGCTAGTGCTCGGCTGTCTTATCACCCAACTCGAAGCTGCCCCAGGCTCCTTTGCCCTAGTTGCCTACGCGAACCAAGACACTCTTCTCCACAGCGTGGACAGTCCCGCGACGGAGGGGCGGACCAGCCTCCTCAAGGTCGACCTTGTAGCTGGCAGCGATGAACTTCAAACAAAACATTAATTAGCTTACCTGCATTTTTGTTTTGCATCCCACTGATTTCCAGCATTGGTGAAAGAACGTTTAATCTTCCAACGACAAACACCTGCACTTCTACAAACCTCTGGATGGAACGAACAGCGTCAGCAGTTTACATAAAAATAACAAAGTTCATTGACCTACCCTTGGCGGCAACAGTGACCCTGTTTTTGAAAGGCATTCCGTTGCGCACTCCAAAACCAGGGGCACACTGTTCTTTCAAGCTCTGTTTCTCGACCAGCAGAAAATTAAAATAGAGGGGGCACTAACCTGCATGGAAGATCGACTTTGATGCTCTGGTACTGAGTGGACTGCTGTTTAAAAGATCCATAGGCTCAAAATCTGCCTTTGGCTAAACTCTTTCCGCTTTGCCTTAACAGCATAGACACCAAGGGTAACTATATACTGTGCGTTAATATCGAAGTAATACTTGACATCAATCGGTTTTTCCTGGCATACCCACTGACTTTAATTCAGGTCACAAAAGCCGGTGTTCTTATAACATCACTTCGCCACGTATGAAGCACTTGGAACTGTGGGCCTTCTTGCGCCTCCAACAACTCTCTTACTTAGTCTCTTAAAGTACAAGATATTTGTTCTGGTTCCTATAATTGGGATTAGACTGATCGAAGTTACATAGCGAAAGGTACTCAATACTGCAGGAATTCCGTGAAAAACAAGTTTAAAAACCGGCTTTTCAAGGTCCTAGTATATATATATGCATCCATACACGTACACGCACATATATAAATGGAGCTGCACAGAAGGAGAGGTAACCGTATACCAGGGTTAAAATAAACTGTAAAAATGCGCATGGGTTATATTTGTGAGTGGCAAATCCTTTTTACTCAACAGCAGAACCCAACTGCGCGTTCTAACAGCGTAGGATGAGGAAAGCCAGTACGCCATCTCCTGGCCACCGGAGCATTCAGTAAAACAAAGTGTGCTGTTTTTGTATCGCAGGTAAATACCGATAAATACCGTAGTACTCTTGATTGTATTCCGTACGAAATTTCATGGACTTCTGTGAAAGCTTACAAGGCTCGTATCTGGAGTCATTTTAGCCCGAATGCTTCGGGTATTGTGCTGTTTCGGCCTAATCGATCTACTCAGAGGCAGTTGGGCGTATTTTATATCGGGTGGCTTGATTGCAGCCCCGGTTACTATAGGGATTCCAGTTAGGTCTCGGTCGACACAGGTCAAAATGTGGTCCACGGTCATCCAGTGTAGGACCTGAAATACTAGGCGAAGGCGGAGTATCAGGGACCTGAAACCAATGGGGTTTCCGGTCCGGACGTGGTTCCAACTCTGGGTTGTAATAATGGATGACGACACTTGATAAAGCGCTGGTTATGTTATTAGAAATCAAACAAGGGTAAATGTTCATTTAGACGGTCAGTGATACCCACTGAAACTTCCGATCCGGGTTTTATTTCAGAAGTTTAAATATCATAGGCTTGGAGGGTAAAGAGCTACTCTGCCACAGCTAGCTTAGTCGCGTGCACCGGGAAAGCGGCTGTTTATGCTTTCTAACGCATTATTGATTTTTATGTTGACGTTGCATGGCTCAAGTACAAAATTTCAAGACTTTACGGTGATGGGGAATTAGAAAAGGTAACCTGTAATACCGTTTGCTTACGCAGGGGCCGGCAATGAGGCGGTAAGATAGTTTTGAAAGGACAACTTGCGCTTGAACGGGACTGGTATTCTGCTAGCCTAGCCCTTTGATTTTTATTGTCTCTTCTGGTTTAGTGGTTTTCCTTTGCCGGATAAAGTGTGAGAAGATTTGGAGTAAGATTGTAGAACAGCCTTATAAGGGTATCGGCGGTGATGCATGGGGGAAAACTGGTTTCTTACAGCAGAAAGCAGCCGCGGGTTCGGCTGTACTGGCACAATAAGGTTGAGCTTGGATGTGAGCAAGGTGATCTCAGGAAGAGGTTATTGCATGGGTAATGTGATATTATTATCGTCGTTGGCACGCCACTAAGCAGGACAGCACTAGTGCAAGGAATGGGCCGGTAACAGCGAGGAGTAGGAACAGGGTAGGGCTAACATTTCGACGGGGAAGCAAACTCTAACGTCCCACATTCAGTGGTCACGGTTCACTGCCACATCCTCCGTTGTCTCCAACCAGCTGGTAGACGGACTTTTCGAACCCCAAGCAAGAAGACGTGAGGCACCTACTTTTCCTAAGGTGGCTGTGTATTTTCTTATTCTTCGCTGGTATGTCATCAGTTGACCAAAATATTGCTCCTCCAGCTCCCAAGAAAGAATGGTAGACGTGCTTTAGGCATACGTAACACATTCCCTAACCGTATACGCCGCGACAGAAAACTCCCTTAAGTGGTACCCAATACTCGTTTTCTAACCTCAGTATTGCAGACTGTAGACAGTGTGGTCGGAGTAATCGAGGTCACAGCTTCTCTCCGTTTCTTAGTTTGACTTCCATATCCTGAAGACCTCCTAATGCATTCCCCATTATCTAGTCCACGATGGAATCAAACAAGAATGGAAAAACTGGACACCTTGGCAAACACAGCTTTTTGTTCCGAATGGACTAGATAGTTCACCATAAACCCTTACACGGCCAAAAGTATGGGAACGCAATGATCTCGGTAGATTCACGAACCCTTGGGGTATGATTTTCCGGTGAAAAGCATTGAACAGCCCTCTCCGGTCAACCGAATCGAAAGAGCCTTTCGATCGAAGTTTGGTGTGACGCACTTTCAATAAAGGACAAAGGGTAAAGATCCGGTCGATGCATCCTCAATCTGGACGGAATCCCGCACGCTGTCCGCTGGTGTTTCCCTCGCGAGTCGGTGTCAGAAGAAGCAGCAAAATCGGGGCTCATGAACTGGTGACTGTCGCAGTTGGGCTAATCCCACAATGAATACTACAGTCACTGAGTATTCCTTTCTTAAAGATGGGTATAATCAGTGACCCACCCCATATTAGTGGGATACATTCTTCCTTCCAAACGTCAAGGAGCAAGGTGGTAAACGATTTTATCAATGCACTACCACCCATTTTGAAGATAACTGGAGAGAGTTTGTCAGGACCAGCGGCATACACGTCACGAATAAGTTTGAACAGCCTTTGACTGTTACCTGAAACAGCTGCTATTTTCACTTCTTCGCCTACCTTGACCCACGGATTTCCGCGATCCCTCTTAAAGCTAGTCGTAACTTGCTTCTGTAGATGTCTTCGTATCGTATTCATCTCCCTACTGCTCTAGAACTGACGCTTTTGCTCCATTATACTCAGCGACTCTTGCAAAATCCAGTGTCTTTGATGAACATCAGATCTAGGACCACAGGCGAAACCTAATGCCAAGTGCATTGCCCCCTGGATATGGGCCCAATGCTCATCTACATTACTGTTCGTCGTAGAACCTAGCTCATGTGCTAACTTCTCTTCATAACGGGTGCGGACTTCTGGATCAGATAAACGCTGCACGGTTAACCGGGTTTCTGTTTGTGACGATTACCAAGGAGATAGACGAAGCGGTAATCGCAATAAAACTAATGCATGATCCCACTCTACTTACCTGGACTAGTAAGATCTACAGTTCTGAACAGAACTGCGATATGATCAATCTGGCTTAAAGTAGCTGCAGAATTAGAGAACCATGTCGCTGTGCAATGCGAGCTGTGTCCGAAATTCGTACTAGAAAACAACAATCGATTGTGTGCACAAAACTGGAGAATCCTATCCCCGTCATCTGTGTGCTGAGCGGGCAAAGCAAAACACCCACCCAAATAAGCTTCTGACACACTAAGTTTGCCAAATTGTGCATTAAAACCGCCTGCTAAAACTACAATGTCAGAACCTTTACTGCTGCGAACGAGGGTGGCGAGTTCATCATAGAACTCATCTTTCTGCGCGTCTGGGCTGCAGTGCGTTGGGGCGTACGCCGAGACCAAAAATAAGTTGTACTTCGCACAGGTATTCTTTCGAAAACCAACTGACCCCTGGAGTCTCACAGCATTTGAAAAACTAATAATCGGGATCCATTCTAAGAGGGCGGTCTCAGCCTTGTCAGTCAAGACTATTCCTACACCACGTTGACCCACAGCCCGAGCTACTTCGTCTCCCGAACAGTTCAGAAAACAACTCGATGTAATACCAGTTAGTTGAGTTACACTGCTCAAATCCTGGGCAGGCGTTTTACTTACGCAGCAGACCTCAACCTTCACAGGGGTCATTGTGAGAGCTAGACAGGCCTGCTGATTGGCCTGCATGAGTGTTTGCACGTTGACGGAGCCGAGATTCAGAGGCTCACGGGGATTGAGAAAATGTGAGTTACGAGACAGAGAATTATTCCCGACACTACTTGACAATGAGCCGTTGCTAGCGCCGGGCTGTCATCAGTGGGGAATATGCGGGCGGAGAGAGGCAGCGAAGAATGTTAGTTAGGGACAGAAGACAAAATTACCATAAATGAGAGGGAACTCCGTGCTGTAGCCCATGTATAACTCCCCACCCCATTCGACGCCGTGGGCAGTGCCGTTCTGATTATCCCGCGCGATGAACGATAAGGTAGGATTTTCCTTGTTTTCGCGCAGTTCGTGGGAGATGTGGGACGAGTACTGCTAAGGTGCCCAGCCGCAAAGCAGGAGAACAATTAGGGATCTAATCCAAAGCCTTCAGCCTCAGCAAGAATCAACAGCAAGGCAGCGACTGTAGCGATCGCTTATATAAACTCTTCGAAGGCACTATAACATCGGGATTCTGTGGATTCACTCAGTTAAATACACAGCTTGTGCGCAACGATATCATAGCACCCATGTGTATGACAACAATTCCCTGCTCTTGTCCCCCAAAAGTCCACACCTGTCAGCAAACACACTTTGAGTGGGTGGAATGTTCATCACACCATTATATTCCCCCGGGTGCCCAACCAGTGTGCCACCCACGAGACTGTTCCACGAACCGTGATTGTTGTTTTCAGTATACGTGCTCACTCGTACTCACACTCACGCACACATACAAGCATGCAAGCAGTTTATCCCCATAACCCAGCGAGACCAGGCTCGTCTCACGAGTTCCTGTGTTATTTTCATATTCAGTAGTGGCTTGCTGTCTCAAGACAACCACGTAGCCCTTAGAGTCAGGGGCTATACTCCCAGGGGAGGCAACAAAGGATTGACGAAAGTGTTGTGTCTGGGTTGGAGCAAGATACTTAACATTTGCCCGGGAAAAACTAGTGGGCCCGTTATTACGCATCAAGTCTTGTTTTGTTGTTAACGTTGTTGAAAGCGTTCTCGCGTATGGTAGTTTTTGTGGTCTCTTCCCGTACTCAAACACACTTCCACCCCCACTCATTCCCCCGCGCATGGTACAGAGTTTCGTCCCATACCTGCATCAAGGCACTTCATTGTTTCATCCCCTCTTGTTTCGCTACCGACATCGAGGAAGACGATGACGTGTGTGATCGCCATTTTGGTTTCTTCGCTCACACACCCACACACACACACACACGTATTCGTTCACGACTGCCTTCTTGAAGGCAACATGTAGAATTGGGATTTCTACGCAACTTTCTTCGCGCCTGCGGCCGAGCAGTAGCTCACGTGGGCAACGCAGAGTGACACCTCTCCGGCCAGGCCACCGGACCACTTGCAGCAGTGGGTGTAACGAACGTTCGAGCAATGCGTAGCCAAATTCGCAACGGATCCCGAAGTCAAAAGACGATTATCCGCGACATTCTACGATACTAGATTATTACATGAACAATGACATCAAAAATATACAAACCTCAATAATACGATCGCAAGGACTCAACAACAAGAAACCGAATAGCAGGGTGTGAGCAAGAAACACGTGCTTCACGCAGGCCCTGAACAAGGATGTGCCAAAGTAGCGCTCTGGGCGCGAAAAAACAACAATTGGACCAGAAAAACAACCAGTTCGTAAGGACAAGTCAATAGTGTAGGCAAATGAGTGATGTTGGGGAAAACACTGAATCGCGAGGGAAAAGGGGGATTTTCCACAACCGGTTGTTACACCGCCCACCAAAATCCTCCCGGATCCTTAGCAGAGTCAAAGGTTTGGTATAAAGGTACTGATTCTTCTTATCTACCTAGGCCCCGCTATCAGTGCGCGCGCCTAATGCTCGTCGTCAACTTTCTACTACTGGTCGCACCTAACCCGTTGGCTACATAGACGTGAGGCTATTCTACATCTTCCACAAGACCAAATGACCGATGGCAGGCGTGAAGGGGCCACACAGATGCTGTCCTTGTAAAGGGCCGTCCTGTCCTGGATGTATGTGCTTGGGTGAGTGTGTGAGTGTGTGCCGGGGTGTACAATGGAATCACAGGTATTACTACAAATCAAAGGAGGACTTTCTGCAACGTCAACGAAAGACGGTGTGGCAAGAAAACGAGTAAAATGTAGCATGTGTGTGTGACCTAAGCTCCGCTACTTCTACATATGCAAGGGGCATTCGGTAACGTCAACAAATAGCAAACAACGAACACCTTCACATTTTTGATGGGGTTACGGGGTGTAGAGTGCGTCGTGTATGTGTGTATGTGTCGGGATGTACAGTGGGATCACATATACCACCACGTATCGGAAAAAACCTTCTGCAATGTCAACGAAAGGCCTTGAGCACTGTAACGTGTTTGAGGGAGACCGTGTGGTATATATGGTGTTGTTTTATCCACCTCGATGACTAGTGTGAAAAGGTTTACTGGGCCTCAGGGTGATCAGCTCCTCCGTCTTCGCTCTCGAGTAGGTTAATACTGCGTGTATCACGAATGAGTGCTCCGTCAGCTGTCTTCACCTTCACCGTTTTTATCATTCCGTCAGTGCTTTCGATGGTTTCCGTAACTACTCCCAAGGACCAGGTGCTGAAATGTGCGCGTTTGTCTCCGATCACCATCACATCCCAAACCTTGAATGGTCTTGTTTTCACCAGCCACTTCTGTCGAGTCTGCAAAGCCGGTAGGTACTCCCGCAGCCATCGCCTCCAGAAGACCTTGGCCAAATAGTTCGCCTGCTTCCATCCGTGGAGGCAGCTCCCACGAAGGTTTACCGGCCCTTGGAAACCCTCGTTTGACTTTAACGTCAATACGTCGTTCGGCGTGAGCGTCAGGTGGATGGGGTCGCCGTTCATCACTAGAACCAGAGGGCGGTTGTTCAGATTTCCCTCTACCTCAATCATGACGGTGTTCAGCTTCTCGTCGTCGGGTGGCTGTTGCTCCATGATTGACAGCAATATCCGTCTGGCAGACCGGATCATGCATTCCCATACGCCGCCTCGGTGGCTGGCCTGTGGGGGGTTGAAATGCCGTCGTATGCCGTAGGCCACGGTTCGATCCTGCAGTTCGTCCCCCTTTATGTTTTTGTGCCAAGGCTGCAATTCCCGTTGAGCGCCCACAAAGTTCGACCCATTATCTGAGTATTTATCGGCCGGTACGCCTCTTCGGTTGATAAATCTTTGCAAGGCCCGTAGGAATTAATAGGTCGTCATCGAATGTGCGACTTCTAGGTGTACCGCGCGTGACTTCATACATATACATCCATATCGCTTTATAATCTCTTCCCGCACTTGATCCACAGGGGCCCGAATTAGTCCAACCCGGTTTCGCTGAACGGCCACCAGTCCGCAGTCACCCTGCATTCTGGTAGCGGGGCCATGAGTTGTTTGCCCGCCGTGGCATTGCGTCTCCTACATCGCACACACCGTCGGATTACGCGTTTTACAGTCTCTTGTCCTCTCAGCAACCAAAGGCGCTTTCGAATGATGCTCGTCACGTGACTTTCCCCGCCATGTCCCTCCACGGCGTGGGAATGTTGGATCACTGGCTCTACTACAGGTTGTCTCGCAGGCAGCAGTACAGGATATCTTGTGTCGAAGTTCAGGTGGGCGTTGGCCAGCCTACCATCCACTCGCAGCAGTCCATCAACGAGTTTGGAGTTTAAAGGCGTTAATTCGCCTCTCGGAGATGATATTTATTTGCTGGTCGGTCCCCCTTCTTCCGCCCTCTCGAGCTCTCGGGCGAGAGCCTCGCGTTGTATCATCCTGAAAATATCGTGTTTTGCAGCTTGTAGTTCATCGAGACCTCTCGGGCCGACCCGTATCCGGCCTGAGAGGTGTAGCCCTTTCATGACTAGTAAATTTCTCTCGAACCCGGTTAACCAAACTATCGCACGAAGCGTCTTCATCCAGGAAGAGAACCTGACCAATCGCAATAGAATGGATGTCGCTTCGACGACTTTGGCCGCTATCACTACGCCTTTGATCTCCAGTTCTAATTCCGTAGGGGTTTTTAATTCGAACACGGGCCAGTCCTGTTTGGGCACTTGCAGGAAGTTTGGCCCTCTCGTCCACGTGTCTAGTTGCCTGAAGTTGGTCGCACCCCGGGAGCACAGATCGACTGGATTATCGCCAGATCTGACATGACTCCACTGGTTTGTGGCTGATTAATCGTGGATGGTTGTGAGTCGGTTAGCAACGAAAGTACTAAACCGGCTCCGGACTTTGTTAATGTAGTAAAGTACTATCGTTGAATCCGTCCAGAAGCTAACCGACCAAATGTAGAAGTCAAAACATCTGGTCACAGCTTGCACCTCCCTGACTGCCAACACGGCTGCGCTGAGTTCAAGGGGTGGGATCGAGACCGACTTCAGTGGAGCAACGCGAGCTTTGGCGAACAGGATCCTCGTAGTATATTGCCCATCTCCTGCGCACCATCGTCCGTACACCACAGCTCCATAACCGACTTCGGATGCATCGGAAAAGGCATGTAGTTCTCCAGTCCGTGTCGTATGACCAGGAATCAAACATCGTGGGATCCTTATGTCCCCTAATTTCTTCAAGGTGCTCAAAAATTCTTCCCAGTCCAACCGGTCCCCTCGGTCCAGTGACTGGTCCCAATCAGCTTTCTTACGGCACAGCCGATGCAGCAAGATCTTCCTGGGTAACGGCCAGGGGGAGACAAAACTGAGCGAGTCGAACAAACTTGAGACAGCAGATAGCACGCCACGACGGGTTAGTGGCCTCTTGGGAACGTTTAGCTCGAAAACAAAGCCGTCCATTTCCGCGTCCCATTGTATTCCTGAGGTGGGTTCCATAGGAAGTGGAGAGCTGTCCAAATCTCGTACCCTTTCGGCATTTTCGTGGTACGGGATGACCTTCAGCACTTCTGAAGCTTTCGACATCCATTTAGTTAGATGGAAGCCACCCTCTTCCAGCAATCTCGTCAGACCCCTGAACTGTTCTAGAGCTGATTCCACATCATCGAATGACCCAAGGTAGTCGTCGACGTAGAAGTTCCTGCCGATGCTATCTACCACCGTCCGATAGAAAAAAATCTCCATGTTTGTTCGCAGCTTCCCGAAGGGCGTAGTTCGCACAGAATGGTGACGATATGGCTCCGAAGGGGTGGACGGCCATCCTATAATTCATCACTGCGTTGTCCCGGTCGCTCCCTTCCCACCACAGGAAAAGCAACGCATCTCGTTCTCCCACCGAAATTTTCACCTGATGAAACATTTCCCCAATGTCGGCAGACAAAGCCACTTTACCCACTCTGAAACGGCACAGAACATCGATCAGTGGTGTGGTCCAGTCAGGCCCTTGTAGTAAGCGATCGTTTAACGACTTGCCCTGGAACTCGGCTGCACAGTTGAACACTACCCGCAGATTTTCGGGTTTCTTGGGGTTGATGACCCGGTGGTGAAGCAGATACCAGACACCTTTTTTCCTGTCGGTGTTGGCAGGCACCATTTCAACGTAACCAAGGACTTCGTTTCGCTTCATTAAATCCGCGTATTGTTCCCACAGATTCTGGTCTCGAATGAAGCATTCTTTTAGTCGTAGTAATCGTTGGAGAATACAATTTCTGTTGTCAGTCCACGGGTCGACAGATTTGCACCATGGGAAGGGCACCTCGAACTGATTTTTGAGGCCTCCAGAGCCTTGCCGCGCCGTTTGTAGAGCGAAGTGATCCCCTTAAGACAACGATGGTCTTTCGTCTTCAATGTCATGAAACTACTTTTCATACAGCCGCTGCAGGTGGTACTGTATGCGGTCCGTTTTGGCGGATAAATAATTCACGGAACCACCTTCCCCTACTGGACCGTACAACATCCATCTCAGAGACTTGCGTACGGCATAGGGTGCCTGGCGGTCGCCCACTCTCTGATCAAATACCTGATGGCTCTCTGGCACGTCGCAACCGATGAGGAGATCCACTTCATCGTCTTTCCAGTCTACAACGGTTAAATCCTGCAGGTGGGGCCACCTAGTCAATATTGCGTTGGCCGACCTTGGTGCTCGCATGGGGAGATCAGCTAATGTGAATGCTTCCGTTGGTTCAATTTGATCCTTAGTGTCTAAGGAGATGAGTTACAACCCCAACCGGCCAACAGTCATAACTTGTGTTCAGCCCACCGTGCTCACGGCCAGGGACGTCGCACCTTAAGCGAGTTGGTGTTTGTCGGCAAACCGCTCTTTCGCTAGAGTAGTGTCGGATCCACTGTCGACGAAAGCCAACGCTTTGAACATTCCAGTTGGGGTCACTACTCCCACGGCCACTACGCCCAAACGTACCGGTTTATTGGCAGACCGCGACGTTGAACAAATAACATTGGGCTCGGCACTCGTCTCGGGTAAGGTTACTCTCGCCTGGTGCAGCAATCGATGGTTCTGCCCGTACGGCCATCGCAACCACATCGGTTCCTTGTCCTACAAGCTGCCACCCGGTGGGTGGTGCTGAGACAAAAAAAAACGTGCACCTGCTATCCTCGCCATTCCCCACCGTTCGTCTATTGTGGCGTTGCCGAACTTGGAGCATTCTGGTAGGCCATGGCCAGCACCACAGGATCTGAAATTTGGTTGCGCCGTGGCATCGCGTGAAATGGCATGTGTATTGGTCCAAGGTTGGTATTTTGGATGTTCCCGTGCAGGGGTTTGAGCTTGGCTAGTACTGGGCTTGTTTGCCCGGTTGCTGTCCCGGATAAGTCGGACGAACCTGCTGTCAGCTATCGTGGTTTGCCTGTAAAGTATTCGGTCAGGTCTTCGAAGTGAGCTTCCCTGTCGCTTCGGCTTATCCGTTCCCTCCTCTTCCGCCCACCGACCCTGTAGTTCGGGAGAGAGGTGACGGACTATGTTGTCCAGAGTGTGCATGGCGTCTAGGTCAGCCCTGTAACCTAAATGGTCGAAAGCTATTGAGCAGTTCTAAATCTTAATCACCAGGTCGGCCATGGTGTAGACGTCACCCTTGGTTCTCTTTGCCTCTACCATCAAGCCCTCTATTAGGTTACGGGCTACTTTGAACGGTTGGCCAAACAAGTCCCTTAGAATCTTCCTTGCTCTTGTGTAGCCTTGTTCCGGGTCGAGCATGGTACACCCGTCGATAGCTTCTGTTGTTCGGCCTCGACAGTAGTGAGTAAGGTAGAGGAGCTTGACAAACTTGTATTATTGCTCAGCTCACCCATCGAAAACCATTAGTTCCGCTCTAGGCAAATCGATCGATGGTGTTTTATAGTCGGCGACCGGCGTAGGGTTCCCTATCTTACTGCACCCTGATCTATCGGAAGTGTCTTAGTCGCTGGTCTCGTGCTCTCGTTTTTTCTGTGCACACTTCTTTTCTGCTTTCTGGGCCTGTAGTCTAGCCGATAGTAACCGTTGTTCTAGGTCTAGTATTCACAGTCTATATAAATCAACATCCTTACGATCCATATTGCCCTCAGTATTACATGAACTAGCACTGACAGAACTAGGCGATCTAACATTAACTGAAGAATCAAATGTACCCAAAACCTCCCCCAAAGACTTGCCGTGTTATTTTCTGTCCGGATTCCAATGTTTTTGATCCTTTCCTTGGCATTTTCCGTGTATTTCCTCCAAATTGATCTATTGAGTAGTGTAACGAACGTTCGAGCAATGCGTAGCCAAATTCGCAACGGATCCCGAAGTCAAAAGACGATTATCCGCGACATTCTACGATACTAGATTATTACATGAACAATGACATCAAAAATATACAAACCTCAATAATACGATCGCAAGGACTCAACAACAAGAAACCGAATAGCAGGGTGTGAGCAAGAAACACGTGCTTCACGCAGGCCCTGAACAAGGATGTGCCAAAGTAGCGCTCTGGGCGCGAAAAAACAACAATTGGACCAGAAAAACAACCAGTTCGTAAGGACAAGTCAATAGTGTAGGCAAATGAGTGATGTTGGGGAAAACACTGAATCGCGAGGGAAAAGGGGGATTTTAAACAATCGGCTGTTACAGTGGGCTTGTGAGTAAACTCCCGACGTCAACAGCAATACTTGAGAGCACTGACAGCGTGGCCCATGTAAGTAGAGAGAATCAATGCCTTTATCCCAAACCTTTGGTTCTGCTACGATCGGAATGATTATGGTGGGCTGTGTACCGATCGCTTATGGAAAACTCTTCGAAGACACTATAATGTCATGATATCGTGGAATTACTCAATTACACAACTATTTGCGTTTTCCGTAAAATTACTGTCTCCATGAACCAACCTTCGTTTATTCGAGTCCAGCGAGCAACTTTGTGGTATCGCATCTTGGACCTGCGTGAAGCATGTGCTTGTCTCTCGCACGGCTTGAATAAGGTTCTCATTTTATGAGTCTGTGTGATCGCGTGTTTGAGGTTCGTATATGTTTCACGTTATTGTTCATTCGATAATTCAGCATCACCGAATTTACGGATCAACGGTGTTTCGGCTTCGAGATTCGTTTGAATTGGTCTGCTTATTTCTTCAAGCTTGGTATGGCGAGGCGGCTGAGTAGAAGCCCATTTGCTTACGCCAGTCATTTTCCCACTGATTTTACCCACTGATTCGCCAGCTCAGATCGACCTCCAACCTGGAGTATCTGGAGACTGGAATTAGTCCGGCCCCTGCCCTTTGACCTTTCAGGCATGGTTGCGTCCCTGGCTCAAAGAGGCCACCTCGTACTGCTTTCCTGGTCATACAGGCGTGCAAGCCATCCAACCACATTGGAGTGCGGCCTCGCCGCTCTAAAGCACCAACGTCATTTAAGCTTCGATTGCTCCGTTCTATTTTGGGATGCGTTGAACCCGCTGATGTATCCCACCGACGGGGAATGATTTACGACTAGTGTCTGGAATAGTGTTGGGGCAATTTTGTAATTCTACGGCACGAGCTTCGGATATGGATGATTGGTCGGTGCACCGAAGGCTTGTCGACCAAATTTTTACAGAATTATCGAAATCCTGCTGCCCCAGATAGCGTTCCAGCTATCTTACATGTTGATTCTGGAAAAGGCAAACGGACCCTCTCGACGTAGCGGACAATAGATTGTGGCTAGTTGTGCCAAAGCCTATCTTCTTGTTGCCAGCCGACCTCCATGCGAATACGGTGTCTTAAGCCTGTGCTCCCACGGCTGATGAAGTGGTATAAGCTCCTTTCACTCCCGTCCCCTCACTACCATCCAAAGGCCACACATAAAAGACACACGTTTACAACTCTGTGCAATGTTCTCAATAAGATTGTTGAAGTTAATTTTAGCTGTTCCTCCTACTCGAGCTAAACTTCCAGCCCAATCACTACACCAGTGAGAAGTACTTGCACCAGTGTCTAGCAGTAAGTCCATGCTTGAGGACCTTCTTGGATCTTCGATAATGGCCGGCTCGACCCCTAGGCTGACACCGGGATCCGTGAAAAATGGTTGGCAGGATGCGTTGTGGACTGGAATCCTGTTCATATTATGCAACAAGTGATGTCTGCGAGTGCAAGCTTACTCCTCACAGATCCTCCCTAAGTGACAAAGGTCAACAAGATAACCTGGACGAAAGTAAATAAAACACTTTTTGAACAAAAACGCGAGCTCCCAGAATTCTTTAACTGAACGTGCTTGAAGCCCTTGATGGTCCACCAGGTGGCGTCTACCGTGGCATTTATTGCAACTGACTTCATTCACAGGTATCTCAAGGGTTTTGTTTCCAGCCATTCTTCTTTAAACTTTTCAACGCATTTTCCCGTCCGAGGAGAAGATAACTGTGTCTACTACCTTGCAGGTGGGCCTTAGCACATACAAACGGAGACAGGTCGTGAAACCCAGGTCCGTTGTCTGCCTGAAAGATCTTACCAGCCACTTTTACCCAGTCAACCACAGGCTACCGGGAAACCTACCCAAAACTGTCCCTACTGAATGAACCAAGCCAAGGTCACTCAAATATCCTAGTGTTCCAGTGCATCCGCGCAACTGGCCAACCTGTTGGCACAAGACAAAAAGGCACCCGGATTTTGGGCAACGAACTTTGGTCTGGTTAGCTCTTCTCTCATGAAGAATACGATCTCGTGCCTCCGACCAAAATATCCCACTGATGGGCCTCCCACCCGCTGATAACCTTTACCAGGAGGATAAAGCAAACAGCGTCGAATGCCTTCTTTCGTCTTCCCTCCAGAATATTGAAAAAGCAAACAAAAATGCTGCTCATAATTCCTCACTCAGCTGTCGATCTGAATAACAAATTGTCGAGAGAAAGGAATTCGCAGTAAAGGTGAATCTTTGAATTTAAAAAGTTCGCATTTATACACTCCTAGTCTCTTTAACAGCTGGCTTAGCCCAAGTATCTCACCGAAGGAGATTAGGTTTATCAACCTAACTAGCATTGTCATCGCTGTTACGAACGTTTGAGCAATGCGTAGCCAAATTCGCAACGGATCCCGAAATCAGAAGGCGATTATCCGTGATAATTCTACGATACTAGATTATTAAAATAAACAATGACATAAACAATATACAAACCTCAATAATACGATCACAAAGACTCAACAACGAGAAACCGAATAGCAGCGTGTGAGCAGACAGCACGTGCGTCACGCAGGTCCTGAGCAAGGATGTGCCAAAATAGCGCTCTGGGCGCGAACAAACAACAATTGGTCCAGAAAAACAACCAGTTCGTAAAGACAAGTCAATAGTGTATGGAAATGAGTGATGTTGGGAAAAAACACTGAATCGCGAGGGAAAAAGGGGGATTTTCCACGACCGGCTGTTACAATCGCAGCTCCCCCTGGCCTTGGAACCGATGGTATTCGGGATGGACAATCAACTACAGACCTGGACATTGTTCTTTCTTTCAACATGTGGGTGCCCTATAAATGTCCTATCACCGTGCTATCCAAGTGCCACATCAGACTTTCATTTGGACTAGGCCGACCTACTCATGTCCAGAGCGGCTTCTCTCTCTAGTTGAGCCTCTTTCCGGTTCTGCGTTTACCTCTCCGCGAACATCTGCAAGACAAAGCCTCAAAGGAAGCAGGATACTCACAAGCGGGTGCAGTGACGGCCACTTCGGCTGCTGACTTAAAATTCAACATATCTATGCTGATAAGTTCCATCGGCAGAGGGAGAAGATTAAAGGCGAGCAAGGCAACGGCTCAATACTGCAAAAAAGATTTGCGAGGGAAGGGAGCGGCAATAGCAGCAACACAAAACATGGGAGGAATTTCACAACTGCTCCAATTTAAGGCTGTAAACGATATCCAGCGAAGCGTAACCGTGGACCGACTGACCTGAATAATTAAAAGGTTAAGAAGCCCCACCCCCACGAAGCGGAAGCCAAATATAATAATAATAGTTTATCTTGGAAACCTCCAGAGCAAGCTGCAATGCAAGATCAAACAGTACAGTTGAAAGCTGAAATAGAGCTTCAGGAGGATTGTACAATTACGTGCATGCTATTGGATGTAAGAGAAAGATTTCAGGTCCGTTTTTGTCGTACCGCCAGGCAAATTTAAACTCTAGGTCACGCATTCGAGCCGGATGTAAGTAGGGTGTAGTTATTCCCCCACAGTGTAAATTGGTTTGAGGGTAGTAAAGATTCACAGTAATCCTACGGAAGGAAGACTGTCCTGCCGGAGGACTATACTGGGTTGACGGATATATGGTTACCTTGAAAAAGAATCGCCTTGCGACGGCTCGGGAAGATATCATTTGTGAGCAACGAAGAACGGGTTTTTGCAACTTCTAAAGTAGAGTTATCGAAATTTAACAAATCAAATCCACTGAGACACGGAACGTTCATATTAACTGATGCGATATGCAAATGTTGAACAAAAATAGGCTAGAACTTTGCGAACCATACTTGGCTGTGCCTTTCCCAGACTGATTGTTGAGGTGGAACCGAGCCAATGTTGCCGGAAGACCAAGAACCAAGTTTTCGAAAAGTTAGTAAAGAGGCAGTAAATTGGAGCAGTTGAACAGGGAGTAAAGAAAAAGTAGTAGTCTTACTTGATGGAAGTAACTGAATTCTCTGAGCCTCTTCCGTTTTCAGTCCGATGCAATGCGTCAACTGCCGTAAAAGAGAGCACCTGCTGGCCTGCAACAAATCACCCCATCGAAATTTTTCTCGTGCTGCTCTTTTCGACGGCAACTCCAAGATACGTCACGCGCCCCAAAGTTCACTTCACGGACAGGCAAGGAACGACTCCAAGAAGTGAAAGCTCAAAGAGACACGATGCTCACAGTGGTAAGAAACTGGACTCCCGTTGTCGTCCGCCTTCATTCCTGCGTTCTGATTCGATTTGATTTGGTTTGAAACTGAAGTGATTTGCTCCAAACTGTAAGGCCCTCCTGACTGGTAACCGAAGAAAAAGTAATGTCGTAATCTAAGCACTGTGTTTTAACTGGAAATCAGCATTCGCCCCATAAATTGTCTGAAGGAAGGAAAATACAACTAGGGGCTGGAATATACGGGTTTGGAAAACGAGAAAAAAGCCAGCGAACTAAAATATTAATCATTTCCATTTCGACTAGGAGAACGGCCTCACGTCAAAGGCAGCACGGAAGAGTTGACAGTTGAACAGCTGCGAACCAGATAAAAAGCGGGTCAAAGTGGTAGCTCGTTCGCAACGGCAGCACAGCTGATCCTGCACTTCTTGACTTTGTCTCAGCCACCATCGCATCCCATCCATTTTATAGTGAGAACATTTCTTGAGGTTCACTGTTCCTACACTGCAATGTTTCCGTTGGACTCGGTTTTGGGAACAGCAGTCAGTGGCTGCTGACCTTAGTGAACCAGTCAGCTGCATGGTTACACGTTAGTCCAAGGATCCGGATACCCGGACAACTCCGACTTCACTTGGAAAATCCCAGAATGGCGTGGAATTTTCGAGCTGCAACCGGGGTTATTCTACGGATGTCCGGGAGGGTACTCGCTGCAATTTTTGCTCAAGACGATCTCACTTGGCATGAAGCAGGATGGCAGGTAATTCTTCGTTGAACCACCAAGACCATGACAGCTTGACCTCAGTATGCTCAGGGTGCATGGAACAAGAGATAAAGCCGGCTCGAGTGCTTTCCGCTCGAAGAGATGAGATAAACAATGAAGTCACGCCAAATGCTAGCTTATGCGTGGAGACCGCCAAGGCCAATGGTACCCCGGGTCTGCACAGAGACAACGCATGGGATGCCCGCAACTAGCAACGGGGGGGTATGCCATCCCTAGCCAATCGTAAAGCGGGAGGGTGAAACCCAAGGAAAGTGCAACATGTAGAACCTTCAAAGCTGAAACTGAAAGGGAGGCGAGATGGCCGACAGAACTCACTGAAGACCAATCCGTGCTCATGGAGCAAATGAGGATACAACTTCATATGCAGCAAATGCTGTCGAGGAAATCCAGACCCTCGCTGAGGTAACGAGGGGGTAGGACAGGAATCTAGTGATATATGGCTTAGACGGGTCTTTCTGTGGGGGGACACGACCACGGAATCAACTAGAGAGACAACGAGGGAACAAATATTTTGAGGCACATTGGAGCGCCAAACAACGCACCGGTTAAGAGTTTATCATGACTGGATGGACGGGAACCTAGTTCCCCTTGGAATTTAGTAGCGAGCAGGATCACCACCCTGGCAAAGCTGGATATCCAGGGCGTAGCAAGAAACGAAGGAAGATATGAGGCTTAAAACTGGAATTCAAAGACGAAGCTTCACAACCCAGCATGTTGCTCACCAATCGAGGCGTATCAGTGACGTAGAGTAAAGCTTGCAACTTCGGAAATAAATGGGACCAACTGTGGGCTGAATCTAGAAGTGTGAACTCTATGGCCACTAAGCAATAATGGGTTAAGGAAGAAGGGAAGTTATGATAGACTAGCTTTGAAGGGTTTTACGTAAAGCGAAAGGACAGAGGAAACGGAAGAGTAAGCGGATGAGTGTTAGCACTGTTAGCGGAGCAAGCTACTTGGAAGCAGGGTATCCTGCTTACACTCTCAGAGTGCAAGCGTTCCCAGAGCAAAAGGAAGTTCGATCAGCGTGGGTGGCACTAGTGTGCACCTTCAGAAGCCATCCATCGATCCTTGAGCAAGATGAAGGTCTGCTGGAGTAAGTAGTGGCGGCAACCAGGAATACAGAGGAGCCTGATACTCGGGGACTTCAATATCCCGTAGAAAGCCTGCCACTCGCCCAGGCACCCGTCAGATCATTTGGGCGACACCTGCCAGCCCAAGTCGAGAATGTAGTCTCGGTGCAGCGCGTTCAAAATGCATTTCGATGAAGGGAGGGTCGAACTCTGGAGGTACTGGATGTCGTTACCTTAAAGTGTGTCCCGGAGGAAAGATAATTAAGAATAGACGCCCCGCTGGGTAAAAGCTAACACGAGGTCATCGGATTCTTTTTTCCGGGCGAGAGGGCAGAACCACCAGACAAATGGTGAAGAATATTTAAGGGACTGGACAAGGAAAAGTTGCCGTCAATGGCAATTTCGTTGTCCCGTGAACACGTAAGCGCGCTGAACGAAATTTGGTCGGGCAAAAAATTATTCTACTTCGGCTGACCGCTGGAGCAACCCTTATAGACAGAGTTCCCAGAAGAGAAATGTTACCTTTGTTGAGAGGGCGTAACAAATTGGGCACCGGGGAACAAACATCAAGCATGGGGGGACAAATGTAGACCGACGGGCCGCTCGAATACCGCAGAATTCATATGAGTTTTGTGAACGGCAGAGGAGAGGTAAGCTGACGTACTGAATCAGCATTGCTACGGCTGCCTGGAAAAGCCCAAACTTTTTTCTCAACTATGTCTAGGCAACGGAAAGTAATCGAGTAAGTGCTGGAGAAGTAGGAATGTGGAACGGAAACCAGGTGCAGAGCAATGAGCAGAAGGCTGGAAGCCTCTGAGAACACCAAGGAGGTCCACAGGATTGGTAAAGGAAGACAGCTACCGTCCCTAGGGTGAAAAAGGGCTGCTCCAAAAGAGGAAATGGAAATAAAAACGGTTGTGTAGATAAGTGCTGGAGGCCTTCAACGAAGAGGAAGCCGTGGGACCGCATGGAATCCATTCAGCCATTCTCGGACAGCTGGCTCGGACACTGTCAGGACACTTGGCCACACTGTTCAACAAACACAACAGGGAGGCCGAGCTACCGAGTGAAAGGAAAATAGCGTAGGTCTTGTTGAGCAACTGCTCAAACAATCGCCAACGCTATGTTGTTGCCTGGAGAGACATCCTTACGGCCGCCAGCTACACTCCGATTCCGGGATCATCCATGCTTTTCAGATGAAGTTCAGTACTAACATTGGTTCCGTTTAGGAAACTCATAGGGGCAGATCCCTGAAAACCAACTTATCCTAGGTCACAATGCCTGACCCAAAATGGTTTGATTCTGGCACGGTTCTTTAGGGTTTTCGATCCTTTCGTTGGATGCCGAATGGTCCTGTGGTACGTCATGGTCAACAAGCATGTCAACCCGTGGACATGTCACTTCCTTAAATGAGGCCCCTCTCAAACAAGGGCACCGATTACCCACTGCAGTAACGGAGTCTAGTCGTCACGCCAGATGGCAGCCTTTGGCAAGATAACTGTCTGCGAGTCCATCAGAGGCACCAGCAGTAATGCCAACTTTCCCGACTTAGTGTTGCATAAACCCCAGGCGATGCTGATTTTCAGCGATGTCGCCCCGTACTCTAGAAAATGCAACTGCACACAAAGAAGAGTCACCAAAGTCTTGTCCATTCTAGCATCCAAAAATGCTAAAGCTCCCAAAAATCATTCGCTTGAGGTGATTCTTACCGGGATGACACCCAGTCATACTCGTTTACCTGGATTGCTCGTAGGAAAGCACATGCTTGTGCACTCTATGTATGACCCGGGAAAACTTGAACGGCTTGAGAGAAATGGTTATGATAGCCTCAGCCGCCTCTGCAACTACCGATTTTGAAACATCTTTCAACGAAGCCATAATACCCTGACTTCGTGAGAATACTCAGTTATTTACATTATTTGTGTGGTTCGTACCATTTATCATTTGGTAATCTAAACATTGTTTGTTTGCTTCCAACGCGCGAATTCGTCTTATCCTGGTTAAACCAACCCACAATGGACAAGGTTATCTAGGAAGAGAAGGTTCCAAGCCGGAACGAGAAAGCGAGCAGTGTTCTCAAGAGGGGACCAAAAAACAAAGACTAGACAGGAAATAACTCAGTAAGTTGCTGGGAAGGGTTTGGGTACATTTGGTTCCTCAGATACTGTTAGAGGACAAAGTTGGACAGAGCGAGCCGGAGCATCGAGCTATCGGACGAGATCCCTACAATAAGCCTTGTCATCTAGAATGGGGAAGTTCCACGCCGGTCTTCAAGCAGTTCGTACCGAAGTAACCTCCAATCCACGCACCGAGTGTTGAGTTGACTGTCCTTGATAGACGACCAGAACAATACTGCAAGTTTGGTAAACAATTTAAAAACTTTATCGAGGCCAGGGCGACCAACCCACGGTGGAGGCTGCTGTACCTAACCCACTAATGCCGGAGGTGAGCTAGAGAGGCTATTGATGGTTGTGCAGTGCGCGACCGAGTTCGAGGCTACACAGGCGAGGGGAAAATTCCGAAGGACTTGTTCACTCGGGCGCCAAGGCCGCCCGCATTTTGATAGTGGGTGTGATGTCAGAAGCCAGGTAAACAAAAGGAGAGGTCTACAGTGTGGGTAACCTGGTCCCCAAGGCGCAAAATTTTTCTCTAGTCCTTAATTATGTCGGCCATAGGTCTGACCTCCAAGCTACGCACACTCTAATCGGATCCAAAGGGTCGCCGGGTAAAAGACTCAGAATGCATAAGCCGAAGTGACAGAGGATGCACATTCGGGGTCTGACTGATTACCCAGACAGACAGGCGGATAAAGCCGACAGTAGATTTGGCTGACTCAATCGCGATAGCAATAGAAAAAACAGACGTAGAGTGGAAGGGCGCATATACTACTTAGTAAGTATTTGATTGCTGAAACGCAAATATGGACGGTAGTGGATCGTCACATGCTGTTATATCTCAGGGACTAGAAGCAATGAAGTAGAAGACGGCTTGCAAGCTATACGACTGCCTCTTAGTCTGGATGATGACAGTCTTCAAGCGGAAAGGACAGCGACTTATCAAAGAGACGCAATTGTAAATTCTGGTTTGGTTTGTCGATGTCCAAACGAGCTGCTTCTAATAAACAAACTTTCTGCCTGGCACACTCTGTGGATTATTACACTGGTAAGTGGAACTCAAAGCACTGCAAGTAAGTGCTAAAAATCCCAGCCTCGATCAAAAATGCATTTTGCTTCTCACAAGGGTCTGGCTTCCCCGGGTTGCAAGGATTTCGCCTCCAACCACGGGTTGACAGGCTGTCTGAGGTTAATCAGATCCACGGCAAATTACTGGTGAAAACTGACAGCGAAGGTAAGGAGTTTTGCTTGCCCCAATAACCTCCACCGGGCAGAAGCTTTCCGAGTGAAAGCGAGGTGCTGCAAAGATGGTTGCAAAGGCAGACTTTACTGACGGCTACACGATGTGAAGGCTGTATTACCCGGCAGAAATCTGGAACCAAGTTTGATTTGATCAGTATCCCAGTGTACTCGAAAGCCCGTTCGCGTGGGTGTAGTCGCCGCAGCGGTGGTGACCATTAGCTGGGTGGCCAGAGCCATAGCTTTTGGGAATAGCAGGTCCGACACGACACTAGTAAAGAGGCATTTTGTGAGGAGACACCAGCTGCGGAGAACCCACACGTCGCCGGCAGTGGGCGCCATGGGCAGGACCCAGGTCGTGATTGCCGGTTGCGCGCGAATGAAGCTGGTCTCTCTGCACAACAACTTACATACGGAGGCCCCGGAGGTTTTCAAGCCGGACGACCTGTCCACTCGAGCTTCGAAGCCATTTGATTTGATTTTGTCCAAAGGGCCCCATTTTCGGGGCGTGACCATCGTAAAATGGGGGATGGATGAGGTCGATCACCCTGTCGGTTTTGACGTGCATTTAGCACAATGGGTATAAAAGCAGAGGGTGGGAGAACGACAAGCTCCCTATGCAGTAAGCCTTACGTTAGACTGGATGTTATATGGACCTACGAGGCAGCCCGGCTCTGTGAATTTTGTGCCCGAAAAAGGATATGGAGCAGCAGTTGCACCGCCTCTACCATCACGAGTTCCACCGAGTTGGATGTGAATTTTCGTCGTTAGCTATAGAGGATCGACCTGCGGTGAAGACAGTGAGGAAGGGAACGAGAGTCTTGACAAATGTCTTTGAGGTGCTCCTCCCACGGCGGGGGCTAACGGATGGCCCAGTGGACAACAGGAACTATTTTCTTCGTAGTATACAGCTGTTGAACGAGAGGCCACTCCGCAACGACCACCATTTGAAGTGACTCGCGGGTGCAGTGATACTTATAAAAGCCCTTAGCTACGCAGAATAGGTTACTACTGCCTCTAGAACTGGAAAAAAATGTGCTACTTGCCACACTATCTTATTTTTGACCTCATAGGATCCGAAAGGCTTCGGGTTGTCTTTGACTGCGCTGCTAAATTTCAGCGTAGGCCACTGTTTGTTACAAGGACCAGGCTGAACAGCTCCAGTGATTGGGGTCCTGCGCCTTTTCCGGCCTTGAAAAAAGCAATGTAGGCCGACTAACGGGAAATGTTCCTACAGGCTTAAATACCAATAAAGGACAGAAGTGCTCTCCGGTTGTTGTGGTATGGCGGGAACGACATGGACAAATCCGAGGTGGAATGCGGGATGGGTGTTCATCTTCTCGGGGAGATGACTTCAACCTTCTGTGCAAACTGTTCCCTGTAAAGACCTCCACCAGGCACAAAGCGTCAGTTGGTCAGGAGGTGATAGATAATGTAAACCAAAAGTTCTAAGTTGAGGACCATCTCGGGTCACTTGAAGACGCCGCCACGGCCGTAACTCATCTGGAGGGAGTGATGAAGCTGCTAACGAAGGATGGGATCCAGCTTACGAAGTGGGTACCAAACTCCCGTAGGTGTTGGATGTTATTTCAGACGACGATGAAGTGTAACGGGTTCGGGAATTTAATGGTTCACCACGCTCTACGAAAAGCAGCCGGGGGATAAATTGGGACTCCAAAACGGATGGATTCATCTCCGAACTGAACTTTCTCAATCGGGCAGGTACGTGCCGGGAAGTGCCGTATGCTGTCTTCGGTCCGTTCAACACTCCCGGTCCCGTTTCCCTATGGTGGCTGCCTTCAAAGGCCCCACTGCAGCTGTTTCGTAGGAGAAAAGTTTGTTGGGACCAGCCACTCCACCCGGAGGACAGGCTAGACTGGAAGGTATGCGCAGTCACACTCGTTGTTGATCCCCTAATTGCACAAACAAGTAGGAGGGTTGCGGGCATTTGCTGATTCTCCGGAAGTTGGCTACGGGACTGTAGAGTATTGGCTTTGGTGTCTGGGCGATAACGGGCTCTGTTTGCCAAGGCCCGAGTTACACCCCCAAAACCGGTCTCCATCCTGTCCGTCGAACATGAAGCGGCAGTGCTGGCCGCTAGGGCGATCCAAGCGGTAAAGAGTTATTTCAACTGCGATAGCTAGTCGGCCAGGTTCTGAACGGACTCGACCTTCGCGCCGTACTAGATTACTGGCGTCAAGTGCCGCCTCATTAAATTCGCAGATAACAGGCTCAAGATCACACATGATGAAACAGCTGTAGGCCAGTGGCAGCAAGGTAATTCGGCCGACAACAGAGCAAATTTATTTTTCAGAGGCTTGACCATCTCCGTGTGGCTAGAAAAGTGGACGGGTGGGCCGAAGTTCCTGTACATGTCTGAAACGGACTGGTTTTTTTACGAACCGAGAGCAACCCTTGAATCGGAAATGAAAGTCGACAGTACTATAGTGATGGTAATCACCACCGAACCGACATGCATTCTATCACGGTTGACTACATTTTCCTCTTGGACCGGGGTGCTCCGCTCGTTAGTATGGATGACTAGGTGTTAGAGGCACTTGCTGATCATGAAGGGTATCCTTCAGTCCAGCAGAGCAAACGCGAGTCCAGTAACTGAGGAGTTCACACAAGAGATTCAGAATCCCCGGGGGCCGCGACCAAACAAAGAAAACACTGGTATCAAAGGACAGTTTGTAAAAACCCTAAATCCGGAACCCGTCGGTGAACTGCTGAGAGCAGACGGCAGACTGAAGAATATTTGTTTTGCTGACTGTCCTTCGGATTCCACCTTTCATGCACAAATTTCGGGTGATTATATACCAAAAACGCGATGCAGGTTTAAAATGGGGGGATGTGCACCTCACCCTGTGGAGGAGACTTGGCTTGGTGGGCGGCATTTGCTTGGAGTTAATGGGGCCGGTACGGCGTCTCAATTCGAAGCTGTCGGGAATCTCTGGCTGTCATAGAGGTCGACTTCCGAACAATCTTACCTCGGCGATTCGGATCAGTCCGGACGGGAGTGGGGTGGCTGAATGGTGACACACACTCGTTCGAAAAAAAAGGGCGCGGGTTCAAACCCTGGGTGTGGCAGAGGATATGCACCACTGATGAGTTCTAACAAGAGCAAAACTCGAGTCTGGTGCTTACGAGTGCACGTTGTTTAGATGACCTGGGGTTGTGCGTGAAAGGCGGAGTCCGAAGGACAGTCAGCAAAACAAATGTTCATCAGTCCCGCACACTGCTCGCAAGTAATTGCGTGATTATAGACTGCAGAATACTTACCTAAGCTCTGACTCGAAACATCGTATAGCACTTCCATCACAATAACCCGCGGTAGGCCTACCAACTCAACACGTGCACGCAGTAAAGCGGGAAGGCAGGAGATTGCCATGTGACGGGCATTTTCCGGAAGTAGTTTTGGATACTGAGAGGAACAGCGGGCGCGAAACCCACCAATGGACTTTGTGCCTAATGTAGAAAAAGTAAGGCGGCCGAGGGTTACCAGTATGTCCCTCCACTACCGATGTGCAGGGTGACCCTGGGATGGCAGCAGTTCGGTGACACCGTCACTTGGGAGTCAGATGCAGGAAGAGGATGGAAAAAAGACGCAGGTGCATCAAGGTTCTCAGTAAATCTCGAGCCTTGCAATTGAAAGTCGAGCACTCGATGGCAGCTGACTCTTTTCTCAGGGCCTTGCAACGATTCATAAGCAGGACAGGTAAGCCATCGGAAGTCTACCCAGAAAACGGATCAAACTTTGTGAGAGCCCAAAGTGAACTGTTTTTTGGTAACCGACATTTGGGGGCTACGATCTACAGGATCAAACGGCGGCCTGAGGCACCCGGTTGCACTCAAACCACTCACGTACCGGTCACCGCGGCAGAGTGTGGGAGCGCTTAATCAGGTCCTCTTGAAGGACTAAGCTCTCTCCAACAGAGCAACAATGGACAGGCGATGAGACCCTAAAAGCCGTGATTGTGGAGGCGAAGATCTTGAATAACCGTCCTCTGGCTCCCGTCCCCTCAAGCGGCTCTACTCATCCAGCGCCCACCCCAAACAATTTTTGGGTTTTAGGTACCATACTGGATTTCAAGGGTCGGTTGGTCTCCAGGGTAGCTACATACGCGGGTTGAAACAAGCGAATTATTTAGCTAGAGTGTTTTGGAAACCGTGGTTACTTGAGTACCTATTAGTCTTACGAACCCCATAAAGATCGCTAACCGAAGAAAGGCCCTCTAAAGTTAGTGACGTAGTAAAGGCATCCGGCCATCGAGCGCTTTTTAGTACATGGCCCTTGGGTATTGTCGAAGAAATCTTTATACCTTCTGACTTCCTGGGGAAGACAGTGAAGGTCCAGACCGCCTAGGGAACGCTGATTCGCAAGGTGCTTAGCTGCGTTCTCCTTGCAAGCGAAGAGGGACCACTCAATACCACTGAACTCGCCGTCCAATGGCATTCCAACTGCAAGGTGCAGACAAAGGAAATCCATGCGTGCAATTTTACCGCATCACGCCCATTCCAAGCAACAGATGGCTGCGCGTTGCACGCGCACACATCTTCACGATAGCTAACAAGTACACGTAAAACTTATTGGTACGTTTTATTACTAACTACCAGTAGGACATCATGTTATCCCGAGTTCACAGTTACTGTTAGAGCTCAATGAAAACGAATACACTTTGGGTAGTTATCGTTGTTTTCAAGCGAATTAGCCCACTCAGATACGCTCACCCACACTTGGGAGGTTGCTTGCTCCAAAGCGGCAGGCGAGCTTGGAGTCCTCACAAATTTACCGTTGGTACACGTGGACATGCAGCGGCTCTTAAGAATAACGCCGATGAATAAGGGTAGGCGAAGAGAATCACCATTTGTTGCAAAAGAACAATTCACTAGCTTGGGCATCGAGTGGCAGGTGATTGTGTTCGTACGTGAGCGTATTCCAGAGGTCGGCAAAGGCAGCCATATGCACCGGAAGCAGGATTGAGGTAGCTGGGTTGAATCCGTGCCATATCAGTAGCTTTGGCTCTGTTAGGATAGGACCGATTTTGGTGGGCAGCTTAAGGACTAATGGTGAAAAATCCTTCTGCAACACTATAATACCCTGATTTCGTGAAAATACTCAGCTACATACAACATTTGTGTGTGTCGTACCATTTGTCATTTTGTAAATTAGCCATTGTTTATTTGCGCCCAACGCGGGAATTGGTCCTATCCTGGTTGAGCCCGTATGACTCACATGCTCATCTGTCCCACACCGTGAACTTGGTTATCCTTTTTATTTATTTTGACCGTGTTTATGAGGTTCGTGTATATTTCAAGAGGTCGTTAATTTACCCATTCAGTATCGCTGAACATGCGAATCAATATTATTCTGAGTTCGGTAATCGTGCAATTTTGGCTACACATTGCCCGCAAGCCTTTTACGGCCATCTTGGCAACACTTACGTTGAATCCGGCCGTCTGCCCCAAGGTGTGATACGTTCTCGCAAATCAAGAGAGCACAGTCCTTGTCTGTAGTCTATCGATCAGCGATACTCCGTTCCAGAAAAACTGAGCATTGAAAAACTGCACCTCCATTTTTCCACGGTTTGATTCTGGGATACCTATCCAACTCGGTATGTGGTATATCTGCGCTAACTCTAACTGTCTTATTGCTTTCCCGCGCGATTTGCTCCCATTTGCTGTTTGCAAGGCGTAATGGTCCGTCGATTAACTCGGTAGGATCTTCAAACGTGACTTGGAGTCCATTGTAGAAAATGAGAAAATGACCATTTTATGGACGTCATTTTGGATCTATCACCTGTACGATCTTCTCCAACTTTTAACATCGACCTCGGTGCTTTGTTCGGTTGCGTACGGTTTACTGGACTGACTTTTCCGAGGTTTCCGTTGACCCCGTTTGAATCAATCTCACTCTCGGACCTGCACCGATTGTACGTTCTCGAGATTCGCTTTCTTTTAAGCCTATGCTTTCATATCCGTTCGGTGTGTCTCGTATCCGTACTATTTCAGTGACACGATACGTAGGATACACCTTGGCTTCTGTAAACTGACTAGTTTCTTCTCTGTTTGTCTGATAGAGGGGATAAATTTGGTATTTCGCTGACTGACCGAATGGAGGACGTCCACTAGCCGAAGGTCTTCCATGCCCTTTCAACAGATATGTACTGCTTTTCCGCAGAGCGACCCTACATTTCAACAGGAAGTCAAAGAAACGTCATCTCAAGCTACTGCAGCTCGTTCAGGTCCAGGCAACAACTCAGCTGTTTCAAGACCATGCTACGGTTTTGCATTTTTTATCTCTAGGTTTGGCAAGGGAGGAAAGTCTCTCTTAGTGCGCAGTTCTTCAGTCTAAACTCCCTCAGCCGGTCTTGCTCGACTTCGAATGGTAGTCTAAAATGCTTTACAAGTATTTTGGGCTCTGAAGCACCCCAGCTCCACGCCTAGCGTCCCAAATCCCTCTAATGATTCTCCGGCAAATTCGACGACAGTAGTACATTTGGTACGTTAATCTTTTTCCGGGGTTTGATACCTTCCTTGATGAAATTCTCGTACTTACTAACAGATCTACCATAGTGATTCAGACGACCCCCGAAAGTCTTCGGTTCCACTCCTGAAAGATCTTCGGCTAGTTGAGTTCCCGCGGTTGATTGAATATTTGTTTTAATACTACCATGGACCGCTGAATCTGCAACGTATCTGGGGCTAATTCCGTCTAATTTCCTTCCTGTAGATTTTCCTTCGTCCTATGTATCTATTCTTTACCCGACTCAAACTGGTGTCCTAGTTCGGGTGTTCTAAACGTTTGTTTGTAGCGATCTTTATATTCTGGATCTTCTGGTGGACCGCTTTGGAGCCGTCACTACTCTGTTCGGCTTTCGGCTCCCAGTGGTTAAAAGAGAAACTCTAAGCCTGGCTTCAGTTCAGATCATCCATTTAAAAGGGCACCTAATGGAGCCTGATGCAGTATATTCAACCTAGACTCTGAGTTGTCCCTCCTTGGCCACACCCTATTCCAAGTTGGTAGGGGCTTTGTCCAAGCAGGTGGAGGAGTGGCATTTTTCGTCTCAGTGGGCGTTCAAGCTGTGCAGTTGGACTCGCCAACAATGGTTTAGTAAAGTCGCTTGGAGCCGCTTTAGGCTAATAACTAGAGGCTTTCGGATTGTGCGGGCCCATTATCGGACAACCGCATCCGACCTCACAGACACACAGACCTCTTTACACAGATGGTCGTGCGATGGTAGCTTCCTCATCCTGGGTGACTTCAGTTTTCCGCATAATGATTGGCCAACTGGTAGAGGCATGGCCGAGGCAGATTTTTCCTCTCGGGACTAGCTGACAACTGTGCTGGCCCTGGATTTAGACCGAGACTTTCAGGAGTCAACCTGTATGGAATCCACCCAGGGTTCCATTCTGGATCTGATGATCTGGCCTTAGAGCTGGGATGCAAATACGATCGAACATTTCCCTCCACCCGGGAGATGTGACCAGGTATTGCCAGAAGTTCATTGGCGTAGTGGCCCTAATCCAGCGCCTGGTCCAAGCATCGGAGGTGACCTTTGACGCACGCCTTTCGAGGATGCCCGGACAGATGCTTCAGGCGTCACCTGGTTTCCTGTGGTTCACTTGTCGACATTCAGGTTAACGAGGCTTGGGATTTCATTAGCGATTTTACCTTACGCCTCATGAATATCTACCCTCCCCCTCAGCCGGCTGGGACCATGTGTAATGGCCCATCTTGGTTTGGTCTGGGACTCAGATGCCTACTTAGAAGACGGAATCGGACCTAGCAGTTGGTCCGAAATACAGGTGGGAGTCATGACCTCTAATGCGGGAGTTATAACCAATGTACTGGACAGAGCTCTCTGTTCCTGGGGAGGCCCTTGCGGATGACCCCGTGCGAGCACCCAAGAGCTTGTCTGCATGCCTTGTGAGCGGCACCAGAGCAAAGGCAGGTAGCCAGGGGCCGATGGACAACAACCAACTGGCTGCGACAGATAATGGGAAGGCTGAAGCATTAGATGAAAATCACCTGCAGGCTTTTTCTGTAGAGGAAAGCCTAAAACATCGACAGTGAAAGGCTCGCCGTTTTCCGTTACGTACGACTATGAAAAGCCCGAAGGGAATACCATCATTCAATCCATCAAAAATCAAACCACCAGGACCGGAGGGTGTGCATCCCTTGATATTGGAAGAGCTGCCTAACCAAATTACCCCAAAGTTGACTCGGGTTTTCAAAAATAGTTGCCCCGGGTAGACCACCTCGACAGTGAGAAAGCTGTGGTTGTTCCGCTGCACAACAGTGAGACGAAATCAGTCTCAGGCAACTACCATTCTGTCAGCCTCACTTCGGTAGCTCGAGGCTTCATGGAAAAGCTTGCGGCTTCTCACATATGCAAAAGTCTAGAGCACTTCCAACTGCTGTGACTACGGCAACATGGCTTTCGGAGAAACGGGTCGCGTACGGCAAACATATTACCTGCTCGTGAAGAACTATCGGAGGCCGAGGCCGATAGACATGTCACGGAAGTCATCTTTATGGACTTTGGTGAAAAGTTTGATAAATTTACCCATTATAATCGGTTGCCGAAACTCCGGGACATCGGAATTTCCAAGCCTGTTTTTCACTGGCTTGACGGCTTTTTGGTGGAGGCGACCTTTTTCTTGAAAGTTGCACAGTCAAAGTCTGCTTGGTATTCAGTCAGCAGTGGTGTGGCTCAAAGCTATATGCTGGGACCTCCGTCTTTCCAGTGTTCGTAAACTTCCTACCACAGATCCTCCGATCCCAAGGCCTTATCTGGGCCGACGACCGGAAGATCTAGCGCATTGTAATCTCAGCCGAGGATTGTGGTATATTGCAGGTAGATATCCATGCAATGGGCAATTGATGGACTAGTAAGAAAGCAAACTCAGTTGCAAGC
This sequence comes from Fasciola hepatica, assembly GCA_948099385.1. Taxonomy (NCBI): domain Eukaryota; kingdom Metazoa; phylum Platyhelminthes; class Trematoda; order Plagiorchiida; family Fasciolidae; genus Fasciola; species Fasciola hepatica. Next base: position 5,333,055 of record CANUEZ040000053.1, read on the forward strand.
ACTACATTGCTGGATGTGTTCGGCAAATTAACAACTGTAGCAGTGGTTGACCTTGTTGCTCAAGGGCGGTTTTACGCTATTGAATCACTTATTCAGGTAGGGGGTAAGTTCCGACCTGGATGTTTTTGAATTGGCGCGTAATCCTGGAATTCTGGGGCGCCAGTTTTGAAACACAAGAAATTGATATGCCAAGCTTATTTTGAAATACGAGTTACTTGCCGGGTTTTAAGTGACTTACTTGGTATATTTATAAAGAGAAAAATGGGCGATTTTTCCTTGGTAAAAACATCTTGATCAACGAAATGGTCATCCTTGTTGCATAGCGGACTGGCAATGACAAAAATATGTGAAATATTTTGAAAACGTTGGACTGTTTCTTAATTATTATTTGGGAAAGTGGTCCTCACTTGTCATTGACCCGAAATCCCTATTTTGTGTGAAAGACCTGCCCCTAGTGAAGGTGCGCTTTCCGAAGGACCACTGGGCGATGTGATCTGACCCAGTGAAGTTTGGCTAAAAGAATAACTGCCAGAATACGGAAACCTTTTTTTCTACCTGCGTGTACACCACTGGCGTAGTGGGTTACGTAAGTGATGGGTGTTTCGCGTCATCCGTAACCGAAGGATATTATATATATATATATATATACATATATATATGCATAATTATACGCATACATATATATACGACCGTAGTTGTATATATATATATATATATATATACCACTTACTCCGAAACGGTATTTAGCAGACCAAAGAAAAGTGCAACATGACATTTTTTTTCTTCGTCTCCATATATATCTATATACATATATGAATATATAATTATGTCCCACTGTACGAGCTCTCTTCCATGTATCTATCAGCAAAGTTTCACTGAACTAACTAGCTGATCCTCTTGTCTGAACACAGTAGATAGCTGCGCTCCTGCTACCAATGCTTTCAGTACTGTAACTTACGTGATATGGGTAACGGATTGAATCGAATGCTAATTCCTTTCCATCTTCTGAAGCTGTTAAACGTCAGTCGATCTTCACGAAATGTTTACCAAAGCACGGAGTTTTCTATATACCACGCCCAAACGCGCAAATGATCGCTCCCTATATGAAGCTACCATTCCCAGGCTTGCGCACGTGAAACGAGACTCGCATGCAAGAGAAATGAAAAGGCAACAACAAAACGGCTTCAGAGAAGCAACACGGTAATCAAAATGTGGTGGCCCCATAGGGACCATGTTAACAGTCACGTAGTCCTCCACGTTCGTCATCGAGCCAGACAGTGTACGCATTCCTCCCGAGTCGGTGAAGCCATTCCCCTTGCACGCCAATCGTATACGTAAAAACTGGTTTGTTGGAATTTCCGAAAATCGAACGCAAATTAGGGAACTGGGCCGGACCTTCCGTTGCACACCGAATAGCCAGTAACCTCGTCGCAGGGAACGGCAAGTGGGGACTGAACTTCATGCCACAGGTTATATATGACCACTAACCCAATCAACAATCAGCAACAGCTAAGCCAATGACTGGAGAGCTAATTACCGAGATTTGACTGAGAAAAACAAGATTCACCAAAAATAAAGAATATATATTTAAAAAAGCCACTCTCATTACGCACACTTTCAAGATATTTTTGTTCCATTTTAATTCAGAAGATTTTCTGTTAGCTGTATGAAGTCTGCATTACACTGAGCCAGGTCGGAACTTACCCCAGTCTCACTTATTTAGGGTAGCGTCCAATTAGTCCTAAAAAATTTGAGCAACAGCCGTTTCTAAGATGGTTGCTGTGTACGCTATGGTCGGTCGATTTGATAATTAAATCAGTAAGGTGGGATTGAACTACTAGGTGTTTTGGTTAAGGAAGATTGGTTTAGGTTTATAGTGTCCCCCTTTTTCAATGGCCATTCCCTTTGGTAATGCTAGGGAAGTAGGGTTTACAAATTTCTGTATTGCTTTGGCTTGTAGTTTAAGAAACTGGGGAAGGCACGTAAAAACTAGTCTTTTCGTTCATTAAGAAAGGGAATACTTGACAGATTATATATATATATATATATATATAGTTATAGACAGCTCCAATTTATGCCTTTAGAATAAGTAAAATATTCTACTTATTGTCCTTATGTAAAGATTTTCATTGAGAGAAATCCATACGATGCCAATAACTACAATTTTGTTCAGTCGCTTAAAACACCGGTACAGTATCGGCGATCTTTTCGACTTTAACCACTAAACTACCACCAAATGAGTCTCATCAATTAGCTGCTCAATGTAACATATCCTTTGTCAACAAGTCGCACACTGGACCCTTGAACATCCTCGTCCTAGAGCCGCGAAGACTTCCTTGCCACATACACCGCGACCGACCACCCAGCGCCCCGCAGAGCACGCGGCAACCGACCGACGGAACTGCGGCTCACAAACATCTATATGTGACCGATGGGCCAATCAAAACTCACCAAAACAAATTAAATAGCAGGACTAAACAAAAACTGAGGAAAGAAGTAAAACCGGTCAGCATTTCACAATGAAAGAGAGCTATCAATTCCTGTGGAAATGGCATTATATCGTGACATTTGTCTTTTCCCCATTCATGTAACAACGGCTGAGTGCCGCTTTACACCAGCACCTCTCCAGTGATTGGATTGTACCCTTATTCAGCTGCAGGTCCTATTATCAACAGGGGACAGATGACATGCTTGCTTTTGCAACCTAACTTATTCACTTAAAATTCAAAGATGGTAGATGTTCCAGGTGCCATTGATAGCAAATAAGTCAACCCCCCCTCCATTTTCTCCTCTAGCTTGGACCACATCCGTGATCCGTTCATCCAAAGGCCCCGTCCGTAGTATCGAGGCAGTCCTGTGAATGAACTCTAGACTTTTACACGCATTCAGGCTAGATGTAACTGAATTACGTACAACTTTTCGCTCGCTGTGCGGTGCAATGAGGATTTACACCGACGGTAGCTTGTTAATTTGGTTCAGTCGGCTAGCACATGGAGCACGTGGGCCTTCAGTAAGCCACACTAGGCCCACTGGGCCTGGTTTTTTTGGGAACTTGGTGGCGCGACCAATAGATGCGAATTCGGTCCTGGTGGGGACTATCCGCCGGCTCAGCTCTTTATGTGATAGGAAAACGATGCTCATGTACACGAACTCCTCATAACAAATCCGGAATATGTATTTTCACCTCCCCGATTGTTAGTCATACGAAGTAAATTACTTTCTTTCCCACACACAAGCGCACTACTGTCAGCTTAGCCCACAATGACTTGGCTCCACGGAAGTTTCCTAACGGGTTCAGCAGCCTTGGTGGGCGGTATGATAGGGGGCTTCAGCGTCACGTAAAGTTGACCTAGTAGGTTCACTCAGTTGCGCAACGAATCCCCAAGAGACCAGTGGTAATTCGGGTACTTCATCGAGTGACTGCTACGGTAGGGCCGTAAAAAGGATGAAGACCGATTGAATTTTCGTTATCCAATCCAGTACCAAGACAGCTTCATCCTCCCAAGGCTGTGACAACGTCTGGGATGACGGAGGTAGCAAAGGGGGTCAGTGATGCAGACTAACGAATGCCGAACTTAAGTAAATAGTAGATAAAGTCATTGTCATGGTATAATTGCTAGTAAAATTACTGAGCCTTTTTGAAGCCAATGCAGGTATGTTGTTTGGTTTCACAGCAATCGTGCATGGTCGATGTAAATACCAATCCCATAGACGGTCCAGACATCCTCAAAATACAAAAGCAGGCTGGAAGAATGGACTGACTTCATCAATAAAGACCGAGGCGTGAGAAAAGGGTCACAGCAGGAATGCTTCAGGGAAAGCCGGGAACATATTTTGACAGTATGCATCCGAGTTCCCTTGTTGATGACAGTACCGATCCAGAACAAGCTAGAAGTATAGTCACTTGTCTTGCAGTTCCATTCCTATTTTGCGATGCATAAGTCATCTTCAAAACTGTCGGACCTTGCGGTGCTGAAGATCGGTGGTCGAAGTTTCAGACGATCTTATTAGCAGTCCCACTTGCACCACCCGGACCGGCCGAAAACTTCATACGACCTATGCCGCAGTGCTGTGAAGAAGTTGATTATGCCCGGAAGTCCCTAACCCCCAAAGCGACCCGGCCACCCGCTATCAGCCACCTCTGACGGAATCTGCGAAGAAGTTTATAATTTGTTGTCCGTAAAGCCCCGCGTACCAATCACGAGGCCCTCAGCAAACTCGGAGCCTCGCAAGACCCTACAGTCAATATTCTCAAGAATAAAGATTGACAGAACTATTTATCCTGTCCCGTCCATACCGCACTTCCCTGCGACGAACAGCGATGATTAAGCTGTATGACCAATTGATCAGAGTTCGGCCCTGGTGACTCATTTTGGTGAGGATTACCCGATGATGTGTGTTTAGAGATTATAAAATCACGTCCCATGACGTTTCACGTCCTCGGAAAATGAACAAGTTTTACTTCCATTCGCAGTCAGTTCAGAGAGAGCGGACATGTGGGCAAGCCCTACATGGGCACCTCGGCGGAAATTTTTGTCTATTCGGAACGCAGATTATTTTCGTGACTGTCAAAATTGGCAAAGAAAGCTGCCACTGATCCAACAAATCACAGCGTCCGACCCGATTTCTTTCATTGAATATAAGGCTTACTGTGCAGTGTGTTCAGTGGATATGGAATCATCCCGATAGGGTCGAATTTCCCTGTATGTTACTAATAACGATAGCAGTAGCCACATTCTGGCATGTGGCAAACAGCGCTCTGGATTATCCACTCGAGGCGATGATGACCAATACCGAAGTTTGCTAAATGAAATTTCGAAAGTGGTTTGTGTTAGTGGGGAATGATCGCACAAAGCTAGCGACATTCTCTCGCCACGCTGTGATATGTCAACCAATATGGACGCGCCTATTGGTAATAAACTGGTCGTCTTGGTCAATTTCGAAAAGCTTATATGGAAAATCTGAGTATAGTAACAATTCAGGTGTCATCCGCTCGACATTATATCATTCTTTGGCACAGTGTTTGTAGCTAACATTTTCTTACTTCAATCATTTCTATTCGCATTGCCCTCCTGAATTTACGAGTACTCGATGGATCTTATTCCTTTTTACCGATCATAAGCAGGCTATTGATTGCTGTGGTTCGCTAATTCTTACTTCTCAGCGACAGCCTAACTTTAGTAGCAAACCAATCCCCAAGATTGAAAGTTGGGGGAAAACCATGAGTAATAGTACCATTTTGGCTGTTGAGTTGTATAACTGCAAATGTCACGTAGTCACATCTTCCTGCACACGATTACTGACTGGATGGGTCTCATTTCGTTTCTGCCGCAAGTTTTGATTTTCTGTCAATGGTAGGGAAGAAAAGAGATGTTTCTCAAGGTAGACGACGAGTAACATATGTCAAAACGACTGTGGCGTGTGCGGGTGGTAAAGTGCGGAGGCCGGGATGGCGCATGACTTACAATCCTTATGATGACCTTCATCACCCCTGTGGCGTACTACTCTGTCTATATGGTACACTAAATGAATGTCAACAATATCTAAGACGACACTAGCAAACTAAGATGGGCGGAGGAGCGTGCGGTGATAAAAAGGCCAAAAGGGTATGTACATTAAGAATTAGAATGAAACAAATAGTGTGACTCAAACTCACAGTTGTTCAGTGTCCTTGTGATCAGGAAATGAGTGTCGAAGAGCCAATATCGGCCAATGTCTTCAGTTCAGTTCGGTCTGACAGCCATCAGTTGGACAGAACAGGATGGTATTGAGCGAAGTGCCAGGAGACACCGTTGAAGCTTCTAAAATGTTTTGTTTCGCACAGTTAGTTCCGACCGATATGGTTCCAAGACACTCCAAACCAGAAGGTGAGACCGTGCCAGAATGAAGGATTTATTTACAGCCTTTTTTGTATTGCGCGGTGTTGTCGAATAAAAAGGTGTGTGTTTCACATTAAAACGTCGGTACAACAAAGGAGTGTCGCACCAAGGGACGTTGAAAATCATGGAAAAAGTCGGAAATGTACAGGTACCTACACAACTCCCCCGCCAGAACGTTTGTTGTACAAAATAAACGCTCGATAGAAAAATAGAAAGAGGAAACGGTTAGCGAAAGAAAACGTCAACTAACAAAGTCTTGAAATCTGACAGGATGTCGAACGTTTCTGCCGGAACGGAGGGTTACCAGGGAAGGTTGTTGCTGTGGTGGTGCTGGCGGGTGTGGTGTAGTGTCTGGTGTGATGATAGAGTTTGGATCATCAACAGGAATTGTTGGTGGTGTGTCTGTGGATGGTGATGGTGTCGGTGTTGCTGGTGATGGAGGTGTATCAAAATACGCGGGTTTCAGTCTGTCAATGGAAACTGTATCTGGCTTGTCTGCTTTCTGAACCACGAAATATTTGTCTGTGCGACTTAGCACCTTAAATGGACCATCATATGGTGGTGTGAGTGGTTTGCGAACAGTATCTTTACGAATAAAAACGAAAGGTGACGTATATAGATCATTATGTACAAAAATGTGTGTGGATGACGAGCGAGTGGGTGTTGGACGAAGATGTGACACGGTCTTTGAGTTGTTGGACAAATTGGGATGGGTTAGGACTGGCATCAGTGCTGGGTTGAACATACTCACCTGGAAGGCATATGGTGTACCGAAAAGGAGTTCAGCTGACGTGCTGTGGAGGTCGTCTTTGACTGATGACCGCAGACCCAAAAGAACTAGTGGCAGGTTGTCGCTCCAGTTATTGGGGTTTGGCTGTGATATCAGGGCTGCTTTGAGTTGACGGTGTAGGCGCTCTACCATGCCATTGGACGAAGGACGGTATGCAATTGTTGTGATGTGTTTACAGCCACGCAGTTTAGTGAATTCATGGAACAAAGTCTACTGGAATTGGCTGCCACGGTCTGTGGTGACGGTAGACGGTACACCAAATGTAGAAATCCAGTGCTGGAGTAGTACCTTCGCAATATTTTCTGCCGAGGTGTCGGAAATGGGTAGTGCTACCGGCCAGCGTGTGAAACGATCAACAACGGTTAATAAGTGGGTATGTCCATCTGATGGTGGTAGTGGACCAACAAGATCGACGTGAATATGTGTGAAACGGACGTCGGGAACGGTGAACGTACTGGAGGAGAAAAAGTGTGGCGGTGGACTTTGTTTCTCTGACATTGTAAACACTGTTTAGCCCATAATGCAATGTCAGAATTCATATTGGACCAAACAAATCTGGCAGAAATGAGTTTGCGAGATGCACGGATACCAGGATGGGAACGAGAATGAAAATGATCGAAAACGATCTTCCTGTAGCAAGTTGGAACGATAGGACGAGGGTGACCTGTAGACCAGTCACATAGGACTGTGCCATAGGCCGAAGGTAGGGGAGAATTCTTCAGCTGGAGTGTGGAGGATGTGCGCAGTTCGAGCAAGGATGGATCATCACGCTGGAAGTTTGCCAGTTCCCTAAGATCGAATTTAGTCTGCACCGTGTTGATGTCAGGTCTGGATAATGCATCAGCCACAACATTATCAACTCCACGCACGTAGCGGATGTCTGTTGTGAACTGAGAAATATAATCCAAATAGCGGATATCTCTGGGTGAATGTCGGTCAGGCTTGGCATGAAGTGTGTGTGTCAGGGGTTTGTGGTCAGTGTGCACACGAAATTGTCGTCCTTCCAAAAGGTGACGGAAATGACAGATGGACAAGTAAATGGCCAGGAGTTCACGGGAAAACATGCTGTATTTTGTCTGTGCCGCCTGGAGTTTTCGTGAGAAGAACGCTAAGGGCTGTAATTGGTTGTCCACTATTTGGTGAAGCACTGCACCGACTGCAATACTCGATGCATCAGTCGTTAGGACTAACTCAGTATTTGGATCCGAATGTGGATGGTGCAGCATGGTGGCATCCGCGAGAGCTTTTTTGGCTTCTGCAAAAGCTGTCTCGGCCTCGGGAGTGAAATCGATCGTCTTGACGTTGGACTTGAGAAGATCGGTCAAAGGTGAAACAATGGTCGCACAGTGAGGAATGAAGCGACGGTAGTAGTTCAAAATTACCAAGAAACGTCGTAACTGTGTGATCGTTTGAGGTGCCGGAAATGGCAGGATGCTGTGCACCTCATCTGGGAGGGGTGTCAAACCTTTTTGATCGATATGGTGCCCGAGAAAGTCGAAGGACGGAACAACGAACACGCATTTTTTAGGGTTCAGCTGAAGTCCGTATTGTTGGAAACGTTGAAAGAGTTGGCGCAAGTGGCTGGCATGCTCCGATGGAGAGGCGCTGGCGATTAATATGTCGTCGATGTAGCCAAACGCGAAGGGTAGACCTCGAAGCACTTCATCGAAAAATCGTTGGAACGTCTGAGCAGCGTTTCTCAATCCAAATGGCATGCGAATGAACTCGAACAGGCCAAAAGGCGTGGTGATGGCTGTCTTGGGAATGTCTTCCTCGGCCACGGGGACTTGGTGATATGTCTTTACGAGGTCAACCTTGGAAAAGATTGTCTTCCCAGAGAGATTCTGTGCAAAATCATGAATGTGTGGGATCGGGTACCTGTCGGGAGCGGTGACGTTGTTGAGAGCACGGTAGTCTCCACAGGGTCTCCAATCACCAGATGATTTTGGAACCATGTGTAAAGGCGAGGCCCATGGGCTTGAAGACGGTCGAATGATGCCAAGATTCATCATATGTTCGAATTCAAGGCGTGCGATACGGAGTTTGTCGGCGTTGAGCCGTCGTGGTTGAAAATGGACAGGTTGGCCTTTTGTAGCGATGTGGTGCTGCACAGCATGAGAAACTGGGTCGGTGAACTGACACGGTTTAGTGAGGGCTGGAAACTCCTTCAAAATATCAGAAAACGGCGATTGCGGGATCGCCAGCCGAGTACCCAGAGAGTTGGTGAATTTACCAATGCCGACTGCACAAAGCTTGGTTGTGGTGTCTACCAGCTTGCGATTTTTGAGGTCCACAGTTAGGCCAAATTGTGAGAGGAAATCCGCGCCAATAATGGGAGTCTGAACATCCGCCTGGATGAAAACCCATTGAAAAGAGCGTCGGAGGCCTAAATCAAGAGTGATGGACCGTTGGCCGAATGTAGCAGTAGTTGTTGTGTTTGCTGCTTGCAGTTTAAAGTGAGATGGTTTGACGCTATGATGTTTGGGTGGGGAGATTACACTGATCTCGGCGCCGGTATCAACGAGGAATCGAAGACCACTGGATCGGTCAACGATATAAAATAGGCGACTTTCATGTGGAGGGCCAGCCCTAGTCGTCGCCGTTACTGGCTGGCCTGGTCGTTTGACTGTGGGGTGGAAATGCGGAATGAACATGGAGGATCACAGCGGCGTGCCTGGGAGCTGAATGTGCGGTGGTGTAGCGGCTTCGCAGACACCAAATTCAATAAAATACAATCGCGAGCTTAGAGCTTAGGCGCGCCTTGTATAAGTCTACCGGTGTGAAAATAAGAACACGTTAAAAAAAAGAAGAACCTTCGTCACACTACGTCAAAACGGCAAGGCGCGCTCCAGCTCATCAGCTCTGGTGATTAGCTCGATCAGCCTCCCTTCTCCTGTACTTCATACAGGGCAATCAATACAAGTACAAAAACCATCAATCGCTGTCGTTCTGCGTCTTTATTCGCTGGACGGGAATTGAGTCCACAAGTCGTGCGTTCGACTAAATTGGTGAGCCCGTTCCAAGTTGTCTTGAAGTCTTGAAGTACTACACGGGTTCGAGGCTTTAAGCCCAATTGTCCCGGTTCTTTAGGAAATCTTTGATCTTCTGTCGGATTCACCGAGCTGAAACGAGAGTAAAAAGAAGCGGGGGGGGGCGGGGGTGGCAGCGAAAACAAGATACATATAACCTCATTCAGTGTCACACTGTGGACAGTGCCTTAAGCTGAGTGGAGGTGCGGAATTCATGAACATATATGCGATAAAAGACAACTATTTTGTTTGTTTTTTTTGACAAAGGGAATTATTGGGAGAGACCCAGGTAGATGTCTAGCTTTTTCTTGAAGATAGTTTTGTCCTGCGACAGAACAATATCTTCCGGAAGTGCATTCCACATGGTAATAACCCTATAGCTAAAAAAGTTAATCCTTAGTGAAGTGCGTGGCCTCGGTTTGAAAACTTTCCTGCTGTGACCACGGAGAGAGGAGGCTGGACAGACGGAGAAGAAGTAATCGCTTTGACCTGTTTCAAAAAGGTGAAACATCAAAAACAGATCACCTCTTACGCGTCTTACGTCAAGGGGATAGAGGTTGAGGAGTGAGAGGCGGACGGGATAAGGTAGATGGGATAGACCCCTTACTGCCTTGGTGGAGGCCCGCTGAACCCTTTCTAGGATCTCACGGTCTCGGACAAGACCAGAGTGCACTATCTGACTACCGTACTCCAGCAGAGGTCGGATATAAGTGCCGAAAATTATGGGGAAATCATCCTTAAATATGCGCGGGAAGGACCTTCGAATCATGTTTAGAACTCGAAAGGCAGACTTGCTAGCAAGTTCGTGATGATGAGAGAAGGATAAGTTACAATCTAACCAGAAACCGAGCACCTTGTGTCGGTCAACCCTTGGCAGAGTGGCTGCTCCATTAATGGAAAACGTGTGACCAGTCTCTCTGCCGAAATACATGCTCACGCATTTGTCATCATTAACTGGGAGGTTCCAATCCTCGGACCAGCGTTTTGTTTCATAAACTGCAATTTGCAGGTCTTCAACGCTTGAACTCCAGAGGGTTACATCATCTGCGTACATGGCAATGTTCGCAGGAAGGGCTGTCGGTAGATCGTTTATATAGATCAGGAAAAGAAGAGGACCTAAGACCGACCCTTGGGGGACCCCAGTTGTTACTGGGGAGGGTTGAGACAAAACATTCCCGACTTTAACCACAAAGGTGCGGTCGGTAAGGAAGCTACGTAGGATGCCCAACATGGAGCCTGTGATCCCGTACGTCTGCAGCTTATAAAGAAGAGGGGCATGTGGGACCTTATCGAAGGCCTTAGCAAAATCGATGAATACAGCGTGTGAGAGCTGGCCATCATCATAGGCTTTCGTTAGACTATCCATGACAGTAAGCATATTGGTGATGCATGACCTGCCAGGAAGAAACCCATGTTGGGACGGGGAGAGGATCTTATTTCTATGTAGATGGGAAAGAATCTCACTCTTAAGAATTCCCTCAAAAATTTTGCTAGGGATGCTAGTGAGGCTTATGGGTCTGTAACTAGAATTATAGATGGGTGCGATCACTGCTTTTTTCCAGTTACGGGGGAAAACTCCATCGTCAACACATCGCTGAAAAAGCGAGGCATAAGGAGCAGCTAATGTATCCGCGGCTTCCTTGAGAATACGGGGATGGATTAGGTCAGGACCCATGGAGCAATATTGGTTGAGCCGTCGGAAACCTTTTGCGACTGCACCAATGGGAATAGTTACGCGGTTAGGGTAGTGGTCAGAGATAACGGGTGCATAGTAGGGTGGGATGATATGGGAAAGGAGCTAAAAATTGTACGGAAGTAGGAGCTGAATGCCTCGGCTACTTGGCTAGGGGAAGTGATTGGAGATCCGGCACTATCTTTGAGAGCTAATGGCGTCGGAGCTGTGCCCCTTAGACGGCGCATGTACTGAAAGAAAAATGCCTTATTGGTCCGTGCTCGATCAAGTACAGATCGCTGGACTGCATTCTGATAGGACCTAATCTTGTCTTTGCATATGTTCCTTATGATCCTGAAGTCTTCTGCATCACGGGCAAGGCCTGTGGCTTTATATCTAGCAAAGAGGCGTGCGCGTTCGTCTAGAATGCGCCTAATGGGGCGAGGGAGTGGTCGCTTAGCGGTCTGTGGGCGACGAATTCTGGGGACAAAAAGCATATCAGCTAAGGAGATTAACTCTCTGAGATTCTCTGCCATTTCATCCGCATAGTTTCCTGGGTTAGTTAAATTTAGCTGGGAGCGAAGAAATGCACAGACTTGGTCAAAGTTGGTCCTTTTGAAGGATCTCAAAGTTTTAGTTTCTGACGGAAGAGGAGGCCATTTCACGATATAATCGAATCCAATGAGAATGTGATCACTTTTGCCGAGGGGCGGCAAGTAATGCACCACATCTATTAGGAACCGATCATTGGTGATGACCAGGTCTAGTAGGGACGGGGCGTGGCCTGTGCGATATCTAGTCGGATCTCTTACGTTCTGCACCCATGAGTTTTTCAGTACGAGATCAAGGAGGGGTTTACCGAAAGTGATATCCGGGGCATCAGCTGTTTGCCAGTTTGTACTGGGAGAGTTGAAGTCACCAGTGACTAACAGATGGGTGAAGTCTGTATAGCTTTTCAGGGAGCCTAATAAGTCTATGAGACCTATGCTGTCAGTTGAATTGCATGCGGGAGGACGGTAGACAACACCGAGCAATAGGGTATCTGTCCTAGAGAGGTTAAACACAACCCACAGACAATCAATACATGAAAAGGTTGGTGTTGTCAGTAAGGTGGGAGGAGGGATAGAATTATCGTAGTATATGATTACCCCGCCGGCACGACCTCTACTGGAGTCCCGCCTTACTGTGAAGTATCCAGGAATGGATATTTCGGCATCAAGTATGTCAGGGGTGAGCCAGGTTTCTGTGAGGGCTATGATCTGAGGCTCCTTATCCACTGCAAGCTGCCGAAGCTCCGGGATCTTATTCAACACACTCAGGCAATTGCTGTAAAAACACTTGAGCACATGCTCAGGAGTTGTTGCAGAATCGCCAGAGGCAGCTGGTTTTGGGTTTGAGGAGGGGGAAAGAGGGGGATTTGAGGATGGAAAGGTCCTGGGAGAGTCGGGGGCTGAAGATATTGGGGGGCTAGAGGGTAAGCAGACTGCTGGGGGGACCGGTAGGTTTTGATGTCTAGTAACCTGGGGGGTATCAATCCAGGTGGACGGCCTACATCCTTCGGTCTCCGAAAAGGGTGGGCTGCCTTTCGTGGTTTGCCCTTCTGCGCACTGCTTGATGCCCTATTCTGAGTTCTCTTGTTGAAGAGCTTATTTTTCATGACAGCACCAGATATATTATCTGGTGCTTTAACCTCCTCACTGCTTCTTTCAGTAGAAACAGATTGCAGGTTCATGTCTAGGCTCAAGGATGAGTGAGTCTCGTCCGTTGAAACAGTCTTGTTGGCTATGATGGGGCCTGGGATGCTTTTCGTAGGCGACAGATGTTTAGTGGCACTAGGCCTACTACTGGGAGTACTTTCGGCGATGGGAAATGGTGTCAGTAGGGAAGCGAGGGATGGTGGGCATGCAGCTCGGTCCTCAAGGCGAGTTACCTGGACAACTGGCAGCACTCTGAGCTTAGGATCAGCTTTTTGTGGGATTTTTGGCTTAGCCTTCTCACTGCGGAGCCTCAGATGAAGTGGCTTATCAATGGATACGCCCTTGAGCCCTTTAATTTCTTCCTTGAGCTTTGCGGCCAAGGAAACAATTCGTTTGGCTGCATCTGTGGAACCCATTACAATGAGAATACCGTGAACCCGGTTGGTGCGTTTGGTTACCAACCAAGTGGACCGACCTTTAAGTGGGAAAGGGAGCTTAAGGCGGTTAAACACCTGGGCGTAGGTGTCATGAGGGTGATCTGAACTGAGGAAGCGGCCCCAAAGGATGACTCGCTTGGAGCAATTCTCGGTATCTTGTAAAATCTTGGCGGCGTCAAGAATTTGCTGCTCAGAAACTCTACAAACCTGATCGGCTGCCTGGGACACCGGGAGGGATTTGATTACCAAACTCCTCAGGCTGGACAGCTCATCCTTAAGGGTGTGGACGGTGGCCCTTAACTCGGCTATCTCTGCAGCCTGACTTTGGACTGCACATTTTAGTGCATCCGTTGCCAGCGCATTATGAAGGACCGTTTCGTCCGGATTGAGGAGTGAGGCATTGGCCACGGAGGGGGAATCGCACTGCCTCATGGGGAAAGTAGCCTCATCTGAGCAAGCGGTTATATCAATGGTGTGGGGCATTGACATTATTCAGGATCCAGTCAGCACAGATAAAGATAAACTTAAATGGAGGAGGACGAGCTGTGTGTTCTAAAAATTTCAAAAACAGCTACACTCACCGAGGGAGACGACCGCACCGCTGGTGTACCGCAGTTCAGCAATCGAAATGGGATGCTCCGATTGTCGGTAAAAAGCACAACGGTAGCCTCCGTATTTATGCAAATTTCTCAATAGGATTGAACGACACTACAACCACATTGTTATCCATTGCCCCTGCCATGAGATATTCTTACCAAAAGTTATTATTAATTTTTATTTATTTATTATATCGTCCGTGCCCGTCAGCGTTCCTTTTGTTTTCGTTGTGCACATACGTATTGAGCCTTTCTTGGTGTTGATTTCGATCAGCCATCGTATACTTATTTTGCTGTCTATTTGATATGGATGACGCTAAGTTAACTATGTCTGACCCTGCGGTGCCTGAAACGCTCTCTATTGCGCGCCCAGTGAAAGCGTTACCTTTCATTCCGGGTAATCCCTCTCTTTGGCTGACTCATCTGGAAGCACAGTTTGCTGCTTCCAGAATCACCTCCCAGCAACAGAAGTATGTGCATCTCACTGCCGAACTTCCTTTAAATATTCTTGAAGCTGTCGAGGATATCATCTCCAACCCACCCACGGACAAGCCTTATGATATGCTTCGCCAGGCTATCTTAGAACGCACCGGGGTCTCCGACTCAAACCGTCTTCGTCAGCTGCTTAGTGGCATTTCCCTCGGTGACCAGAGGCCTTCACAGCTTCTGCGTCGTATGCGACAGCTGGCCAAGGGCATCCAAGTTGGTGACATGATGTTGCGAGAATTGTGGATGCAGCAGCTACCCCAACAAGCGCAATGCACTCTGGCCCTTCTCGTAGATGAAGTCTCACTAGAAAGACTGGCTTTGGCGGCGGACCGCTTTATGGAAATCGCCTCCGCCCAAATTAGTCAGTGTGTTCGTTCGTCCACAACCACTACGGAGGCGACTCTCACAGATTTAGCTGCACAACTCAGTGCCCTTCGGGCGGACGTGACCGCTATTCAGTCTTCACGTTCGGCACGTCGTAGCCGCTCCCCAACTCGCACCCGTCGGCCTATTGCCGCTCGCAGTCCTCCTAGGCCAGCCTCTCCCGATGCGCACACTTGGACATGGTGTTGGTATCACCGCCAGTATCGTGCCAGCGCCAGGAAGTGTACACCCCCGTGCACGTTCCACGACAACCAGGGAAACTCGTCGGCCAACGTGTAGGTACGGCAGCGCTCGTTGGCCTCCCTACACCCTGCCGTCTTCTATTTATCAAGGACCTCATCTCCCACCGTCAGTTTTTGATTGACACTGGCGCACAGATCAGTGTCGTTCCCCCTAACCCTTCTGATCGTCAGCACCGGCACACTTTAGAGCTTCAGGCCAATGGGTCTCGTATATCCACTTTTGGTACTAGGCGTCTCAAGTTAGATCTGGGGTTGCGTCGTTTTTTTCAGTGGACTTTTGTCATTGCTGACGTATCCCAGCCCATCTTAGGAGTTGATTTTCTGCATCATTTCAACCTTTCGTTACATCCCGCTTCTCGTAAGTTAACCGACCCTGTGACTCATCGTGCTGTTGTTGGGTCTGTCTGCTTGGTCAACGTTGTTCGACCGTCCGTAGCTCCTATCGCCAACGATACCTTCGCCAAAATTTTAGCTGAGTTTCCGTCTCTAACCGGACCAGCAAACCACTTACCCGTGGTGCGCTCGGCTGTTGTACATCACATCAGTACCGCTGGACCTCCTGTTTTTGCCCGTCCGCGTCGCCTAGCCCCAGACAAACTGGCCGTCGCTCGTCTTGAATTCCAGAAAATGCTGGACCTAGGCATCATCCGTCCTTCGAACAGCCCGTGGGCCTCTCCATTGCACATGGTGCCGAAGAGAACTTCGGGCGACTGGCGTCCGTGTGGTGACTATCGTCGCCTCAATCAGGTCACAACGCCAGATCGATATCCTGTGCCTCACATTCATGATATCACGTCTGCTCTGGCTGGATCCACCATCTTCAGCAAAATCGACCTGGTCCGGGCCTATCATCAAATTCCGGTCGCCGACGAGGACGTTGCAAAAACCGCCGTTACCACTCCGTTTGGTCTATTTGAGTTTATCCGTATGCCATTTGGCTTGCGCAACGCGTCCCAAACGTTCCAGCGGTTTATTGACGGTGTTACCCGCGGGCTGCCCTTCGTTCACTCTTACATCGATGATATTCTTGTCGCTAGCCCCAGCGTTGACGAACATCAGCTTCATCTTCGACAGCTCTTCCAGCGGTTAACAGAGCACGGTGTTACCATCAATGCCGCCAAGACTGAATTAGGGAAGCCGTCATTGCTCTTCCTCGGTCACATCATCGACGCCAACGGCATTCGTCCGGCTGAAACCAAGGTCAGTGATATTGCGGAATTTCCACTTCCACAGTCCTTCAAACAGCTCAAACGTTTTAACGGCTTTGTCAATTATTACCGCCGGTTCATTCCACATTGCGCCACCCTGATGCAACCGCTCACTGATCTTTTGCGGGGCAAACAACGAACCCTCATCTGGACCGATCAAGCCCAGGAGGCCTTTTCTCAGCTCAAACAGGCCTTGTCGTCTGCGGTTCTTCTCCGTCATCCGGATCCCCATGCTCCCGTCAGTATCGCTGTTGATGCTTCCGATGTCGCACTTGGCTGCGTTCTCCAGCAGGCCGTGGACGGCGCCTGGGAGCCTCTGGCTTTTCACTCACGCCGCCTGTCTTCCGCAGAATCCAAATACAGTGCGTTTGGTCGTGAGTTACTTGCCGTCTACACCGCCATACGTCACTTTCGCCACGCGCTGGAAGGACGGGAATTCATCATTTTCACAGATCACAAGCCACTACTGTATGCTTTCCGCAACGCGTCTGATCGTCATTCTCCACGAGAAATTCGCCAGCTGGATTTTATACCACAATTTTCTACTGACATTCGTCATATCTCCGGGTCAGCTAATGTGGCTGCAGATACTCTTTCCAGGATCCACAGTCTCGGGTCGCCCGCTGCTCTCGGTATCAATCTCGAGGACCTGGCACGAAGCCAGCAGGATCCTGAGTTTCAACAAACCATTCACGATACAAGTCTCCGAGTGCGGGCTTTGCCTCTTCCGTCATCTGCTGGCACTATCCTCTGCGACACCACCTTGGATCACCCAAGGCCAATCGTACCACTTTCACATCGCCGTCCAATTTTCGATGTGTTGCACGGTCTATCCCATCCGGGTATCAAGGCCACATGCAAACTAGTCCGTGCCCGATTTGTTTGGCCAAACATGGATCGCGACGTTCGTCAGTGGGCACGTAACTGCATTGCTTGTCAGCGAGCCAAAATTCAGCGACATACCACCAGTCCAGTCGGAAATTTTGAGACTCCAGACGCCCGTTTCGCTCACGTGCACGTCGACATTGTGGGACCCTTGCCACCATCCCGAGGTATGATCTACCTACTCACTTGTATTGATCGTTTCACTCGCTGGCCCGAGGCCATACCCATTCCGGATGTTTCCAGTGAAACTGTCGCCCGTGCGTTCATGGAACACTGGATTTCCCGCTTTGGTTGTCCTACCACAATAACCACCGATCGAGGAGCTCAGTTTGAATCTGCCACTTTCGACAATCTCCTCCAACTGACTGGCACTAAGCGTATTCGCACCACAGCTTATCATCCCCAGGCAAATGGCTTGGTCGAACGTTTTCACCGGCACCTCAAAACTTCGCTCAGTGCTCACAACAATCCTCAGTGGACGGACGTCTTACCACTGGTTTTATTGGGCATTCGCAATACGTTGCGCAGCGACACTCCCTGCACACCTGCGTCCATGACATTCGGCACCACCGCTCCTCTCCCTGGTGAATTTGTCGCACCCAAGGTGAGCACATCTTTCCCCAACCTTGGAGACTACACTCAACGTCTCATGATCTACATGCGTCAGAAGATTGGTATTCCTGTCCGTTCGACAGATCGGCCGTCGTTTATTCCCAGTCACCTACATACGTGCACGCACGTTTTTCTGCGTACGCCGAGCCGCCACCCGTTGACTCCAGCTTATTCTGGCCCGCACAAAGTCATTCGGCGTTTAGAAAAAACGTTCATCATCGATCTCAATGGTCGGCAAGAAACCGTCAGCATCGACCGCCTTAAGCCAGCGTTCGTCGACTCGGAAACCCAGCCTACGCCGTTGCCCGTCGATGGTAAAAACACAGACGTTTGCCCGACCCCAACAACATCTAGCTCCAGCACGCGTGAGTCACAGGTCGACCCCCCATCACGTTCCACCAGGTCTGGTAGGCATGTTCGTTTCCCTGCACGATTCGTTGACTTTATTGTTCTTACATAGATTTCCCCTTTTGATTGCATACTGTATCCAGTTTTTCTTATCTCTTCTAGGGTCAGTCGTTGTTTGCCTAGGAAGGATCTGGCACACCACTAACAATGGACATGTGTCACTATATGAACATTACCATTTTTTGTTGTTGTTGTTGCCTACGTGCCTTGTACATGGTTTGGCACGTCCCTGTCCCCACTTAAGGTTTCTAGATAGAGAGCACGGGGAGAGGATACCCCACCAGTTCACGCGTGAGTAACCTTCTCTGCGGCTATATATGGCCCAGAGGTCCTTAGATCACCTTAGAGGTGCTGAGCACAAACCTTTTCCAGCTGGAACTATTCAGCTGATTTTTGGCTCAACTCACGACGCTCTCTTAGGTCGAAGTTCTCCTACTCGGTCGTCCTTCTGGAGGGGGACTGATGTAGCGGCTTCGCAGACACCAAATTCAATAAAATACAATCGCGAGCTTAGAGCTTAGGCGCGCCTTGTATAAGTCCACCGGTGTGAAAATAAGAACACGTTAAAAAAAAGAAGAACCTTCGTCACACTACGTCAAAACGGCAAGGCGCGCTCCAGCTCATCAGCTCTGGTGATTAGCTCGATCAGCCTCCCTTCTCCTGTACTTCATACAGGGCAATCAATACAAGTACAAAAACCATCAATCGCTGTCGTTCTGCGTCTTTATTCGCTGGACGGGAATTGAGTCCACAAGTCGTGCGTTCGACCAAAGTGGTACCAGCACCAGGTTTGTAACCGGCGATTTCTGGACCGTGATCTAGGTCGATGAGGTACTTCGGCGGACACAGATCGATGAGTAGTAAATGCGTTGCACATTGCACTGACCTGATTGCACAACATGCGAACGGTTTCTTTTAGGTCCGTAATGTCCTTATCGATATGCGAGTGATGGGATGGGGAATCAGGACTGCGAGAAACGTCGCCACGGCGACCTGGGGCAGGAACTGGTAATGTCGTAGGGGATTCGTGCGTCGGAGTGGCTTCGGCGGATGATGTCATGTGAACGCAAGGTTTACCAGCCGGGTAGCATTCCATTATTCTGTCGGCGTGCTGTGTAACTTTGTCAAGAGGAGTAGTGGGCTCCAGCATTGACAGGACCTGCTGCATCGGGAGAGGTAGTTTATCAACCCATATCTCCCTGAAAATGGCGTCGTCCATTTGCCGTCCAGCCAGTAGCGACCGCATGTGGCGCATAAGCTGGGACGGGGTTTGGTCTCCGAGCTCCACCGACGTGAACAGTTCACGGAGCATTTTTCCGGTTGATTTTCCCGTATGCTGAATGACTGCTTCCTTAAACTTCGTGTAAGGAACTTCTGGTGGGATGGGATCGAGGAGATCTTCCACGTCAACGGCGATGTCAAAGGGAAGTGCTTGGACAACGTGAGAGTACTTCACGCGCTCGCTGGTTATACGTCGAGTGGCAAATACGACTTCTATCTGTCGAAACCACACTCGAGGGTTATTCGGGGCAAAAACTGGCAGTTTGAGAGCAACCGCGTGGATGTCAATAGATTCGCTGTCAGACATGGTGAATCGTGTGGAACTTGGACCAAAAGAATAAAGCTAGTGTCAAAGGATGGAAAAACAACCTGGGCTCACCAATTTTGTAGGGTACTACTCTGTCTATATGGTACACTAAATGAATGTCAACAATATCTAAGACGACACTAGCAAACTAAGATGGGCGGAGGAGCGTGCGGTGATAAAAAGGCCAAAAGGGTATGTACATTAAGAATTAGAATGAAACAAATAGTGTGACTCAAACTCACAGTTGTTCAGTGTCCTTGTGATCAGGAAATGAGTGTCGAAGAGCCAATATCGGCCAATGTCTTCAGTTCAGTTCGGTCTGACAGCCATCAGTTGGACAGAACAGGATGGTATTGAGCGAAGTGCCAGGAGACACCGTTGAAGCTTCTAAAATGTTTTGTTTCGCACAGTTAGTTCCGACCGATATGGTTCCAAGACACTCCAAACCAGAAGGTGAGACAGTGCCAGAATGAAGGATTTATTTACAGCCTTTTTTGTATTGCGCGGTGTTGTCGAATAAAAAGGTGTGTGTTTTACATTAAAACGTCGGTACAACAAAGGAGTGTCGCACCAAGGGACGTTGAAAATCATGGAAAAAGTCGGAAATGTACAGGTTGCTACACCCCTGAGCTGAGAACGGCTGTTATGACATATAAAATGAACCGTTATTCATTCGCTGCTCTGAAGCATATTGTGAGCACTGAGTCGATTGCTTAACTGGGAAACGTAAGCCTAGGGCCGGACCGGTAAAGTAGAAAATGTCGCTTGTGAGCACTTCATCTGCCTTGGTTCACTGTGGCAAACACTCAATGAACTCAGTCAGCAAAGTTTCATTAAACAGAATAACGTGTTTGTGGTGGGTTCATCGACTCTGAGAACTACCAGTACGCAGTGATGGGAAAAAGTGATGGAAGTGGAGAGTGTAACGGGGTTGTAGTGCTACCGAAATGACACAATTCCAAAAGATTAACGAATTTATGTATCTGAACACATACCGAACTAGATGGCGGCACTCACTCCGCCTGTGTACACCGTCTGCACGCCGTTGCGTACCCCCAATAAGTACGCCATTCCACTCTGCTCTTTTGCGTGCTGCCTATTATAATCGTTATCATGTCACGAACCGAGGACCAGGTGCTGTAGACTCTATACGGAAGCAGGTCCTGACTTAACACGAAAGGATCCGAAACTGGTGAGTCCGAAAAATGAACTCCTTTGCCCCGAGGACCCTCGTAAGTCCTTCAATCACATTTATCCTTTCATATATATATACTTTTTCCGAAAAATAAAGGGCAAACCACGATTTCTGCCACAATACTCGTTTTATATTTTTCTTCTATCGATATTACAAGTATCGTTTCACTGTTGCTCAGTTAGCCTTTGTATATCCTTTTACATTTGCTATACCATTGCGCTTATGGCTAGCAACGACCGTGAGCCTGACCCGGAATCGTCCGTTTTGGCAGTCTCCCTAGCCGTCCTTGATTTTTTTTTATTATTGACTCTCAAATCTGGTTTCATATGTTAGAGGCAGATTTTGAGACACAAAATCATAAGCTAGAGTACTCTTTACTTGTGAACGATTGGTCGTCTTACCCGTGACGTTGCCGCCCAGATAAGCGACGCTATATTCAATAACTATTCTTATACAGCCGGGAAAGACGCAGTAATCTCGTCTTTTGCCGTCAGGATCGCCAAGAAAAAAGCAGCTGATCCGAGCAACAGAGCTAAGTGGCAAGAAGCTCTCTGCATTATTTAGGGAAATGCAGCAGCTGGCAGGGCAACTTTCGGAGGGAAAAGTCCTTAAAGAGTTGTGGGTACAGCGACTTCCACCCAATATTCACGCACTACTCGAGATTTCTAGTCATTTTAACCTTACAGATGCGGTGAAACTAGCGGACGGTATTATGGAAAGGTACCATCTACAAATTACTGCCGTAACAAACTCGAGTATTCCTCAGATCACAGATCCCAAGGTAGGAACATTCCGAGGACACCCTGATAAGTGCTTTCGAACGGGCTTTCAGACGTTTTCCACTTTCGGTTGCTCTCACTCTAGAGGCCACAAACCTGACCGGCGTGAACGTCTCAGCAGCCCTTCCCCTGACCGCCTCGATAGTCCATCTCGATCAAAGTAATGTCGATAACACCAGTTGTTTGGGGAGAGGGCCCGGCGGTACGAAGCCGGTTGCACCTTCCCAGGTGCCAAACAGGGAAACTAACATCCCGATTCGTTAATATTGGAGGAGTCTTGGAAAATCTACCAACACTGGTTCGGGTGTGACAGTTAGTGAAAGACACACGGTGCCCCTTTGGAGCAGCGGGTTGAATGCTTGATACCACGCTAGTATAAAGGTCTCTTGAATTTGTGCTTCCAGGTCCTGTCATGTGCAAAACACCAGGATGACCACTGGTGGCTGTGATTACCACTTGGTTACCCCCGTGACTGAAGCTTGGGAAACACAAGAACAATGGTGGTCTGTGGAGAATTTATCGGTTTCCTGAAGTACCGTTTCGGATCGGCATAAGAAAATGATCTCTCCGGTGGAAGAGATTGGGATAGCAGTGATGCCTATTCTTACTGATCGATTGCAGTCCGATAAATGAGTGTACATCACGACAGCTACAACGCAATTCCGCCGTTTGAGAAAATATAGGTACACCTCGTGTTGATCGTTTGTGTTGCTCCGAGTTTGCGAATAGGTACTGATGTAAAAGCCACCAGTCTGTTTTTTCCATTTGGCAGTCTCTCATTGGTCGCGATCCCCTTCCGGAAATATTTTGCCATTACTACAACATAAAAGGAAGTGTATAAGATGAAAAGATAAAGGTAACACCGTAGATGATCAAAACTGGTAACAAACTGTGGACCAGTTGTCTCACATCTGATCTGCGATCGCGCTTTCCAGTCATTTCACTGGTAAAGCTATAACCGACCTAACTGAGGTGATTCCGAACTCTTTGAATACACTGTACAGTAATGATAAATTCGGAAA
Source organism: Fasciola hepatica (assembly GCA_948099385.1). Taxonomy (NCBI): domain Eukaryota; kingdom Metazoa; phylum Platyhelminthes; class Trematoda; order Plagiorchiida; family Fasciolidae; genus Fasciola; species Fasciola hepatica. The sequence goes on from CANUEZ040000053.1 coordinate 5,355,967, forward strand.
CACTTCGGAACGTCGTAGTATTGCACGGATTATTGGCCAAAGGATGAGTTTCACAGTGGCTGTCGTTCATGATATCAGTTGGTTAGTTTCGAAAGTGGCATTTATAACAGGATAGGCACTGGCTAGTTGTTATCATGAATGGCGCGGCAAAAAGGGCGTCGGGGGTGTTGAGGCCGATTAGCCTATGATATTTTTGACCAGCAATACTAGGAGCCAAACAGAGAACAGGAAATTCGCGCATACAGAGGAAGGGGGCCCGTGACGCCTATTGGTCGTCGAGATGCGTCACCGCCGTTTGATTAGGCAAGTGGTCCGATAGTTCCTACCCCAGAGAAGAACGTGCGAACAACCTTGACACCTGCTGGTCCACAGGCTCGCGCGCGGATTGGTTATGGACTTTGTGCATGATGCTTGTCACCAGTGGGCAAGAACGCAGACTGCACACAGTCGCGATGCAAAAAAATGTGCGCACTCTGTGCACGAACACCGATTGTGGTCACAAAGCCAGTAGGCACTATCACAGCTTCGATTGAGATAGTCATCTCAGTTCAAGGTCAGCAGTCCATTAGTTATGCCACGCCCTCGAATGAGAACACCGTCGTGTTTTCTTTTTCGACACACACTGGCAAATACTACTAGTTATTACTGTGTATTTGTCACGTCCGTTGCGACTGCTGCTCCAGTTTTTCCGCCTCTTTTCATTTCAGGGAATCTCGCCATGCAATACGCCTCGCTGGCTCCATGAAATTCTGCGAATCTTTCGCATTCTGGTTCGGTCTGATCACTTTCGTTTTTTAGTCACTGACGAACCTACCGATTTGGCTTTCGGAAAACATTGGTTAACACTTAACTGAAGCTGGACGTTATTGGTGTGGCATACCTGGATAACGATTCACACAACCGACGTCATTGGCAACAAATACAGTTTACGCTCGAACAACATCCCACAGCACAAATACATCCATATATTTTGCACTTACTCACGCGCACGAATGTTGTTTGTGTGCCTTTACCGTCTTAATATTTTTTAAAAGCTTCCCATACATTCTAGCGGGAGCTGTTGTAGTAACCTCGGTCGCTCCGAGAAAATGAAAACTTTCCAGACATCATTCTGGACATATTTTCCTGACGCTTCATTTTGACTGTCATGTTTTTCTCCAGTAGCATACGGCTTACTAAACTGATATTCACGATTGTACGCGCTCGGTTCACTTTCGTTTCGCCGTTGCGTTGGTTTGCTTTACGTGTATTGCTCACATCAGTATCGATCGGGTGGCACGATATACATAATACACTATCGCAAATGTCTATCAACCAGAGTTTTCTCCGTTCTTTCGGGTGGAAGAACTTCGTTGTTAGCACGCTTCGAGACCCGATAGAAAACATGTACTGACGTCACTAGCCGGATGTCTTCAAAAGTGTTGTGCGCGTGGCAAAACAACAACTGTTGAGCGATCATTGACCTATTCAAATTGATGGGTTTTTTTGTACACACGCATGTTTGTTTGGATTGACATAAAAAGAAAGGATGGAGACGTCTGAGACAAAACAGAGAAGGCACCCAGAGTGGCTTCAGTGCACGCATTTGTCCGAACGATGGTCGTGTACACGAACGTAACGGTAGCTTAGTGAACGGAAAACTGGTTTTTCTGAATAAGCAAACACACAAAAGATAAACGAAACAAAAAGCAAGAAACGGTTCGTCGAACAGGACTAGTTAAAGGAAGAATAAATGTTGACAATAGAAACAGAGCAAAACCCGTAGAAATGGTGCATACGCGCGTAAGCAGCAACCACATTTGTGAATGATCATTCAGTGTGGGGGATTAAGTTGCATCAGGACCGAAGAGACAATAAGTCGATCCGTATGAAAAACCAATAACAATAATACACAACCGGTGCAGCTACACAATGCGACCGGAAAGAGAGAAGATACCCGATACACATAAAAAGAGGACAAAAAACAGACACCGGGAAGTCCCAGTCACAATTGATTGTGTGATCGGGGGTGAAGGGGGATGGGTGGGTGCGGATTTCGTGGCAGGCGAGAGCGAGTTACAGTTTGATCAAGCAGCCAGTGAGCACACGAAGGATTCGAGGGTGTTTACCGTGCAGTATTGGAACGTCACTGGAGGCGAGAGCCAATAACAGTTGATAATGAATTCACGAGCATATTCTGTTGAAGGGGACGCGATCATCTGTATAACTGTATGCTCGGGTGTGGAACAAGGTTTGATAAAAGCATGCTGATTTTCAAGTATGGATAAGGGCAAACCGGAGGAAGTAGGGAAAAGATAGTTAAAGAGATGGTTGACCTCATGAATATCACGCTATACAACATCGATTCCGCTTCTGATCACATTTCGCGTTTGCAGGTGCTGGACGAACGGGTTGACGCCTGCGACAAGGGGTAAGAGAGGTCATGTGAAGGCATTACGTCATCGATCTGATAACGTTCAGTACCAAACTAACGAAAACAAAACAGAAAAGGGGGACGTTGAAGTGGCCTCGTCTTTCATGATACGTAGTCATATCTTTCTGCCTATGGATGGACCTCGTGGGAGCTCGACAAGCCATAAATGGTCAAGCGCAATAGTCCGACTTCTATCATCCTTCATTTATCATATGGACCGTCCACTTAACGTCACTTACCCTATCAAGGTTGATGTAGCGTTTGATAAGTGGTATATGATTTTTAGTAAAGTCGGCATCATCGATGTTGCTGAACCCGGTAAATGTTTTTGTATGATGAATGGCATACTGTGATGAAACTAATAATTAACGAGTGTCAGCTTCTCGGTATAAAATTTCCTCGAGCCTTCGTACGGGTATGATAACCACGTTAGACGGTTATGGCAGGACGCACTCTAACTGCGCTCGTTATGGCACTTGGCCGTTTATGGCGTGTTTGGCTTTCACGAGATCAATTCAACCAACGATTATGGGCAAAAATACATGACTGCATGTCAAGACAAATGAGGCTTTTGTATTCACATAACCTAATCATCATTCTGCTATCATTATTTTCAGGGTTCTCTACCTAGTTGGCCATACTGGCGATTATTCTGATTAGGCCGCTGTTGAGAAGTGGCAATCAGATATCGCCGCAATTCATGAACCGTTAGTGGTTGTTCCCACTGAACAAGATTTATTAAAGTTTCACCCGCTTTGGCAGCCAGATTTAACATACTAGATTAAACCGTAAAAAAGGTTAGAGACAAGCGCTATGCTAGTGGATGACATACCGATGATCAGATATTACACAGCCTGCTATTTGACTCGGGATTTCTGTGCTAAACTGACCAACATGACCAGTATCTTCATTATGAGCGGGTTCGTGTTGGTTTAAATACCACTAATGGTTTACTCGATTCATCTAGGTGGCTCTTTTCTGATCACTTCGTGGTTAAAACAGCAATTTTGAGTGTATAAATTGCAAACTTGTGTCATGTCAAGCGGTCAGTGCTACGTAAATTTTCTCGCATGAAATCGGAAAAAGTCAAAGTCTAACTACTGCTAATGTGTTCAGTAGTAACGTCAGAAGTTCGAAGCTCCACGGGTGTACCAACTCCCGAAGAACACTATAACGAAAGCGCATTACCTTGCGTCTGCAACAATAAGTTTTCAACCATACTCATATTGAACTCTGCCATCATCCATTCTTCAGCAACTGTAAAAGCATATAACAAATGAATGTATATGAATAGATGGGTGTGGCAAGTGACATGGCGCATAATCAGGAATGTCTCCTTAGGACATTTTGTCCGACGAAAATTTTTGGTTTGATCCCCATGAATTCAGTGTTGTTCAGGCTATCATTGATAACGCTCCCTTGATAATGTTGTCCATGATACATTGCAGTTCACATCAACCGGTGTAATGAGTCCTGCGACACAATTGAAATCGGTTTCTTCGGAGATTCCTCATCACGAGGCATGTTTTTGTGAGCCCCCTAAGTCTCACCATTGATCATACATGGCAACTCGATAGCCAAAACGAATTGCGATACCATTCGAGTCTCTTCGCGATGGCGATACGTTGTTGGATGCATAATGCCGGCTTTAGACTGACCGGAAGCTGCAACAATTGACTTCTTACCACTCATTTACGCGCAAACGTTGGTAGGAAAGTCTTCGCCTTGGGTATATTTATTCACCCTTTGGAGTTGTTTTTCCTTTTCTAGATCGGGTGTGTTGATTATTTTGCCCACGACATCTTGTTGTGACATTACGTTTTATATGAATGGTGCGAAAAATGCCTTATCATTTAGGGAAAGATCCCAAGCAATGTTTGCCACAGAAACATTTGCGAAATTTTATCTCTCACCTCTTTGAAAAGCAATGGAATCTCCTGGTTCTCAATAAACCGTCTTCTATCGTAGTGAAAACAAAGTCGATACTTACAGAGACTCAATCACGCGAAACACATTTATTCAAAAAAAAACGGATTTTTCCCCTGGTGGAACTGGTATCAAACGCAAGTTTCTGGTTCAGTGGCGAGATAATATAGTATTTTCCAGATGTTTGATTTGATTTTGGATTTCTTATTTGGCAGGCAAACATAAAATTGGCACGTCGGCAAGTAAAACTGCTTTCGGTAGGGTTCTCATCTATTCATCATTCAAAAAGAGGCCCGTGGTGACTTTTACGTTAACAGTTTCAAAAATTATTCATTCGACATTTTACTTCAGGCAAATTTATCGTGGTAACCATGTCACACAATTTCACCTGTTCATGGATTCCTACAGAACTACCATGAACAATTTCAAATCAAATGGAAATCCAGATTTTCGACTTTTATTCCATTTACTATAGGAAATTTAACGAGGTATGCATCGCGAAGAAAGCAAATCGGATCCCAATTTTGACATCTGTGACGGGGACTGCGCTAAGTAAGCTCAGCATGTACTTTTCGTGGGAGCGAAGGCGGCAACTGCAATCGCTGCTAATCAGTCCAGTTTATTCCGTCATTACCATCGTGCTTGGCTCTTTTCTACTTTATATTTCATTTTGTCCTGAACTCTACGATCCTGTGAGGCAGCAACCAGAACCAGTTGCCACCCTTATTGCTTTCTGCTGTGATTCAATCGACAAACCATGGAGCAAAGTGAAGAAAATTCCAAGGGTAAATTACAAGCGAAAGTATGGTTGATCTCAATAGTTTTAAATATTTGTGTTGGTTGTAGCTCAGGTTGTTGGTTGCTATGATGTTCTGATCGCTGAGCTTGGCGTTTAGATCTCAAACGTTTCATCACCAGTCGAGGTGATATCGTCAGTGCACTGACGATGTCACCTCGACTGGTGATGAAACGTTTGCGATCTAAACGCCAAGCTCAGCGATCAGAACATCATAGAAAGTATGGTTGGGCCAAATATTCGCCTTTGACACCGATACAGCCAAGTCACCGAAATTGTTCAATCTGGTGAATGAACCAGGAGCATCCTATCCGGGAAATTCTATTTCATAAAGTTCACTTCTCAAGGTTTTCATATCCCACATGTGGGCTGATGGCTTTCTTACTTTGTAGCTGCAAACGGTTTCTGTGAGCAGTGCAAACTGTGGTATGACCGATGAACCGAGGAACCAATGGATCACATAAAGAACAGTCGTGTCAGAAATGAACCACGACGATTCAACTGGAAATGCCATGCGAGCGATTGCGACAATTATGCATGAGACGTAACCATTGCGATACGATTTGCAGTGGTCTCCGCACCAATAGCTTCTGGCGATGTGTGCAAATTTAGTCAAAACGTTAAGCTGTGCACTAGAATCAATACTAGACTGTTCGCCGTAGGAAGCGAAGTTATCTTTCGTGTATAAGTGCCGATAGAATCAGGACTTTTCTTCGACAGTAGTGCAATTAATGTCAACTCGTTGCTAGGAGCGAGTTTGGCGGAGGAGGAGACATTAGTGGGATAGATACTTTCGGTCACAGGCCAACGAACAAGGATGGAAATGCTCATTCGGAATGCAGTCGAGAAAACTCGCCAAAACGTGTTGTGAGCTGAGGACGAGAAAAAACAGTTAGTGTTTCAACTCTGGTTTCTCAGCAGCATTGTTCGAATCTGGTGGTATAACCAAACCAACACGACTGAACTTAAGACAAACACTGGGTATCTGGGGTGGGACATTTATTCCAAACAGGTTTCGTTGACCGGGACATGAATTGTGTGCCCCAGGTCAACTCCCTCAGTGTGTATTGTTTTCCTAGACAGATAGCCGCTTGGAAGCAAATTAGACGTCCAGCACACAAGATGACAAAAGGGTACGAAGACTCAGACTACATTACTTTGTCATGTTGGATCTAAGAAGGTTCTTGGTTGCGGTAGACGAGACCCGCCCAACGCCCAACTGAACACAGCAAATGGCACGGTCACGTTCGCGTGGTCAGTTGTGTGCTTGAATTCCGAACAATTACACCATTTGATCAGTAATTTTTGGCCACCACGAAGCTTCGGTCACGTTCCCGTGCTGGGTTAACGTTCAGCTACCTTGAGGATCATACTGCTGAGTCAAAGGCTATGCTCAAGGTTATCAAAAAACCTTTCAAGTCCTGGCAGCCGCGAAGAACGATATATCCAATATTCTACAGCAGTCCATAGGAAAACAGTTCTTATCTCTCTGCTTTTCATTCATATTCGGAATAAATGCAAGATGCCATAAAGAGTCGTGGTTGAGAACTTGTGACAACTGGTAAAGATGTAACCTAGACATAAGGGAAAAAGATAACTCATTCTCAAACAAAAACATTCTCTTCACTCAGCTGCTTTCAACGGTGTCACACTTCGCCTAGTGGAAAACCTAGCCGTTCTAACTAGGGGTCCTAGAACCTTTGAAATAGATGGGTTGCCTTCAAAATACCCATACAGGTCCCGAATTCAGTCACAACACCGCGTCCCAGACACAAGCTCCGCTTCTCGTTTCACTCTTCGCGTGTAGGGCGATTCAATGTTCGGTGCTTCTGGACTGGTTGGCGTTGGCATCGCCTTGAGCATGAAGGTGTAACGTGTACTGATCCACTGGAGCCCACTCAGTAGCCTTTTGTGTATAGCTGAATGGTTCTGTGCGTGTCAGCAGCAACAGACATAAGCGTCGATGCCTGTTTGTCGTTTCTGTGTATCCCAACTGACTGCAGCTCTCCCGAAGCTATAGACGAATCAATCCACAATTTCTCGCAGGTAATCTATAGCATGTGGACATAACGATTGCTGTTGGTGGTTTCAGTTCTCCAGTCGGAAGCCTAGACGAGACGGAGCGGTGTAAAAGAGGCCGATTTACCGTTCCAAAAAGCGTCAACGACTAATTTGGTATTCTACTGGGTCTTCATAGCGTTAGACAAAGATCGAACACAATGCTACCAGTCATCGTTGGCGCGGATCAATTCAAGGATGTCAATCATTTTGGCCAGCGTCTTTGGGCACTGATCAAGCTCACTGGTCAACGCCAAAGCCAGCCATCCCCCGCAGGTGCTACTGGACGATAGCCATCGATCCGTTTTCCAAGCAGAATTATTCACCAAGTTATGGATGCAGTCAGATACCCAGGATCCAGAAGAGCGAAGGACAAGGACCAAGGAGGCTCTACTTGACGCTGCTAATGCTGCCTAAGGTTGAAGAACCAGACACACAGAGAAACTGGATATCCGCATCCTCGGTTGCACTGCTAGATGCGCGCAGATCGATTCCTCCGGATTTGATACGATGGGGCACAGGGGTGCCTCAAACACCAACTGACTCGAAGCTTGAGAAACGACCACGAACAGCGTTGCATTGCTATCTGAAAAAGGCTGCGGCTGTCGCCAACAGCCGCCACCCATTCCGTTTAGTCGGAAATACCGGTCCAAGAAAGCAAGGTGTTACCAAACTGATCAAAGTGACGAGCGGCCCATTGATTCAGACTCAAAGTGTCGCATGGATTGTTGGGCGGAGCATTATGAGAAACAGTTTACCTAGCCTTTATCCACAACAGGTGCACTGAATAGCACAATGTTTAGAGCTACGGATGCAGATATCAATCTTCCGTCAGAAGCGGAAGTTCTCCATGCGATGAGTTGTTTTAAACGGCATAAGGTTACTGGACCAGAGTGGCTATCCCCGTCTAATTTTAAGGACGGTGACTCAGCACTGTCACTGAAAATGACAAAAGTCCTCGGTTTAATATGAGAGAGAGAACAAGTTCCAAAACGTTGGTGACTGCATCGATTTACAAGAAAGGCAACAGGTCATCCAGTGAAAATCGCTGCTTTGCATCCCATCTAAACTACTAGGTGATTTTATTCTCCACCGTTTATCTAACGCTCGCGCAAGAACCAAACTGGGTTCAGACTTGGTCGGGGTCACATTGATATCTTCACTGTTCGACGAATTTTAGAACACAAGCACACCTCATGCAGATCCACCGTCTCCGATTTTCTTGATCTGAGAGCGGCGCTCGACTCAGTCGACCACACAGTTCTCTGTTTACCCTTGTTTTTTCATCATTACTTCCCACTGAGGAATATCAACCAAAGTCATCGCACCTATTGCACGGTTATAAGTTGTTTAAACTGAACTGATTCCGTTGCGGCCTACCTCAATCTGTTCACTTGCTCTACGTTGTTGTTTAGTTTTTGAAGAGAGACGCCCACCAAAACTAGAATACTCCGGTGCGAAGTTAGAGGGTGACACGACTTGGCATAGAAAACTTTATGAGCCTTGTGATCACACGTTGGCCATCTCAAAAGCGATCGAGAAAATACCAACTTTGTCAGAATTTGTTGGCATAGATCTGCCCTCAACTACGAAAGGTAACATCGCACTGAAACGATCCATACACCAATCAGTACCTAGTTTTAAAAGCTTTTACTCATACTCGATAGCCGGAGACACTAGGCAATGTGACCGATTACCACGGTCCGTGACGCAACCGTACTCAAATTCCTTCCTCATCAACTTGACTCACCACTTCTTTTTCTTTACACTATATATGCACGTTCTGGACTTTGCTCTTCATCGTTTCCAAATGGATAGTGAGGGGTAGCGAACACAAATAAAACCTTGAAGTACAAAGCGAGTGGTCGGCAGAGTTGAACATTACCTGCGTTGATTTTCGTATCACCAGTAAAGAGTGTAAAAACCAAAGGCAAGACGCTAGTAGAGCATATGTAACGACTATGGCGATGCAAGAGGATTAGGACAATAGTGATAGATGGACTGAAACCACAAGGATCAGTTAATGTAATGAATTTGCTCAGACAAAAAGATGAATGCTAGTTCTCTTGGGACTGTAAGTATGACATTTAAAAAAATGAACAGTGCATTTCGACGTACCGAATGAATCGTACCAAGTCGTGGAAAAGTTTGTCAACATTGACAGGAGGGTCTTTCGCACTGGTTTCCATGTATTCAACCTGAGATACAGTGGTTCTGCATTAGTGAGTTGACAAATTAGAAACTATCTAACTGACAGATAAGAAAACTGGATGAAATAGATATTACTACGAGCTGAAGCGAAACAGATATTAAATTGCAACCAGCGATGAGCTGTTCAGGACCGAAATACAATGAATGGTAGCCGAATCCAGACCAGTACTGGTTTCACAACGTGTCGACGGTACAGCACTATGGAATTGTTTGTTGATCAACAGGGTATATGATAAATGCGTATCTGTCTTTGAAGAGTTGCACCGTTTTACCTCAGGTTGGGTTGGGGCCTACGGCTGGCTTTCGCCGAATATTACCATCTTCAGTAGTCTTAGCAACTCTGACATAGAGAATGATCCATATAATGCATTATGTGGCCTACTAAAATGTAGAACGAAATTCCTCCCAGGGGAAAGAGATTTTGACTAAGAAAACGTCGAGGATATTGTCCTTCAGGGTAAAAACGCACAACCATTGCAACGCACTTTTGACCGCTTAGCGATTAAGGTGCCCTTTATATATATATATATATATATATATATATATATATATATATATATATATATATATATATATATATATATATATATAGCAAAACACGCGGCTAGGAACGGGATTTAGGTTGAATTCAAATGTTTATAAAGGGAACGAATACACAGGACTTTTTCTACTTAGTCCGATAAACCAGATATTGGAGACACTGTTGGGATGAAAAGCAAACACGAAAGAGTAGCTTCAGACGGAAAAGGACACTCGACAATCACACTGGAAGTGCAACGTGCTTGACTAAATAATAAATAAATGATAATAGATAAAGACCGCTTAACGAATGGGTCGGAAGCAGAAGTTCAGTACAGTTTTTTCAACAACTACCTGACACTCGTGCTCCAGTTTTGGTTGCTATTTCCCAGCATCGTCAGACTGAGGCAACGCCGCAGAACTGTACGGTCGACTGAATCGAGCGCTGCTTTCAGATCAAGAAAGACAGATTGTGGGCCTGTGGAAGATGTGTCTGTGCTCTAAGGTATGCCGAAGAACAAAGATGTGATCGATACAACCCGAAGAAGACAACGATGCTTGAGCACCGAAAGTCTCCGCCTATCTTCTACCCTTAACGATCATTTTTCTTAGTCGTATAAAATAACAAATCTAACTGCCACAGGGTAAACTCAATCTTTGATAGACAATCGAATGTCCCGACAGTGTCACAGATGATTGGGGTTGGCAAAAGCCAAACGCGCCCCTTGCATGCGCGATGATACTTCATCCGAAAGTCGATCACCTGACGAAATTTAATTTCCCAAGCAACATCACTTATATACTTTACCTAGGGCTTCTCCTGCCGAAATAAGGTTTGGTGTAGGGTCAACCAAGTCCTGCGGCAGCATTTTGCACTTTGAAGGTTAAAAACGTAGTCTAAACATTTCTACACTGATGCTTAGACTATTAGGAAGAAACCTGGACTCACAAGGGTGTTCAATGAGAACAATGTTAACCTCGTATCTTTACTTAAACATGTTACCGCCTGCACACGGGGATTAAAAAAGAGGGATACATTCCTCTGGCACACTCTTCAGTGAGAGACAGCACCAGAGACCTGCGTAGTCGACTGAGTCAAATGGCGCTTCTAGATCGAGGAAGATGGAGATCGTGGGCCTACGGAAGGTGTGTTTGTGTTCTAAATTTGTCGAAGAGTCTACACGCAACCAATACAACCCCAACCGGATCAAAAACCGACTTGATTCTCATGCGTCCACCTTTCACAGGCGTTCGGTAATTGGTTGAGAATAAGCCCGATGAGCAGTTTCAATGAGATACTTACGAAGCTCACTGCTCTGTGGTTTTCACAAGAGGATCTGTCACCTTTTTTCTAAATCGGCACAGCCACCGATTCTCTGGGCATGTGCTCATTGTCCCAAATAACTCGAAGGATTTGTGTTAACAAAATAATCGAATCTTCGCCTCCACCCTTGAGAAAAGATGGAAACAACCCATCCCGTCTGGCAGCTTTGTATCTTTTCGAATAACCTATCTGCCGGAGAACCTCTATTTCTGATGGAGGAAAGATATCTACCTGCACCATTTCTCTTACAGGTTTAGCCGGAAGGTCCATTGTAGAAGTTGGCCAACTGAACCGCCTCTTAAAAAAGCTTTGCTAGCTAGTCCAAAGGAGATTCCTGAGAGACCAAGCCACTGGGTAGGAGTTCAAAAATTGACCGTGACCAACGGTGGATTGCGAAATCTAGATAAATAGAAAAGACTGTTTGTTGGAAACAGTCGCAACCTTTATTATCTGATTAGTTGTACCAGTCCACGGAAGCCTGGTGCAAGTGAGCTAAGCAAGGAATTCATCAGCTCACTGATTTACTATCAGGAGTCTCCTCTGGACTAGCTAGCAAAGCTTTTTTAAGAGGCGGTTCAGTTGGCCAACTTCTACAATGGACCTTCCGGCTAAACCTGTAAGAGAAATGGTGCAGGTAGATATCTTTCCTCCATCAGAAATAGAGGTTCTCCGGCAGATAGGTTATTCGAAAAGATACAAAGCTGCCAGACGGGATGGGTTGTTTCCATCTTTTCTCAAGGGTGGAGGCGAAGATTTGATTATTTTGTTAACACAAATCCTTCGAGTTATTTGGGACAATGAGCACATGCCCAGAGAATCGGTGGCTGTGCCGATTTAGAAAAAAGGTGACAGATCCTCTTGTGAAAACCACAGAGCAGTGAGCTTCGTAAGTATCTCATTGAAACTGCTTATCGGGCTTATTCTCAACCAATTACCGAACGCCTGTGAAAGGTGGACGCATGAGAATCAAGCCAGTTCCAAACCCGGTCCTGGTTGTATCGACCACATCTTTGTTCTTCGGCATACCTTAGAGCACAGACACATCTTCCACAGGCCCACAATCTGTCTTTCTTGATCTGAAAGCAGCGCTCGATTCAGTCGACCGTACAGTTCTGCGGCGTTGCCTCTCATTGAAGGGTGTGCCAGAGAAGTTTATTCCTCTTTTCCACTACTTGAACGCAAGCAGCCTAAGCTGTGTTCGTGCTTACGACGATCTTTCAACCGAGTTCATTACGGAAAGTAGTGTTCGTCAAGGTTGCTCCACTTTCGCCGTTTCTCTTCAGTTTTGTAATTGAATTCATTCTTGAGATAATTCTATCCTCGTGTGAGAATGACGGCATCGCTCTTTGGAAGGTAACCGGTTGGCACTACAGGGATCCGAGGGGCAAATCTGAGAGCATCTGATAGAGCAACTGATCTCGAATATATCCATCGTTTGTGTGGCCTACACGAACCGAAGTCCTGAGTGGCACTGTGTGCGTTGTGCAAGGTCTCCTATATCGGTTGCTAGCGTTTATTTCGCCACTGGACATCCGGCTGCATCGATACTCGTGTAAACAGCTGTCTCGAAAGCAGGTCGTCAGTTATCGTCTAAAACTAACGGTGCGGGATGGGTTGCTTTAGTCTTGGCACAACCACAGACGAGACGACAAAAGAAGCGTGTACTTTAGAAAATGTGGAATTTTTGTGGCGTCTCATGCATTTTCAAACTTGACTTCAGTAATCTCTCAAACATCGTCGTATGAAATCCTTCGATCCGTCGCATCTCTTAGTGATTTCTTGTAAACTACATTTTTTGATGAAAGTTTGATATATTTTCTTCATAGAACTCAGTTAGTCTTTACTGGTGTGATATGGTAGCCAATGAGGCAATGAGTTCAGAGTTTCTCAAGATCTCTGCGAATAGCGGCGGGCTATCAAGTATGTGACCTGACAGCTGGTTACCATGAGCGCTCAGTCGATACCTTACTTTTTCCGGATTGCGTAGCGTCTGACGCATTTGTATCGTAATTTGTCGGCAAACGTATGCCAAAGTGTATCGAGGTCTTCAAGCAGAATGGCCGAAACACGCGATTTCCGTATTGAATTTCTATATTTTTCCCTTATTTTTGTACCAGAATATGTCATGGTTGTTTGCGTTACGGGTTGTTGCGCTACTAGGTGGCCAAGTCTAGAGGACGCTTTTTTATCCGGGGATGCACGTCTAACCACTACGCAGCCAAGCGCGTCCTGCAAGGCAGCAGCTTTGGTCAGGAAGAGCTGGTGATTAATTGTATGGTTCATTATCCTTATCAGGTAAATGGAACATAAGCAGCTATGGCCTTATTTGGTGGCGAGCCACACTCGCCATGTCGCAGTGCCATCGGCAGATCTGTGGCCTTTTAGTGCGGATAACGCTAGCCAAGCGAGAAATCCCGCCACATCCTAGAACACTGTCGCCTATCTTCCAAGACCACTTATTTAGTGAGTACTTCTTCACGGCAAACCACCCAAGTTACCGTCCACCTATCCCATATCTGGAGACGCTTCCGCTAGCACACAGCTCTGTTATCCGCAATCGAATCATTGGCTAACGGCTATAAAAATAAATCCAAGATGGTTTGGAAAGTATGGGACTTCAGGTGGTACTCAAAGGAAAACATAAAAACCCATTTTTGCTGAAGGAGATTGTACCGGAGGAGAACAATGAAACGCTTTTCTAAAGGTCAAAACCCGAGGATAAATACCATCTTCACTTACAGAATGTCATCATGTCTAGAAATCCTGGACCATTATTCTTAACTTATTTTTCCGCCCATTTCCACTTGACAGATCACCTAATGTCTTCGTGATTGACATGAATGTGCAAATTTATCTGATTTCGTGTAATTTTACGAGATCACTTCTGTTCAATCCAGAAAACTATTAAAACGACAGGGCACCCCGTCCATTCACCTTCGGGCCGTAAGAAGTATTATAGCCTATTCAAAAGCAGTCTCCATTTCTCCTTCGGTAGATAAGGTTTTTGGACGATTAAGTCGGATCGGAGTGATCTCTTCGAGGAACAAGATGTGACACCAAAGCAACCATGACTATTCTCGGACTGCTCCAGATAGTATGACCAAGTTCAATGGAGTATTCTCTCTTCTCGGATTAAGGATTTGACAGTCGCTATCGCAGAGGATAACTCTTAATGAATAAGTAATGACTTATTCACGAAATCAGTTCAGTTCAGTTTACAGAACCACTAACCTCGCACTTGTGTTCTGCTTTCGGTTGCTACCTTCCAGCATCGTCCAGTTAAGGGTAGAAAGAATAGAAGTAGAAAGTGAAGAAGGTCACAAAGACAAGAAAAGAGCCGGAATGCAACTATACCACTGGCTGCGGCATCTACCCATATCAATTAATGTCTCCATCTATTTGGTAGGCGGGTCGCGTGGACCCCAACTCGGAAGTTTAACATGTCCTATGTGGCCAAGTCTACTGGTCAAGGTTTCCATACCCTTTTGCCATGTCATGGACTGATCACCTCGACTCCCCTTCTAACCATTACCTGCCTCGGAGAACAGCATACGCCGAGGAAGTCTGTCAGCGGACATGCGTAACACATGTCCCAGCCACCTTAACCTGTTTAAATTCAGTACTTGGTCCAGGTAACGACCAGTGGTTGGTAACACCCTACGCCTAACCCCAGCATTGCTGATACGGCTCCCAACATATTCCAGCAATGCTACAGAAACATTAACGCTCGAATACCGACAGTCTTCGTCTATCTCCTACCCTCAACGGCCACGTTTCTGAACCGTATAGAACGGGGCTAACCGCCGCATTGTACATTCGACCTCTGACAGACAACCGGATGTCACGTCGACGCCGTAGATGACGGAGGTTGGCAAAAGCCAAACGCGCCTTCTGTATACGCGATGACACTTCATTCGATAACTGCCCACCTGATGAAATGTAACCGCTCAGGTAACAAAAATTATCTACTTCAGGTAGAGCTTCCCCGGTCAACACAACGTTTGGTCTAGAGTCACTTCAGTCCTGCAGCAGCACTTTACACTTTGAAGGTGCGCAACACATCCCAAACATTGCTACGCTGTTGTTTAGGCTACCTAAGAAAGCTTGCAACTTACCAGGGTCTTTACTCAGGAAAACAATATCGTCCGCGTATTCTAAATCAAACAGTTTACCGTTTGAGCAAAGATCGACGTCCCCATTGTCACACGAGGATAGAATTATCTCAAGAATCAATTCAATTACAAAACTGGAGAAAAACGGCGAGAGAGCGGCAACCTTGACGAACACCACTTTCCATGATGAACTCGGTTGAAAGATCGCCCTAAGCACGAACTCAGCTTCGGCTGTTCACATATAAGCAGGAAAGATGCTGGAGGTTACCGGGCGAATCATACTTTGCGGCTGCCCACACCGCAGAAGGGTTTTTCTTTGGGAACCTTAACTGGAGCCTTTGACTTAAAAGTCTACCTTACCAGGCAGTCTGGTCATCCGCGAAACAGCGACTTCTTTGAGACGTAGAAAGCCGTAATTTAGCAAAGTATCAAATCCTAAGATCCATGGACAATTTAACAACGTGTGCAAAATTTGAACTCGCAAGGAATATAGACCACTCAAGCAGTCATTAGTATCCAATAGATGAGATCATCGAGTGTGTTGCAGGTGTGGCTGTTCACTGATGAGTGTGCCACAAAGACCCCAAACCGGTTGACATCAGAAACACCTTCATGTACGGAGTTATCGTCAACTCTCATGAAAACATAACTGAGAATCCCGCTTGTTCTTATTTACGTGCTGACCGCACACGATGCAAGTTGGCAATAAGGACGAAATATCAGAATGGAATGAGAAAGACCACCACAGATCCAAGTATTCTAGACTTCGATCTTTCATCGAGGAAGAGGTAGTCGGTTAAAAAACGTGGTGCGAATGGACAGGACAAACAAAGAAGTGATTTTTACATGAACCTCATCAAGTAGTACTATAAATCAAAATAAACTCTGGTGAACTGAATGCAGACCTTTGGACAGTAGAACTTCAATTAATTTGGGGTAGCATTTGATCGATAGGTTCGAAGAACATTGCGGATTTCAATAACGGAAGTCTTAAAAAATTGATTCATTTTACTAGGAATTTGAAAAGTAATTTGGAATCTGGCAGGTAAACAAATGAACAACCCAGAAGTTAGACAAACCCATTTGCTTGGATCACGCTCTCTGATCATTAACAAATGCAGAAAACCACTTCGTTCATGTAATGAAACTCGATCGAACACGGGTTGTCAAACAGAGGTGTACATACAAAGCACTTCACACGTTTAACCCCAACACACCGCCAATCTAAATATAAGCAGCTCAATCAACAGCGTCTGGTCGTTGAACCGCTTACTAGTTACGTTTTTTGCCGGTTTCTACGCCCACGCCACAGCGGGTAAACACACCCACCAACGTTAACGTGCTTCGGCAGACGTAAAACCGTGAACATGTCTGGACACGCGAAATGCATCGATCTGCGACGTGGTCGGATTGCGCGTATATCTACGCTGCATGGAACGCGTACGAGGAAATGACACAGAACATTAGGCAGTGAACCAGAATGATCGTCGCATGTGCTGTCGCGTCACGCGCAGCCAAGTCAGCTAACGAACGCACGCACGCATGTGCAGTGTGTGAGCAAGTCCACGTGATGGTGTAGCTGCATGAGAAAGGGACGAGCGTAGGCATGCACAGATGATTGATTGGTGGTATCGTACTCGTGTTGGCATAAACCCCGACATACGGATACATGGTACCAGACTGACGATAGAGTATCGCTTGCACTAATACGGTGGTTTAACCAAAAAAAGTAGTCCTGATGAGCAGATCCTTTCAGACGCACACACGCATACAGAGCGAAAAAGAGATAGACAGAAACGCGTGCCACAATTAAAACGATTTGAGTTGCATTAATTTAAAAAAAGGTAAGTGGTATGTTCAGGGGATGGGGAATATGGTATATTCCAGTGGGAAATCTTTTAGGAACAAGTTAACTACCCTCGAAACAACACAGTTTCACACTGCACTCTCGGAACTTATCGCTTCTGTTTGACTACCATACACAAAATATATGTCAGCAGATAGAAGTAAAAGCCCCATAAAAAATGCAAGCACGAATAACAAGAAAACAAACCAGAAACAATAAAGTTAAACAGAATAAGTAGTCTATCCTAGATTGGTGAAATAAAACCCGATAGAAAATAGACATACCATGAGTTCCCTTGCGAGTTCTTGACCTTGTTCTTCGGTGATGATGCGTTGGTGAACAAGGTCAATCTTGTTTCCTGCCAAAATCATCGGATAAGATTCACAATCTTTGGCTCGAAGGATCTGTGTATGGAAACGTCGAACTTGTTTGAAGCTTTGTGGATCCGTAACTGAGAACACGATAATGAATCCCTGTCCTCTGCGCATATATTGTTCGCGCATGACACTGAATTCATCTTGGCCAGCAGTGTCCAGAACTGAAAAATAAAGGAATATAAGAGCATTACCAAACGTATCGGCGCAAAGAGGATACCTCCTATTGCCAATACCATCAGTAACGGATTAACTTTTAGGTTTATAAACACGTGCGTACGTAGATGAATATGATATCCGACACGTTTCCGTAGTTTTCACGGTCACTCGTGTAAGACAACCGAACTGAAAAAGTTCGAAACATTGACGCTATTGCATCCCAAGAGTTATGTATGTGTGAGGACTCATACATGCAGGATATGATCTCAAAAGCGAACTGCGGAGAGAGACACGCAATGACTCAACGACAGTTTTCTTTTTTATTATTACGTGCTTGCGCATGAGTACACTGGAGGGAGTATACCCCATAGCCACAAAGGCCCACTGCACTACTAAGAATAACCGGTCACCAGGTACTGAGGTTTGGAGTGGATAACCACATAAAGTCCCAATAGACCAGGGGTGGTAACGAGCCGGACGACAGTGATGATTATTATCTACTAGCAAAGTAGCGGCGGGGATTCGAACCTTTCACCTCCGAGGTGGTAACTGAACGTCCTAAGCCACTCGATCACCACCGATTGAAAGTCTTTCGCTACATCATTATTTCCTTGGGGGGTCCCCTATTTGCCACTACTTCTCAGCGATGCGTGTTGCCGCATAAGTCATGGCCAGCACATCAGCGCCTCATTGAAAAATCAAATCTACTTTACATCTAGTGTGGTACAAACGTGAATCTTCGCCAATAATAGTTGTACTATTTGACACTTACAAGTGCCGACACTTTCACCGCAACAAAAAGATGGGAAGAAATGGCAAAGTTTGGAATGAACTAAGTAAGTTGTGCTCACCGCGCGGGTGGTTAGAATAGCGCACATTCGCCTAGACTCACCGTAGCAGTGCTTATGAAACCATTGTGAAATAAAACATGAACTGGAAGCTTAGTTGTATTGAAGCCATTCAGGCTGCTGCGTTAAACTGGACGCTCAGAATCATTCCTGATGGAAACCAATGACACCAAGACTACCAAATCTGACCTAGAAAAACAATTTACGCATCATTTATGTGCTTAGCCGCGCACTATCTTATACTCAAATACTGAATGGAATATTGTCACGTATGAAAACAATTGGATCGATTACCAGTCAGTTATCGAGCTCAGCCGCTGATGGCATGTGTGCTACCTCTATCGGTCTGACTGTCAGTGACCCAGTACGCATTAAGTTTAATCAGATTTGTTTTTCTGCTCGAGAACCTCCAGACAACTACCCGGAGATTAACGGTCTTCAACATCGATATCTGCACAGGATCACTCCACCATAATCAACATCTTCATTAAAATTATCGACTGAGCAGAGATAGTAAAGCATGTTTTACTTAAAAAAACGTTAAACCGTGATGGTGGACCGATAGAATGTCAGACTTTGTAGTCATGACAAAGCATTCTGATATTTGTCGAGTATTTTGGGAAACTTCATAACTATATCGTATATTTTGTGTTGAACGCTTGTTCATTTTACAACAAAGTATACTTGACGAGTGAGTTGGAATCGAGTAGCAGGGACCATCAATTTTAAACAAGCGTTTAGTACAAATGTATTTCACGGTTACGACAGGAAACGTACTGACAAACTAACTTGTCTATATCTGATTATCTACCGGATAGTTAAAACAGAATTTGATTGCGGGAGGTTCCCATTTTTTTTTTTGAATAATTCACCACGTAGTGCCAACGCTCTGCTTATACTGGAAACCATGGAAGCTGGTTCAACCTTTTCAAGAATCGCCAGCACAGACACATCACAGAGCTTTACTGGGGCTCGGATCCAGTGTTGTAGCATTGAGACCCGCGCGCTAACCACCAAGCTATATGGGGAGGCTGTCAACGATTTCGTTCACATCATAACGCTGAAACATATCATGTCTGTCAGTCACAGTTCTGAACCTGCTACCCTTATAACGATCGACTGAGTGGAATGAAAATATCACAAACAAACAACCTAAGTATTTATGGGTGAAACAAGCCGCTGAGTCAGGACGGATAGCCCAGTGGTTAAAGTGGACGTATGAGCAGCGCTCCTTGCTTCCAGAAGCATCCCTAGGTAGCAGTAATAGTACGGTGAAATGTGCATACTGCTGACTGAAAAAGTAAGTGGCTAAACACTCAAAGAAAACTATGGAGTGATAGTGAACGCGACTACGTCAGATGGACTGAGCTCAATAGCATGGAACAAGGCATACGAACTACCGCATTACATCCTCCGATCGGAAAAGGCTGCATTCAAGTGAACTGGGCAACTGTGATGCAAATAAGCAGTGTTGTTTGAGGTGGTTGATTCGGTCCATATCCGAGCGGTTTCAAGAAGAGCAATACACCTACCTACCCGGCACATCTTCTAGACTATTGCATTATTATTATTATCAGTAGTAGCAGTAGTCGTCGTTTTTCATGAAAAAAGCGAACTAACGCTCACTGAACAAGCAGCCGCGGTCGAGCAGAGGTAGTGCCTGAAGACGAAGTAGACCTTCGTGTGGCAAATGTACTCTTCTCCGAAAAATCACATAAGTCTGTGAATGTGGCATATGTGGCCCGGAATCAAATAAGACCGTCGTTTATTGTCCCGTTCCGTTTGTTCGACAAGGCTTTCCAGAAGAGGTGAGGGGACCTAGTTACTGGTACAACGCTGCTGCCTTGCAGGTTGTCCTTGGGTGTAAAAAGGCCGGAGTTGCAACCTCGAACAAGAAGACACCTTATAGTCAGCGGTTTGTCTGTCGAACTCTCGTGTCCCATAAATATAAAAATGTCATTCACACAAACAAAATGAAAAAAATGTAAAAATTTACGTAGAAAAAAATCACAGCACGTTATTTTTACACTAAATGTCTCTTTATTGTGTTGTACTCCTCCACCCGGATTTTTGAAACCCTTATTGCTGCCTTGGCATCATGTTTGATTTATTGTGTCCAGCGGTCGAGGTGGCAACACTAACTGGAATCTTCAACTCTAGAAAACAGGCGCACATGACCTGTGGGATTGTAAGGATGCTTCTAGACGTGAGAAGCCAAATTATTTCAATTCGAACGCTATATAACTACCACATCGATATTGCTTGCTATCTAGATGATCCCCTAACCTACTGAGAAACTCGGTGTTTTAAGTTTTACTGGATTTAATACAGTGGGACTGCGGACAACTCTGGACTCCATATTGCCATATCCACCCTGAGCATAGAAGCTGACAGCGGATTTCTTGGGAACCGGCATCTTCTAGGCACGCCCTGGCACCCTTGATGGGCTCCCTCAGGACCTGACGGCAATTACAATCTATGCACCGATCAATGCGGCCGAAAATACGGTGAAAGATGAATCACGTGACAAATTAGGAGATAATCGACTGTGTCAAAAAACGAAACATACTCTTTATAGTAAGGAATTGAAACTCATGAGCAGTTTCTTCGGATGAGTACCCTCTCTTTTATTCAACCTTTGTCTTCTGTCCCTAACCATCCCTCTTTGCCCCATCTATCCACCCATAATGCTCCCATTGATAACACGGTCGATACTCGCAACGATTCACTGTCAAATAGTGTCGGGAATAATCCTCTGACTGATAACTCACATTTTCTCAAGCCCCGTTAGCCTCTGAATCTCGGCTCCTTCAACGTGCGTACACTCATGCAGGCCGGTCAGCAGGCGTGCCTAGCCCTCACAATGAACTCTCTGAAGATTGATGTCTGCTGCTTAAGCGAAACGCGTATCCAGGATTCGAGCAATGTAATTCAGCTAACTGCTCCAGGTATCTCATCGAGGTATATTCTGCGCACCTCAGGAGACGAAGCAGCTAGGGCTGTGGGTCAACGTGGTGTAGGAATTGTCTTGACTGAAAAGGCTGAGGCTGCCCTCTTAGACTGGATCCCTGTTAACAGTCGTTTATGTGCTGTGAGACTCCAAGGGTCAGTCGGCGTTCGAAAGGATAGTTGTGTTAAACGCAATTTGTTCGTGATCTCAGCGTACGCCCCAACGGACTGCAGCTCAGACTTGCAGAAAGATGAGTTCTATGATGCCCTCGCCACTCTCGTTCGCAGCAGTAAAGGTTCCGACATTGTAGTGCTAGCTGGTGACTTCAATGCACAAGTTGGCAAACTTAGTGTGTCAGAAGCCTGTTTAGGTGGGCGTTGTGCTTTACCCGCTGAGCGCACAGATAACGGGGATAGGCTTCTCCAATTTTGTGCAGACAATCGATTGTTCTTGTCTAGCACAAATTTCCGACACAGCTCGCGTCGCACAGCGACATGGCGCTCTAACTCTACAGGTACTTTTAGTCAAATTGACCATATCGCCGTAAGCTACCGATGGCGCAGTTCTGTTCAGAACTGTAGATCTTCCTGGTCCACGTACGTAGAGTCGGACCATGCCTTAGTTTTAATGCGATTATCTCTCCAGCTCCATGGCCATCGTCGCAAACCGCAAACCCGATTAGCCGTGCAACGTTTGTGCGATCCAGACGTTTGCACCCGTTATGAGCAGAAGTTAGCACATGAGCTAGGATCCACGGAGAACAGTAATGTAGATGAGCATTGGGCTCATATCAAACAGGCGATGCACGTTGCAGCAGGTTTTGCCTGTGGTCCTGGATCCGTTGTCCATCAAAGACACTGGATCTCGCAAGAGTCGCTGAGTATAATGGAGCAAAAGCGTCAGCTTTCGAACCGTAAGGAGATGAATAAGATGCGGAGAAAGCTGCAAAGACAAGTTACGCGAAGCCTTAAGAAGGATCGCGAAAATTGGTGGGTCAATGTAGCCGAAGAAATGGAAGTGGCAGCTGCTTCAGGTAACAGTCAAAGACTGTTCAAACTTATTCGTGACACCAGTGGACGGCGAACTCAGGTCAGTGAAGCGATTTGCAATAGGAATGGAGAACCCATCCATAACAAACAGCAAAGGCTTGACCGATGGGCCGAGTACTTCAAGGAACAGTTTAGCTGGCCGCACGCTAGCGTAGTTACTCCTGTGTCAACAACTGTGACTCCTTGGGTGGTATCACTTGAGCCCCCATCAGAAGTAGAAGTAGAGTCATGTATTCGATTACTGAAGCGTGGGAAATCGGCAGGTCCCGACGAACTTCCCCCCAGTTCTTTTCAAACTGGGTGGAGATGGTTCGATAAAATAACTTACCGCTTTGCTCTGTGACATTTGGAAAGAGGAGCGTATTCCGTTAATATGGAGCGAGTCATTGATTGTTCCCATCTTCAAGAAGGGAATACGCAATGACTGCAGTAATCATCGTGGGATTAGCTTAATCCCGATAGTCACCAAAGTATTAGCTTCGATTTTGCTGCACCGTTTTACACCGGCTCGCGAGAGGAATGTCCGCGAACAGCAGGCTGGATTCCGCCCAGGTCGAGGATGCATTGACCAGATTTTTACTCTTCGCCGACTACTTGAAACGCGTCACACGCACCGCCGACCAACAATAATGCTTTTCTTAGACCTGAAAGGCGCCTTCGATTCAGTTGATCGAACATCGCTTTTCAGTACTCTTCATCGAAAAGGTATGCCCCAGAAGTTCGTGAACCTAATGAGACCATTGTATTCTCATACTTCTGGCCGCGTAAGGGTTTACGGCGAACTATCCGGTCGGTTCGAAACGACCAGGCAGGGATGCCCTTTGTCTCCATTCCTTTTTAACTTCGTCATGGACGAAATAATGGAGAGTGGGCTGCAAAATCTTCAGGATGTAGGGGTCGAACTAGGAGATAGTGAAAAGCTATGTGACTTAGATTACGCAGACGACGTTGTCTGCTTGTTCGAATCCACGGAACATGCTCAGCGTGCACTAGATAATCTCGCAAGAGCTGTAGCTCCATTCGGCATGTGCTTTGCACCTTCAAAGTGCAAGGTGATGTTACAAGACTGGACGTCAACAATTCCGAGCTTGATGCCCGATGGGGAGGTGCTGCCAGTTGTCGACCACTTCACCTACCTCGGTAGCTGCGTGACGACGGATGGGAGCACAGTAGTAGAGGTGAGTACGCGGATATCCAAAGCTCGAGCGGCGTACGCTGGACTGAAGCACTTGTGGCGCCGATCCGATATTTCACTGAAGTTGAAAGGTCGTGTATACTGTGCCACTGTGCGTTCAGTTTTGTTGTACGGTTGCGAAACTTGGAGTCTGCGTGCTGAAGATATTCGTCGTCTTGAGGTTTTCGACCATCGATGTTTACGTAGTATCGCTATGATTGGGTGGAATAGCCGAGTAAGCAACGATGAGGTCAGAAAGCGAGTATTGGGTACTAATTCAGAGGACGTTCTGTCACAGCGTATCCAACTTAGTAGACTTCGTTGGTTGGGACACGTGTTACGTATGGCAAACACACGTCTACCGTACCGTGTCCTATTCTCCGCCCCTCCTAGGGAGTGGAAGAGACCACGTGGAGGTCAACAGATGACGTGGCAGCGAGGAATGAGAAAATGTACAGCAGACTTAGGAAAAGTAGGTGCTTCACGTCTTCGTGGTTGGGGTCCAAAAGATCCGTCTACCAGTTGGCTGGAGACACTGAAGGATATGGCAGCGAACCGCGAACAGTGGAGATCGTGTTGTCACTTTCTATCGAATCAGAATGTTTGATCGGTGTACGTTTGTACAGTTAGACTGTGTATTCCGTGTGTTGGCTACTAGGGTATTCTTTTCTTTTCCCACCCATGTAGGTCCACTCCCTCTCCATCTTGTATATTCATACTTTTTAATTCAACGTGCAACATGGTGAGAAAGGCAGTGGTCAGTGGGGCTTGCCCTACTGTTTAACGCCGTACGATGATGATGATGATGATTCTTCGGATGAGCATACTAGCTATGTCCAAGAAGTGAGCCGATGCCAACAGATTGATAGTCTGCAACACGCACTTCCAACACCCCGAAAAACACTTTGTCCTGAAATTCAAACGACGGGCGTGAGGTGTGCCAACTTGTTTATGTCCTAGTACGACCCCGTTGGACTTTGTCTGTGCAGGACTGCCTAACTTACCGTGATGCAGTGACGGGAAACATGGACGGTACTGTATTCGCCTCCGATTTGCATGTTAAAACATCCGCGCGGAACCAAGTTTGGTTCCATTATCTCTGCTTCCATTAACTAATTCCAGTGTGTTACCACCACCGACCTGATGTTTGCTCTTGATCGAGTTACCTGTATTATTCTTTTTGATTATTATTACATGGTTTCGCATGAGTGGAGTGGAGTGTGTATATCTTAAAGGACCGCTGCATTATCAAAATAGCCGGAAATCAAATCATGAGACCTGGAGTGGAGAATCATATAAAGCCCCAATTGAACTGAACCCGCATCCGCCCCACTTCCACTCCCATGTTCACATTCTAGGTTACTTAGTTACTCCCACAATGGAACATTTACCGGACCCTGTTTCCATGAGAGTTTTAATCCGTATCATCTATGCATTCATGTATCTTCAACTCATAACTACGCTCTGCCCGTTTGTTGACGCTGGTCTTATTGCGCGACTTATTCATGACCCCTAGCCACCAACTGATATTATTGTTTGCGCAACCATTATTTTCACTGTCTCCCTGTTCTTGACCCACTAGCTTCCACACAAACTTAATGTGCATGCATGCGGCTGCCTGTGACATTACTGATGTCCTTCTCTTTCCCCCATTCCTGTCCTGTGACTTGAGCCGTCGAGTCACACTGTCACACAGCCCGACGTTAAGCACCGACGATGAATGGTCGCTTATGAAAACTCATCTAATATAACTCGTTCATTCCTCGTCTATCGTTTAACTTTGCTCTCGGCACTGCCCGTGTGCGATTGGTACTGTTTTGACGAGTGATTCGGTTCTCCTTGATTGATCTGTACACTAAGGATGGATTGCACACAAACTGAGGCATATTTTCACTGGGGCTTGGTTGTTTCTTTCACATTACATGTAGATTATTGATTTCTCGTTCTCTGCCTAAGGATTTGGGGTTTGTCTGCTACGAAGTACTCAACCTCTGGACCATAGTCTGATAAACGTGAAGACCATTGAAAACGGATTTGCTAAGCCTGAGATGCACTCATGCCTGACAGGTCAGTGGGCAGAGGTCAGACAAACTTGTCTCCTTGAATCAGTTGGCTGGCAATATCTAGTTCAAGCCACTATGCCCCTGGAAGAAACTCCAGCGAATAAACACGGGTGTCGGCAACTAACCGGTCTAAACACTTTCACCACATGGACATGGAAGCGGAGTACCTGAGGTTTCTCTCGACGGTGGGAGAAGTCATCGCACTTCATTGAGCAGCTAACATCCACCTAAGATGGGCAGCCTCAGCGCAAGGGATGCTGCCCCGCCCGCGTTCCGCTTGCTCCATTGGGTGTATGGGGCTAAGGACTGAATCCAAAAAGCGGATCGATAACAAAGCAACAGTGAGGGGAAGAAGGAATGTGTTTAGCAATCACGTCTCACGTGACAGACCAGAAAAAGTTCTTCCACGGACACTCCGGTCGTTCTTGTGTTGGGCTAATGCCCCACGGTCATGTGAGTCAGGCTTTTGGGTCGAAAGCTCCCGTTAGAGTTCCTGAAGGAAAACTCCTTCTGTAGCATGGGCAGCCCATAGATACAATTTGCTTAGAAAACGTCAGCACCCCCCGTGTAAAAGGCCTCAATTATTTTTTTTTCCTTCGACTTAGGGTCGATACACAATGACACAGGTTCTTCAGCCCCGACAGAGAACAGTAGCTAAAAAGAACGGGAAAAACTGAACGCAATTTAAAAGCTTGTATTTTCAACTTACCTGGTTGCATTCAATGTCCGCATATTATATCAGACAAAACAACAAGATGTTCTGGTTATAAATCTTAAACCATTCAAATCAGATGCATGCTGTGTTTTGGAAACGAGCATCTATACCCTACTTCAGTGACTCCACTTCATACCCGAGATTCAAACTCCGCCTCTCGCTTCATTCTTCGAGCGTCGGCTGATCCAGCATGAAGTGCACACTATCGGGCTACCCTCCGGATCGCTTTGAGCATGAGACCCCAACTGGCGCTTCAAGACTGGATTCCAGTCTACATTCGTTTGTGTGCAGTCGGGTTGGATGGTTCTATACGTATCAACAGCAAGAGACTGAGCACTCGATGCTTGTCGGCCGTGCCTCATTGACTCCAGTTCCTCTGAGTTTAGAAATGAGTTCTATCATAATCTGGCCCAGCTAAATAAAACCGTCCGCTAAACGGACGTTATGACCACTGCTGCAGATGCCAACGCCCAAGTTAAACGTTTGAGGGATTTAGGAGGGCACAGTGGAGACCCATTTGCATCCCGGCCGACTGCACCTATAACGGCGGTCGCTTCATCCAGCTGTATCCTGATCAAAAAGTTTCTGGAGAGTACGAACTTCCGTTATAAGTGGCGGTATAGATTTACATGGTATCCTCGTATGTCTTCACGACGCTGTCATCAGACTAAAGATCGTGTCACTGGTCAGCGTTGGTGTAAACCAATTGAAGATTATCGTCCATTTTGGTCTACGCCTGGGAAACAAGACCACGTCTTTGTATATACACGCTTCCGTCTACGTCTCACCCGCGGTCGCACCAACACCAAAGCCATCCGTCCCGCAGAGTTGCTCCCAGAGATTAACCAACGATCTCCTTTCCACGGAAAGCTGATTATACGAGCATCGATGCAGTTGGATGTCCAGTAGCGAAATAAACGCTAGCAACCGATATAGGAGACCTTGCACAACACTTACAGTGCCACGCAAGCCTTCGGTTCGTGTAGGCCACACAAACGATGGATATATTCGAGATCAGTTGCTCTATCAGATGCTCTCAGATTTGCCCCTCGGATCCCTGTAGTGCCAACCGGTTACCTTCCAAAGAGCGATGCCGTCATTCTCACACGAGGATAGAATTATCTCAAGAATGAATTCAATTACAAAACTGAAGAGAAACGGCGAAAGTGGAGCAACCTTGACGAACACTACTTTCCGTAATGAACTCGGTTGAAAGATCGTCGTAAGCACGAACACAGCTTAGGCTGCTTGCGTTCAAGTAGTGGAAAAGAGGAATAAACTTCTCTGGCACACCCTTCAATGAGAGGCAACGCCGCAGAACTGTACGGTCGACTGAATCGAGCGCTGCTTTCAGATCAAGAAAGACAGATTGTGGGCCTGTGGAAGATGTGTCTGTGCTCTAAGGTATGCCGAAGAACAAAGATGTGATCGATACAACCCGAAGAAGACAACGATGCTTGAGCACCGAAAGTCTCCGCCTATCTTCTACCCTTAACGATCATTTTTCTTAGTCGTATAAAATAACAAATCTAACTGCCACAGGGTAAACTCAATCTTTGATAGACAATCGAATGTCCCGACAGTGTCACAGATGATTGGGGTTGGCAAAAGCCAAACGCGCCCCTTGCATGCGCGATGATACTTCACCCGAAAGTCGATCACCTGACGAAATTTAATTTCCCAAGCAGCATCACTTATATACTCTACCTAGGGCTTCTCCTGCCGAAATAAGGTTTGGTGTAGGGTCAACCAAGTCCTGCGGCAGCATTTTGCACTTTGAAGGTTAAAAACGTAGTCTAAACATTTCTACACTGATGCGCACGCCTCAATCAAGGAGGCTTCCGTCGTGGTTGAGGGTGCGTGGATGAAATATTCACCCTCCGCAGAGTAGTAGAACATCGGTACGAGTTTCATAAATCGACTGCAGCATGTTTTTTTTTTATTATTTGACTCAGGTGACAGAGAATCGTCATGGACCACAGTGCAAGCGAATTGAATGCTGAGAATTTTATCAGCCCCATGAAGCCGTACTGTGCAAATGGGCGTGCATGTATATGCATCTATGGGGAGGACTCCAATGACTGCTCCTGCAAATTCAGTGTCAGGCAAAGCTGTCCCCTGTCATCAGTGCTGTTCAGATACACCATCGATCGGACAGTGCGTCAGACGCTCACTGATTACCCTGGAATTTAGCTGGGCATCGATGCTTTCCTTGGCGATTTGAACTTTGCAGACGATATTGTCATCCTTGGAGAATGCTGAACTGGCTCACAGCTGGCTCTCAGTCACGTAGAATCTTTTGCAAAATCCAAGGAACTAGAGATCAATTTGTCGAAGACCAAGATCCTTTCGGCATAAGCTATGCAGTTCATTCTCCCGATATACATGAATGGAGAACAAATCGAACACGTCCCGGTATTCAAATGTCCGAGATCCACGATTTTGCTAAACCGTCAGACCAAAAACGAAGC
The DNA here is from genome assembly GCA_948099385.1 of Fasciola hepatica. Taxonomy (NCBI): domain Eukaryota; kingdom Metazoa; phylum Platyhelminthes; class Trematoda; order Plagiorchiida; family Fasciolidae; genus Fasciola; species Fasciola hepatica. The sequence continues at coordinate 5,384,975 of CANUEZ040000053.1, forward strand.
CAAGTTGCGTATTGAAAATGTCGGCATCACGTTTCTCCGGCTTCGCAATGTACTATGAGCGCGTAACGAAATCGGTCTTAGGACCAAAGTCCGCGTCTTCCGGATCGCTATCCGACCAACACTGACCTGCGTTGTGAGACGTGGTGACTACGCGCCGAGGACGTCACAAAACTGGAAGTTTTGACCATTAGTATCTGCGACTCAATGGCAGTGTTTCGATATCGAAGAGCTTCCAGCGTTCCTCAGACGCCGACGATTGCTGTGGTTTGGACATGTTCTACGGCGTCTAGACAATAGGATCTCAAAACAGTTCCTCTCTTCTGTTTCACGTCTAGTATGGCGATGTCGCCTTGGAGGACAGCTGAAAACAAGAGTCAGTACTGTCAGATCGGATATTGAGTGATTAGAACTGCAGTCCATCTACGGCTTTCTCAGCTGGAAGCACAACTAGATCTACCTGTGCTCGGGTTTCGTATCCAATCGTCGCTTATGGGCAGTTGTCATTCAGGACATGCATGAAGCCGGCCCATTCTCTCGCAGGAGCTAGCCACATAAAGGTAAAGGTATATCGACATTGAAAAATGGATATAATATTCTCTAGTACGCCCTTTATTGACAGGCGACGCCAGAGAACTGCGACACACAAAGTTGAATGGCGGTTTCAGATCAAAAAAGCGGATATAGCAGGCCTACGGAATGTGTGTCTGCGTTCTGCCCGTAACGATCATTTTTCTTAGTCGTGTAAAATAACAAATATAACTGCCGTAGAGTATGCTCAATCCTTGTTAGACAATCGAATGTCACAACAGAGCCACAGATGATAAAAATGCTTACTACGGACTTGATGACCGAGTCGTACAACAGACCGCAACGCAAATAACCATGATAGACCCTACCACTATGACTGACTGCTGTTTCACGCGCACAAATGAACACTCTCCTTTACCGTACAAAACTTTTTCTCCTACCCTCATTCTGTTTCCATTTTTATACTCCACGGCTTCTTCCGTCGACTGTGCTCGCTGCAGTGCCACTTATGGAAATCCTGGCCATGTCCTCTCTTGTTCTTCTTCGACTAGCTTCCGAGTCTCACCGAACCCACTACCATCGGTTGATGCCGTGCTTCGTCCTCAATGCCCATTCAAACTGACCACGTTCAACGTGCGAACCCTGATGCGTGCAAGACAACAGGCGAGCTTAGTTCGTGCGATTGAATCCCTTGCCACTGATGTGTGTTGCATTCAAGACTCCAGCTCCATCATTTGACTGACGTCTTCATCTAATTCTTTCGTGAAGTCTTACTTACGCCTTTCTGGGGACGCTGAGGCTGTGGCTTCTGGTCTTGCTGGCTTTGGCTCTCTGTGAGACAGCCGAGGCGGCGCTGATAGACTGGATCCCAATAAACAGTCGTTTATGCACAGTGAGACTCAAAAGTTCGTGCGAAGTAAGCAGTCGCCGCTCCGATAGACGCAATCTGTTCGTCATTTCGGTCTATGCACCCACCGATTGCAGCCTAGATGCAATTAAAGATACTTGTATATAAGACTGTAGCTCGTATTGGGGCACCCCCTTGATTCCGACCACACATTCGTTTGCACTAAGCGGTCCATGTGAATAGGTGGGCGTTTTGAACGCATGCTGCAACGACGGTTAGATCGCGATAAGCTTCCCGATCCATCTCGATCATCCGTCTTCCAAAACGCGTTAGCTGAAAGGTTATCTGTAGTCCAATTTGATATAAACCAGCACTGGTAGCTTATCGAGAATACCCTGCATTCTTCTGGACTAATAAGTTGTGGCCTGTCTAGTAGTGTCGCAAGACCCTGGTTTTCTGCTGAATCTCGGCGCCTTCTCAATGCACGCCAGTCAATCCCGGCTGGAAGCGAGTACAACGAAGTACGACTCGTAATGAGACGTGCACTTCATGTGAGTCTTCATACGGACCGCAAAACCCGGTGGTCGCAACGCGCATCGGAAATGGAACGTGCTGGTGCCATGGTAATTTCCACAAGCTCTTTCATCTCATTCGAGTCACCGGTAGGAACCCACTAGGTGTGAGTAAAAATTTGTGATGCTGACGATACGACAAGTCACATTCGGAAGCGGCGTCCCGAACGCTGGAAAGAGCACTGTCAGACAATTTAGTTGGCATACAGTTTCGGCCTCTCCGATAGCCCTTCCTGCGCACGTCCTGTGGTCTGTTTCGACAAATCCACCTATCAAAGCGGAGATCTGAAAGAAATAAGGGACCTAGGACGTTACAAATCACCGGACTCCGATGGTCTTTCCCCAGCCCTATTTAAGGATGGTGGGCTGCAGCTCATTAGAGAACTATATGTTTTGTTCTCAAAAGTTTGGATTTCTGAGCCGGTTCCGTCTCTATGGGGAGAGAGGAATCCATCGTTGTTCCCTTCTTTAACAAGACCTCGTTCGGTGACTGCGTTAACCCAATAGCTTCGAAGCTGCTTGCGTTTTTCACTCGTCGAAAGTGGTACCAAACGCGTGAAGAGCAGACTCACAAGGACCAAGTTGGGTTTCGCGCCGGTCGCGGATGTATCGATTAAACCTTCACCCTCCGACAACTGCTAGAGCACCGTCACGCCTTACAAAGACCGACAATCATCGTGTTTCCGGACATTCGTGCGGCCTTCGACTCCGTCGATAGGTCTGCATTGTGAAACTGTTTGTTAAGGAATGGTGTACCAGAGAAGTGTGTCGGTCTTTGAAGGGTTGTGTCGTTATACCTCAGGTCGGGTTAGGGCTCATGGCCAACTTTCGCCACCCTTTGCCGTCTCCAGCGGAGTACGACAAGGCTGCTCTATATCCCCGTTTCTCCTGAACTTCGCTGTAGAGGATATCCTACAGAACGCTTCGTCTGGTCTTCCAAACGGTGAGGTTGAACTCCTCCCAGGGAACAGAATTCTTGACTTAGCGTGTGTCGATGATACCGCCTTGCTGAGCGACAGTGCACGGGCAATTCAACACGCATTGGGCCGATTGGCGATTGAGATGTCCCGTTTTTTTTTTAATTTACACATAAAGTGAATTACAGTATAAGGGGTAAACCCCATGATCAAAAAACACTCTAAAAGTGGGTTGAGGAGGAACATTCACGTAAGAACCAGTTTATTTATCCTGTTTTTGAAGAGGGAAAGGTTGTAAGTGGGTGAGAAGACAGAAGGAGGAAGAGTGTTCCGTAACTTAACGGTCCGGGGAAAGAAAGAGGACTGAAAGACAGAAGTGCGATATCTAGTGACAGAAACTTGATAGGGATGACTAGTGGCCTGGGTACATGATAGTCGGGAAAAAGTTTCGGGAAGAGGAACTGCCGAATCAATCCCAGAAGAACAGAATCCAAAACAGTACCGATAGAACAGAGACAACGAAGCAAAAGCCCGACGATGGGCTAGTGACTGCAGACTCGAGGTTAAAGAAGGGTCGTCGATCAGCCGGATGATCAAGAGAAAGAGGTAGACGTAGCTCCACCTCACATGTGACTACAGTTCTCAGGTGAGAGACGGATATGAGCTTTGTACAGCAGAAGACGAGCTGGTGTGAAGCCCTTGGCGAGAAACAGAGAACCGACTTTGCGCGCAGCACGAGAGGCCAGCTCAGATATCAAAGTGGACCAACACAGAGAAGTTATGGATAAGCCAAGAAGAGAAATAGAATCTGTGGCAGGCAGCACAGTTGAATCAAAGGATAAATGAGGGGATAATGAATGATGTTTCAAGGAAGTCAAGAGAAGAAAAGTTTTAGAGGCATTAAATGCAACATGATTGTGGGGTCCCTATGAGGAGATGTGTTCGAGATCGGACCCTAAAAATACAATGGTTGCATTGCGGTCACGGTCGATGTTGGTGTTGGCATGGCGAGGAGTGTGGTAAGAAAGGGAAGAGTGAAGGGTAGCATCATCCGAAAAGGAACGGATCGGGTTGGGAGTAGCAAATAAGAGATCATTAATAAATAAAAGACATAGGGTGGGCGCAAGTCCTGAACCTTGAGGAACACCGGTATTCATAGGAAATGGTTGGGACAGGACCCCACCAACTCAGACGGAGATGGTTCGCTTACTGAGGAAGCTTGGTGTCCACGATACGAGTGCAGAGGAGAACCCGAACGAGAGCAGTTTCACCAGAAGACCTTCGTATCAAACCCGGTCAATGCCTTAGTGATGTTGAGCTAGGCCATGTGTTTCTCCGTGATTGTCGAATGCAGCCGACCAGGAGCGTGAGACGGGAGTCAGAATATCACCAGTGGAACGGCGAGGTCGGAATCGGTGTTGGCGATCGCTCAGTAGTCTTTTGCGTTCGACAAACGTACACAGTTGGTCGGAGACGACAGTTACAAATACTTTCGAAAAAACAGGTGGGATGGAAATAGGATGATAGTTATTCGGATGAGAAATATCACCGCTTTTAGGAATAGAAAAAATCATGGCGTGTTTTTACGGAATCGGAAAAAGAGAAAGTCGGAGAGAGAGAGAGAGAGAGAGAGAGAGAGAGAGAGGGAGAGGGAGAGAGAGAGAGAGAGAGAGAGAGAGAGAGAGAAGACGACGTAAGAGAGGAGCCAATTCAGAGGCACACATTTTAAGGACGATGGGTGGTATACCGCTCGGACCGGGTTGTTCGCATACCTCCAGAAAACGCAGCGCTTGGTGGATCTTCCTAGTACTAATATGAGGTTTAAAGTGGGAGGCAGAGGGAAGAGAAGGAACCTGAGGGGTAGGATAAGTGGGTAAGATGGAGTTGGAGGCAAACCGGGACGCTATTATTTCGACTTTTTCGTGTGGTTTACAAACAAGATCACCAGAGGAATTACAGATGGGAGGGAAATTGGAAGGACAAAAATTTTGGGAGACTGCTTTGGCAAGAAACCAAAATGTTCGGCCACCGGTGACAGATGAGTGGAAGCGTTAGGTTTTCCAGCGAAAGAAGCGTTCTTTGGCTCTCTGTATGGTTGACAAGCATTTGCTCCTGGCTTACACGAAGCGGCGGTTGGAATCGGGAGTGGGCGAGCGGCGAAATGTTGCACGCTTCAAACGTACAGAACGATCACATGCGTGGTTGAACCACTCGGGGGATTCGGGTTCGCCGTGTTTGGAAAAGTGAGGAATAAAAAGTTGCATGCCTTGAGGAACAGCGTTAGTGAAATTAGAAACGAAAACGGAAACGTCCGCAGTAAAGCGGCAATCATTTCAAGGATAGGAGGCTACGAAATCCCGAAAGCTATCCCAGTTGGTTGAACTGTAACGTCAAAATGTGTGTCTTGAGGTAGGTGAAGGATCAGGGCAAGTAAAACTGATGGAACAGGAAATAATGCAGTGGTCAGATGAGCCCAGTGGAGGAAGAGCAGAGATGTCTGAGAACAGAGAAGGAACAGAAGTGAGAATAAGACCAAAGGTATGGGCACGATCGCCAGCCTGATCGGGAATACGTGTGGGGAGGTCAACGAGTTGGCACAGGTTGTTCACCACGGCGAAATGTTCGGCTTCGCGCCCCCAGAGCCGAAGTGTCCGATGACTGAATTAGCCAATCTTGATTGTGAACATTAAAATCTCCTAGGATGGTAATATGGCAGTTGGGATTCGTTACAAATAAGTGCTCAATGTTCGAAGATAATAAATTAAAGATCGATGGATCGCTGCTGTTGGGTGGACGGTAAACAAAAATAAGGAAGTCGGAGTTTCAGCCACATCAACTGAAATTCACGATTGGAAAAGTCAACATTCTGGATTCTGGATGGGGCGACTGATTGGAGGACAGGTGCCACCTTTGAGTGAAAAAGAAGAGTGAAAGGTATAGTTGGGGAATTAGAGGTGGGTGGTGTCTGATGAGGGGGATATTTATGTTTCGGTCAAAAATGGGACAAGAGGAGAGGAGGATTAGGGAAATTGGTGCACCGAATCGATATTAAGGTTCATTCTGCGGATGTTGGTGAGGGTGATGAGTTCGTGCTTTTTCTTGAAGGAGCAGAACGGGCAAAAAAGTGAGTGCGTGTGTCGTTGTGTACTTCATGATTTGAAGGAAACCGGCAACCATGATCCTGAGACTTAAAGAGGTAACCACATAAGACCTCAATAGATCAGGCGTGGTAGTAAGCCGGGCGACAGCAGAGCCGTCTGCCACCTATGGTATGTGCTTTGCGTCTTCAAAGTGCAAAGTTCTTCCTCAAGACTGGCAGTAGACTGAGCGTGCACTCACCCTTAGTGGTGATCAGTTAGAGGTAATCAACAGCTTTAGGTACCTTGGGATCTTGATGACAGTTGGAGTTATTGGAGAGGAAACCATTTCGCGCATAGTGACAGGTAGAACAGCTTTCGCAAACCTGCGATACCTGTGGCGTCGCCCTGACATCCGGCTTTCTCTTAAGGGACGGGTTTACGTCGCCGCGGTTAGCAGTGTTTTACTTTACGGTTGCGAGACCTTGCCACTTCGCGTTGTGGATGCTTGACGCCTTTCCGTGTTCGATAACCGAAGTCTCCGAAACATTGCTCGCGTCTGGCGATAACATCGAGTGAGTAGTGACGAAGTGTGCCGTCGTGTTAGACACGGATAACCACCCCCTTAACGAAGTGATTTCTCTACAACACCTTCGGTGGCTCGGTCATATTCGACGAGTGTCTGCCTATCGCCTAACTTTCCCTGCTCTATTGGCACATGCTGCCTTGCAGTCCGCACTTGGTTGTGCAAAGGCTAAACGAGCGCCTTCAAAAAAGTCGAGTGATGCCGGGAAAATCCCTTGTACCAAACAACCACGAAGCTTCATGATTGTCTCCTACACGCTCTATTATCTACGCTACAGCGTCGTCCAGAAGCGACGCGCTCTGTGCTCCTCCAGTGGCTGAGATCTCAAGAATGGACCCGTTCATCCCCGAAAGACCTTCTTCATGGGATGCTGAAACGTGAGAACTCTCACGGACATTGAAAGTAAAGCAGTGACTATGCGCACACTATACGACTATCAAGTGGATATTGCCTCAGTATGGTCGGGAATAGGTGTCTCAGGCTCCGAGTTGGCTACTCGTCCTAATTGCCTCTCGAAATGCTCCCAAGTGACCGTGTGTTCGTTACAGCTTCTGTTCAGAAGGTCCTACTTACCGCCTTCTCTTGGCGGAGGTGTTTTCACAAAAAAGAGGACGAAAGCGAATGTCCGGCGCTCTCCACCAGGTTGACTGATTGGTAGTCAGTCTAGCGGAAACGGCTAAACTCTGATCCCAAACCAGCCACAGACAGAGTATGAGGCATACAACACTATGCTCACCGACATCTGTGGCAAAGGGGTGTACTGAGCACCCAGGATGTTTGGCTCCATCCGAAGGCCGTATGAACTGAGCAATCAGTCACCGGCTCTCAGAGGGCTACGAGATCCTCATATCGTCTCGTTGCCTTGTAGATTAGACGTTCTAGAAAAGGTTAGGGGTGGGGCCCAGTAAGTCAGTCCCTTTCTCCGATCTGGGCAACCGGGTAGTTTTTAGGCCACATACCTGCTTGGAATGGAAATGACATTGTGGAGGCCAAACCATGACACGGCACCGTGTCTATCAAAGTGTAGGCTCAAAGTTGTGCTCTATGGTGGTTATGTTGCGGTAAATTGTGCTCTAACTTAGGGCAGATTTTTTCTGTGAATCCACGCTTACTTTTCTGTTTCGTGTTTTGCACGGCACCACGCTTCTGTACTTTGTACCAGGTTACTAGTGAATTATATATATATATATGAAGTCAGACTAAGCGGTACCGGCTCCCATTACATCAAAGTCCCCGGCGCAGAGAGTTATTATTAGCTTTATCACATCGGCCCAGGAACGCCGGGCCAGCAAAGAGTAGCAGCAGCTTTAAGCCATCGCGCCCATTCCGCCCTGCTCTCTTGGGGACCGACATCATCAAGAATCGCAGTGACGCGTTTCGAAGGCCAACCAGTCAATTTTACCGTGGTTATGATTTACGCGAACAGAAGCTCTAACAAAGATCGAACTGCGGCTGTCAATTGATGCATACACCTCACACCACACGATAGGCCCGATCGACCTGTTGCGGGCTAAACTGAAAGCAGCAGTACCCCAAGGCGCAATAGGCGAATTAGGATTCACAAAATACCGCTATAAAGACTGGATGACCGAGGCTAATATACGTCTCTCCACCGCGACTAAAGATGTCCATTTATTCATCCGTCCCGGATACTAATCCGTCAGAGACAAGGGAACCCGTTCCGCAAATAAAGATCGACGCAGTCAAAGGCAAAATATCTCAAATAAGATAGAAACTGCTGTCATTGCTTGTTACTTCGCAAACATCTTTCGCTTCATACGATCGGTGTAAAGATTTACTGAATCCGGACAAAGAAATCCAGCTCGCCATATCGCGAAACTTCGTAAAACGGGTTTGGTTTAGGTCCCATTTTGTCTCACATTACGCAAAATATTTACCTGCTTTTCATGCATTGCTACAACTGTTGTTCAGTCATTGCGTTACACAGTTCTTCCCAGTCTTGTTTCTATGACAAGCGTCGATTGACTCCAATTCTCATGATTCTGATTGTTGTTCCTATGTTCGAATTTATCGCTTGCGAAACCTTTCTCCCCGGTTGTGGAATGATCCATGTCATAACTGCCTGGGTTACATGACGAGGCACAAACGTTAGAAAGTAATCAACCTTTCCTCTAAATCTGCCTTATCCGTGTGAATGACCAAACTTAGCCGTCTCTATGATTTCATCCTTTCTCATAACCACGTTATTCCGGTTGTTCCTCACTCGTACATGCGTGAATATGTTCCCTCGAATCATTAATTTTCTTCTGTCCGTTGATTGGCCCAAGTGCTCCCTTGAATAAGAACCTAATTACCAAACCACTTCACTTGCTCCTGCATTGCCATCTAGAGCGTTTTCCGTCTATCAAAGCCTGTGCGTCTTGAAGCCTTTTTTGACTGTATTGATTCTGTGGTCGGTTTTCCCACAATTTCAGGTGTTATGTTATTGTTTGATAATTCGTTTTATAGTACACGTAGTAAGACGAGCCTATGTCCTCTGCCCTGGAACTTGGGATTCGCTTATCTGCTATTCATTCAATTACAGGATGGCAATCCTGTACATCACTGCTAAATGTTTTCTCAAACTCCTGCGATCAGACAGATTAGTGTGAAGTTCTTTCTACTGTGGGGATATAATAGGACTAAAAGTATCAAGCACTTCAAACCCCAAGCAACACAATCAACTCCAGTCCACCAAACCCGGGTTGGGTACACAGTAGGCTAATGTGCGCTACTTTTAAGTTTTTTATGCCAGCGTTTACATGGTTGTGCATGAGTTTGACAAGTCAGGCTAATTACGATTGAGTACACCCTATTTTTAAAACGGTCAAATTATGTCATAGTCGAATTTTCCGAAAAGCGGTATGTGATAAACACATATCTGTCTTTTAGATACTCAACTCGGGTCAATACAGTTCACGTAAGGGATTTTGTAAAACTAGTAAAGACAGCAGGTTGACCATTGTGTTCACAGAAGCCCACAACAGCAACTGTTGAGCTGACGATAATGCTTTCGTGTGGACAACTGTGTCAGCGGTTTCACTGATTGCATGTGTCTAACTCACCATCTCCAGGACATTTTGCTAGGGAAAAAACAGTGCCTTCACAAACTGATTTTAAGGACACAAAAGTGGTCTATGTAACCCGATCGTAATCGCCTCGGCTGTGGATAGGATTCGTTGACTCCTTTGGAGTGGCTTTGTGATATTCGATGGATGAACCTGAGCGCCCCGTATCGATCGCATGGGCCAAGATCGCACTAGTTACGGTTCTTTCGATTCCTTTCATTAGCCAACTGGGGCATTGCTCTCGGACTCGCTCAGACAGACGCCTAGTTCTTCTATCCACGTATTCCACTCCAGGGGAACATAAATAAGATTACACAGAACATGAGATCGAATGATTGGGTGGTCTGTCTTTGAGTCTCAATCGCAATTACGGACTAGTGTTGAATGGGATCCCAAGTTTCGCAGCGTTGAATGCATTTACTGCCGCATGCGAAAGTCTACGGCTCAGCGTTTTGGAAGCCAAATATTTACATTCCATATTTACGCAGACAGGATTTTTCGCGGCACTTGGGCATCTAGGCCTAAGACGATGTCGTCGAGGGAAATTCCCTGGATACTCGTTTTCGCACAATACACTGCAGATAGTTTCTATCGCTTATACAAGCTTGTTTTCAGAGCACACCTGACGCGCTCTGCAGATAAAATATTGCATTAAATTTCCTTCCTGCTGTATGCGTACGACACTTTGGAAGTGTTTATACGGCCCCTGTCATGTTGGTCTGTGGTAGATATTCACCTCCACTGGTTTCTTTGAGCATCTTTCCAGAACAACTAGAGAAGGGAATGTTTTAGTTTGTACTTCCTACATTCAGTAAACGACAAAGTATAACATTTCAGGAAGGGGGTTGCGGTTAGTGAAAGGCTGCTAAATGGGGAAGTGACTGGCGATGGCGGAAATCGAACCCGAGTCGTTATGGCCGAGAGGCTATGATGATAACCGTTTGACAACCGCCGTCGTCAATTTTAGATTGGAATGCGACTCACTGAACGCCTGTAGTAAATCACGCATATTGGATTAGCATGGCACTGGGCAGAAGATATGAGCGACGTATTTTTTATGCATCGAATAACGGCCGATGACTGAACCGAATGTTTTTTAAACTTGGTGTGCCATCTTCCTAACTGTAGATATTACAATCGAATTGGAACTGCACATTCGAAGTGCAGTTTTCCACAAATATACTTGTGCCGCTTGTTGTATGATTATCTGATTGGTTTATTATCCTAACGCTGCTCCTCTTTTTGCATTTCAAACTGCATACCTCAGTTGCGCGTTGATAAAGCCTAATTCCTAGATCTGTGACTCTTCTCAAATGGGACGTTGCGATGTCGTTTTAGCTCACAACAATTTATTTAACAAACAGATGGATTGAATTCTGCGTCCCAAACGCTTTGGTAGTGATCTAAATTCTTCAACTACTTCTAGGCAGTGGATTCATTGGGCGGAAACATTTACTTATTTTCTGGACAGTATCGAGTCATCCAATCCCAACAAACTCAGACACCTAGCCAATTGTGTGTTTCCTATGTATGATGATATGAGAGGGTGTGCAACTTACGAGGCTGCCATAGAAACTTATGCGAACTTATATGTAAAACCAAAGGACGAAATTGGTGCCCGCCAAATACTGGCCACATGTCAACCGCAAACAGGCAAACATTTGGATCGATTCTTACCAAAGCTGGGATCGCTGGCTAAAGACTGAGACTTGAAACCGTTAACGGCAGAGGAAAATCAAGATTCCACCAGAGATTTTTTATCACTGGACTCTAATATTAATTACTATGACAGCGGTTCTAAGAAAACATTTTGATCGATCCGCAAACTACGTCTGAACAAGCAGAATCTGTGAGAATAGCTTGATATCAGTCACAGTCGTACAAATCAGGTGTTTATACGGCTTCTACAACTAATTCATCGGAGTCGGAACAAGCCGCCCACAGGTCAACCGCTACAACTGAAAATATTAATACTTCTGCACCAACCAATGTTGGCGCTAGCATGTGTTTCTTCTGTAGATCCGGGAGACATACACAATAGCTGTGTCCTGCCTGAGGGGTGAATTGCAAGGGCTGCGGTAAGAAGGATCAGTACCAGAAGGTGTTATTCCTCCAAGAACACTGCGTCTTCAGTCCGGAACTGACTGTCATCAGAGTGGGGTCCAAGAGTCTCTCCGACTCAGTGGTTATATACGTTAGAGGAAACGGCTAGGAGTCGTGATCAGTGGAGCTCTCGTGTCCACAAGCTTTCACTACCGACTTGATATTAATATTCGTCGGTCACTTCCCCATTTAGCAGCCTTTCACTAACCGCAACCCCCTTCCTGAAATGTTATACTTTGTCGTTTACTGAATGTAGAAGTACAAACTAAAACATTCCCTTCTCTAGTTGTTCTGGAAAGATGCTCAAAGAAACCAGTGGAGGTGAATATCTACCACAGACCAACATGACAGGGGCAGTATAAACACTTCCAAAGTGTCGTACGCATACAGCAGGAAGGAAATTTAATGCAATATTTTATCTGCAGAGCGCGTCAGGTGTGCTCTGAAAACAAGCTTGTATAAGCGATAGAAACTATCTGCAGTGTATTGTGCGAAAACGAGTATCCAGGGAATTTCCCTCGACGACATCGTCTTAGGCCTAGATGCCCAAGTGCCGCGAAAAATCCTGTCTGCGTAAATATGGAATGTAAATATTTGGCTTCCAAAACGCTGAGCCGTAGACTTTCGCATGCGGCAGTAAATGCATTCAACGCTGCGAAACTTGGGATCCCATTCAACACTAGTCCGTAATTGCGATTGAGACTCAAAGACAGACCACCCAATCATTCGATCTCATGTTCTGTGTAATCTTATTTATGTTCCCCTGGAGTGGAATACGTGGATAGAAGAACTAGGCGTCTGTCTGAGCGAGTCCGAGAGCAATGCCCCAGTTGGCTAATGAAAGGAATCGAAAGAACCGTAACTAGTGCGATCTTGGCCCATGCGATCGATACGGGGCGCTCAGGTTCATCCATCGAATATTACAAAGCCACTCCAAAGGAGTCAACGAATCCTATCCACAGCCGAGGCGATTGTGATTGGGTTGTAACTCACATTTTCTCAAGCCTCGTCAGCCTCTGAATCTGGGCTTGTTTAACGTGCGTACTCTCATGCAGGCCGGCCAGCAGGCGTGCCTAGCGTTCACAATGGACTCTCTGGGGATTCATGTCTGCTGCGTAAGTAAAACGCGTATCCAGGATTCGGGCAGTGTAATTCAACTAACTGCTCCTAGTTTCTCATAGATATTCCCTGCGCACTTCAGGAGACGAAGAGGCTAGAGCTGTGGGTCAACGTGATGTAGGAATTGTCCTGACTGACAAGGCTGAGGCTGCCCTCTTAGACTGGATCCCTGTTAACAGTCGTTTATGTGCTGTGAGACTCCAGAAGTCAGTTGGTTTGAAAGGATAGTTGTGTTAAACGCAATTTGTTTATGATCTCGGCGTATGCCCCAACGAACTGCAGCTCCGACATGCAGAAAGATGAGTTCGGTGATGAATTCGCCATCTTCGTTCGCAGCAGTAAAGGTCCTGACATTGTTGTGCTAGCTGGTGACTTCAATGCACAAGCTGGCAAACTCAGTACGGCAGGAGATCTAGGTGGGCGTTGTGATTTACCCCCTCAGCGCACGGATAACGGGGATAGGTTTCTCCAGTTTTGTGCAGACAATCGATTGTTTTTGTCTAGCACCAATTTCCGACACAGCTCGCGTCGCACAGCGACATGGCGCTCTAACTCTAACTCTACAAGTACTTTGAGTCAAACTGATCATATCGCAGTAAGCTACCGGTGGCGCAGTTCTGTTCAGAACTGCAGATCTTATTGATCCAGGTACGTAGAGTCGGATCATGCATTAGTTTTAATGCGATTATCGCTCTGTCTCTGTTCTTGGTAATCGTCGCAAACAGAAACCCGGTTAACCGTGCAACGTTTGTCTGATCCAGAAGTCCGCACCCGTTATGAAGAGAAGTTAGCACATGAGCTAGGTTCTACGACGAACAGCAATGTAGATGAGCACTGGACCCATGTCCAGGGGCAATGCACGTGGCAGCAGGTTTCGCCTGTGGTTCCACATCTGATGTTCATCAAAGACACTGGATTTCACAAGAGTCGTTGAGTATAGTGGAGCAAAAGCGTCAGCTCTCGAACTGTAAGGAGATGAATAAGATACGTAGAAAACCACAAAGGCAAGCTACGAAAAGCCTAAAAAAAGGTCGCGAAAATTGGTGAATCAAGGTATTCGAAGAACGGAAATAGCAGCTGTTTCAGGTAACAGTCAAAGACTGTTCAAACTTATTCGTAACACTGGTGCACGGTGCATCCAGGTCAGTGAAACGATATGCGATAGAAATGGAGAACCCATCCATAGCAAACAGCAAAGGCACGACCGTTGGGCCGAATACTTCGAGGAGCAGTTTAGTTTGCCGCGCGCTAATGTAGTTGCTCCTGTGTCAACAACTGCGACTCCTTGCGCGGTATCACTTGAGCCCCCATCGGAAATGGAAGTGGCGTCATGTATTCGATTACTGAAGCGTGGGAAATCGGCAGGTCCCGACGAACTTCCCCCCAGTTCTTTTCAAACTGGGTGGAGATGGTTCGATAAAATAACTTACCGCTTTGCTCTGTGACATTTGGAAAGAGGAGCGTATTCCGTTATTGTTGAGCGAGCTATTGATCATTTCCATCTTCAAGAACGGAATACGCAATGACTGTGGTAATCATCGTGGGACTAGCTTGATTCCGATAATCACCAAAGTATTAGCTTCGATTTTGCTGCACCGTCTTACACCGGCTCGCGAGAGGAATGTCCGCGAACAGCAGGCTGGATTCCGCCCAGGTCGAGGATGCATTGACCAGATTTTTACTCTTCGCCGACTACTTGAAACGCGTCACACGCACCGCCGACTGACAATAATGGTTTTCTTAGACTTGAAAGGCGCCTTCGACTCAGTTGATCGAACAGCGCTTTTCAGTGTTCTTCAGCGAAAAGGTATGCCCCAGAAGTTCGTGAACCTAATGAGATCATTGTATTCTCATACTTCTGGCCGCGTAAGGGTTTACGGTGAACTATCCGGTCGGTTCGAAACGACCAGTGGTGTTCGACAGGGATGTCCTTCGTCTCCATTCCTGTTCAACTTCGTCATGGACGAAATAATGGAGAGTGCGCTGCAAAATCTTCAGGGTGTGGGCATCGAACTAAGGAACAGTGGAAAGCTATGTGACTTAGATTACGTAGACGACCTCATCTGCTCATTCGAATCCACGGAACATGCGCAACGTGCACTAGATAGATTTGCGAAAGCTGTAGCTCCATTCGGCATGTGCTTTGCACCTTCAAAGTGCAAGGTGATGTTACAAGACTGGACGTCAACGATTCCGAGCTTGATGCTCGATGGGGAGGTGTTGTCAATTGTCGACCACTTCACCTACCTCGGCAGCAGCGTGACAACGGATGGAAGCACAGTAGTAGAGGTGAGCACGCGTATACCCAAGGCTCGAGCGGCGTACGCTGGACTGAAGCACTTGTGGCGCCGACCTGATATTTCACTGAAGTTGAAAGGTCGTGTATACTGTGCCACTGTGCGTTCAGTTTTGTTGTATGGTTGTGAAACTTGGAGTCTGCGTGCTGAAGATATTCGTCGTCTTGAGGTTTTCAACCACCGATGTTTACGTAGTATCGCTATGATTGGGTGGAATAGCCGAGTAAGCAACGATTAGGTCAGAAAGCGAGTATTGGGTACTAATTCAGAGGACGTTCTGTCACAGCGTATCCAGCTCAGTAGACTACGTTGGTTGGGACCCATTTTACGTATTGCAAACACACGTCTCCGATACCGTGTCCTGTTCTCCGTTCCTCCTAGGGAGTGGAAAAAACCACGTGGAGGTCAACAGATGACGTGGCAGCGAGGAATGAGAAAATGTACAGCAGACTTAGGAAAAGTAGGTGCTTCACGCCTTCGTGGTTGGGGTCCAAAAGATCCGTCTACCAGTTGGCTGGAGACACTGAAGGATATGGCAGCGAACCGCGAACAGTATCGATCGTGTTGTCACTTTCTATCGAATCAGAATGACTGGTCGATGTGCGTTTGTACAATTAGACTGTGTATTCCGTGTGTTGGCTACTAGAGCATTCTTTCCTTTTCCCACTCGTGTAGGTCCACTCCCTGTCCATCTTGTATATTCATACTTTCTAATTCAGCGTGCAACATGGTGAGAAAGGCAGTGGTCAGTGGGGCTTGCCCTACTGTTTAACGCTGTACGATGATGATGATAATGATGATTCGGATCCGTCTTCTCTCTCAGTTCGTTGCCCAATCATTCGAGTTCATAAGAACTTAAGCAATCAAACCGCAATCAAATGCCCTTGTCAGCTGTTCTTTATTTTTGGAACTCCGCGGTACATCCATTCGGATCAAGGCACATCACACATATCTGTCGGGGTTAGACGTTTTCTCGCTGAAGGAGTCACCTCGAGTCGTACGATATCTTATAGTCCAAAAGGAAACGATTAAGTGGAGCGTCTGAATGAAATTCTCTGGAAAACTATTTTACTCGGCCTGAAATCGAAGAAACTACCTATCGAGAGCTGGAAATTTATTTTTCTCAATGACTTGGACTTGACTCGTACTTTATTGTGCACTGCGACTAAAGCCACGCCTCGAGAACGGTTATTCTGCTACAACCGGAGGTCCACAACAGACACTACACTTCCCACCTGACTGTTGACATCTGGGGTAGTCCTTTTTAGAAATAATCACAAAATGGCAAAGTACAACTCTCTTGTAGAGGGGAAACCGTTACATTGTAACCCGTACCACACCCAGGTTCGATTTCAAGACGGGAAAGGGGACGGTTTCGATTCACCAACTGACTCCTAAGCCAACTGACAATCACAATGAAAACATTATAACCGAATGTGACATAACACAGACTAAGTTACCACCGATAATCGAATCCAACGTAAACAATTTTGAAACTCCTGATATTCAGCCTGCTCCTAACCAATATTCTGACACAAACGACAAAAACCGCAATCCTGATACACCCATTCGACGGCAGAACCGTGTTCACCCTTACTGTTTAAGAAGCTTAACTAAACGTTCCATTTGCTACTTTTTTGTTACACATCATGCACTCAAACATGAAGCTTAAAATCACAGCGGGGGAGAAAAACATGTTGGTGTTTGTGATTGTTTTATACACTTTTTTGTTTTTACCTTTTCAGCTGTCATACATATATTGTGTCCAATAAAGCCTGAATTTTTGGATCTCATTCGTCCTCCGTCTGCTCACGAATCTGGCTACAGATTACAAACACCGCAAGAGGGAAGTGTTTCATTGCACCACTTAGCACCACCTTGACAAAGTTAATCGGTGCCTCCCGAGAACACTTTAATTGCAGACACCCACAAACCCGCTAACACTGAAGACATTGCAACTGATTCAACCGCACAACTATCTCAGGAAGACAGGGACTCTATTCATATTGAGAATACACACACCCCAGATTCAACGTCTTTAATAACAGCAAACAGTACGTTCACACAATTCACACAATCGAGAAGCATATCTATTCTCAAACTGTTACGGTATATAATAAAACAACTGGGGAGGAAGTTTTATAATTATCTCGTTCGTGTCATCCCAACGTTTGCATATCGAATTGCGTCGACCAACTGAAGTGTCCCTTAGACTACTGAGTGACAATTTCTGTCTTTTCGGTTCAAGAATCTCGGTTAGCCAGCATGCGGTGCGATCAGCCTCTATCGACCAATCCTGTTCGAAAAACAAAGCTTTCCTAGTTTGTCAAAGGTTGGCAAGATGGTAAACATACGAAATCAGCAAGCCGGTGGCAGAACTTTGTACACGAATCCACTATCACCAGTTTAACAGTTACTATCATGAATTTCTGTAAGCACTGTGGTCCATTTACCAACTCTATTAATTTTGCATCACGTGGTTCTCCTCTCTTTTAGTACATGCGAGCGCATGAATGCAGTGAAAGGGGTACATGGTCATAACCTCGAGGAGTCAGTATACCATGAGGGATAACCGGCAACCAAAGCCAGGAGATTCGGGATAGAGAACAATATAATCCAAATAGGTCATATGTAATCAAGAGTCAGGCGGTAGTGGGTTACGGGTTTTTACCAACATGACCGGTGGCGGCGGGATACGAATTTATGACCTGCGAGGTGGAAAGTGAACGCTCTAAACCACCCGGCCACCGTCGATCCTCCGTTTTTCTCGCTTTACTTTCCATTACTCGCTAATCATCATATTCAACTATTCTGTCAGCTCCCAAATTTGCAAACGAGTGACTGCATCACAAAACTGACGTTTTCGAAACACCAACATGCAAGGCAACTGCATACTTAGAACGTTTCCGTAATACAGTGCTAATGTTCTTTACAATGACATCTAACCGTTACGCACCCGACGAATAAGTACCAACCTTTCAGTGCTAACTCTGGAATAACGGGGTGCCACAAAGCTCGTCTCTGCTTTCCCTCGTCTCATTCAACGATCTATCACGCGAACTTACCAACAGTGCTTTTATGTTTGCCAGATAGCTGGAGTATATATAGAGCTTAAAATGTTAGCCGTGCAAAACTGGTCACCTCGCCAAATGCCAATGCCTGACCAAAAATACAGTGGCAAAGGGGAGTGGCGTTGGGTCCTTGCAAGTGGCCTCTTAGGCCAAAGATCTAGGCGTAATGCCAGACAACAGTTCCAAGCCCTCGAAGCAGTGAGCCGTAGAAGCAAGTACGGCTGAGAGGGAACTCGTTCCAGTTAAATCTACCATGTCGTGTAGGGGGCCGGAGGTGTCCGTTCAGATCTACAAAGCCATATTTAGGAGGCAACAGAGGTAGTGCGCGCAAGCCTTGGCACCGTACTACCAGGAGGATATAGAGCGTCTAGAAAAGGTGCAAAAGTTAGCTTCCAGGATGGTGAGTAGGCAAGAGGGAACGGCTAAACAAAGCGTCTCCAAGTCCTGGATTCGTTTTCAATGAAGCGGAGCCTACACGGCAATTTAGTGGAAACCCTTAAGATGTTGATGGGGTTGTCAAGTATAAATCGAGAGCTTTTCTCTGCGATCCCATAGAGAGGCACAATTTACTCACTGTTTTCCCATGATCACTCCCACAGTTGATACTGTAAAAAATCTCTGCCTTCAAGAAAAAGAATGTCATCCAGAGTTGGGATCTACGAAAACGCGCCAACATTATAACTATCTGGGCACAATGGCGCACAATAGTCTTGTGCAAACTGAAATGGACTGAACTGAACACGGTGGGGCTTGGAAAGCTGCCAATATGTTGGTTTTCTGGACAAAACAGCATTCAAATTATTGTAGTAAATGAACAAGCACTACTAGAAAAACGAATAACACGTGTTTTTTTTGTGTTGGGCTCTAGTTACAAAATGGTAAATGATAAGATACGTCTATGATGCATCATGGATGATCTAGCGCTTGAAAAAGATTGACCTCGCGGAAAATTCAAAGACAAAATTTCGATTACGTAATCTAGTGATCTTACCATCCAGAATACACCATTGTCCATCTATTTCCTTGTTCTGCATGTACGAATCTTCGATTGTGGGATCGTGGTATTCCGCGAACATGCGTTGAAAATACTTCAGAAGTTAAACCCTATTAACAGGTTTACCTGAATCGTCAAAGCTGACTTCCCCACACCACCGTCACCCACGACAACAATTTTATAACGGGGACCATTCCAGGTATCCGCCGGTAATCGCCGAGCTGCCATTTATCTCAAGAACGAACCCCCGCACCGACTAGACTCACCTTAAGCGCACAACGACTTCAAGTCAGGTCAGGTCAGATCACAGGACTTGCGGCTTGAGCCGGTAAACTTTCATTATCTTGCACTGCGAGCCCAAGGAGTTCCTGCCGTGCTGCGGCTTTCAGGGATCCAACACAGTCTGGCATTTTGTAGCAGCTGAGAGGAAGGAAAAAGAACAGGCTCGTCCTCGAGAGCAGCAACCTCACACTAATATAGGTTCGGAGCCTCGACTCACTGCTGTCCCCATGTGAGACATACCCCCCGTCCTCGACTAGAGATCGTAGTATGGAGTGATGGTGAGTAGGCTGATATGAAGGCTGTGATAGAGATAAGTGCAGTTAGGACACACTGTGTTGTTGAGATGCTGTATAAGTTAGTTAGTCGGGAGAGCAGAAAGGACGAATAATAAGAACAAAAATAAAAGCCTCCTAGGATGGTTAGTAACAGTCTCGGAGTACCTTCACCAAGTACGCATCCAGTGTGTGCTTAAAGGCAACGACCGAGTTTGCCGTCACTACGAGTGGAGGCAACTTCTTCCACTTGTTTATGACACTGTAGTGACCTTAATCGTCCTGAGAAAATGACTGTTTTCCGGACACCATCTTGGATCTATTTTCTCTACGATCTTTTCTGACGTTTGACATCGACCTCATAGTGTTCTCCGGTTGCGTACTTTTTACTGGACTGACTTTTTCCGAGGTTTCCGTCGACCTCGTTTTGATTCTCTTTCACTTTCGCTCGTTCGCCGATTGTACACGCTCGCGGTTCGCTTTCTGCACAGCCGCTGCTTTTCGTTTCGTTTTCCGTTTGGTGTATCTCTCTCATCGGTACTGTTTCGGTGCCTCGATATATAGAATGCACCTTGCATCTGTAAACCGACTTGCGTCTTCTCTATTCGTCCGATAGAGTGGATATCGCTGGTATTTCGCTGCTAGACCCAATAGGAGACACGTTCACCAGCAGCTCTCGAAAGTCTTCTGTAACACTGTGGGGGAAAAACATGCCCGTAAGCTCCCACTTGCCCTTGGTTTGTCCAATTTATGCTCGTGTGCCCTAGATGCAACACTGTGACAGCGAGACTGTAGTGTTCTGTCGGTCGTACTGACTCTCTTATATAACTAATGGTGCTCTATCAGACCCACCTTAGCCTACGACAATTAAGAGAGGATAGATTTAAGGCTTTTAGTCTTTCTCGGCACGAATTCCCTTGCATCCCATATATTATCGGAGTAAACCGCCTTTGAACGTCCTCTAACGCCTATTTGTCCTTCACTAGGCTCGGTGCCCACGCTTGAACAAAAGTCTCCAAGTGATGCCTTACGGTCACCTTGTATATAGGTGGTATTACTCCGGCCTCTCTAGACTCCAAAGCTCGTCCCAATTTGGAAAGCGCCGTTTGTCCTAACCGCTGCTGGCGTGCACTGCTCTGTGGGTTTGCAACTGTTGTGCACAAGCACACCTAGATCTCTTACCACAGCAGCCGACTGACTGGGACGGACAGCTTTACGCACCTGTCTTCGCTACTTCCGCTACCTGCCAGTAAGTGTTGGCATTTGGCTGCATTCAGTGGCAGCTCCCACTTCCTAGCCCACGCGCTAATCCTATTTCAGTCGGTTTACAGTTGCCTTGAGGTTGGTTCACCCACTATATTGATATCTTCTGCGAACAGGAACCCCGGGCAGTCTAGTGTGGTTACCAGATCGTTCACTTATGCCAAGAATAATGGTGGTCTCAGTACGGAACCTTGCGGCACACCACTGCATACCTGGGCCGGTGTAGGCCTGGTGTCCTCGACCTGTACGAAGAAGGCCCTGTTACTTAGTTAACCCTCGATCCACCACGCAATCTGTGGGGCCACTCTAAGTGTGTTCAGTTGGCCCAGCAAGAGACGATGATTTACTGAATCGAAGGCCTTTTGGAAGTCTAAGTAGCATACCTCTACTCGTTCCCCTTGGTCTAATCTGCGAGTTACCTCGTCGAGGAATGATAACAGGTTGGTGAAACAGGACGTTCCTTTACCAAACCAGTGTTGCTGATTAGTAATCAGCTGGTGAGTCCGCGGGTGTTCTGTCAGTCTCTCCCTGGCCCGTCACTCTGGTACTTTGGGGGCTGCTGGCAGTAAGCTTACAGGACGGTAGTTATAAGCCACCTCCAGCTTGCCTCCTTCGCGAATGGGGATAACCCGCGCCAGTTCTTAATCGTCCAGTAGCTCCCCGGCGTCTAGAGACACGCTGAACAGCTGTGCTAGCGGCTAGGCTAGTACACTGGCTAGGGCCTTTAAAATGACGGGATGAACACCATCCGGCCCTGCTGCCTTATTGCTATTTTGACTGTTCGGTTCCAGCTCAGCCTCACTAATACTAATGACGACTCCATCCATGATAATCGTCTGTTGGTCTACGGTTCTCCCATGCTGTCTCCCAATGTCGCGTCTATGCACACATTCAAAGAAATGTTTTACCGCCTGCGCTTCCTCGTAAGCGCTCGTTGACTACACTCCCTTTTCGTTGACTATGCACCCCTCGGCGACTGTTCCAATAGTCTTAAAATGGACATAGGTACAGAAATCCTTGGGACATGACTTTACCGCACACGCTAGGGCCGTTTCATATCTTGCCTGGCTATCTCGCCTCACCCTAACGGCACGCTCACGGGCTCGCATATATTGTACCAGTCTCTGGCGTCCGCCTGTTGGCCAATAAAGATGCCATGCTTTGCGCTTCGGCCGTTGCGCCTTGGCGGATCGGCTCGTTCACCAAGGTGGTTTTCCCAGTCTCTTGACGCCTTCCAGTGAGGCGAACTCGCCGCTCAACCTGAGGAGGTGGTCCCCGATGACGGAGCACCCCTCTTCCAATCTGACACTGAGCGCCCCAGTACACCCCACAAGCCGCTTCCTTGATCGTGGTGACTTCCAAACTCCTGATGTTCCTTCGCATTTTATTTGGCACCCTGGGGGAGCCCTTTGAATCAGGAATCGGATGACCATATGGTCGCTCCTCCCAAGCAGGGCGGTGAACTGTTGTCCGCTTACTTCCTCTGGGTGTTTGGTGAACATTAGATCAAATACCCTCGGAGTTTGTCCTTCCAATAATTTGGTCGATTGGTTGATGTGCTGAAATAGTGGTACGCAGTCCACCAGCTCAAATAAGTTCCTACTACTGTGGGCTTCAGTCAAAGAGGACAGGCTCTCCCAATTTACCTCGGAGGAGTTGAACTCCATCATTGTCAAAATCCAGGATGCCTGTGGGGCAATCATGGCTAGGTATTCGAACCTTGTGGGTCTCCTTCTGGATTAGCACTTGGGGTTGCGGTATACGCATAATATACCCATAAGAGATCACGGAGATGGTGGGCGGCATTGTGAAGCTTATATACTTGGGGCATGCTGAGCCTCGCCAGATTTCTGTCCAGGGTTTTCGTTTATCAACAATACCGTTCCTCCCCCTACACTGCCATCACCTCTGTAACAGCCGGTCGTGGAAAATCCCCCTTTTTCCCTCGCGATTCAGTGTTTTTTCCCAACATCACTCATTTCCATACACTATTGACTTGTCTTTACGAACTGGTTGTTTTTCTGGACCAATTGTTGTTTGTTCGCGCCCAGAGCGCTATTTTGGCACATCCTTGCTCAGGACCTGCGTGACGCACGTGCTGTCTGCTCACACGCTGCTATTCGGTTTCTCGTTGTTGAGTCTTTGTGATCGTATTATTGAGGTTTGTATATTGTTTATATCATTGTTTATTTTAATAATCTAGTATCGTAGAATTATCACGGATAATCGCCTTCTGATTTCGGGATCCGTTGCGAATTTGGCTACGCATTGCTCAAACGTTCGTAACAACCTCTGCCCGTCCCATAGACACAGTATCCCCTGGTGGGTAGCAGCACCGGGTGTTACGAAAGTTTGAGCAATGCGTAGCCAAATTCGCAACGGATCCCGAAATCAGAAGGCGATTATCCGTGATAATTCTACGATACTAGATTATTAAAATAAACAATGACATAAACAATATACAAACCTCAATAATACGATCACAAAGACTCAACAACGAGAAACCGAATAGCAGCGTGTGAGCAGACAGCACGTGCGTCACGCAGGTCCTGAACAAGGATGTGCCAAAATAGCGCTCTGGGCGCGAACAAACAACAATTGGTCCAGACAAACAACCAAATCGTAATGACAAGTCAATAGTGTATGGAAATGAGTGATGTTGGGAAAAACACTGAATCGCAAAGGTTTTTGAGGGGATTTTCCACGACCGGCTGTTTTACCGCCCACCAAAATCCTCTTGGATCCTTAGCAGAGTCAAAGGTTCGGTATAAAGGTACTGATTCTTCCTACCTGGCTGGGCCCTGCTGTCAGTGCGCGCGTCTAATGCTCGTCGTCGACGTTCTACTACTGGTCGCACCTAACTCATTGGCTACATAGACGTGAGGCTAGTCTACATCTTCCACAAGACCAAATGACCGATGGCGGGCGTGAATGGTCACATAGACGTTGTCCTCGTAAGGGGCCGTCCGGTCCTGGATGTACGTGCTTGAGTGTGTGTGTGTGTGCGTGTGTGTGTGTGTGCCGGGGTAACAATGAAATCACAGGTATGACTACACATCAAAGGAGGACTTTCTGCAATGTTAACAAAAGACCAGGTGGCAAGAAAACGAGTAAATGTAGCATGTATGTGTGACCTGAGCTCCGCTACTTCCACATATGCAAGGGGCATTCGGTAGCGTCAACAAAAGGCAAACAAAGAACACTGTCACATGTATGATGGGTTTACGGGATGTAGAGTGCCTCGTGCCTGCGTGTATGTATCGGGATGTACAATGGGATCGCATTCATCACCACATATCGGAAAGAACCTTCTGTAATGTCAACGAAAGGACCGCGAGCACCTTAACGTGTTTGACGGAGATTGTGTGGTATATATGGTGTTTCTTTATCCACCTCGATTACTGGTGTGAAAAAGTTTACTAGGCCTCAGGGTTATCAGCTCCTCCGTCTTCGCTCTCGAGTAGGTTAATACTGCGTATGTCACGAATGAGCACTCCGTTAGCTGTCTTCACCTTCACCGTTCTTATCATTTCGTCAGTGCCTTCGATGGTTTCCGTAACTACTCCCAAAGACCAAGCGCTGAAATGTGCGCGTTCGTCGGCGATCATAACCACGTCCCCAACTTTGAATGGTCTTGTTTTGGCCAGCCACTTCTGTCGAGTCTGCAAAGCCGGTAGGTACTCCCGTAGCCATCGCCTCCAGAAGACCTTGGCCAGATAGTTCGCTTGCTTCCACCCGTGGAGGTAGCTCCCACGAAGGTTTACCGGCCCTTGGAAACCCTCGTTCGACCTTAACGTCAATAAGTCGTTCGGGTTGAGCGCCAGGTGGGTGGGGTCGCCGTTCAATACTGGAACCAGGGGGCGGTTGTTCAGGATTCGCTCCACCTCAGTCATGACGGTGTTCAGCGTCTCGTCGTCGGGCGGCTGCTGCTCCATGATTGACAGCAATATCCGTCTGGCGGACCGGATCATGCGTTCCCATATGCCGCCTCGGTGACTGGCCTGTGGGGGGTTGAAATGCCATCGTATGCCGTAGTCCACGGTTCGATGCTGCAGTTCGTCCCTGTTTATGTTCTTGTGCCAACGC
This sequence comes from Fasciola hepatica, assembly GCA_948099385.1. Lineage (NCBI taxonomy): Eukaryota > Metazoa > Platyhelminthes > Trematoda > Plagiorchiida > Fasciolidae > Fasciola > Fasciola hepatica. The sequence goes on from CANUEZ040000053.1 coordinate 5,410,057, forward strand.
TGCAATTCCCGGTGAGCGCCCACAAAGTTCGATCCATTATCTGAGTATATATCGGCCGGTACGCCTCTTCGGTTGATAAATCTTTGCAAGGCCCGTAGAAACGAATCGGTCATCATCGAATGTGCGACTTCTAGGTGTACCGCACGTGATTTCATGCACGTCATGATACATCCGTATCGCTTTTCTAATCTTTTCCCGCACTTGATCCACAAGGGCCCGAATTAGTCCAACCCGGTGTCACTGAACGGCCACCAGCCCGTAGTCACCCTGCATTCTGGTAGTGGGGCCATGAGTTGTTTGCCTGCTGTGGCATTGCGTCTCCTGCATTACACACACCGTCGGATTATGCGTTTTACAGTCTCTCGTCCTCTCAACAACCAAAGACGCTTTCGGATGACGCTCGTCACGTGACTTTCCCCGGCATGTCCCTCCATGGCGTGGACGTGTTGAATCATTAGCTCTACTACAGGTTGTCTCGCCGGCAGCAGTATAGGATACTTTGTGTCGAAGTTCAGGTGGGCGTTGGTCAGCCTACCATCCACCCGCAGCAGTCCGTTGATGAGTTTGGGGTTTAAACGCTTCAGGTCGCCTCTTGGAGATGGCATGTCTTCATTGGTTGGCCCCACTTCTTCCGCCCTCTTGAGTTCTTGGGCGAAAGCCTCGCGTTGTATCATTCTGAAAATATCGTACTCTGCCGCTTGTAGCTCATCGGGACCTATCGGGCCGACCGGTATCCGACCTGAGGGCCGTAGCCCTTTCATGACTAGTAAATTTCTCTTGAACCTGGTTAACCAAACTAGCGAACGAAGCGTCTTCATCCAGGAAGAAAACCTGACCAGTCGCGATAGAATGGACGACGCTTCGACGACGTGGGTTGCTATCACTACGCCTTTGATCTCCAGTTCCAATTCCGTAGGGAGTTTTAATTCGAACACGGGCCAGTCCTGTTTCGGCAATTGCAGGAAGTTTGGCCCTCTCGTCCACGTGTCCAGTTGCCTGAAGTTGTTCGCACCTCGGGAGCACAGGTCGGCCGGATTATCGCCACACCTGACATGACTCCACTGGTGCGTGGCTGATTCATCGTGCATAATCGTGAGCCGGTTAGCAACGAAAGTACTAAACCGGCTCCGGACGTTGTTAATGTAGTAAAGTACTATCGTTGAATCCGTCCAGAAGCTCACCGACCAAATGTAGAGATCGAAACATCTCTTCACAGCTTGCACCACCCTGACTGCCAACACGGCTGCGCTGAGTTCAAGGCGTGGGATTGAGACCGACTTCAGTGGAGCAACGCGGGCTTTGGCGAACAGGATCCTCGTGGTATATTGTTCATCTCCTGCGCACCATCGTCCGTACACCACAGCTCCATAACCGACTTCGGATGCATCGGAAAAGACATGTAGTTCTCCAGTCCGTGTCGTATGGCCAGGGGTCAAACATCGTGGGATTCTTATGTCCCCTAATTTCTTCAAGGTGTTTAGAAATTCTTCCCAGTCCAGCCGGTCCCCTTGGTCCAGTGCCTGGTCCCAATCAACTTTCTTACGGCACAGCCGCTGCAGCAAGATCTTTCCGGGTAGCAGCCACGGTGAGACGAAACCGAGCGGGTCGAACAAACTTGAGACGGCAGATAGTATGCCACGACGGGTTATTGGCAGCTCGGGAACGTTCAGTTCGAAAACAAAATCGTCCGTTTCCGCGTCCCATTGTATCCCTAAGGTGCGCTCGATAGGAAGTGGAGAGCCGTCCAAATCTCTTACCCTTTCGGCCTTTTCGTGATACGGGATGACCTTCAGCACTTCTGAAGCGTTCGACATCCATTTAGTTAGATTGAAGCCGCCCTCTTCCAGCAATCTCGTCAGACCCCTGAACTGCTCTAGAGCTGATTCCACATCATCGAATGACCCAAGGTAGTCGTCGACGTAGAAGTTCCTGCTGACGCTTTCTACCACCGTCCGATGTACTAGATCACCATGTTTGTTCGCTGATTCTCGGAGGGCGTAGTTTGCACAAAATGGTGACGATATGGCTCCGAAGGGGTGGACGGTCATCCTATAATTCACCACTGCGTTGTCCCGGTCGCTCCCTTCCCACCACAGGAAACGCAAAGCATCTCGTTCTCCTACCGGAATTTTCACCTGATGGAACATTTCCCTAATGTCAGCAGACAAAGCCACTTTACCCACTCTGAAACGGCACAAAACATCGATCAGTGGTGTGGTCCAGTCAGGCCCCTGTAGTAGGCGATCGTTTAACGACTTGCCCTGGAACTTGGCCGCACAGTCGAAAACCACCCGCAGTTTATTGGGTTTCTTAGGGTTGATAACCGGATGGTGAGGCAGATACCAGATACCCCTTTTGCTGTCGGTGTTAACAGGCACCTTTTCAACGTAACCGAGGGCCTCGTTTCGCTCCATCAAATCCGCGTATCGTTCCCACAGATTATGGTCTCGAATGAAGCGTTCTTTTAGTCGTAGTAATCGTTGGAGAACATAATTTCTGTTGTCAGTCCACGGGTCGACCGGTGTGCGCCATGGGAGAAGAACCTCGAACTGTTTTTTGAGGCCTCTAGAGCCTTGCCGCACCGTTTGTAGAGCGAAGTGATCCTCTTGAGACAACGTCGGTATTTCGTCTCCAATGTCATGAAACTCCTTTTCATACAGCCGTTGCAGATGATACTCTATGCGGTCCGTTTCGGCGGGTAAGTAATTCACGGAACCGCGTACCCCTACTGGACCGTATAACATCCATCCCAGAGCCGTGCGTACGGCATAAGGTGCCTGGTGGTCGCCCACTCTTTGGTCAAGCACCCAATGCGCCTCTGGCACGTCGCCTCCGATGAGGAGATCCACCTCATCATCTTCCCAGTCTACGACGGTTACATCCTGCAGGTGGGGCCACCGAGTCAAGATTGCGTTCACCGACCTTGGTGCTCGCATGGGGAGATCCGCTAACGTGAATGCCTCCGTTGGTTCAATTTCCTCGTTAGTGTCTAGAGAGATGAGTTGCAGCCTTAATCTACCGGCAGTCATTACCTGTGTTCCGCCCACCGTGCTCACTGCTAACGACGTCGCACCTTTAGCCAGTTGGTGTTTGTCGGCAAACCGCTCTTTCACTAAAGTGGTGTCGGATCCACTATCAACGAAAGCCAACGCCTTGACTAACCCAGTCGGAGTCACTACGCCCACGGCCACTACGCCTAAACGTACCGGTTTACTGGCAGATTGTGAAGTTGAACAAATCACGCTGGGCTTGGCAATCGCCTCGGATATGGTTACTCTCGCCTGATGCAGCAGCCGATGGTGTCTGCCCGTGCAGCCCTCGTAACCACATCGATTTCTTGTTCTACAGGCTGCTGCCCGGTGCGTGGTGTTCAGACAGATGAAACATGCTCCTGCCATCCTCGCCATTCCCCACCGTTCGTCTATTGTGGCGTTGCCGAACTTGGGGCATTCTGGTAGGCCATGGCTAGTACCACAGGATCTGCAATTGGGTTGCGCCGTAGCATCTCGTGAAATGACGTGGGTATTGGTCCAAGTCTGGTACTTTGGATATTCCCGTACAGGGGTTTGGACTTGGCTAGTACCGGGCTTGTTTGTCCGGTTGCTGTCCCGGATGAGTCGGCCGAATCTGCTGTCAGCTATCTTCGTTTGCCTGTCTAAGTATTCAGTCAGGTCTTCGAAGTTGGCTTCTCTGTCGCTCCGGCTGATCCGTTCTGCTTCTTCCGCCCACCGACCCTGTAGTTCGGGAGAGAGGTGACGGACTATGTTTTCCAGAGTGTGTATGGCGTCTAGGTCAGCCCTGTAACCTAAATGGTCGAGGGCTATTGAACAGTTCTGCATCTTGATCACCAGGTCGGCCATGGTGTAGACGTCGCCCTTGGTTCTCTTTGCCTCTGCCATCACGCCCTCTATTAGGTTACGGGCTACTTTGAAAGGTTGGCCAAACAAGTCCCTCAGAATCTTTCTTGCCCTTGTGTAGCCTTGTTCTGGATCGAGCATGGTGCACCCGTCGATAGCTTCTCGCGCTCGGCCTCGGCAGTAGTGAGTAAGGTAAAGAAGCCTTTGCCCAGGGTCGTTTACCTTGTTTTCAACGAACGTCTCGAACTGCTTGACAAACTTGCAGTATTGCTCAGCTCGCCCGTCGAAAACCGTTAACTCCACTCTAGGCAGATCGATCGATGGTGGTTTGTATTCGGCGACCGGCGTGGGGTTCCCTACCTTATTGCACTCTAACCTATCGGAAGTGTCGAAGTCACTGGTCTCATGCTCTCGCTGTTTCTGTGTACACTTCTCTGCTTCATGCGCCTGTAGTCTAGCCGAAAGTAACTGTTGCTCTAGTTCTAGTATTCTCAGCTTATATAAATCGACATCCTTACGATCAATATTGCTTTCAATAACACACGAGCTAGCACTGACAGGACTAGGCGATCTAGCATTAACTAAAGAATCATATGTACCCAAAACCTCCCCAGAGACTTGCCGTATTACTTCCTGTCCGGATTCGACTGCCTTTGATCCTTTTCTTGGCATTTTGCGTGATTTTTCCTCGTTCCAAATAGATCTATTGAGTATTGTTACGAACGTTTGAGCAATGCGTAGCCAAATTCGCAACGGATCCCGAAATCAGAAGGCGATTATCCGTGATAATTCTACGATACTAGATTATTAAAATAAACAATGACATAAACAATATACAAACCTCAATGATGAGATCACGAGGACTCAACAACGAGAAACCGAATAGCAGCGTGTGAGCAGACAGCACGTGCGTCACGCAGGTCCTGAACAAGGATGTGCCAAAATAGCGCTCTGGGCGCGAACAAACAACAATTGGTCCAGAAAAACAACCAGTTCGTAAAGACAAGTCAATAGTGTATGGAAATGAGTGATGTTGGGAAAAAACACTGAATCGCGAGGGAAAAAGGGGGATTTTCCACGACCGGCTGTTACACCGTGGCTGCACTTCGGTGCAACCACGTCTCTGTTATCGCAAAGTGGTCAGCTCCAAATCTTTCAACTCCTAGTTGCTGCAAGCTTTGGTGTACACTAACCTGAGTTACCCAGTAGGAGGTACTGTTTTGCCCACCAGTTGGACATTATTATTCGCTCTCCCTAGCCGGCTCTCGGACTCATGGCCCGGTAGCTTTTCCCTTTTTTTGTTACTGGATTGGGTCTTTCGGGGAGGAAGGCCGGACTGACGCTTGTTCCGCTGTCCCTACAGCGGTATACCTGGCTCTCCATAGAAGGGCCAGTCACTGGTGATGCCTTTGGGGCTGATGGTGGGCTAGCACCCTTGACCTCGCGCTCGTCAGAGGGGTAGATATGGGTCATCTGTCGACGGGGCTCCCACCGGAAGAGTCTCTGAAGCATTTTAACGAGTGGTCGGGTGTTAAAAAAAACTTTCAGCAAAGCGTAGCCAAATTCGCAACGGATCCCGAAATCAAAAGGCGATTATCCGTGATATTCTACGATACTGGATTATTGAATGAACGATGACACCAAAAAGATACAAACCTCAATGATGAGATCACAAGGACTCAACAAACGAGAAACCGAATTGCAGCGTGCGAGCAAGGAGCACGCGCGTCACGCAGGTCCAGAACAATGATATGACAAGGCAGCGCGCTGGACGCGGATAAATAAGCGTTAGTTCACCAAAACATACGGTGCATAAAACAAGTCAATAGTGTAGATTAGTGAGTGATGTTAAGGAAAACATGGAACTGCAGTGGTTTCTGGGGGGATTTTTCAAGACCGGTAGTTACATCAGATTCCACCCGCATTACTCCATTTGTGTGCCTAACAGTTCGGTCCGCTGTCAGTAAGGACCTGTCTCCGAAAAGTGGATTCTCAAACTCGACTAACACAGGTCCGGGGGCCTGGTTTTTCTTGGGTTGGCTGACCAGCGGTCCAGCCTAAAAACTCTTCAAAAGGGAGTTTATAGGTACCCCAACATTTCTCAGGAGGTTTGTGACCTGGTGCCCTAGCTCCCCGAGTCGTTGCTTAGTTGACAAACAGAATGGCTCAGGTATCCCCTTTGTGACAACATTTCCCTGCCTACCGGTGGCGATTTCTGCCACGTGTTCAACCTTTGTCTTTTTTTGAGCCATAGTAACTGTTTGGACTTGATCTACCCCCTGCAATTCAGTCCATTTCAGTTCACGAGGGTGCATTGAAGTCTTGAAGTACTGCAAGGGCTTGGGGCTTTCAGCCTAGTTGTCCCGGATTCACAATGACGGTCGGGCTTGGTGTCATGGACACGGCGAGTCTAGGTGGGTAGGAGAGATGGCAATTAGTCTACAGTGAATCTGAGATAGACTCAGCTCCAGTATTCGATAAACAAACGTTAGGCGAACGTTCAACACACCTTCCCCTGGCAGCTAACACACACAGGACGACCACAGGCACCGGCAGGGAGCGTGTATTAGATAAAAGCCTCTTGGCTTCCTGGGCTCCGGGAGTCCCAGGCACAGATAGTTGTGAACCAAGGGGGAAAGGAAAGATGCTGGGATAATAACTGTCGTAAACGCCGACAATGGCAACATTCAAGCCCAAAGGGCGATAAAGGAGAGGTAATCAGTACAAAAATAGGGTAGTGGTGGGTTTGTTAGCAAGCTATGGCCATAGATCCAAAGTTGCCATTACACTGGTAGTTTTCGAGCGGCCGGTGTTCTGCGGTAAGTTTTATTGCTCAGATTTGGAGAGGAGAACTTGAAGTTGATATATATTTGCTTTCCGGTGCCTGCCCAGTACGGTCTGTTCTTTGGCCTTTTCCCTTTAAGATTAGAGACAGAGGGGAAGCTCCCGTATAGGTCTCGCTAAAACAGCTCTTCGGAGTGGTCTCAGGAAAAAGGATCACACCAAGTTTCCGAAAGAAGGTCGTCCGTCTAATTGACGAGGTGAGAGCTAAGTTTGTGGACACACCAACGGGGGCAGCTGCTCCCCTAGAATTTTTGGCCAGGGGCCATTACAGTTTAGTGCCCTGACGAGCCACTATCATGAGGAAATAGTGGCATCCCCTTCAAAAGCGGGAAGGATGGGCGGGACTGGAAGCCAAGCTTTACACTGCCTCCTCCGACAATGGCCCAAGTGGGAGGATGGCTGCCAAGCAAGCTGCTTACACGAATTGAGCGAGCACAAGAAATAAATGGGGTGAGCCACGGGTGCACATGCTCATGATGGAAGTCACTGAAATTACGGAAACGTGGCCGAGGCCAGAAGGGAAGACAGACAACCTCACGGCAGAGAACTTCACTGAGGTGAGGGAAGGCGGAGAGGACAGAGGAGTCGCGGGAGGAGCCAAGCTACCAGTGGAGGACCAATATACCATCACGGACATAGTGTAACAAGCACGTGTGGAAATCTTCCCTAGAGGTTGTCACACAATTGTACCGTCGAGATTTCAAAGAACAAGCGCTGAAAACCATTCTAAATGTTCCACGTGCTTCGTGAATTTGACTATATTTGACGTTGTCTTGAAAAGTTTATCCGTACACCACACCTTTTCACGTTTGTTTGTCCATGTGAGTCGATTTAATTTGGCCTTGAAACGTTTCTGACTGTCGTGCTTGAGCCACTGGGCTCTGAACCTTTGGGTCTTACTGTGAAGTCTATTTGGCCGCATACTTGAGGTTTGTATATCTTTGTGAAATTTGTGAATTTCAATTTGGCACAGTAGAAAATACGAATCAATCTTGTTGTGGTTTTGGGATTCGCTCAAATTGGCTACGCGTGGCTTTATTTGTGAGAATGGACTTACAGAGACTATGCTATTTAGCCTCGAACAAGTACAACATTCATCAATCACTAAGCTTCAAAATTTGCTCACATTTTGCTCGCTTGCCGTGGCATTATTTTTAATCTGAACTCAGACTGCCGTTATGGTGGTACCTGACATTAACCTTTTGTTGAACTCTGGTCCTCGTTGCTAGAAGCTGTAGCCGTACATTTGAGGTTTGTTCATATTCATATGCGTATAAAATGTTAATCCAGTACCGCAGAATCAGCGAATCAATCTTGTTCTGAGATTGGGATTTGTTAACTGGGCTACGCGTTACTCATGCTCGCAATAATCGTTACAGTACTCAACTTAGAACGTTCGCCAGGAAGTCAATCAGAAATGCCAAGAGAAGGACAAATAAAAGCCGAAGATTAAAAGGAACTAACTCGGCAAGTCCCTGGGCTATTTTAAGTGACACTAAATACTTAGATATTGCTAGGTCTGCTAGTCCTGTCAGAGCAGCTTCATGTACTTCAGCCAATGACGTAGAATTTAAAGGTGATGATATTCATGGATCGAGGGCAGTTGAATGAGAAACCCAGCTTAGGCTGGCTAGAGGAAAAACTGAATCAGCCACAAGAGAACAAATTCGAAAGCTGGAGCGAGAAGTGACTTGGGAGACCACGGAGAATGCGGCCATCCAGCTTAGCTTTTCCGTGGAACGATTGAAGCCCACTTGTGCCAGGGCAACACACCCTATTGACTCACCAAAAGTGGAATTGCCCCCCTTTGACTTGGGCGCCGAACAGTACTGCACATTCAGTAAACAGTACTAGAGCCCTGTAGAAAGGAAAGTATCCGATCCAAAGCAGAGATTCTTGTGCGCGCTACATTACCTTCATGGAAGAGTCAGGGAAGCGATCGACGGGTGCCCGATGCTGGATCCCGCAGAGGATTACACTCGGGCACGTGAAACCCTGAAAGACCTGTTTGGATAACCAGCAAAGGCCGCCCGGAACTTGATCGATGGTGTGCTTTCAGGGACAAGGCTTTCCAAAGGCGAGCCGGGCTCTCTAGCCAGCCTGGTGATAAAAAAGAAAAAACACAGCATCACTTTTAACCACCTAGACTATCGACCGGACATGAACTCACTTCACACACTGGAGACCGTAGTGCGCAGCTTACCCACAGAACTACAAAGTAGATGGGTTGAGGAAGCCGAGGGGATCAGCAAGTTTGGACGAGAAGCTACTTTTGAAGACCTGACCCAGTTTATATATAGTCATGCCGGAAAAGCAAACAGCCGTTTCAATCAGCTTGTGCACGAGAAGAGCAAGCCACCTGGGCTTGCTTCGACGCAAAGCTGGACCAGGGAACCTAGTAGGGGCCGACCACGAGCAGTGTGTTAGGTTCGTGGAGCGCCTCATCGCCCGTAACGACCGGTCGTGGAAAATCCCCTTAAAAACCTTTGCGATTCAGTGTTTTTCTTAACATCACTCACTTGCTTACACTATTGACGTGTCTTTACGAACTGTTTGTTTTATGGACCAACTGTTGTTCGTTCGCGCCCTGAGCGCTACTTTGTCATATCATTGTTTTGGACCTGCGTGACGCGCGTGCTCCTTGCTCGCACGCTGCAATTCGGTTTCTCGTTTGTTGAGTCCTCGTGATCTCATCATTGAGGTTTGTATCTTTTTGGTGTCATTGTTCATTCAATAATCCAGTATCGTAGAATATCACGGATAATCGCCTTTTGATTTCGGGATCCGTTGCGAATTTGGCTACGCATTGCTCAAACATTCGTAACAATACTCAATAGATCAATTTGGAACGGGGAAAGACACGCAAAATGTCAAGAAAAGGATGGAAAACTTTGGGATCTGGACAGGAAGTAACACGGCAAGTCTCTGGGGAGGTTTTGGGTGCATTTGATTCTTTAGTTAATGTTAGATCGCCTAGTTCTGTCAGTGCCTGTTCATGTGTTACTGAGGGCAATATGGATCGTAAGGGTGTTGATCTATATAGTCTGAGTATACGAGACCTAGAACAACAGTTGTTATCGCCTAGACTACAGGCACAGGAGGCAGAAAAGAAGTGTACACAGAAAAAGCGAGAGCACGAGATCAGAGACTTCGACACTTCCGATAGATCAGGGTGCAGTAAGATAGGGAACCCTACGCCGGTCGCCGAATACAAACCACCATCGATCGATTTGCCAAGAGTGGAACCAACTGTTTCCGACGGGCGATATGAACACTACTGCAAGTTTGTCAAGCAGTTCGAGACGTTCGTTGAAAATAAAGTGACCGACCCTGGGCAAATGCTTCTCTACCTTACTCACTACTTTCGAGGCGGAGCGCGAGAAGCTATCGACGGGTGCACCATGCTCGACCCGGAACAATGCTACACAAGAGCAAGGAAGATTTTGAGGGAGTTGTTTGGCCAACCGTTAAAAGTAGCCCATAACCTAATGGAAGGAGTGACGGTAGAGGCAAAGAGAATCAAGGGCGACGTCTACACCATGGCCGACCTGGTGATCAAGATGCAGAACTGCTCAATAGCCCTCGACCATTTAGGTTACAGGGCTGACCTAGACGCCATGCACACTTTGGAAAACATAGTCCGTCACCTCTCTCCCGAACTACAGGGTCGGTGGGCGGAAGAAGCAGAACGGATAAGCCGAAGCGACAGGTAGGCTAACTTCGAAGACCTAACCTAATACTTGAACAGGCAAACCAGGATAGCCGACAGCAGGTTCGGCCGACTTATCCGGGACAGCAACCGGACAAACAAGCCCAGTACTAGCCAAGCTCAAACCCCTGCACGGGAACATCCAAAATACCAACCTTGGACCAATACGCATGCCATTTCACGCGTTGCTAGGGCGCAACCCAATTGCAGATCCTGTGGTACTAGCCATGGCCTACCAGAATGCCCCAAGTTCGGCAACGCCACAATAGACGAACGGTGGGGAATGGCGAGGATTGCAGAAGCGTGTTTTATTTGTCTGAACACCACCCACCGGGGGCAGCTTGTAGGACAAGGAACCGATGTGGCTGCGATGGCCATACGGGCAGAACCATCGATTGCTGCACCAGGCGAGAGTAACCATATCCGAGGCGATTGCCAAGCCCAGCGTGATTTGTTCAACTTCACAATCTGCCAGTAAACCGGTACGTTTGGGCGTACTGGCCGTGGGAGTAGTGACCCCAACTGGAATGTTCAAAGCGTTGGCTTTCGTCGACAGTAAATCCGACACTTCTCTAGAGAAAGAGCGGTTTGCCGACAAACACCAACTCGCTTAAGGTGCGACGTCCCTGGCAGTGAGCACGGTGGACTGAACACAAGTTATGACTGCTGGCCGGTTGGGGTTGCAACTCATCTCCTTAGACACTAAGGATCAAATTGAACCAACGGAAGCATTCACATTAGCTGATCTCCCCATGCGAGCACCAAGGTCGGCCAACGCAATACTGACTAGGTGGCCCCACCTGCAGGATTTAACCGTTGTAGACTGGAAAGACGATGAAGTGGATCTCCTCATCGGTTGCGACGTGCCAGAGAGCCATCAGGTATTTGATCAGAGAGTGGGCGACCGCCAGGCACCCTATGCCGTACGCAAGTCTCTGAGATGGATGTTGTACGGTCCAGTAGGGGAAGGTGGTTCCGTGAATTATTTATCCGCCAAAACGGACCGCATACAGTACCACCTGCAGCGGCTGTATGAAAAGGAGTTTCATGACATTGAAAACGAAAGACCATCGTTGTCTCAAGAGGATCACTCCGCTCTACAAAAGGAGCGGCAAGGCTCTAGAGGCCTCAAAAATCATTTCGAAGTGCCCCTTCCATGGTGCAAATCTGTCGACCCGTGGACTGACAACAGGAATTATATTCTCCAACGATTACTACGACTAAAAGAACGCTTCATTCGAGACCAGAATCTGTGGGAACGATACGCGGATTTATTGAAGTGAAACGAAGTCCTTGGTTACATTGAAATGGTGCCTGCCAACACCGTCGGCAAAAGGGGTATCTGGTATCTGCCTCACCACCGGGTCATCAACGCCAAGAAACCCGAAAATCTGCGGGTAGTGTTCAACTGTGCAGCCGAGTTCCAGGGCAAGTCGTTAAACGATCGCTTACTACAAGGGCCTGACTGGACCACACCGCTGATCGATGTTTTGTGCCGTTTCAGAGTGGGTAAAGTGTCTTTGTCTGCCGACATTAGGGAAATGTTTCATCAGGTGAAAATTCCGGTAGGAGAATGAGATGCGTTGCTTTTCCTTTGGTGGGAAGAGAGCCACCGGGACAACGGAGTGATGAATTATGGGATGGCCGTCCACCCCTTCGGAGCCATATCGTCACCATTCTGTGCAAACTACGCCCTTCGGGAAGCTGCGAACAAACATGGAAATGTTTTTTTCTATCGGACGGTGGTAGATAGCATCGGCAGGAATTTCTACGTCGACGACTATCTTGGGTCGTCCGATGACATGGAATCAGCTCCAGCGCAGTTCAGGGGCCTGACAAGATAGCTGGAAGAGGGCGGCTTCCATCTAACAAAATGTATGTCTAACGCTCCAGAAGGTCTAAAGGTCATCCCGTATCGCGAAAAGAACGAAAGGGTAAGAGATTTGGACGGCTCTCCACTCCATACCCAAAGCACTTTAGGAATACAATGGGACGCGGGAACGGACGATTTTGTTTTCGAGCTAAACGTTCCCGAGCTGCCAATAACCCGTCGCGGCATACTATCCGTTGTCTATAATTTGTTCGACTCGCTCAGTTTTGTCTCCCCCTGGCCGTTACCCGGGAAGATCTTGCTGCATCGGCTGTGCCGTAAGAAAGCTGATTGGGACCAGTCACTGGACCGAGGGGATCGGTTGGACTGGGAAGAATTTTTGAGCACCTTGAAGAAATTAGGGGACATAAGAATCCCACGATGTTTGACCCCTGGCCATACGACACGGACTGGAGAACTACATGTCTTTTCCGATGCATCCGAAGTCGGTTATGGAGCTGTGGTGTACGGACGATGGTGCGCAGGAGATGAACAATATACCACGAGGATCCTGTTCGCCAAAGCCCGCGTTGCTCCACTGAAGTCGGTCTCAATCCCACGCCTTGAACTCAGCGCAGCCGTGTTGGCAGTCAGGGTGGTGCAAGCTGTGAAGAGATGTTTCGATCTCTACATTTGGTCGGTGAGCTTCTGGACGGATTCAACGATAGTACTTTACTATATCAACAACGTCCGGAGCCGGTTTAGTACTTTCGTTGCTAACCGACTCACAACCATCCACGATTAATCAGCCACAAACCAGTGGAGTCATGTCAGGTGTGGCGATAATCCGGCCGACCTGTGCTCCCGAGGTGAGACCAACTTCAGGCAACTAGACACGTGGACGACAAGTCCAAGCTTCCTGCAAATGGCCAAACAGGACTGGCCCGTGTTCGAATTAAAAACCCCCACGGAAGTAGAACCGGAGATCAAAGGCGTAGTGATAGCGGCCAAAGCCGTCGAAGCGACATCTTTTCTATTGCGATTGGTCAGGTTCTCTTCCTGGATGAAGACGCTTCGTGCGATAGTTTGGTTAACCGGGTTCGAGAGAAATTTACTAGTCATGAAACGGCTACGCCTCTCAGGCCGGATACGGGTCGGCCCGAGAGGTCTCGATGAACTACAAGCTGCAGAACACAATATTTTCAGAATGATACAACGCGAGGCTTTCGCCCGAGAGCTCGAGAGGGCGGAAGAAGGGGGACCGACCAGCAAATAAATATCATCTCCGAGAGGCGAATTAAAGCGTTTAAGCCCCAAATTCGTTGATGGACTGCTGCGGGTGGATGGTAGGCTGGCCAACGCCCACCTGAACTTCGACACAAGATACCCTGTACTGCTGCCTTCGAGACAACCTGTAGTAAAGCCAGTGATCCAACATGCCCACGCCGTGGAGGGACATGGCGGGGAAAGTCACGTGACGAGCGTCATCCGAAAGCGCCTTTGGTTGCTGAGAGGATGAGAGACTGTAAAACGCGTAATCCGACGGTGTGTGCAATGTAGGAGACGCAATGCCGCGGCAGGCAAACAACACATGGCCTCACTACCTGAATGTAGGGTGACTGCGGACTGGTGGCCGTTCAGCGAAACCGGGTTGGACTAATTCGGGCCCCTGTGGATCAAGTGCGGGAAGAGATTAGAAAAGCGATATGGATGTAATATAATATAATATAATAATAACATAATAGTGGTTTATTTCTCGGCTATGGTCGAGACACACACGCAGGCGCATGGTCATGGTGTACAGCGTTACTCAGTAAAATGAAATAATCACAAACTTCAGGCATAAATTCAAGAGTGCCAGCTGTATAAAACATAGCCAGCGATAGTTTATATGGATCACACTAATAATGGTTCACGCGCCAACATAGGAACGGTTTCGGTTTCGCGCTGGTCGGTGGCGCACAGCGGGGATGTTGAATAGGTCGTTCATTAGTGCTGCTAGAGGTGCATTATCAACGAGAATGATGCAAGCCATGAAAAACGGCGATTTACCGAGTATCTGCGAACAGCGAAGTTTCAAATATGAAGAAAGAGGTTGTATGTCAGTACTCTCGGGGAAATTTATGCATGCGAAGAGAATAGCAAACCGTAAAGCTGATGCAAAATCTGCATGTCGGTTCTGCTGGGGTTCAAGAAAAGGAATGAGTTATGAAACAAGGAGACGTGCATGACGTGCATGACGTGCATGAGGTCACGCACGGTACACCTAGAAGTCGCACACTCGATGACTACCTATTCACTCCTACGGGCCTTTCAGAAGTTTATCAACCGAAGAGGCGTACTGGCCGATATATATTCAGACAATGGGTCGAACGTTGTGGGAGCTCACTGGAAATTGCAGCATTGGCACAGGAACATAAACAGGGACGAACTGCAGCATCGAACCGTGGACTACGGCATACGATGGCATTTCAACCCCCCACAGGCCAGCCACCGAGGCGGCGTATGGGAATGCATGATCCGGTCCGCTAGACGGGTATTGTTGTCAATCATGGGGCAACGGCCACCCGACGACGAGACGCTGAACACCGTCGTGACTGAGGTAGGGGGAAATCTGAACAACCTTCTCCTGGTTCTAGTAATGAACGGCGACCCCATCCACCTGACGCTCACCCCGAACGACTTATTGACGTTACGGTCGAACGAGGGTTTCCAAGGGCCGGTAAACCTTCGTGGGAGCTACCTCCACGGGTGGAAGCAAGCGAACTATCTGGCCAAGGTCTTCTGGGGGCGATGGCTGCGGGAGTGTCTACCGGCTCTGCAGACTCGACAGAAGTGGCTGGTGAAAACAAGACCATTCAAGGTTGGGGATGTGGTGATGATTCAAGACGAACGCGCACATTTCAGCACCTGGTCCTTGGGAGTAGTTATGGAAACCATCGAAGGCACTGACGGAATGATAAGAACGGTGAAGGCGAAGACAGCTAACGGAGTGCTCATTCGTGATATACGCAGTATTAGCCTACTCGAGAGCGAAGGCGGAGGAGCTGATCACCCCGAGGCCCAGTAGACAGTTTCGCACTAGTTGTCGAGGTGTGTAAAGAAACCCCATATATGGAAGCAATCCCGACACACTGACGTATCGAACCGTCACACACCCCGAAGCGCACTCACCTACATTGTACTCGTTTTAAAACATGGTCTCCGTCAAACGCGTTACAGTGCTCACAGTCTTTCGTTGACGTTGCAAAAAGTCCTTCTTTGATGTGTGGTGACACTTGTGATTCAGTTATACACCCCGACACATACACACATACCCGATGCACGCTATGTCTCGCAACCCCTATCAAACATGTGACCGTGTTCGCAATTTGCTTCTGTTGACTTTGCTGAAATGTCTTTCGCATATGTGGAGGTAGCGGCGATTACCTCATTCACACACATACACACGCTCAAGCAAGCACATACAGTCAGGGCAGGACGGCTTTTCCAAGGACAGCACCTATGTTCCCACTTCACGCCCGCCATCGGTCAGTTGTTCTCGTGGAAGATATAAAGTAGCCTCGCGTCTATGTGGCCAGCGGATTAGGTGCGACCATGAGTAGAACGTTGGCGACAAGCATTAGGCGCGCGCACTGACAGCAGGGCCTAGGTAGGTAGGAAGCATCAGTACCTTTATACCAAACCTTTGACACTTCTAAGGATTCAGGAGGATTTTGGTGGGCGGTGTAACAACCGGTCGTGGAAAATCCCCTTAAAAACCTTTGCGATTCAGTGTTTTTCTTAACATCACTCACTTGCTTACACTATTGACGTGTCTTTACGAACTGTTTGTTTTATTGACCAACTGTTGTTCGTTCGCGCCCTGAGCGCTACTTTGTCATATCATTGTTTTGGACCTGCGTGACGCGCGTGCTCCTTGCTCGCACGCTGCAATTCGGTTTCTCGTTTGTTGAGTCCTCGTGATCTCATCATTGAGGTTTGTATCTTTTTGGTGTCATTGTTCATTCAATAATCCAGTATCGTAGAATATCACGGATAATCGCCTTTTGATTTCGGGATCCGTTGCGAATTTGGCTACGCATTGCTCAGACGTGTGTTACCTCGCCTGGTGGAACGCCCCACTTTGGCAACGTAGACGTGGACGAACAATGGGTAAAGGCTAAGAGACTGGGCGCTTGCCTCGTCTGTCTCAACGATTCACTTCGAGTAGCGATGTGCCGAATGAAACTCAGTTGTGGTCAGGAAGGTGCCATGGGAAACACCAAAACCACTGCACGAACCCAAGAAATTGAAAGCCGAAGGAATCCCGGCGCCAAATGTGGTCTGCTAAATGCTTTTCTCTACCAAAAAGCCTATTCGCCTGAGAGTAATAGCTGTCGGCGTAGAAATCCCAGTTGGGGTTATAGGAACATTGGTCTTCGTAGATAGTGCCTCGGATGCCACTCTGGTGAGGAAGGAGTTTGCAGAGAGATGTGAGATCATAGGGAATCAATCTTCATTAGCGGTGAGCACATTGAGTGGCTCCCAGATCGTCCAGTCGGCCAAAATGCACCTACAACTCCTTTCCTTGGTCAGAAACAACAGAGCAGAAAGTCGGGAAGCATTCGCCATAAAAGATCTGCCGATGGGAGCATCTCAGTCAGTGCAATCGATTCTGACTCAGTGGCCGCACCTCGACGGGGTTACGATCGAGGGGTGGCAGCATAACGAAATTGATCTGCTGATCGATTGTGATGTCCCGGAAGCACGCTGGTTCCTGGATCAAAGAATAAAAAGCTACAAGGAACCCTTTGCGGTACACAATATATTCGGCTGGAATTTATACGGTAGTACAGATGGAAGATGCGGCAAACTGATCCAAATCATTTGCACTCCGGTGGAAACGGCGAACATCGAACAGGCATTCCAACAGTTGTATAACGCCGAATTTGCCAACCTGGCCATTGATAAAGATGCCTCATCCTGAGAAGATAGTCGGCTTCGAAAATGGTAGCCGAGAACGTCAAGTACGTAATAGATGGTTTCGAGGTTCCTGTCCCGTGGAGACCCAACATGAGACCCATGCCAAACAGCCGATAAATGGCCCTGAAAAGATTATGCTTCCTTAAAACCAGGCCAATTTGAGAACCACAATTAAGGATAGAATACACGCGAGCCATCCAACATAACATCGACTTCGGTTGTATAGAAAGAGTGGATACAGCCGTTATCAGTGAAATTTGAGGTGGTACCTGCCCCATAACCCGGTCGTGAACCCAAAGAAATCGGGGAAGTTCAGGGTTGTTTTCGACTGTGCAGCGAAATGTCAGGGTGTGTCACTCAACTACTATATACTACAGGGCCCAGACTGGACAACACAACTAGTCGAGGTTTTGTGTCGTTTTCGGCAAGGAAAAGTGGCCATCTCTGCTGACATATGTGAAATGTTTCTATAAGTTAAGATGCCCGTTAAAGATAGGGACGCCTTTCGTTTTTTCTCGTGGCCTGAAAGCGACATAAATCGTGCACCGGACGAGTACAGGCTGACCGTGCACCTCTTCGGGATGGTATCGTTCCTCTTCTATGGTAATTTTGCCCTCCGGAAAACCCCCAAGTTTTCGGCAACACTAGCAATCTGTTAGAAAGAGCGGTGGACCACTTCTACGCGGACGATTCCCTGTGTTCTTTTGACCAACAAAATACTAGTACTCTGTTTATGACTGAACTGACCGCTACTCTGGAGACCGGAGGATTAAACCTCACTAAGTGGTCTTCAAACAGCCGGGAGGTGCTCTCCGTTATCACAAAGTCCGAGAAAATGGAGTGTACGGGAGAGAATTTGTGATCCTCCTCACAAATGAAGCGCTCGCTTGGACTTCAATGGGGGCCCGAAGGTGGCGAATTCATATTCACTCTGGACCCGCCCAAACGACCAGCCACTCGGAGAGGGATCCTGTCATTAGTCTCAAGCCTCTATGACCCTTTAGATTTCGTTACACCGTGGTTGCTACCGGGAAAGTGCTCGCTGCAATCGCCGTGCCAAAGGGGAATGGGTTGGGATTAACCTTTCCAGGACGACGACGACAGGCGATGTTGTGACTGGTTACGCACCTCGGATCAACTTGGCGAGATCAAGGTACCAAAATGCTTGATAGAAATCAAGTGTACAAAAGACGCCCGACTCCACTTATTCTCAGATGCATCAGGATTGGTCAACGGGATAGTGGCTTATAGCTGTTGGGTAGACAAAAATAGTGGGCGGCACAGTCAGACTGTATTCCCAAAGGCGAGAGCGGCTCCCCTGAAGACTTTGTCAATTCCGAGGCCGGAACTGGCTGCAGCGGTACTGCCCGTGGCAGCCGAGATGCTGATTAGAGGATGTTTCGATAAAATAAACTGGGAACCACACTTTTGGGCGGACTCAGCCATGGTACTACATTACGCAAACAAAATTACCACTCGCTTTAAGACCTTCGTGGCCAACAGACTCACTATGATACATGAGCTGACTAAGACCGATCAATGACACCGTACCATCCGCCACTAACCCGCTCGACTTCTCTCAAGGGACCTAAAATCAGTAGAAAAGCTGCGAACGTGACCAATGGGACAGGATTCCCAATCGCATCTAAAGAGATGTGGCCAACGCTACTAATAACTAAGCCTGATGATGACGATATCGAGATCAGAAGGCTGATACTGTCCACAAACTCCAAGGGAAATGCAAGCCTAATAGAAAAGCAGTGCCACTTCCCCAACTGGATAAAAATGCTAATAGCCGCAGTCTGGTGGACGCGATACAAAGTACTGCTAACGATTTTGAAAGGCACACAACCACAGAACACGTTAAATGTGGGAGCGATACTACCGGGTGAGCTGAACCAAGCCGAACTCGACGTTCTACGCCTACTAGAACTAGACGCCTTCCCTTTCGAGACCCGCGAGCTAGCCAGAATAGATGATAACACCAAAGAAAGCAGACTGTCGCACAGCAGTATACGAAGACTAAACCCTATGCGAACCAAAGGACTACCTGGAGTTGGAGGGTGGCTGACGAATTCGAATCTGGAATACGAAACAAAATACCCCATAATAGTCCCTGGTGACCACTACTTAACGAGATGCCTGATGTAACACGTACATCGTGAAGAGGGACACGCAGGTTCGAACCATTTATAGGACAGTATAAGTCGACGATTTTGGGTGACAAAGGGACCAGCGACGGCCAAGCGAGTCATAGGCAACTGCATCGCTTGTCGTCGCCGGAGGGCGGTAGCAGGCCAACAAATGATGGCCCCCTTCCAGCCGTGAGAGTTCAACCGGGATGGTATCCGTTCGTGGAAATTGGCGTCGACTGCTTCAGACCGTTACTAGTACGACAACAAAGGAGCGCGCAAAAGAGGTATGGCAGCCCAATAACATGTTTACAATCCAGAGCAGTCCATCTTGAAGTGGTGCATGATATGACCACCGATTCATTTCTAATGGCCTTTCAAAGGTTCATTGCGAGGCGGGGAGTCCCCAAGAATGTATCCCCAGACATTGGCTCAAACTTCATTGGAGCCCATAAGGAGTCAGGGAAATAGTGTAACCTCCTGGACCATGCCAAAATACAAAACCAGACCGTAGCAAAGGGGATAGAATGACACTTCAACCCACCTTATGCTAGTCACCGCGGTGGCGGTTGGGAAAGGCTGAAACGATCGACTAAGGAAATATTCACGGCCCTGACCTCACAACAAACCCTCGATGACGAGACGCTGACTACTTTGCTAACAGAAGTAGAACGCATACTGAACAACAGATCCCTTTTGCCAATCGCCCCAGATCCGGAAGGCGAACCGGCCCTCTTTCCCAACGACCTGTTGTTATTGCGTTCAAACGTAGGAGCAATCACACCGGAAACCCTACAGGGAACACATCATAGGATGGAAGCAAATGAACCGCCCAGCACGAGCTTTCTGGGACCGATGGACGGGGGAGTACTTACCGACACTGCAGCTTCGACAAAAGTGGATCTCCAGAGATAGGTCGTTCAGACTTGGCGTTGTCGTCATCCTCATGGAGAGCCACTTACATAAAGACGAATAGCCGACTGGAGTGATCAAGGGCTGCCGTGCAGAAATCGATGGCCTCGTGCGCACGGTGGTGGTGAGAACGAAAAAAGGAGACGTATTGCGAGATATCCGTAAGATATGTTTGCTTGAAGGTGACAATGTTGGGGGTGATGTCGACGCTAAAACAAGTCTACTGATACCAACTAAAGCTGAATTTATTTATTAATCCCTCTCGCATTCTCCCGTAGGTCCCAAACCTTCACACCGCATTTGAAGCATATTTTTGCCTAATTTCACGCAGTGTTCACGATTTGCAACGGCGTTAGTTGTAGAAAACTCAATTTAACACATGAAACTACATTGTTTGTGAAGTAGTGGAAGCTCTTGAACAAGCATTTGTTGACCGTTTTTAGAAACATCTCTTTTTCCGGAACCCCCCCATTTGTATTATTATTCAACCTGCTTTCAAGTGGGTATAAGCTGGGAGTCAAATATACCTCTAATATGATAGCACCACAGGTTCAGCCCCTGATGTTCGAGTACCCTGTAGCCATCTCGATTCTTCCTCGAGAATCCCCGGTCTCCATCTCATCATGTACTTTACCTGTACTCAGGAACCCTTCTTGCTGTACATTCTGTAACCTGTCTACCCATTCCGATTTCATCGAATTCCTTTTATGTATACGGCTAATGTCGTATCATTCTCAGACGAAACTCTAAGACTTTGAGAGATGAAGCATAACCCCAAGAAAACCTGCAAGCATGTCTGCGATTGGCCAACGATAGATGAAGCCCACAGTGACCGACGTATGCACTGACTTTAGGGTCTAGGTGGATTACGGCGAATCAGTGCCCCCATTCACTCCCTGGAAGTTGACCGTTTCATGGGAGGATTTGGTGGGCGGTGTAACGCGCATGCGTGGAAATCCTCCCTAGCCGTTTTCATATGATTGTTTTGTTGAGACCCTGCGCTTTATCTTATTGACCCTCGAACAAGTACAGCATTCATCAATCACTAAGCCTCAAAATTTGCTCACATTTTGCTCGCTTGCCGTGGCATAATTTTTAATCTGAACTCAGACTGCCGTGACGGTGGTACCTGACATTAACCTTTCGTTGAACTCTGGTCCTCGTTGCTAGACGCTGTGGCCGTACATTTGAGGTTTGTTCATATTCATATGCGTATAAAATGTTAAACCAGTACCGCAGAATCAGCGAATCAATCTTGTTCTGAGATTGGGATTTGTTAACTGGGCTACCCGTTACCCACGATCGGAATAACCGTTACGCGGAGGTCAGCTAGCAACGCCAAACTTGCAGGCGGTTTAAGTTAAAGCACATTTAGGAGGGTTTAAACTGGCCGTGGCTTGCGTAAACAGGGGACCATGGGCTGAAGATGACGAAAACGGGGAACTACTTCGGTTTCTCAGCAATAACATAGCGGGCGGAATATAGATTCTCATCATGAGGGGCTTCATATATCCAGAGGTTTATTTGCCGACGGGGACAGCTCCAGTGGGGTCGTTCGGTGGAAAGCTAGTGGCCCTATAGCACGACGAAGCCCTCGTCCAACATGCCGATCAAGAGAATAGGCGAGGGGCGAGGCAAGCGGCGTCATCGCTGGACCTTATGACAACTAGATGCCCAACTGCCAACATGAAAATGCAACCTTCACTAGGCAAAAGAGACTACGCAGTAACTTACCCCAAGTATAGCCTTATAGGAATGCCTGTTACGTCAAAAATGAGGAGAACGTTTTCCAAGACAGATGAAGGTGATCTCCTGGCGAGGGCTTTGCTGCCAAACGGGGACGTGGATTCGGGAGAATGTGTGGTCCAAACTCAGTGGGAGAAAGCAAAGTGTAACATCCCAAGGAGAAGAAATTAGGATCTTCTAGACTCTGGGTGTAAGATTCCCCCCTGACCGGTGGTCATTCTTGTTGCACGTAGCTGCACCCCCTCCGAGTACCCCTTACCCTTGCGATAACAGGAAACCCATGCCTGCACACAATACTGCAAAAGAGGTCGCACCAAAACCTTGTAAAAAGGGATGGAGACTTCTGGATTTTTACAAGGGATATTATTGCACACCCTAGTTTATACGCCTCTGGCCATACTGGCAGCTCTTCAGCACTGCGTTGAAGGCTTGAAGTCCTGTGTGACTATCACGCCCAGGTCTTTAACCTCGGACTCTCTCTGAAACGGGGTACCAGTTGTTTCGTCTATGTTGGCGGTAAGGATTGGGCATTTGGCGAGATTCAGCGTAAATCCCATCTTTCTGCCCATCTCGGCACAACATTTTTATCCTGTAACAAAAAGCTGCCCACTATCTTCACGTCATCTGCAAAGATGAAACACGGATTTATCAGTTCTTCCTTAAGGTCAATACTACACAGGGGGAAGGGCAAAGGCCCCAGTACTGAACCCTTTGGCCCACCACTGGCAACCCTCTCCGACCTCGATAGATAATCATTCACCTTGACACAGAAACTACGATTCCCAGAAAATGTGCCACCCAATCACTTGTTTTCCCGATTATTCCAAAGGTTTGTAATTTATAGTTCAGCAGACGATAACTCACACGGTCGAGAGCCTTACTGAAATCCAAATAACAAACCCCCACTGTCGTACCATAGTATTAATAATAATAATATTGGTTTATTTTGGATAACTCCGAAGCAAGCTGCAATGCAAGGTCAAACAGTACATTTGGAAGCCGAATCAAAGTTTCAGGAGGTTTGTACAGTTATCTGAACGCGATTGGATGCAACAGAAAGCATTCAAGTCAATTTTTGCAGTACCGCCCGGCGAATTTAAACTCAAGGCCAGGTGGTCGAGCTGGCCCAGGTGGTGGGGTAAGTTCCGACCAGGAGATTTTTGAATTGATGCGGAATCCCGGATTTCTGGGGCGCGAATTTTGAAAAACACGAAATTGATCTGCTAATATTATTGTGAAATACGAGTTACTTGCTGGGTTGTAAGTCACTTACCTGTTATATTATTAGTGAGAAAAAATGGGCGATTTTTCCCTGGTAAAAACATTCTGATCAACGAAATGGTAATCATTTGTGTATAGAGGACTAAAAAATTGAACTGGGGTGTCGATTCGTATCTGGCATGGCAAAAAATGTGTGAAATATTCTGAAAACCTTGGACTGTTTCTTAATTATTACTTGGAAATGTGGTCCTCACTTATCATTGTCCCGAAATCTCTATTTTATGTGGAAAACGTGCCCCTAGTGGTGGTGCGTTTTCCGAAGGACCACTGGGTGATACGATCTGACAAAGTGAAGTTTGGCTAAACGAATAACTGCCAGAATACGGAAACCTTTTTTTCTACCTGCGTGTACGCCATTGGCGTAAGGAGTTACGTAAGTGATGGGTGGAAGTAGAGTAGGTTTGGTTTCGCGTCCACCGGTAACCGAAGGATATTATATATATATATATATATATGTATATATATATATATATATGTATATATATATATATATATATAGTTATGTCTCAATGTACGAGCCCTCTACCATGTGTCTAGCAGCAAAGTTTCACTGAGCTAACTAGCCGATCCCCTTGTCTTAACGTAGTAGATAACTGCGCTTCTGCTACCAATGCTTTCAGTATTTATCGGTGCTGTAACTTACGTGAAATGGCTAACGGATGGAATCAAATGCCACTTCTTTTCCATCTTCTGAAGCTGTTAAACGTCAGTGGACCTTCACGAAATGTTTAACAAAGCACATAGTTTTCTATATACCACACCCAAACTCGCAAAGGATCGCCCCTTTTATGAAGCTAGTATTCCCAGGTTTGTGCACGTGAAACAAGACTCACATACAACAGAAATGAAAAGGCAACAACAAAATGGCTTCAGAGAAGCAACACAGTAATCAGAATGTGGTGGCCTCATAGGGACCATGTTGACAGTCTCGTTGTCCTCCACGTTGGTCGTCGAGCCAGACAATGTACGCACTCGCACTTGTCGTTCTTACTGAATCCCAAGCATTGGAAATGGGCCCATCGACCACAGGAGCCACATTGCACCCAGTGAACTTCCTTGTCAAAGTCCACCCTTGGTTCCTCCAATCAGCATACGCTGCAAAAGTCCTCCCGAATTGGTGAAGCTGCTGGATCCACACATCGAAGCTTGCTTCCCTTTTCGAATGGTGTCGACTTGTTGGTGCACAACCGACGGAAATCCAAGGCTTGCAGTGGGTTCCCTACGAAAACTATATCTTCATCGTCCGCATTCCTAACTACAACGGCAGATTTTCGTTTTCGACCGTGACTTACTACCGCCTGCGCTGGCTACTAATGAGCTAGTATTAGCCAGTTGTATTGCTGAAACGTCCATCCAAGATCTTTTGGAGCCTTAAAGAGAATCATCGTTTCGCTAGCAAGCAGGTGCCTAAGAACATTTAATAAAGACTCGGTGCGTTCGAGAATTTTCTTAAACACATCATACACCAATTACCTCCGAGAAAGACCGGTTTTCAAATGCCTGTTCTCAGTCTCAACCCTATTGGTGGTATAATTATCATGAAGGAAATACTGCCGGGTGGCATATGCAGCCCAGCAAGTCTTATACGGCATCCAAGTACTTTTCAAGTACTGGGACGCCTCGGAACTTCGACTTTCAATGGCGGATAAGAACCTACTGAAAGCTGCGCTGTCCTCCGTGTACACCATATTGCGCATCCACTGGACTATTCTGCCTCGATCTGTGATGGATACACGTGACAGCAGACCGCATCTTCGAAGCATATCCTTTACAACTTGGAACCTACAGAATACAACCTGCAACTGCGGGTACTGTGTCCTCAGAGGGTTGTACTGCGCCAGACTACGGTCTACCACTATGGTTTTACAATTTCTGGTCTGGGGCAGAGATTGAGCCAAAAATCCAACGGCTGTTTCCTAGCTAGTGCCGCTTTCGTTAGGCATAAGGGCATACAAAATACTGTGCCCCAACCCGGTGTCGTCTACGACCATAACGTGCCACAAGACATACCCACCGTAATTCGTTTGACGTGTGGCATCGGCTAACATCACGTTACCGAAACTGCCGACGAGCTCGTTCCTTACAAGAGGAACAAACAGAATAAACTTAATCAAGCTATCGTCACTAATGACCTGTGAATACCCCTGATTTCTCCATAACTCACCTACAAGCGTTGCATCCTTAGTGGGGTCAACGAAACCTAATCTTTTCTTTATGGAGCGAAAGCCTTGACCGCGAAGGCGACGGCTAAACACTCGTTGGGAGTAATCCCTAAGCTCGGCAGTATTATGAAAAATTTCCATCATACTAAACAAGTGACTCTCTTGGTCACTGGTCAAGTGGCGGTTACGGACGTAATAACCCTCGGTCTCGTTGGAAGTCGTGGTTATGGACCATGGCCCACTGCGACACCATGTAGGATGAGCCGACGGCACGCACCGAGACGGTAGCTTAGCAACCAGGGTTGGAGTATCTGCAAACAGTTTCCATTAGAAACAAGTGAGGAAAAAAACTACCTTCTTCCAGAGCAGTTCCTTCTCCTCCGGTGGAAGCAGCAATATTTGACGAAATAGTACTGCGCGCCAGGTGGTACATAAATACCACGTTCACTTGCCATTTCCCTTGTTCGTGAATCGTATACGTAAAAAAGCGAACAAGTGATTGCTTGGAAGTCCCAAAAATCGGATCCAAGTGCATCCAAATTCGGGTACATCTTCTTAACCGTTGCACAGAACTAGGCTGAATCATCAGGGACGTTTCACTCCATATCGAGAACCAGCAAATGCGAGAAAGAAATGGCAAGTGACCATCAAGCCTGAAGTTATGGATTATATATGACCAATAACCCAATGAACAAGCTGCGACGGCTAAGCCAATAACGGAAGAGCTAATTACCGAGATTTGACGAGGAGAAACAAGTTTCAACAAAAATTACCAATGAACTTTCATAAAGTTCGTTTCTATAAAGCACACTTTTTCGGTGTTCTTGTTCAATTTCATTGCAAAAGTTACTCCGTCGGCTGTTTGAGGTCTGCATTAAGCCATGCCGGTTCGCAATTTGCGCCACTCTCAGCTGGCCCAAGGTGGGGAGTAATGATTCTGCCAAAGTGTGGAGTGGAGGGGGGGTTGGTGAAGATTCATTCAAATCTTATGGGAGGAAGACTGTCCTGCTGGAAAACCATACTGAATTGACGGATACGTGGATATCATGAAGAAGAAACGTTCCCAAAGGAGACATAATCAAGCAAAAGGGCTTTGTGATGTATGAGGGGGGTTACGATGTAAAACAAGACCATGACGAAAGGTGGCATTACGCATAAAGAACAAAAAAATCTTTAAGGATTGCAGTCGTGAAGTTCAGAGACCATGTACCGGATGAGCCAGTTGAATAACAAACGGACAACAAGCTGGGCTGTGGTTGCCTAAGTGATGGTGAAAGAAGTGGCCGGATAAAATCATATAGACTTTGGGCGGATTGTTTGCTTTCAGGAGAAAGGAATATGAAGCTTGGAACGGGCAAAAAAATCGATGCTTGGTGCGTAGCCACAATAGTGGCAGAAATGTGGCTCGCAAAAGATATGATCAATTAAGTGGCAGGTAAGTATTTACGTACTGATATTACTTAGCAAAGACTTAACGTGGTGAAAATGGTGTGTCAAGGATCAGAAGTGTCTGAGACGATCTATCGGAAAAGAGCACCGGAAAGGAAATACATGAAACAACCCATGAATAGATTTGCAAAGTTCGGCAGCTAGATATGGGCGGAGTGTATGGTAAGCCAAATTGGCTAAACATCTGGACTGTGTTAGGTAAAGTGATGGTGAAAGAAGTGGCCGGATGAGAGCACATAGACTATGAGTGATTCGTTTGTTTTCAGAAAAAGGGAGTATAATGCATCAACATGAAACTGGGAACTGGCGATAAATCGATGTGTGGTGCTCAATTACAACAGTAGAGAAGACAGCCGGCAAAAATGATGAAATGACGGGTAGGAGACTACCAATTTATGCTCATCAAAAATGGACCACTTCATGACGACAGAACAGAACTTTGCAGTACAAGTGGTTATCAGATGTGCACGTGTGTGACATGATACCTTGCAAGATGAGGACATTGCAATGCAGCAGCCATAAGTGGGCGAACAGCGGAACTGACAGAGAAAGCAAACACTCGCAGAAACATCGACTTTTGGGAATCCCTAGAGATATATTTCGAGGCGATATATACTGTTTCGGGCACGGAGTTGAATGACAGCAATGAATGCGTCGGTTTTCGAGTATATCGGCAAAATTGGCAAAAAGGGGTTAGCTTTTATCCTAGAGAACGGTTAGGTTCACAAATAAGACTGGTGAATAGGTTTGCATGAAACCGCGGGGAAGTGGACCGGGAACATCGAGCCAAGAATGTCGATGTGTTTTTAAGTGTGCGATTATTACGCATCAAAGAAGGAAAATTTAACCGGGCTTAAAAAGCGGTAAGTTATGATGGCGAATTGGGAAACGAGCGTGGTGGAGAGTCCATGTCGACTGGAGGAGTCAGCAGCATATTTGCACCATTTCGAGTACATGAATGGTGTTCTTTTGTTTGGTTTTTTAATCGGCAACCGGTGCTAGTGGATGGCGCTGACGGTGAGCTGGACACGCAACCTGAAAACCACTTCCGGAGGGAGGAGGTGCGATCCACCAACCTATTAGCGCCCGCAAATAGTTGCAGACGTCCTGTACGCTCGGAGCAGTGAATGTGACCGCGTCCCGCACCGGCGGGGCTTGCGCAGGTGGTGCTGGTTGAAATCTCCCAGCCGTTGAGATGGAGTATTCTGGGAGGTTGCGAGGAATCCTGAATAACAGGGTCAATGAGTGAGCGGCGGAATGATTGACGGGCATCAGATTTTCGGTCGGAAGAGTGAACCAGATGGTTCGCTGTTGTTTTCTGCGGATCATTGCAAGACATCAAAAGGGAGATGCGAACCGGCTGGTGTCTGGAAGCATAACAGTAGAGAGGCTCCTTCTGGGATGCCTCCAGCTGAGGATCAGCCGTGAACGGTGAAATCAGAAATCTAGTAATTTAGAAACAGACTACTTTGGGAAGAATGAGGACCATGAACCATTGGGATTGAATGAGAACACGAAAATTATGACCAAAACTAGGAGTAAGGATGATGATTTGGAGATAAGTGGTGGTCGCGGAAATTGGGTCTAGTGTTAGAACGCTAGAGCAAAATGAAGAAGGGGAATGGGGTCAGTTCGGACCGAGTAGAGCGAATTAAGTAGGACGAAAACAGATAAGGGGCTTTGGAGCGAGCGAATTAGGGAGAATCTAACGAGAGCAGTATCAGTGACGTAAGCCATTCTAAGACTTACCAATATGCTGGCGATGGAGAAGACGTATGGGGATGGTGGTGCCGACTTTGCAAGGATGTTACCCGGGTCACGCTTTCTTTATGTATTCAAAAATCTAGGCTATCCTCATAAGGCTGTTCCAAAGCGGTGCACATACGGGTTAGATGTAGTACTTTGGCAACAACTTAATATTTTGCAAGGACAATATTGAATCGGTCTAGTGTCTGGCAGCCTCGAATGACTTCAGGAAGTCTTTTCCAAATACGGGAATAGACTGTGATAAAGAACCTTTCTCTTAGTTTTGTCCTGGAGTATGGAACTTTAGTAGCATGATTTCGTTTACGAAGAGGGTAGAGCGCGTCTTCAGCGAAACAGATCGATGGTGGACATATGCTCTCTAGAAAGTAGGGGATTGAATAGAAGATAAAGATTGAAATTCACACTTAGTTGCTCACATCTCTCTCTGTATTTCAAGGGAGATGATGAGCCCAGTAAGTGCTTCGTGAGATTTCGCTGAACTATTTCGATGGCAAGTCTATCCGATTTTCGCATGTGAGAGTATATCAGAGGGCAGTGCTCGGGATGCAGTCTGGCTTGGGATTTAAAGATCAGAAGCTGGTTGTTGCACATGCTTAAAGTGATGCCGATGAGGGCTATCGTTCTCCTAGTCTTAGCCACCCTGTAGGTGGCATGTCCTTGAAATGTGAACGTGCAGGAATACTGTAGGCCGAGATCTCGTATTGGCCGAGTAATAATAGAGTACGAACCGTTTAAGGCGAGGGATTCAGGAGGAATTTTACTTTTGTACGTGAAAATTGCACTCTCAGCAGTGGAGAAACCCATTTTCCAAGTGTTGAGCCATATTTCAAGAGCTTTCAGGTCGTCAGCTATTTCGGTGAACGTGTAGGTCAAGGTATGGGGTTCAAAGAAATATTCAATTTTGATATCATCGGAGAATAGAAACGCGGTGCCGTGGCGTGTTACTTTGAATACGTCGGTAATGTAGAGAAGAATTAAAAGTGGGCCTAACACACTGCTCTGTATAACACCACTTGTAACTGGCTGGTGTGACGAGAGGTAACTCTCAGTGTTTACTGCTTGCGATCTCGTGCTAAGATAGGATGACAACCAAGAAAATAGTGGGTCTGTTGCGCTGTAAGATTTGACCTTGGCCAGCAGCTGAGCATGAGACAGGCGATCAAGTGCTTTCGTCATATCAAGGAAGATAACGATAAATGCGTTTCCAGAGTCAGCCGACTTTGTGAGTAGATTAAGGAAGTCAGTCTGGCAGGCCAGAAACGACCTAGACTTTAAGAATCCGTGTTGGTTTCATTTATTAACCCGCGGATGAGGATGAAATTGACAATCTCATCTTTAACTGCTCGTTCCATTATCCTAGATATAATGTGAGTGCGGCTTATGGGGCGGTAATCAGCAGGGTTATGTAAGGCGCCCTTCTTATGAAGGAGAAGGATAACGGAAGTTTTCCACTGGGACGGGAAAATGTTTTTTGACACGTTGTGGTTAAATACGTTTAGCAAAAGCATCACAGAGTTCGGGTCGCCAAGACGGAATAGAGCTGGAGGGATGCCATCGGGCCCAGGGCGGGCCAGAGGCTGGGTGGTACTTAACAACTTTCTGACCTCTTTGGCTGAGAATACTACGGTTGACAAGGTAGCGGCAGTCAAGGAGGTGAGATCCTGTGTTGGACTATTGTGGTCCGCTACGAAGGTAGAAGCGAAGAAATTACTGAATGCCTCAGCGATCAACTGAGGCGAGCTGATGTTAATGTTCTCTGATAAGAGGAAATATAATATTTTTGTTTAAGAGTGGGGGCTTTGAGTCTTAATAAGGCCAGAGAGGTGGACTATTGTTTTCGGCTGGATGAGAGCTTATAGTTCTTGCTTTTCCAGCTTGTTCTCCCTATCGCCTAATAGCTGGCGTGAGAGATGGCTGAGGTAGAGGAAGATAGAGAGGTCGTTGGCCCTTTAGGAAGCAAGCTGCAACTTCTTGAATTTACTTTGCTTTTTTGTTGTCGATAGATCTTCTCGCACTGACTTTGACCGTCTTGGGAGAGATGCTGTTTGGGGAGCAGAATGAGTTGGAGTACATCACACCCGACTCCAGCTGAGGATCAGAAAGTATTAGGAAGAATTCATCCCAGGTCTGATTACGCAGGAAGGTGGGTAGAAAGTCCCAATTTGCGTTTAGGGATGGTTTCCGATTTTAAGGACTTCCTTGGTGATGCGGTTGAACAGAGAATTCACACATTATGACCTTATGATCACAACCGGAAAAGTGGCTAAGGACGTTTGCTTTTATATTTCGGAGGCCTAAAGTAAAGACAAGGCCAAAAATATTGTTCCCCCTGGTTGGTGATTTTACGTGATGCGTCCAACCCCCAGCACTGATACATGAGATAAAATTGCATAATTTCGGGAAGGAATTCAGGGTTATCCAACAAATGCCAGAGAGGTTGAAGTCCCCCGCTATGATTTTAGCAGCTGCGAGATTTCAGCTACGTGACAGAACGCATCGGTGACTGCATTAACATCACCCATGTTGTAGCCCTGCGGACAGTAAACACAACCAATGACGAGCTGCCCCCGAAGCAATGGTATAGAGCTCCAAACAGGGTATTGGACCTTATCAAGGACAGGAAGTTGGAGTAAGGGTGTTCCAAGACTGCTTGTAAGGTTGATTGGACCTTACTTCGCGGTTTCCTCAGTAAACGCGTGCTTCGGTCCTTCGTACTGCGTGGACCACCTGTACGTTACTCTAATGTGCGGCACTGCACAAATATGTTAACCAGAACAGTATTCTCCACGTCCCGTGAGAACGAGAAGGCGATTGGGAGAGATAGTGGTTAGCGTGTATTTGGGAGCGTGCGTGAGAGCGTGCGCAAAAGCAACGGTCAAATGGCCACTGTGCTTGGCAGTCAGCGTTCAGTTAAACAATAAACGTGGTAAAAGTATGAACGAAGATGGCAACCGCTACAGGGGCCTCCTCCTAGAAGTCCGACGGAGTTGGGCTTCGATCGTGATGGTAAGCCGGAATTATTGGTTGTCCAGGAACTCCTCATATCTTGTCCGTTATATTAATGGTGACGTCGAACGACTGCTGATGAGTTTACCGGTGCCTGCACTCTCGAGGTCCAATGTGCGTAGGTCCAACTGTGTTTTAGCGCCCACGGGTCTCATACGCATGCGAGCCGGAAGATGCCGCATCAGGTCCATCCAAAAGGGCGTCCAGTTGTCGTCTCCAGTACCACGCTGACCAATCGTCCCGTTGTCCAGTGAGTGGTTTGTTCCATGGACGTGCATGGAAGTCAGCGAAGCTACAAATGAAGCCAATGTGACTGTGTAGATCCGTCTGAGAGAGGGTAAGGTAAACTGGAACAAAATAGCGCCTGAGGGTGCCGGCAGATGTTGGATCGTAATAACAACACGCGAACGATGTTCGATGTTGTTGTAGTCGCTAGGAGACCAGAAGAAAATGAAATCATAGCTACCAATTGTAATTTCACGGGTCTGTTGTTTGGTAAATCCATGGCGAACTTCCCAACTTATTGCTAACAGTCGGTTGTAAAAATCGTCACGAAATCGGCGAAGCGGACGGGATTTCGAAGTTGGCGACCGCGACGGCTACTTCGCGTTGCGGGTACGGTTGAAGAATCTGATGGACTAGCTGCCGATTCCTCACTAGGCGTAATTGAGGGTGGTTCGAATGATAACCCGCTCGATGCAGGTGACTGAGCGACTTGAGTGGGTGTAAATTGGCCGAGCGGCTTGCACTCAATGACGGCAGGCTTGAGACGGTCGATAGATACGGTGTCGTGTCGTCCGTTGATATATATGACAAATGTTTTTGCCCTACGTTTTATCACCCGAAACAAGCCAGTGTATGGCGCTTGTAGTGGTGATCGAACGCCATCGACGCGAAGGAATACATGAGTAGCGGTTCCTAACGCAGTTGGGACATAACTTGTAGACTGTTGTTCACGCGGCGGACTGGCCTTGAGCACTCGCATGTGCTGCGTAAGGCGCTGAGCATAGTCACCGTAGTCGAAAGTCACGGTTGGTGAGGGGGCTACCAACTCCCCAGGCAGACGAAGTGTACAGCCATATACTAGTACGGCCGGTGTTGTGTGTAACTCTTCCTTAACGGTACTACACATGCTTAAGTGTGCTAATGGTAGTGTTTCACCCCAAAGGGGGTTACCGTTTGCTCGAAGGGCGGCTTTTAATTGCCGGTGGAAACGCTCAACCATACCATTGGCCTGAGGGTGGTAAGCTGTCGTCTTAACGTGTTGGCAACCGAGCGTAGCGAGTAGGCTGCCGAAAGCGCCGTCAAAGTGTGGACCGCGATCGGTGGTCACTGTTGCCGGGCAACCGAAATGACTAACCCAACCGGTCAGAAAAGCTTTCGCGGCCTCTTCCGAGGTGGGACGAGGGATAGGGATGGCCTGCGGCCAGCGAGTAAAACGATCCACGCATGTGAGTATGTAAACGTACCCAAGCGAAGGTGGGAGTGGTCCTACGAGGTCGACGTGCACATGATGAAAACGTGTTTCAGGTTCTGGGAACCTGTCTAACGCCGCCTTAGTGTGCCTATGGGTCTTAACACGTTGACACTGCAGACAAGCACGAGCCCATTGACGGACATCTCGTTTGACATTGTGCCAAACAAAACGCTCAGTTATCAGTTTTACCGAGGCAGTCACACCCGGATGAGCCAGATTATGGAGTGTCAGGAACGTAGGATAACGGTGGGCAGCAGGAACTACTGGCCTAGGGCGACCTTGCGACACATCGCACACGATGGTATTCTGGGAAGCTGGGATAGGTACTGTGGTTAAACCCAAAGAACAGTTTTGCCGAAGTTGTTCGATGTCAGAGTCCATAGTTTGAGCCTGTGCCATTGCGTCTAAATTGATGTTAGGCGTTTGTGACAGACTTAGTTGATATACGCGCGATAAGGCGTCTGCGACGAGATTAAGTACCCCAGAGACGTGTCGTAAGTCCACAGTAAACTGTGAGACAAAGTCTAAGTGGCGAATCTCGCGTGGTGAGTATCGATCGGAAGCTGACTTCAGTGCGTAAACCAAAGGCTTGTGGTCTGTAAACACCGTGAACGAACGGCCTTCGAGTGCATGTCGAAAATGACGAATTCCCAAGTAGATGGCTAATAACTCTCTACCGAACGTGCTGTACCTTGATTCCGCGGGTTGTAGGCGCTTGGAGAAGAATGCTAAAGGTTGCCAAGAGTCATCTACGAACTGTTGCAGTACTGCTCCAACCGCTGTGTCCGAGGCATCCGTCACTACCGAAATAGGAGCCAAAGGGTCGGGGTGGGTAAGGAGTGCTGTGTTGGCGACAGCATCTTTGACCAAGGCGAATGCGGCTTGTGCCGTGTCGGGAAACATGAAGTTCCGCTACCTCCGCGCAACAGGTCGGTGAGGGGTTGCATCATTTCCGCACAGTGAGGAATAAATCGGCGGTAGAAATTCACCAGGCCGGCAAACTGACGCAACTGGCGAAAAGATTGGGGTTCAGGGTAGTCGCGAATAGCGGAAACTTTATCTGACAGAGGGCGAATACCCGAGGATGAAATAGAATGTCCTTTGAAAGTGATATCAGACCGGCCTAACTCGCATTTTGCGATATTGATCGTAACGCCGTGCTGGCTAAGGCGTTCGAAAAGTGCTCGTAAGTGTGCGACGTGCTCTTGCTCTGAAGAACTTGCCACCAAAATATCATCTAAGTATACGTGGACATTTTCCAAACCACGAGTTGCCTCGTGCATGAACCGTTGAAAGGTCTGAGCTGCATTGCTGAGTCCAAACGGCATTCGCAGAAACTCGAACAGCCCGAAAGGTGTAGTGACGGCAGTTTCATGGATATCGGCCTCTGCTACCGGGATCTGGTTGTACGCCCGAACCAAATCGATACGGCTAAAGACGGAGCAACCTGATAAAGACGATGTAAGATCCAGTATATGGGGAATCGGGTATCGGTCCGGGGCGGTGACTTTGTTAAGCGCTCTGTAATCACCACAGGGTCGCCAGTCGCCACTAGACTTAGGGACCATATGAAGGGGAGAAGCCCAAGGGCTACTAGAAGGGCGTATTATACCCAGTTCTAGCATATGTTCGAATTCGGCCTGTGCAACACGGAGCTTGTCTGGCGCTAACCGACGCGGCCTACTGAACACTGGGGGTCCCTTGGTATCGATATGGTGAGTGACACTGGTCGTCTCTGCTGGGAGAGGCCCGGCCTGCCGAAACATGGCCGGGTAGGCGGCGATGAGTTCGCCATAAGGTTGGTGTGCCGGTGGTTGAACGTAAAAGGGCGTGACGTGATTCACTCGAGAATTATGACCCGCAACAGCGAGAGTGGTCTGACGATCCACCACTCTGCGGCGCCGTGCATCAACTAACAAGTCAAAGTGCTGCAGGAAGTCAATGCCCAGAATTGGGTACGGGACGTCGGCGATGATGAATACCCAGCGAAAATTACGCTTTAAACCCAAGTTTAAGGTGAGCGACCGCTGGCCAAACGTTGGGATGGCCGTGCCATTGGCAGTGCGTAGTGTTTGGGCCTGCGGTGTGCTATTGTCGTCTTTCGCTCGGGGGAGGACGCTCACTTGGGCACCGGTATCTACAAGGAATAGGTTATTTGAAATGATGTCCCTTACGTTCAAAAGACGACTACTGGTGTGATACCCGGCTTCGTGGGTCGCCACCACGGGCCGGGGGTTTAGTTTCCCTGATGTGCACCGGGAAACGTACACCCTGGTTTGCATCGTTTGGCTCCCTTGCCGAAGCGACTGTGGTATTTACAATACCCTTCTTTCGAAGAACCGACGAAACGTCGTCGCAATGACGGACTATGGAGCCTAGGTGAGCGTGCGCGGTGCCGCTCCTGTGACCCACTTCGGACTGCTAGGCGTTGCAGGCTCGCGTCAATTCTAGACAAAACTGACGCGAGTTCGTTAGATGTTGGCAAGGCATGCACCGTTGCGACGGAGGGCCTGGTTACTCCAGCTACAGCGGGGTTGTATCGTGACATAATGTCATCAGCTATCGCTGCAGTTTCCTCTAACGAGCATTTGCGCGTGGCACTTAGTAAAACTGGAATGTTATGCGGCAAACGCTGCATCCAAAGTTCCCTCAAGAGCGGGTCCTCGCCTATCGTCCGTCCTCTCAAGCGCTGCATCTCACGCAGCAGTTCGGAGGGCTTCCTACTTCCAAGCTCAACGTTTTGAAGTTGTTGCATACGTTGGTCTTGCGTTGGGGTCGTGTGGGCAATGACAGCCTCCTTTACAGCCTCATAGCTTCGGGAAGAGATTGTTACGTCCCTTACTTGCATTGTGACCTCTGGCGGGAGGCGGCCTGCTACCCACCTGAAACGGCTGGCGTCGCTGGTTATACGGCAATTTTTGAATTCTAACTCGACCAGCGTGAATCAGAGTTCTGGATCATCAGGTGTGAATGCCGGTATGTGC
The DNA here is from genome assembly GCA_948099385.1 of Fasciola hepatica. Taxonomy (NCBI): domain Eukaryota; kingdom Metazoa; phylum Platyhelminthes; class Trematoda; order Plagiorchiida; family Fasciolidae; genus Fasciola; species Fasciola hepatica. The sequence goes on from CANUEZ040000053.1 coordinate 5,446,158, forward strand.
AGCGTGATCGCCCCAACGGTGGGGTCTGAGCAGGGTTTCCGTTCAGTGGACATAGCGATTGCTTTATAGAACACAGACGGGAAAAGAAACCAACGATCAATGGGGCACTGTAATCTTCGCGAGAAAAGAACAAACATCACGACGAACTAAACACCAGAAATATGTATGGACAAAACAAATTATTTGGTAAACCGACCAAAAATAAATCAACAGATAGACAAACAATAAAACACAAAAACGTACGCAGACGGGACCTTCAACGGTAGAAAACAAGGAAACTCACGTGACCTGAGGATCACGTCGGGCTCACCAATTGTAAGGTTGATTGGACCTTACTTCGCGGTTTCCTCAGTAAACGCGTGCTTCGGTCCTTCGTACTGCGTGGACCACCTGTACGTTACTCTAATGTGCGGCACTGCACAAATATGTTAACCAGAACAGTATTCTCCACGTCCCGTGAGAACGAGAAGGCGATTGGGAGAGATAGTGGTTAGCGTGTATTTGGGAGCGTGCGTGAGAGCGTGCGCAAAAGCAACGGTCAAATGGCCACTGTGCTTGGCAGTCAGCGTTCAGTTAAACAATAAACGTGGTAAAAGTATGAACGAAGATGGTGTTACGATCGTTTGAGCAATGCGTAGCCAAATTCGCAACGGATCCCGAAATCAGAAGGCGATTATCCGTGATAATTCTACGATACCAGATTATTACAATAAACAATGACATAAACAATATACAAACCTCAATAATACGATCACAAAGACTCAACAACGAGAAACCGAATAGCAGCGTGTGAGCAGACAGCACGTGCGTCACGCAGGTCCTGAACAAGAATGTGCCAAAATAGCGCTCTGGGCGCGAACAAACAACAATTGGTCCAGACAAACAACCAAATCGTAATGACAAGTCAATAGTGTATGGAAATGAGTGATGTTGGGAAAAACACTGAATCGCAAAGGTTTTTGAGGGGATTTTCCACGACCGGCTGTTTTACCGCCCACCAAAATCCTCTTGGATCCTTAGCAGAGTCAAAGGTTCGGTATAAAGGTACTGATTCTTCCTACCTGCCTAGGCCCCGCTGTCATTGCGCGCGTCTAATGCTCGTCGTCGACGTTCTACTACTGGTCCAACCTAATCCATTGGATACATAGACGTGAGGCCAGTCTACATTTTCCACAAGACCAAATGACCGATGGCGGGCGTGTATGGTCACATAGATGTTGTCCTCGTAAGGGGCCGTCCGGTCCTGGATGTACGTGCTTGAGTGTGTGTGTGTGTGTGTGCGTGTGTGTGTGTGTGCCGGGGTTACAATGAAATCACAGGTATGACTACACATCAAAGGAGGACTTTCTGCAATGCCAACAAAAGACCGCGTGGTAAGAAAACGAGTAAATGTAGCATGTATGTGTGACCTGAGCTCCGCTACTTCCACGTATGCAAGGGGCACACGGTAGCGTCAACAAAAAGCAAAACAACGAACACTGTCACATGTTTGATGGGTTTACGGGATGTAGAGTGCGTCGTGCATGCGCGTATGTGTCGGGATGTATAATGGAATCGCACTCATCACCACATATCGGAAAGAACCTTCTGTAATGTCAACGAAAAGACCGCGAGCACCTTAACGTGTTTGACGGAGACCGTGTGGTATATATGGTGTTTCTTTGTCCACCTCGATGACTGGTGTGAAAAGGTTTACTAGGCCTCAGGGTTATCAGCTCCTCCGTCTTCGCTCCCGAGTAGGTTAATACTGCGTATGTCACGAATGAGCACTCCGTTAGCTGTCTTCACCTTCACCAATCTTATCATTCCGTCAGTGCCTTTGATGGTTTCCGTAACTACTCCCAAAGACCAAGCGCTGAAATGTGCGCGTTCGTCGGCGATCATAACCACGTCCCCAACTTTGAATGGTCTTGTTTTGGCCAGCCACTTCTGTCGAGTCTGCAAAGCCGGTAGGTACTCCCGTAGCCATCGCCTCCAGAAGACCTTGGCCAGATAGTTCGCTTGCTTCCACCCGTGGAGGTAGCTCCCACGAAGGTTTACCGGCCCTTGGAAACCCTCGTTCGACCTTAACGTCAATAAGTCGTTTGGGGTGAGCGCCAGGTGGGTGGGGTCGCCGTTCAATACTGGAACCAGGGGGCGGTTGTTCAGGATTCGCTCCACCTCAGTCATGACGGTGTTCAGCGTCTCGTCGTCGGGTGGCTGCTGCTCCATGATTGACAGCAATATCCGTCTGGCGGACCGGATCATGCGTTCCCATATGCCGCCTCGGTGACTGGCCTGTGGGGGGTTGAAATGCCATCGTATGCCGTAGGCCACGGTTCGATTCTGCAGTTCGTCCCTGTTTATGTTCTTGTGCCAACGCTGCAATTCCCGGTGAGCGCCCACAAAGTTCGATCCATTATCTGAGTATATATCAGCCGGTACGCCTTGTCGGTTGATAAATCTTTGCAAGGCCCGTAGAAACGAATCGGTCGTCATCGAATGCGCGACTTCTAGGTGTACCGCACGTGATTTCATGCATGTCATGATACATCCGTATCGTTTTTCTAATCTTTTCCCGCACTTGATCCACAAGGGCCCGAAATAATCCAACCCGGTGTCACTGAACGGCCACCAGCCCGTAGTCACCCTGCATTCTGGTAGTGGGGCCATGAGTTGTCTGCCTGCTGTGGCATTGCGTCTCCTGCATTGCACACACCGTCGGATTATGCGCTTTACAGTCTCTCGTCCTCTCAACAACCAAAGACGCTTTCGGATGACGCTCGTCACGCGACTTTCCCCGGCATGTCCCTCCATGGCGTGGACGTGTTGGATCATTAGCTCTACTACAGGTTGTGTCGCAGGCAGCAGTATAGGATACTTTATGTCGAAGCTCAGGTGGGCGTTGGTCAGCCTACCATCCACCCGCAGCAGTCCGTTGATGAGTTTGGGGTTTAAACGCTTCAGCTCGCCTCTTGGAGATGGCATGTCTTCATTGGTCGGCCCCACTTCTTCCGCCCTCTTGAGTTCTCGGGCGAAAGCCTCGCGTTGTATCATTCTGGAAATATCGTACTCTGCCGCTTGTAGCTCATCGGGACCTATCGGGCCGACCGGTATCCGACCTGAGGGCCGTAGCCCTTTCATGACTAGTAAATTTCTCTTGAACCTGGTTAACCAAACTAGCGAACGAAGCGTCTTCATCCAGGAAGAAAACCTGACCAGTCGCGATAGAATGGACGACGCTTCGACAACGTTGGTTGCTATCACTACGCCTTTGATCTCCAGTTCCAATTCCGTAGGGGGTTTTAATTCGAACACGGGCCAGTCCTGTTGGGGCAATTGCAGGAAGTTTGGCCCTGTCGTCCACGTGTCCAGTTGCCTGAAGTTGTTCGCACCTCGGGAGCACAGGTCGGCCGGATTATCGCCACACCTGACATGACTCCACTGGTGCGTGGCTGATTCATCGTGCATAATCGTGAGCCGGTTAGCAACGAAAGTACTAAACCGGCTCCGGACGTTGTTAATGTAGTAAAGTACTATCGTTGAATCCGTCCAGAAGCTCACCGACCAAATGTAGAGATCGAAACATCTCTTCACAGCTTGCACCACCCTGACTGCCAACACGGCTGCGCTGAGTTCAAGGCGTGGGATTGAGACCGACTTCAGTGGAGCAACGCGGGCTTTGGCGAACAGGATCCTCGTGGTATATTGTTCATCTCCTGCGCACCATCGTCCGTACACCACAGCTCCATAACCGACTTCGGATGCATCGGAAAAGGCATGTAGTTCTCCAGTCCGTGTCGTATGGCCAGGGGTCAAACATCGTGGGATTCTTATGTCCCCTAATTTCTTCAAGGTGTTCAGAAATTCTTCCCAGTCCAGCCGGTCCCCTCGATCCAGTGACTGGTCCCAATCAACTTTCTTACGGCACAGCCGCTGCAGCAAGATCTTTCCGGGTAGCAGCCATGGTGAGACGAAACCGAGCGGGTCGAACAAACTTGAGACGGCAGATAGTATGCCACGACGGGTTATTGGCAGCTCGGGAACGTTCAGTTCGAAAACAAAATCGTCCGTTTCCGCGTCCCATTGTATCCCTAAGGTGCGCTCGATAGGAAGTGGAGAGCCGTCCAAATCTCTTACCCTTTCGGCCTTTTCGTGATACGGGATGACCTTCAGCACTTCTGAAGCGTTCGACATCCATTTAGTTAGATTGAAGCCGCCCTCTTCCAGCAATCTCGTCAGACCCCTGAACTGCTCTAGAGCTGATTCCACATCATCGAATGACCCAAGGTAGTCGTCGACGTAGAAGTTCCTGCTGACGCTTTCTACCACCGTCCGATGTACTAGATCACCATGTTTGTTCGCTGATTCTCGGAGGGCGTAGTTTGCACAAAATGGTGACGATATGGCTCCGAAGGGGTGGACGGTCATCCTATAATTCACCACTGCGTTGTCCCGGTCGCTCCCTTCCCACCACAGGAAACGCAAAGCATCTCGTTCTCCTACCGGAATTTTCACCTGATGGAACATTTCCCTAATGTCAGCAGACAAAGCCACTTTACCCACTCTGAAACGGCACAAAACATCGATCAGTGGTGTGGTCCAGTCAGGCCCCTGTAGTAGGCGATCGTTTAACGACTTGCCCTGGAACTTGGCCGCACAGTCGAAAACCACCCGCAGTTTATTGGGTTTCTTAGGGTTGATAACCGGATGGTGAGGCAGATACCAGATACCCCTTTTGCTGTCGGTGTTAACAGGCACCTTTTCAACGTAACCGAGGGCCTCGTTTCGCTCCATCAAATCCGCGTATCGTTCCCACAGATTATGGTCTCGAATGAAGCGTTCTTTTAGTCGTAGTAATCGTTGGAGAACATAATTTCTGTTGTCAGTCCACGGGTCGACCGGTGTGCGCCATGGGAGAGGAACCTCGAACTGTTTTTTGAGGCCTCTAGAGCCTTGCCGCACCGTTTGTAGAGCGAAGTGATCCTCTTGAGACAACGTCGGTATTTCGTCTCCAATGTCATGAAACTCCTTTTCATACAGCCGTTGCAGATGATACTCTATGCGGTCCGTTTCGGCGGGTAAGTAATTCACGGAACCGCGTACCCCTACTGGACCGTATAACATCCATCCCAGAGCCGTGCGTACGGCATAAGGTGCCTGGTGGTCGCCCACTCTTTGGTCAAGCACCCAATGCGCCTCTGGCACGTCGCCTCCGATGAGGAGATCCACCTCATCATCTTCCCAGTCTACGACGGTTACATCCTGCAGGTGGGGCCACCGAGTCAAGATTGCGTTCACCGACCTTGGTGCTCGCATGGGGAGATCCGCTAACGTGAATGCCTCCGTTGGTTCAATTTCCTCGTTAGTGTCTAGAGAGATGAGTTGCAGCCTTAATCTACCGGCAGTCATTACCTGTGTTCCGCCCACCGTGCTCACTGCTAACGACGTCGCACCTTTAGCCAGTTGGTGTTTGTCGGCAAACCGCTCTTTCACTAAAGTGGTGTCGGATCCACTATCAACGAAAGCCAACGCCTTGACTATCCCAGTCGGAGTCACTACGCCCACGGCCACTACGCCTAAACGTACCGGTTTACTGGCAGATTGTGAAATTGAACAAATCACGCTGGGCTTGGCAATCGCCTCGGATATGGTTACTCTCGCCTGATGCAGCAGCCGATGGTGTCTGCCCGTGCAGCCCTCGTAACCACATCGATTCCTTGTTCTACAGGCTGATGCCCGGTGCGTGGTGTTCAGACAGATGAAACATGCTCCTGCTATCCTCGCCATTCCCCACCGTTCGTCTTTTGTGGCGTTGCCGAACTTGGGGCATTCTGGTAGGCCATGGCTAGTACCACAGGATCTGCAATTGGGTTGCGCCGTAGCATCTCGTGAAATGACGTGGGTATTGGTCCAAGGCTGGTACTTTGGATATTCCCGTACAGGGGTTTGGACTTGGCTAGTACCGGGCTTGTTTGCTCGGTTGCTGTCCCGGATGAGTCGGCCGAATCTGCTGTCAGCTATCTTCGTTTGCCTGTCTAAGTATTCAGTCAGGTCTTCGAAGTTGGCTTCTCTGTCGCTTCGGCTGATCCGTTCTGCTTCTTCCGCCCACCGACCCTGTAGTTCGGGAGAGAGGTGACGGACTATGCCTTCCAAAGTGTGCATGGCGTCTAGGTCAGCCCTGTAACCTAAATGGTCGAGGGCTATTGAGCAGTTCTGCATCTTGATCACCAGGTCGGCCATGGTGTAGACGTCGCCCTTGGTTCTCTTTGCCTCTGCCATCACGCCCTCTATTAGGTTACGGGCTACTTTGAAAGGTTGGCCAAACAAGTCCCTCAGAATCTTTCTTGCCCTTGTGTAGCCTTGTTCTGGATCGAGCATGGTGCACCCGTCGATAGCTTCTCGCGCTCGGCCTCGGCAGTAGTGAGTAAGGTAAAGAAGCCTTTGCCCAGGGTCGTTTACCTTGTTTTCAACGAACGTCTCGAACTGCTTGACAAACTTGCAGTATTGCTCAGCTCGCCCGTCGAAAACCGTTAACTCCACTCTAGGCAGATCGATCGATGGTGGTTTGTATTCGGCGACCGGCGTGGGGTTCCCTACCTTATTGCACTCTAACCTATCGGAAGTGTCGAAGTCACTGGTCTCATGCTCTCGCTGTTTCTGTGTACACTTCTCTGCTTCATGCGCCTGTAGTCTAGCCGAAAGTAACTGTTGCTCTAGTTCTAGTATTCTCAGCTTATATAAATCGACATCCTTACGATCAATATTGTTTTCAATAACACATGAACTAGCACTGACAGGACTAGGCGATCTAGCATTAACTAAAAAATCATATGTACCCAAAACCTCCCCAGAGACTTGCCGTATTACTTCCTGTCCGGATTCGACTGCTTTTGATCCTTTTCTTGGCATTTTGCGTGATGTTTCCTCGTTCCAAATAGATCTATTGAGTATTGTTACGAACGTTTGAGCAATGCGTAGCCAAATTCGCAACGGATCCCGAAATCAGAAGACGGTTATCCGTGATATTCTACGATACTAGATTATTACAATAAACAATGACATAAACAGTATACAAACCTCAATAATACGATCACAAAGACTCAACAACGAGAAACCGAATAGCAGCGTGTGAGCAGACAGCACGTGCGTCACGCAGGTCCTGAACAAGGATGTGCCAAAATAGCGCTCTGGGCGCGAACAAACAACAATTGGTCCAGAAAAACAACCAGTTCATAAAGACAAGTCAATAGTGTATGGAAATGAGTGATGTTGGGAAAAACACTGAATCGCGAGGGAAAAAGGGGGATTTTCCGCGACCGGCTGTTACAGATGGCAACCGCTACATGCTCTTACTACAAGCAAGACATCCACCACCACGTCTCTCAGATCCGTTCGTAGCAAATATATTATAACCGGGTATGGAGATGTGTCGGACGGGAGTTCTATCAGTAAGCCAGGTTTCGGTCACAAGGATTACATCTGGGTGAGATTGCAGTGCAAAGGAGCGGACAGGTGTAGGTTTGCTCACAAGGAAGCGAGCACTGAGAAGTGCAATTGTGAAGCTATCATTATCATGGCATGCTTCGGGCGCTTCCGAAATAAACCATTATTATTATTATTATTATTAAGTAAATTGAATGTATGGCCGCTCACGTTGGTCGCCAGGTTTGGAGAAATTGTAGTCGCTGGTGGACTGCGGGATGGTGTGGGGTGAGATATGATATGGGAGGAGGAGGGAAGTTCAGAGGAAACAGGAAAACAAGCAAATTTGAATGGGGCGGCATTGAGTCCGAAAGCTCACGACTATTTAGAATTGGGGAGCAGGATGCTTGTGGTTGGGCCGTAATCAGTCAGCTGGAACCGCCCTTGGATAAGGCACTGGCATAACGATCTGAATAGTCTTGCCGAGACTTCCCTTTTCTTTGCTGGAAAAAGTGTTGTTATGTTTCACTCTACACGGAGTCGAAAGACTGATTCGGTTTGGAGATCGAGGCCCGGGCCCCCGAGTTGAGGTGACTGATATTTCCGATAAAGTTACTCTATTTATTTTCAAATTCAGTGCGGATACCGGTGCACATACATCTAGTCCAGCGCCTTTCTGAGGTAGGCAGGGAATGGCTAGTTCTGACCTCGACATTTGAGGGTTTATTGATTTTACTTCAGGTATTGGGCTGTTTCCCCGAACCTTCTTGTAACCCCGTCTAAGAACATCAGTGGGTTCCTCAGATATGACCCTTTGTAACAAACCTATGTTGTGCAAGTGTCGATAGGTCCCTGCTAACCAGATACAGGCGTGAGTGCTTTCTGATTATACGTCCCATGAGCTTGCACAACATTGATGTCAGGCTGGCTGGACTATAAGTCTCCGCCTTCCTTCGGGATCCTGTCATATGTATTGCTACGACAATGGCCTTACTCCAATCCCCCGCCACCCCACCCTCCCTTACAGAGGCCTCACAAAGATGGATAATAGACCCTGATAAGATATCTTAAGGAGGCTGAACTATTGCCGGATGGATCGTATCCGGTCCTGCGGCCTTGTGCGTGCACAATGGTTTGAGTTCGTGGAGCACCTCTTCCTCAATTGCTGTGAGCTCCTAAAGCAACGGCATACTCAATATATCTGATCTCGCATCAAAAAGCATCCGGCCCTGACGACACTCACTGTTAAAACACGTAAATAAGGCTTCTGTCTTGTCTTTATCCCCGAGAGCAATGCAGCCCTCGGTCTTTCTGGGGCACCTAAGCTTTCATGTATCCTTTTCTTGGAAAGCACATAAGCGAAAAGCCTCTTTGGGTCTGCCCTCACATTGTTGGCTAGTTTCTTCTCGTGCTCCTACTCTGCTTCCCGTTGCAGGGCTCATGCCCTGTATCCGGCTGTCTTTTAAGCGGCCTATGCATGGTGCCCGTAGCTTCCTGCGAACAACCAATGCCCTCGCAATCCTTGACTTCCACAAGGCGGCCGGCTCCTATTTCGTTGCTGTGTTGACAGAACGAACTCGAATGTCTATCCCATTAGCCGTTATTGCCCTCCATATATCCTCAGCAGATGGTCCCAGGACTTCTGTGTACCAACGTGTGCTTCGCGCCCTTACCCTCAGTTGATTCTTACTTACTCTGGCGTAGCTCCCGGCAAACATAGACCACGGCTTGGTGCGCGTTGTGGTGAACATTGCTCGCAGGACTCCATGATCGCCGTCCCCCAGTGGCCCCTCTTTCATCAAAGAGGTGACCTCAGATCGATACTTAATTGTCAGCAGGTCCAGAGTCGATGAAAGCTGTCCACCTCGGAGGCGCGTTGCTTCTCTTACGTGCTGCGTGATGGGGTGGTTGTGGAGCCATATAGCCAGAGCATTTCCGGCGGTTCCCCTGGGGGCACACCCATAGTCCCAATTTACTTCTGGGAGGTTCATGCCTCTTAACACGATAAAGCACGGTGACCTACTCAGAGTCTTCCTTCCCATCTCCTTGCGGCGCTATATGGACACGGACCACCTCACCGGCCACCAGCCTGGAGGAACACAACATGCAGCGGCTTGTATTTTGGGTGTTACAGGTGGAAACGGGGCATTCAACCGATTACGACCAGCTCTCACGAGAAGGGGTGTCCCTCCACGCAGCCTGCCATCTATTCTGTCTTACCTGTAGGCGCAGTAGCCACAAAATGGTATGGCAACCTGGTCCCTTTTAAGCAATGTCTCCGTGATAGCTATAATCACTGATCCATTTGTTCTATCCAGTGATTCTCCCACTTACCTCCTAAGCCACAGGACTTAGAGTACCACACGGCGGCACATTCTACCAAGTCGTCTCCTTCAAATACTCCCTTCTGGGCCTTTGTACTCTAGGGCGCAACTCCCAAGGGGACAACCGGTTTTTGCATTACCAGTCACTAGGCCCGCATTTTCCTGAATCCTCAAGGCCACTCCGTGCATGGTAATGGTAATGCTGTCGAGCGGTACCCCTGAGACTTTCCTTGTCTGACTACTATGCCTTCTGTTGCCTCTTGAGGGCGTCAGGGACCTACCCCTGTTCATGCAACGAGATTTGCCCAGTTTCCGTCCGTACTAGTGACATTCCTTTCGATCTGGATTGGCTTCGCTGCCACGTTCCTTTTCCATTTCGGTCACATCCCCTCTCTTGATGGTACGCAGCGGCTGAGCGTCCACTTGCTGTATACCCTCTGTGTACTTTTTTTACCTACTGCCACGTGCGCCTAGCTCTTTTAGCTGGCACGCTAACTATGGGCAGTCAAGCTTGACTACTTCTACAGGTTGCGGTTTTAGGCGTAGATTTGCTTATAGATGTGTCGTCGGCTTTAGCTATCATGAGAACTGGTTGCTTGGGTTCCCGTTTTAATTGGATGAAGGGGACTTTGTACCGGCGCCACTTTCACCGAAGGGAGCGTCTGGCGTGGTCCTTATGTACCCCCTTGTGCCATGCTCAACTGTTGGTGCCCTGCCTAGCAACAGGTCCCTGATATACGTGCTGGCAAAGACTATGGTCAGGGGTCTCGGCTTTAGCAGGCTGTTCGCCTCGCAAAGCCCCGCTCTAAGGCAATTAGCGTACTTCAAGTTAGGAGGTGGCCCCGTCTTTCCCCAGACAATTACAAAGTGCCCGTGTTCGGTTTCCCTTCTGATTCGCATCCCTTTATTCACCCGTTATGCACAATTATGCAGGGGGAAGTGCTTGCTCTTCCCAACGGCCTCCCTTAGGTGATGACCTTCAGATTTCGAGCTCCTGAAGTCTCTTTATCCTGTGGTTAAGCACCCCCAACTCTACAGCTTTCCTGGGTTGGTTTTGTGCGTTGTTTCTGTCGAGCCCGCCCTGCCTTGCCTGCTGCTTGTTACCCTTAATTGCTGGGCTCTTTGCTATAACCAGGCTCTGTGGTAACTAGTGCGCTAAGGTTGCTGCTGTGGTCCCATTTTTCCTATCCAGCCATCCCTGTAGTATACGTGAGCATTCCTCTGCCACAGCAACACAACGAACACATCCATTGTAACAGCCGGTCGTGGAAAATCCCCCTTTTTCCCTCGCGATTCAGTGTTTTTCCCAACATCACTCATTTCCATACACTATTGACTTGTCTTTATGAACTGGTTGTTTTTCTGGACCAATTGTTGTTTGTTCGCGCCCAGAGCGCTATTTTGGCACATCCTTGTTCAGGACCTGCGTGACGCACGTGCTGTCTGCTCATACGCTGCTATTCGGTTTCTCGTTGTTGAGTCTTTGTGATCGTATTATTGAGGTTTGTATACTGTTTATGTCATTGTTTATTGTAATAATCTAGTATCGTAGAATATCACGGATAATCGTCTTCTGATTTCGGGATCCGTTGCGAATTTGGCTACGCATTGCTCAAACGTTCGTAACAATACTCAATAGATCTATTTGGAACGAGGAAACATCACGCAAAATGCCAAGAAAAGGATCAAAAGCAGTCGAATCCGGACAGGAAGTAATACGGCAAGTCTCTGGGGAGGTTTTGGGTACATATGATTTTTTAGTTAATGCTAGATCGCCTAGTCCTGTCAGTGCTAGTTCATGTGTTATTGAAAACAATATTGATCGTAAGGATGTCGATTTATATAAGCTGAGAATACTAGAACTAGAGCAACAGTTACTTTCGGCTAGACTACAGGCGCATGAAGCAGAGAAGTGTACACAGAAACAGCGAGAGCATGAGACCAGTGACTTCGACACTTCCGATAGGTTAGAGTGCAATAAGGTAGGGAACCCCACGCCGGTCGCCGAATACAAACCACCATCGATCGATCTGCCTAGAGTGGAGTTAACGGTTTTCGACGGGCGAGCTGAGCAATACTGCAAGTTTGTCAAGCAGTTCGAGACGTTCGTTGAAAACAAGGTAAACGACCCTGGGCAAAGGCTTCTTTACCTTACTCACTACTGCCGAGGCCGAGCGCGAGAAGCTATCGACGGGTGCACCATGCTCGATCCAGAACAAGGCTACACAAGGGCAAGAAAGATTCTGAGGGACTTGTTTGGCCAACCTTTCAAAGTAGCCCGTAACCTAATAGAGGGCGTGATGGCAGAGGCAAAGAGAACCAAGGGCGACGTCTACACCATGGCCGACCTGGTGATCAAGATGCAGAACTGCTCAATAGCCCTCGACCATTTAGGTTACAGGGCTGACCTAGACGCCATGCACACTTTGGAAGGCATAGTCCGTCACCTCTCTCCCGAACTACAGGGTCGGTGGGCGGAAGAAGCAGAACGGATCAGCCGAAGCGACAGAGAAGCCAACTTCGAAGACCTGACTGAATACTTAGACAGGCAAACGAAGATAGCTGACAGCAGATTCGGCCGACTCATCCGGGACAGCAACCGAGCAAACAAGCCCGGTACTAGCCAAGTCCAAACCCCTGTACGGGAATATCCAAAGTACCAGCCTTGGACCAATACCCACGTCATTTCACGAGATGCTACGGCGCAACCCAATTGCAGATCCTGTGGTACTAGCCATGGCCTACCAGAATGCCCCAAGTTCGGCAACGCCACAATAGACGAACGGTGGGGAATGGCGGGGATGGCAGGGGCACGTTTTATCTGTCTGAACACCACGCACCGGGCATCAGCCTGTAGAACAAGGAATCGATGTGGTTACGAGGGCTGCACGGGCTGTTACGAACGTTTGAGCAATGCGTAGCCAAATTCGCAACGGATCCCGAAATCAGAAGACGATTATCCGTGATATTCTACGATACTAGATCATTACAATAAACAATGACATAAACAATATACAAACCTCAATAATACGATCACAAAGACTCAACAACGAGAAACCGAATAGCAGCGTATGAGCAGACAGCACGTGCGTCACGCAGGTCCTGAACAAGGATGTGCCAAAATAGCGCTCTGGGCGCGAACAAACAACAATTGGTCCAGAAAAACAACCAGTTCGTAAAGACAAGTCAATAGTGTATGGAAATGAGTGATGTTGGGACAAACACTGAATCGCGAGGGAAAAAGGGGGATTTTCCACGACCGGCTGTTACACGGGCAGGCACCATCGGCTGTTGCATCAGGCGAGAGTAACCATATCCGAGGCGATTGCCAAGCCCAGCGTGATTTGTTCAACTTCACAAACGGACCGCATAGACTATCATCTGCAACGGCTGTATGAAAAGGAGTTTCATGACATTGGAGACGAAATACCGACGTTGTCTCAAGAGGATCACTTCGCTCTACAAACGGTGCGGCAAGGCTCTAGAGGCCTCAAAAAACAGTTCGAGGTTCCTCTCCCATGGCGCACACCGGTCGACCCGTGGACTGACAACAGAAATTATGTTCTCCAACGATTACTACGACTAAAAGAACGCTTCATTCGAGACCAGAATCTGTGGGAACGATACGCGGATTTGATGAAGCGAAACGAGGCCCTCGGTTACGTTGAAAAGGTGCCTGTTAACACCGACAGCAAAAGGGGTATCTGGTTTCTGCCTCACCATCCGGTTATCAACCCTAAGAAACCCAATAAACTGCGGGTGGTTTTCGACTGTGCGGCCAAGTTCCAGGGCAAGTCGTTAAACGATCGCCTACTACAGGGGCCTGACTGGACCACACCACTGATCGATGTTTTGTGCCGTTTCAGAGTGGGTAAAGTGGCTTTGTCTGCTGACATTAGGGAAATGTTCCATCAGGTGAAAATTCCGGTAGGAGAACGAGATGCTTTGCGTTTCCTGTGGTGGGAAGGGAGCGACCGGGACAACGCAGTGGTGAATTATAGGATGACTGTCCACCCCTTCGGAGCCATATCGTCACCATTTTGTGCAAACTACGCCCTCCGAGAATCAGCGAACAAACATGGTGATCTAGTACATCGGACGGTGGTAGAAAGCGTCAGCAGGAACTTCTACGTCGACGACTACCTTGGGTCGTTCGATGATGTGGAATCAGCTCTAGAGCAGTTCAGGGGTCTGACGAGATTGCTGGAAGAGGGCGGCTTCAATCTAACTAAATGGATGTCGAACGCTTCAGAAGTGCTGAAGGTCATCCCGTATCACGAAAAGGCCGAAAGGGTAAGAGATTTGGACGGCTCTCCACTTCCTATCGAGCGCACTTTAGGGATACAATGGGACGCGGAAACGGACGATTTTGTTTTCGAACTGAACGTTCCCGAGCTGCCAATAACCCGTCGTGGCATACTATCTGCCGTCTCAAGTTTGTTCGACCCGCTCGGTTTCGTCTCACCATGGCTGCTACCCGGAAAGATCTTGCTGCAGCGGCTGTGCCGTAAGAAAGTTGATTGGGACCAGTCACTGGATCGAGGGGACCGGCTGGACTGGGAAGAATTTCTGAACACCTTGAAGAAATTAGGGGACATAAGAATCCCACGATGTTTGACCCCTGGCCATACGACACGGACTGGAGAACTACATGCCTTTTCCGATGCATCCGAAGTCGGTTATGGAGCTGTGGTGTACGGACGATGGTGCGCAGGAGATGAACAATATACCACGAGGATCCTGTTCGCCAAAGCCCGCGTTGCTCCACTGAAGTCGGTCTCAATCCCACGCCTTGAACTCAGCGCAGCCGTGTTGGCAGTCAGGGTGGTGCAAGCTGTGAAGAGATGTTTCGATCTCTACATTTGGTCGGTGAGCTTCTGGACGGATTCAACGATAGTACTTTACTACATTAACAACGTCCGGAGCCGGTTTAGTACTTTCGTTGCTAACCGGCTCACGATTATGCACGATGAATCAGCCACGCACCAGTGGAGTCATGTCAGGTGTGGCGATAATCCGGCCGACCTGTGCTCCCGAGGTGCGAACAACTTCAGGCAACTGGACACGTGGACGACAGGGCCAAACTTCCTGCAATTGCCCCAACAGGACTGGCCCGTGTTCGAATTAAAACCCCCTACGGAATTGGAACTGGAGATCAAAGGCGTAGTGATAGCAACCAACGTTGTCGAAGCGTCGTCCATTCTATCGCGACTGGTCAGGTTTTCTTCCTGGATGAAGACGCTTCGTTCGCTAGTTTGGTTAACCAGGTTCAAGAGAAGTTTACTAGTCATGAAAGGGCTACGGCCCTCAGGTCGGATACCGGTCGGCCCGATAGGTCCCGATGAGCTACAAGCGGCAGAGTACGATATTTCCAGAATGATACAACGCGAGGCTTTCGCCCAAGAACTCAAGAGGGCGGAAGAAGTGAGGCCGACCAATGAAGACATGCCATCTCCAAGAGGCGAGCTGAAGCGTTTAAACCCCAAACTCATCAACGGACTGCTGCGGGTGGATGGTAGGCTGACCAACGCCCACCTGAGCTTCGACATAAAGTATCCTATACTGCTGCCTGCGACACAACCTGTAGTAGAGCTAATGATCCAACACGTCCACGCCATGGAGGGACATGCCGGGGAAAGTCGCGTGACGAGCGTCATCCGAAAGCGTCTTTGGTTGCTGAGAGGACGAGAGACTGTAAAACGCGTAATCCGACGGTGTGTGCAATGCAGGAGACGCAATGCCACAGCAGGCAAACAACTCATGGCCCCACTACCAGAATGCAGGGTGACTACGGGCTGGTGGCCGTTCAGTGACACCGGGTTGGACTAATTCGGGCCCTTGTGGATCAAGTGCGGGAAAAGATTAGAAAAGCAATACGGATGTATCATGACGCGCATGAAATCACGTGCGGTACACCTAGAAGTCGCACATTCAATGACGACCGATTCGTTTCTACGGGCCTTGCAGAGATTTATCAACCGAA
Organism: Fasciola hepatica; assembly: GCA_948099385.1. Taxonomy (NCBI): domain Eukaryota; kingdom Metazoa; phylum Platyhelminthes; class Trematoda; order Plagiorchiida; family Fasciolidae; genus Fasciola; species Fasciola hepatica. The sequence goes on from CANUEZ040000053.1 coordinate 5,461,869, forward strand.
GAGGCGTACCGGCTGATATATACTCAGATAATGGATCGAACTTTGTGGGCGCTCAACGGGAATTGCAGCGTTGGCACAAGAACATAAACAGGGACGAACTGCAGCATCGAACCGTGGCCTACGGCATACGATGGCATTTCAACCCCCCACAGGCCAGTCACCGAGGCGGCATATGGGAACGCATGATCCGGTCCGCCAGACGGATATTGCTGTCAATCATGGAGCAGCAGCCACCCGACGACGAGACGCTGAACACCGTCATGACTGAGGTGGAGCGAATCCTGAACAACCGCCCCCTGGTTCCAGTATTGAACGGCGACCCCACCCACCTGGCGCTCACCCCAAACGACTTATTGACGTTAAGGTCGAACGAGGGTTTCCAAGGGCCGGTAAACCTTCGTGGGAGCTACCTCCACGGGTGGAAGCAAGCGAACTATCTGGCCAAGGTCTTCTGGAGGCGATGGCTACGGGAGTACCTACCGGCTTTGCAGACTCGACAGAAGTGGCTGGCCAAAACAAGACCATTCAAAGTTGGGGACGTGGTTATGATCGCCGACGAACGCGCACATTTCAGCGCTTGGTCTTTGGGAGTAGTTACGGAAATCATCAAAGGCACTGACGGAATGATAAGATTGGTGAAGGTGAAGACAGCTAACGGAGTGCTCATTCGTGACATACGTAGTATTAACCTACTCGAGAGCGAAGACGGAGGAGCTGATAACCCTGAGGCCTAGTAAACCTTTTCACACCAGTCATCGAAGTGGACAAAGAAACACCATATATACCACACGGTCTCCGTCAAACACGTTAAGGTGCTCGCGGTCTTTTCGTTGACATTACGGAAGGTTCTTTCCTATATGTGGTGATGAATGCGATTCCATTATACATCCCGACACATACACGCATGCACGACGCACTCTACATCCCGTAAACCCATCAAACATGTGACAGTGTTCGTTGTTTTGCTTTTTGTTGACGCTACCGTGTGCCCCTTGCATACGTGGAAGTAGCGGAGCTCAGGTCACACATACATGCTACATTTACTCGTTTTCTTGCCACGCGGTCTTTTGTTGGCATTGCAGAAAGTCCTCCTTTGATGTGTAGTCATACCTGTGATTTCATTGTAACCCCGGCACACACACACACACGCACACACACACACACACTCAAGCACGTACATCCAGGACCGGACGGCCCCTTACGAGGACAACGTCTATGTGACCATTCACGCCCGCCATCGGTCATTTGGTCTTGTGGAAGATGTAGACTGGCCTCACGTCTATGTATCCAATGGATTAGGTGGGACCAGTAGTAGAACGTTGACGACGAGCATTAGACGCGCGCACTGACAGCAGGGCCTAGGCAGGTAGGAAGAATCAGTACCTTTATACCGAACCTTTGACTCTGCTAAGGATCCAGGAGGATTTTGGTGGGCGGTAAAACAGCCGGTCGTGGAAAATCCCCCTTTTTCCCTCGCGATTCAGTGTTTTTCCCAACATCACTCATTTCCATACACTATTGACTTGTCTTTATGAACTGGTTGTTTTTCTGGACCAATTGTTGTTTGTTCGCGCCCAGAGCGCTATTTTGGCACATTCTTGTTCAGGACCTGCGTGACGCACGTGCTGTCTGCTCACACGCTGCTATTCGGTTTCTCGTTGTTGAGTCTTTGTGATCGTATTATTGAGGTTTGTATATTGTTTATGTCATTGTTTATTTTAATAATCTAGTATCGTAGAATTATCACGGATAATCGCCTTCTGATTTCGGGATCCGTTGCGAATTTGGCTACGCATTGCTCAAACGTTCGTAACATCCATTTCAAAGGTTCGTGTTCCCTGGGCAGCTCATGGTTTTGTTGATCACGGCACAGCAGCGCTGGTGGGGCTACTCACTGCACCCATCACTCAGTATACCTGCCTCAACATAATGTTTGCAACTTCTAACCCCACAAGAATTTTCGTTGCAAGTGATCATCATACTATCAGTGGGACCAAAAACGTGTAAACCAGAAAACTGCGTTAGTAGCGCATACCAAAGACACAAGGTGGATATATGTGTGAATAAACACAATTATCAGGCGCACTACAAATAAAACTGCACCAAAAAGACAGCACTTTTCCAAAAAATGAACCAGCCCGAGCAAAAATTGCCCGAACAAAAAGTATGCTTCAGTAAATACCGCAGTACTTAGTTTTTGTGAAGTAACCATCGTTAATTCACTACCACGACAAACAAATGAGGACCGAACAGAGCACCTCAAAATTCATACCGCGGGCAACTTCACTTTGAAGCCCCTCTGGCAGGATCTACTTTGGGACTTGCATGTATGCCCTCATGAGCCGGGAGCAAACCATATCCTGGGGGGCCACACTTTCGGACTGAAGCAGAACAGGTCGCGAACAAGATTTCGGACCCATTTATTCACGTAAGCTGAAGTTAACGACTGGAATAAACTGTCAGAGGAAGTAGTCCAGGTGGCCACAGCGGCTGAGTTCAAAGGTCGACTGGACAGGGCATGGATCCAAGTGCACTGAGATAGGTTGCAACAACCGATAACATAGCATGGGTTGGTGACAGTTCGCTAGACCTTGTGTATATTGGACTTCTGTTCCGTCCGCCTCCATGGTTTCCTCATATCACTTCCCTCTGTTCTTACCTCGTCGTTTCTTTTCTTTCTACTTGTCCGTTCTTCCTTCCCCATCGGCAGCTGGCTGTCTCCACACACGCGGTTTTCCCTTCACCCCCCACGTTTCCATGCATTATCTTTTTAGGATTCTCCTCAGTTAAATCAAGACCTGCTCCCGTATAGAGTCTATAGCCCCTGGTCCTCGGTTTGTGACACGATAGCGAATATACTCGGCAGCGCGCAAAAGAGCAAAACTCAAAACGATGGAGCGGGACAACGCGTGTATTGGAGGAGCGCAACGGTGTGCAGACGACGTACACAGGAGGAGCAAGTGGCGCCACCAAAAACGGTAATTGTTCAAATAAACAGGTTCGTTAGTCTTTGTCATCGAGTGCTTTACTGGTAGCACTACAGCTTCCCTTCATTACTTTTGACTTCATCCTTCTTGCTCCCTCATCTCATCTACCTTCTCCGTTTCCTTTCCATTAAGCCTAATTGACGAGTCTAACCACTTGATGGATAAGACGTGTGAGCGCAGACTCTGTGACCTGAATCTTTTCTCGTTAGAAAGGAGGAGAAATCGATGGGATCTCATAGAAACGTTCAAGGTAATGAAGGGCTTTTCTGGCCTTAGACCAGATAGTCTATTCCAGGTGGCCGTAGATTCCAGAACAAGGGGACATGAAAAGAAGCTGACAAAAGCTTGAACTATGTTGATGGTTAGATCGCACTTCTTCAGCAACAGGGCAGTGAACAGTTGGAACGGTCCGCTTGGCAGTATGATAGATCTTCAGACCGTCCAGTCCTTCAAAGGTGCCCTAGATCGCAAGTGGCACGAGATATTTCCTCGTCATAAGCCTTGTGTATATCAACTAGATGGACGACGGGTAGCACTGTGGTCCTTCTGGAGTATGTTTTATTAGACTTTTTCGCTCATTGCATACAGTCTCAGTGGACGCTGACGATGCATAATGTCTCCCGCAGTTGATGTGCGATGAGGTTTTTCGTTTCCTTCTCATTTGTAGCGGGGATTCGACGAAATACACTCGGCAGTGGTGGGTGCATAACTGGTGTGCATACCATCGAAGGAATTCTGGACGATCGATTGACCGTGGCCATTACCCGTCCTGTGCAAACTGAACTGTCACCAACGGCGAGCTGCTTGTGAGTGAATAGAGGAAATGAAGCTCGAGGAACTTGTTGATCCTATTGTCGCAGCACCGGAGGATCTGTAGAGCCCACCAGTGCAGGGAACTGGAAGTCTTGGCAGTTCATTCTTCATAATAGAGGCGGAGGGTATCTCTCTCGCGTAAGCCTCCTCACCACAGCTCAGTGATGTAGACTCATGTGTGTTTCCCACCAACTCTTTGGAAATACATCCAGAAGTCGCTTGAACAATGTGTCGTTGGGCTCTTCCACCACTTCGGCTGGCGGCGAGTTCCATAGGTTGGTCACCCTCCGAGATAAAAGGTACACCAGAGGGAGGCCCACCGAGTGCAGTTTCTTTAGAGTTAGCGGGTATCCCCTCGTACGGCCATGTCCGCGGAGAGGGAGCTCTGCACGTAGTTCTGGGCCGAAGTCGCCTCTGATGATACGTCTGGGGAAGATAAGGTCTCCCCGGACTCTCCGATAGGCCACTGGAAACAGCCCTATGATCTTCAGCCGCCCTTCGTAGCTGACCCCACGTGGCCCTCCGATAAGGTGGGTTGCGCCTCTCTGTACTCTTTCCATCTTTGCCACTTCTGCCAACGTACAAGGGAAAACAGCTGGCCCCCCGCATTCCAGCCTAGGAGGCACATGGGTTGCATACAGTACCTTGAAGGCATTGAGTGAGAGAAGGCCGAATGAACGAGTATTCGGTCCCAGGATACTCCACGCTGACGAACAGACTCTATCAGTATTGTGCTTCGTTTTTAGTGACGAGGCCACCATCACTCCAAGATCTTTTTCGCAGACAGAACGCCGAAGGAGTGCCCCGTGCATATTGTACATCCCACTGCTGGACGGTGCTCCTACCTGCATATGCGCACACTTGTCGGTGTTGACTGGTAGTGACCACAGATCTGACCATCTCTCAAGGGTTATGATGTCCTCCTGAAGAACGAGCTCGTCAGCATATGATGTAGTCATGCGCCAGACCTTTAGGTCGTCTGCGTAAATGAGACACGGTGATCGAAAAACTGGTGGTAGGTCATTGATATAGGCCAGGAAGAAGAGTGGACCCAGAACCGATCCTTGTGTAACACCACTAGCTGCCACTTGCCAAGTTGACAGTGACTGCTACTAGTACTGCAAGGGTTCGGCCTTTTAGAAAGTCCTCTATCCACAGAATCAAGGGATCTACAAAACCAAGAGCCTTAAGCTTACCTAATAGACGGCCATGTGGGACTTTGTCAAAAGCTTCGCTAAAACCCACGAAGATTACGTCCGTAGTGTCCTTCGGCCCTGGTCATCGTCTAGCGTTTTCGTGCGATTACCAAGTTTGTCAGGCACGACCTGCCTTTCCAAAAACCATGTTGTTGTCGGCGAAGTAGGTCGTATATCCCAATGTGGTCCCGGATTCGCGTTGCCAGCAGGCGCTCCATAACCTTTCCTACCACCGGTGTTAGACTGACAGGCCGGTAGTTGACAGCCTCAGCCCTCGCCCCACCTTTGCATCGTGGCGCGACGACCGCCTTCTTCCTTTCTTTGGGGGGCTTTCCCGCTGCTAAAGACGCGTTGAACAGTCGTGTGACTGGTCGAGTTAACACATCGGCCAGTTCCTTTACCACCAACGGATGAACACCATCAGGTCGGGGGGATTGGTTGACTCTAATGGTGCGCATGGTTGCCGCCACTTCTTCCTCGGTGAGTTCTTGACACGACATTTGAGGGGCACCCACGGAAATGTGTGAGGGACGGTTGTGGTTCTGTTCAGGAGCATAGACTGACAAGTAATGTCTCGCCAGTATCTCTGCCTTGTGTTCATCTGTAACTCCCAGCAAGTGTCCGTCCTGTAGGGCTGGGATTGCAGTTGTGGTTCGCGTTCTCCCGTCGCAGATATGCGAAAAGTCGTTTGGGTGCTTGAACCGAGTCCACTTCTAACGTTTCCTCGAGGATACGTCGCTTTTCTAATCTCATTTGAGTACACTGGTTCCGGATGGTGCGGTATCGATCATATCCCTCTCGAGTAGCTTGACATTGTTTCCATGCTCGGTTCCGACGCTTCAAAGGAAGCCTGAGTTGCGAGTCAAACCAAGGTGGGCTTTTCGCATACGGCCGCTGTCTGGATGGTGGGGCAAAAGTCTGGCATAATTGAAGGATTTCATCTCGGATTACCTCCCAAGCCTTGTCTATGTCATACGGTTCTGGCGGATACCACATCACTGAGGATGCAGCCTCCCGGACTTGTTGGAACGACATTCGCCAGACGTTGAGTCCGCCCTGTGGTCTGGGGACAAAGGTCGCTCCTCTCTTCCAGCTGGTGGTCAACACTGCATGGTCACTACACCCTAGTGGCGGTAGGCACTCGATCTGATCAACATCGGACAGCCTTGGAGATATCACCAGATCTAGGATAGACGTATGGTGATCCTGGGTTCGGGTCGGCCTTCTGACGTGTTGGCACAAGGAAAGTTCCAGCACCGTTGAAAGAAGCTCGCGGGAAAATGAATCCGTTCCTGCAGTGCACTGCAAGTTCTCCCAGTCCACATTCGGCGAGTTGAAGTCACCCAAAATTAGACAGTGACCATTGTCAGCCCAACGTCTTACTCCAGTCAGTACTTCCCGAGGATCTGCTTCTGGTGACCGATAAATGACTCCGACAGACTCAAATCCACTGGGTGTCAACTTCACGCGACACCAAAGAGATTCTTCAAAGCCCTCCGGGTCTATCAGGCGATCCAACTGTAGCGAAGGGAAGTCAGCTCGAAAGCACATCGCCAAGCCGCCTCCTCCCCTAGCTTGTCTCCTATCAGCACGATATAGTGTGCATCCTGGGACAGCCACTTCCAAATCCTGCACCCCACTGGTGAGCCACTTCTCCGTCAAGGCGGCAAATGTTGGCGAGTGCTGAACCACCCATGCCTCGAGCTCATCTCGCTTGTTCAACAGACTCCTGACATTAGACGACATGATAAGTGCATGCCCTCTTCTGTATTCCCTCTCCCTACCGACCCTCATTGCATATCCACCGCCGGGGCCGCCTGGTTGATGATGCCGGTGAGATTGAACGGTTCCCATCTCGGTTGAAGACGCCTCCGCTGAACACGAAAATCCCGGATAAAAGACCTGATTCGCCATGGGCCTGGCATTCGAGGAGCTCTCTCAAGGCTAACCGGTGCCCCTCTCTTTCCTCGGGGTCATGACCTTGGAGGAGTTGCTGTTTCTCTCCTTTTAATCTGTAGGACCGCTGTAGCACCCAGCGGCATTCCTCATCGGAACCCAGGACCACCTTGAGCGGACGAGGGTTACCATTGTCATTTAGCTTCCTTAAGCGAAAAACGGCTTTGAACTTCACATTATGTGCCAGGTTTTCCTCATTTGTGAAGAATATTTTGGCAAATATGTTCCGTAGAAGAGAAATGTCGTCCTCTAATCTACTTTGAGGCGCTGACTCGGTTGATTCCGAAAGATTCACGACTAGGAAGCATTGGGTCCTAGGTGGCGGCGCCATCCGTTGACGTGGCTTTACTGTTTTCCACTGGCTCATGGTTTCCGTCTGCCCTGGATTGGGGCCTGTGTCTCCGCCGGCTGCATTCGATACCTCCGGAACATAAGTATTGTCTTCCGAGCGTACAGCTATTTCGGCTTTCTCTGTGACCACGGATTTCTTTCGGCGCTGCTTCTTCACTGCTCTCAATGTTGTTCGTAGAGCCTGAAGCGACCTCTACGTGGGACCTGGGGCTCGTTGCACACGGTACAGCCAGTGCCTGGTTCGCCGCTGAATCAGCTTCATCTATTTTTATTTTATTTGCCGTGGTACTACCAGTGCATACAATTTGCAGGAATGGGGAGCTGCAGGAACTCAGCCACTCATACTTATCCTTGTCAATTTTTGTACACTTTAAGTGAATCCACCCCTAGCAAAAATCACACATCAGGGCTTTGACCCGAGGGCCAATATTTTTCTTGCACACCAAACACGCATATTGATCCTTAGAGGTAACTGAACTCATGATGCTTATAAATCCGCTGAGAAGCCACAAATATCTTAGGACAATATATATCCACGAGGCACAACGGTAGACACCCGGTGTAGCGCAGCGTTCGTGAAATCAACTTGAACCTAAACCTGAACCTGAACCCGAACCTATACAATAACTCATGACTTCAAGACATCTGACCCATTCGTTTAAGCTACTCAATGCAACCCCTTTTGAGCGGAACCTTAACTGTTGGCGGGCAAATGTTTGTTTGTGGGTCCGCTGCGGTGTTTCTGTGCCGGGACCCGCACACATTTTTCTGACCTCATTGGGGTCGAAAAATTATGTTCGGCGTTGTTCCTGGACAGAGTATTGGCATTCGCGCATTCATACCTATGTGTGATGCATCGAATTCACATGCTCGTGATGGATTACACATTCCGGAAACCCACGTTTATAAAGAGAACAAGTTGAAGATTGCGAAGCACGCAGGGACATTCTCGCGGTATCAGCAGTTTAATGCCACCGACCTTTCGAAGAAAATAGCAGGATTTGAGAATAGTGGTGTTTCGTTTCATAACTATGGACCTACTATTAATAAAAAAAGGAAGGCGGAGGAGGCAAACCTTCACACGCACGATGAATTATCGGCGCCGCAATTATACTGTAGGTACGTTCCAGCATCTCCCGTCATGGTGAACCGTGAAACAGTGAACCGCGTTTTACCTGTGGGATGCCTGCCTGTACATAGACATCTTCCGCAGCTAACTGTTTGTAATAACGACTTCTTGACTGCGAATTCCTCCATCGTTGTGTCTTCAAATCACGTCACCTCACAGGCTGTCGTTTCTGTTGCCCCCAAAACGACTCCAAAGCCATCTACTACGCAAGGCGATTATGCAATCGTGGTTGGAGAGGTACTGCGTTCATCCAACGAGTCGTATGAAGTTTTGGCATTTTTGGGTCGCGGCACCTTTGGGCAAGTTGTGAAGTGCCGTAGTCAGTCCACTCGCCGATGTGTTGCCATAAAAATCTTGAAGAACCTTCCGTCTTACCTTCGCCAAGGTAATGTTGAGATCCAGATTCTCCAAACACTGAGCCAGCAAGATACTGAATCTCACAATATAGTTCGTGCTATCGAGTGCTTCCAGCATAGAAACCACATGTGCTTTGTGTTTGAACTTCTGGAGCAAAATCTTTATGAATACCTTAAGTCAAACAAATTTAGACCTCTTTCCCTCCCAGAAATACGTCCTATTGCGCAGCAGGTGCTTACGGCGTTGTCAAAACTTAAGTCATTGGGCCTGATACACGCCGACTTGAAACCGGAGAACATCATGCTCGTCTCGTCGACAAACAGCGCCTTACGTTATCGCGTAAAAGTGATTGATTTTGGTTCTGCCTGCCACAGTTCCAAGGCTGTCCAAAATACGTATTTGCAGTCTCGTTATTATCGTGCACCTGAAATCCTGTTAGGATTACCGTTCAATGAGTCAATCGACATGTGGTCTTTGGGATGTGTTGTTGCGGAGCTGTTCCTTGGATGGCCTCTTTATCCCGGGTCTTCGGAGTATGATCAAGTAAGTCTTTCGCATGCTAGCTGTTATATCGTTCTACGTTCGCGGTGCTAATACGTCTTCAAAAGTAATGTGATCCTGCTTAGTTACTTCCCAGTTGTGAGGTCACTTTTAATTGCAGCCTCGGTTTTACTTTAGCTGTACGTGAATCAACACGGCAGAGCCGCGGCCACTGTGCGTACAATCAGTTAAGGAGCATGAAGTTCATTGAAGTGTTTTTCCTACGGTTTTTGTCACGAGCCTATAGTTTTCAAGTGCTATTTTTTGTTTCAGTCGCATTTCGGTGGTGGGTAGTAACCCTTGTAGCAAAGCCGTTCCGAAACCGATCGGTTTTTATTATTACGCCCATCGGTTTTTGGTCGGTTTGTTTAGTAGCCATTTTACACGGATGAAAAATGAATTGATACGATGGAAACTGACTACCGAAGTAATGTGCAATGCTTGGTTGGCGTTTTACTCAAATGTATTGATTTAATTCATTGAAATGTCCTGAGAACCTCAGTACAGATCGCCCTATTTTATTCCCTCGAGATGGGTGAAATGAGGACAATTATTCGGAAAATAATAAATTAGTAGATAGAAAAGGGCATCGTAGTACGTAATTTAGATTAGTGAAATAAATCAACGAAGTATGTGGCGTACTTCAAACGACTAACACAAACCGTTCGGAAACCGGCCTGAAAATCGGTCGCAAACCACTCAGAAACCGCTCGAAAACCGATTGGCGTTATAGTAAAAACCGATTGCCAACCAACCAAAAACTGGCCGGAAATCGATCGGTTTCTGGCCGGTTTTCGAGCGGTTTTTACGAATCGTTTGAAATACGTGATGTGGTTCGTTGATTTCTTTCAACAACCCAAATTACGTATTACGATGCTCATTTCTACTCCCCAATTTGTGATTTTCCGAATAATTGCCCTTATTTCACCCATCTCGAGGGAATAAAATAGGGCGATCTGTACTGAGGTTCTCAGGACATTTCAATGAATTAAATCAATACATTTGAGTAAAACGCCAACCAAGCATTGCACATTACTTCGGTAGTCAGTTTCCATCGTATCAATTCATTTTTCATCCGTGTAAAATGGCTACTAAACAAACCGACCAAAAACCGATCGCAAACCGATGTTACGAACGGGCTGGGTGCTGCAAGGAAATCCACTGTCGTCCGGGTCGTTACCACAACTGAGCTTTTGGAACCTTATGTAGGTCTCCATTCCAAGTTCCAGGGTCTGATCCGGTTATCCCTAATAGCGCAATAGACCTTCGTAACTATGGGGTACACACCCACATAGAATCGTTCGTTGTGTCCATAGGTACCCGTGCATCACATACTGACTACTGGTTAACCCAAAAGCTAATCAGAAACGCCGCTGACCTACCCAAATCTGATGTAAATGAACCACATTTTGGTCACTTGGCGAATCGACGCTTTAGTACGGTCACATTTTTCGGCTAATCGCACAGGTCAAATAGGAAAAGTACAACTACCCTACAACAGGTGATCATTCTCCGATGAATTAGCTGTCCACTGGGAAACTTGGGTATCAAGGACTAATGTCGTGGCCATGTTCCCTAGAACGACCCGGGACTGTACGATTTTCATATCCGACGCCTTTGAAGGAAAATAAGCTGGTAACCATCGAAGCGTTGTCTTATTGCGTGATTGGACGGCCTGCCATGCCAGTTTTAAGGCTCGACGGATGCACTTTTGACCGAGCACATCCTGTCTTGCATCCTCGATTCGCAGTAACTGGGTTTCACATCTGTAGTCGACCACAGGGCCAATGAAATGTAGGATGTTGGTCTTAGTACAAAGAACATTTCAAGACGGACAGTTTACTCAACTAGGGTGACTCTTTCCTGGCGTCGTAAATGTGCAGCAGTACTTCACCCGTCGCCTGGACAGTTGAAAGCCTGACTGGCCCTATATAAAATGGTCGGGTTCTTGTACTTTTCGCCCCAAATAAGGCGGTAAGATTTTGGTTTTGTTGAGTTGACACCCGGTCCGATAGACTTCGGAGAAAGCCTGTGTGTTCGAGAGTTGACTCATGCGTATGACAAAATAATCTCAATAATAGTGCCAACTGCGAAAATTGGATCCGAGATCCAAGCCGCAAGAATTAGTAGAATACCATGACAATGGAAGTTTCACGACTTCACCAGCGTACTTATACAGTACTAGTGACAGCTGACAGTTCTCTCCGAAAGTGCAAATCGGTTAGATTCTGTCCCATACACATACACTAATAATATGCTTCCAGTTAATACCTACGCTTCACAACATACAAGGATAGTGAAACGTAGACTAGCAACGGGATCGGCAAAATTAGTATGATTAAGACAGAGTCAGAACGAGAACGCCTTACTCGTCTTATAATAAAAGTACATCAGCTGGAATGTAAAAGGAGAACTGTTCATGAAATGTTATGTAAAACGAAACGAGCAAACGTACGAAAACTCATGCAACATTCACCCCCGCTAGAAAGGAATCGTTCGCCATAAGTTTTCGTAAGAGAGAGAAGGGAGAGTGCTAGTAGTGGGCCAGATAAAACTAACATTTTGTGATGTTCATTCATGCTTCTCGATTACGTAGGGAGTATGCACGTGTACGCTGCTGTCGACTAAGTAATTCAGGTAGATTGTCATCTCTAGGATCCGTATGTGCCCGTACATCAGTAACATGCACTGTAAAACTACCACTAACTTCGGGAATTTTTGGCTGATCTTATGGCAGGTCGCTGAATGGTGTTCTTAATGGGGATTCGTTGGTGGATGGTGATGTATCGCCTCGAGGAGCCAATCGGTGAATAGAAACGTTTTCTGTTCTTCCATCCGGCAGTTTCACAACGGCACAATGGGGATTATAACTGATTAGATTTACTTCCTCGACCAGGGGATCATACTTCGTGGATTTATCCATCACGACGAGACTGCACCCATCACGACGAGACTGCACCCCATCACGACGAGACTGCACCTTGACGTGGTGTGATGGCTTGCGCGCCTCTATGACCCAGAGAGCTATACAGGATGGCTTCCTTAAGCCGGAGATGCAATCATACCTGACAGGTCAATGGGTAGAGGTCAGACGAAGTCCAGTCTCCTGGTCCTCCAGGTTGGGGGTTGATTTGAGCTAGCAACTCAGTCGGAAAAACCAGTGGAAGAATAATTGATCCAAGCAAATGGGCTTCCACTAAGCCATCCCGCTGCCTTGCGGATAGGTTCTTGTCAGAACTAAAGGCTTTGGATGAGGACCCTAATCGTTCTCCTGCTTTGTGGCTGGACACCCTAGCAGTACCCGTCCAACATCTCCCATGAACTGCACGACTACAAAGAATTCCATACTGCATCGGTCGTCGCGCAGGCTAATCAGGACCGCGCTGCCCATTGCATCGAGCGGGGTGGGTAGTGATAAGTGTGCTACTGCTCAGAGTTCCCTCTCTGTTATTCAACCTTTGTCTTCTGTCCCTAACCATCCCTCTTTGCCCCATCTATCCACCCATAATGCTCCCATTGATAACACGGTCGATACTCGCAACGATTCACTGTCAAATAGTGTCGGGAATAATCCTCTGTCTGGTAACTCACATTTTCTCAAGCCCCGTCAGCCTCTGAATCTGGGCTCCTTCAACGTGCGTACACTCATGCAGGCCGGTCAGCAGGCGTGCCTAGCCCTCACAATGAACTCTCTGAAGATTGATGTCTGCTGCTTAAGCGAAACGCGTATCCAGGATTCGAGCAATGTAATTCAGCTAACTGCTCCTGGTATCTCATCGAGGTATATTCTGCGCACCCCAGGAGACGAAGCAGCTAGAGCTGTGGGTCAACGTGGTGTAGGAATTGTCTTGACTGACAAGGCTGAGGCTGCCCTATTAGACTGGATCCCTGTTAACAGTCGTTTATGTGCTGTGAGACTCCAAGGGTCAGTCGGCGTTCGAAAGGATAGTTGTGTTAAACGCAATTTGTTCGTGATCTCGGCGTACGCCCCAACGGAGTGCAGCTCAGACTTGCAGAAAGATGAGTTCTATGATGCCCTCGCCACTCTCGTTCGCAGCAGTAAAGGTTCCGACATTGTAGTGCTAGCTGGTGACTTCAATGCACAAGTTGGCAAACTCAGTGTGTCAGAAGCCTGTTTAGGTGGGCGTTGTGCTTTACCCGCTGAGCGCACAGATAACGGGGATAGGCTTCTCCAATTTTGTGCAGACAATCGATTGTTCTTGTCTAGCACAAATTTCCGACACAGCTCGCGTCGCACAGCGACATGGCGCTCTAACTCGACAGGTACTTTTAGTCAAATTGACCATATCGCCGTAAGCTACCGGTGGCGCAGTTCTGTTCAGAACTGTAGATCTTACTGGTCCACGTACGTAGAGTCGGACCATGCCTTAGTTTTAATGCGATTATCTCTCCAGCTCCATGGCCATCGTCGCAAACCGCAAACCCGATTAGCCGTGCAACGTTTGTGTGATCCAGACGTTTGCACCCGTTATGAGCAGAAATTAGCACATGAGCTAGGATCCACGGAGAACAGTAATGTAGATGAGCATTGGTCTCATATCAAACAGGCGATGCACGTTGCAGCAGGTTTTGCCTGTGGTCCTCGATCCGTTGTCCATCAAAGACACTGGATCTCGCAAGAGTCGCTGAGTATAATGGAGCAAAAGCGTCAGCTTTCGAACCGTAAGGAGATGAATAAGATGCGGAGAAAGCTGCAAAGACAAGTTACGCGAAGCCTTAAGAAGGATCGCGAAAATTGGTGGGTCAATGTAGCCGAAGAAATGGAAGTGGCAGCTGCTTCAGGTAACAGTCAAAGACTGTTCAAACTTATTCGTGACACCAGTGGACGGCGAACCCAGGTCAGTGAAGCGATTTGCAGTAGGAATGGAGAACCCATCCATAACAAACAGCAAAGGGTTGACCGATGGGCCGAGTGCTTCAAGGAACAGTTTAGCTGGCCGCACGCTAGTGTAGTTACTCCCGTGTCAACAACTGTGACTTCTTGGGTGGTATCACTTGAGCCCCCATCAGAAGTAGAAGTAGAGTCATGTATTCGATTACTAAGGCGGGGGAAAGCGGCAGGTCCCGACGAACTTCCTCCAGTTCTTTTCAAACTGGGTGGTGAGGCGTTGATAAAATCACTTATCGCCTTGCTCCGTGACATTTGGAACGCGGAGCGAATTCCGTTAATATGGAGCGAGTCATTGATTGTTCCCATCTTCGAGAAGGGAATACGCAATGACTGCAGTAATCATCGTGGGATTAGCTTAATTCCGATAATCACCAAAGTATTAGCTTCGATTTTGCTGCACCGTCTTACACCGGCTCGCGAGAGGAATGTCCGCGAACAGCAGGATGGATTCCGCCCAGGTCGAGGATGCATCGACCAGATTTTTACTCTTCGCCGACTACTTGAAACGCGTCACACGCACCGCCGACCAACAATAATGCTTTTCTTAGACCTGAAAGGCGCCTTCGATTCAGTTGATCGAACAGCGCTTTTCAGTACTCTTCATCGAAAAGGTATGCCCCAGAAGTTCGTGAACCTAATGAGATCATTGTATTCTCATACTTCTGGCCGCGTAAGGGTTTACGGTGAACTATCCGGTCGGTTCGAAACGACCAGTGGCGTTCGGCAGGGATGCCCTTTGTCTCCATTCCTGTTCAACTTCGTCATGGACGAAATAATGGAGAGTGTGTTGCAAAATCTTCAGGATGTAGGCGTCGAACTAGGAGATGGTGAAAAGCTATGTGACCTGGATTACGCAGACGACGTTGTCTGCTTGCTCGAATCCACGGAACATGCTCAGCGTGCACTAGATAATCTCGCAAGAGCTGTAGCTCCATTCGGCATGCGTTTTGCACCTTCAAAGTGCAAGATGATGTTACAAGACTGGACGTCAACGATTCCGAGCTTGATGCTCGACGGGGAGGTGCTGGCAGTTGTCGATCACTTCACCTACCTCGGTAGCTGCGTGACGACGGATGGGAGCACAGTAGTAGAGGTGAGTACGCGGATATCCAAAGCTCGAGCGGCGTACGCTGGACTGAAGCACTTGTGGCGCCGATCCGATATTTCACTGAAGTTGAAAGGTCGTGTATACTGTGCCACTGTGCGTTCAGTTTTGTTGTATGGTTGCGAAACTTGGAGTCTGCGTGCTGAAGATATTCGTCGTCTTGAGGTTTTCGACCACCGATGTTTACGTAGTATCGCTAGGATTGGGTGGAATAGCCGAGTAAGCAACGATTAGGTCAGAAAGCGAGTATTGCGTACTAATTCAGAGGACGTTCTGTCACAGCGTATCCAGCTTAGTAGACTTCGTTGGTTGAGACACGTGTTACGTACGGCAAACACACGTCTCCGATACCGTGTCCTATTCTCCGCCCCTTCCAGGGAGTGGAAGAGACCACGTGGAGGTCAACAGATGACGTGGCAGCGAGGAATGAGAAAATGTACAGCAGACTTAGGAAAAGTAGGTGCTTCACGCCTTCGTGGTTGGGGTCCAAAAGATCCGTCTACCAGTTGGCTGGAGACACTGAAGGATATGGCAGCGAACCGTGAACAGTGGCGATCGTGTTGTCACTTTCTGTCCAATCAGAATGACTGATTGATGTGCGTTTGTACAGTTAGACTGTGTATTCCGTGTGTTGGCTACTAGGGCATTCTTTTCTTTTCCCACCCATATAGGTCCACTCCCTGTCCATCTTGTGTATTCATACTTTTTAATTCAACGTGCAAGATGGTGAGAAAGGCAGTGGTCAGTGGGGCTTGCCCTACTGTTTAACGCTGTACGATGATGATGATGATGATGATGATTTATCCATGCGCTTCAGTAACACGGGGCCAGGAATTGTCAACCACTTAGGCATCGAAGTCCCATTAGTGGAGCGTCAAACAACAGAACGGTCGCTCATGTGGAGCAGTGTTTGTGGCAGTGCAGAGTAGTGAACGAATTGAGTGGGTGAGTCTGGGAGCACCGATCCCCACTGCGAAATTGGCAGATTTATTGTCTTTAGGGCCAGAGAGATTGCCCTCCGTAGGGTTCCATTCGAATGCTCCACCTGGCCATAAGCTCGAGGATTGTATGCCGTCGTGTGACTGAGTGCCACCCCCTTAGCTCGTAGGAACTGTGTTAGCTCCGATGACACGAAAGCGGATCCTCGGTAAGGGTGTATGTAGGCGGGCATGCCGAATAAAACAAACAGTTGACACACACTTTACCCCCATAGTTGCCGATATATTTGGGCAAGCGAATTCAAAGGGGAAACAAGAGTACTCATCCATAACAGTCAGGAGGTAGCGATTTTGGGTATTGGAAGGCAGTGGACCTTTAAAGTCAATACTCAGCCGCTCGAATGGCTGCGTAGTTTTGATAAGCCGACCCTCGGCGGGTTTGTAAAACCGCGGTTTTATCTCTGCACAGACCGGGCACCGGGAAATCATGTTTCTGACTTCATCCACAGAGTAAGGCAAAATTTTGTTGCGCACAAAGTGAAGCATGCAAGTTATCCCTGAATGATATAAGGAGTCATGTAAGTATTTCAACTGAGTTCCGTTTACATTAGAAGCACAGCTGCTGCGGGAAAGTGTATCAGCTACGTGATTATCTTTACCGGGTCGGTGAATTGTCATAATGGTAGGCTGATAGCTCAAGCCGCCACCTCTGAACCTTATCATTCTTGATTTTGCATGGTTGCTTTCCATCATACATGAAGCTAACGGATGTTTGATCGGTAATTAGCTTGAAATGGGCACCCAGGAGATAATGGCTTCGACAATTGCACAAGCTTCCTTCTCGATAGCATCATCATCATCATCAAACAGCGCTAAAGAGCAGGGTAAGCCCCACTGAAAACTACCTTTCTCACCATCATCATCATCATCATCATCATCATCATCATCATCATCATCATCATCATCATCGTACAGCGTTTAGCAGTAGGGCAAGCCCCACTGACCACTGCCTATCTCCATATGTCGCACGGTGAATTAGAAAGTATGAATATACAAGAGGGACAGGGAGTGGACCTACACGGGTGGGAAAAGGAAAGAATGCCCTAGTAGCCAACACACGGAATACACAGTCTAACTGTACAAACGCACATCAATCAGTCATTCTGATTGGACAGAAAGTGACAACACGATCGCCACTGTTCACGGTTCGCTGCCATATCCTTCAGTGTCTCCAGCCAGCTGGTAGACGGATCTTTTGGACCCCAACCACGAAGGCGTGAAGCACCTACTTTTCCTAAGTCTGCTGTACATTTTCTCATTCCTCGCTGCCACGTCATCTGTTGACCTCCACGTGGTTTTTTCCACTCCCTAGGAGGGGCGGAGAATAGGACACGGTACGGTAGACGTGTGTTTGCCGTACGTAACACGTGTCTCAACCAACGAAGTCTACTAAGCTGGATACGCTGTGACAGAACGTCCTCTGAATTAGTACGCAATACTCGCTTTCTGACCTAATCGTTGCTTACTCGGCTATTCCACCCAATCATAGCGATACTACGTAAACATCGGTGGTTGAAAACCTCAAGACGACGAAAATCTTCAGCACGCAGACTCCAAGTTTCACAACCATACAACAAAACTGAACGCACAGTGGCACAGTATACACGACCTTTCAACTTCAGTGAAATATCAGGTCGGCGCCACAAGTGCTTCAGTCCAGCGTACGCCGCTCGAGCCTTGGGTATACGCGTGCTCACCTCTACTAATGTGCTCCCATCCGTCGTCACTCAGCTACCGAGGTAGGTGAAGTGGTCGACAACTGGCAGCACCTCCCCATCGAGCATCAAGCTCGGAATTGTTGACATCCAGTCTTGCAACATCACCTTGCACTTTGAAGGTGCAAAGCGCATGCCGAATGGAGCTACAGCTTTCGCAAGTCTATCTAGTGCACGTTGCGCATGTTACGTGGATTCGAGTGAGCAGATGAGGTCGTCTACGTAATCTAGGTCACATAAGTTTGCACTATTTCCTAGTTCGATGCCCACACCCTGAAGATTTTGCAGCGCACTCTCCATTATTTCGTCCATGACGAAGTTGAACAGGAATGGAGACAAAGGGCATCCCTGTCGAACACCACTGGTCGTTTCGAACCGACCGGATAGTTCACCGTAAACCCTTACGCGGCCAGAAGTATGAGAATACAATGATCTCATTAGGTTCACGAACTTCTGGGGCATACCTTTTCGATGAAGAGTACTGAAAAGCGCTGTTCGATCAACTGAGTCGAAGGCGCCTTTCAAGTCTAAGAAAACCATTATTGTCAGTCGGCGGTGCGTGTGACGCGTTTCAAGTAGTCGGCGAAGAGTAAAAATCTGGTCGATGCATCCTCGACCTGGGCGGAATCCATCCTGCTGTTCGCGGACATTCCTCTCGCGAGCCGGTGTAAGACGGTGCAGCAAAATCGAAGCTAATACTTTGGTGATTATCGGAATTAAGCTAATCCCACGATGATTACCGCAGTCATTGTGTATTCCCTTCTTGAAGATGGGAACAATCAATGACTCACTCCATATTAACGGAATACGCTCTTCGTTCCAAATGTCACGGAGGAAAACGATAAGTGATTTTATCAATGCACCTCCACCCAGTTTGAAAAGAACTGGGGGAAGTTCGTCGGGACCTGCCGCTTTCCCCCGCCTTGGGGCTCAAGTGATACCGCGCAAGGAGTCGCAGTTGTTGACACAGGAGTGACTACATTAGCGTGCGGCCAGCTAAACAGTTCCTTGAAGCACTCGGCCCATCGGTCAAGCCTTTGCTGTTTGCTATGGATGGGTTCTCCATTTCTATCGCAAATCATTTCACTGACCTGGGTTCGCCGTCCACTGGTGTCACGAATAAGTTTGAACAGTCTTTGACTGTTACCTGAAGCAGCTGCCACTTCCATTTCTTCGGCTACATTGACCCACCAATTTTCGCGATCCTTCTTAAGGCTTCGCGTAACTTGTCTTTGCAGCTTTCTCCGCATCTTATTCATCTCCTTACGGTTCGAAAGCTGACGCTTTTGCTCCATTATACTCAGCGACTCTTGCGAGATCCAGTGTCTTTGATGGACATCGGATCGAGGACCACAGGCGAAACCTGCTGCAAAGTGCATCGCCTGTTTGATATGAGCCCAATGCTCATCTACATTACTGTTTGTCGTAGATCCTAGCTCATGTTTTAACTTCTGCTCATAACGGGTGCGTATTTCTGGATCACACAAACGTTGCACGGCTAATCGGGTTTGCGGTTTGCGACGATGGCCATGGAGCTGGAGAGATAATCGCATTAAAACTAATGCATGGTCCGACTCTACGTACGTGGACCAGTAAGATCTACAGTTCTGAACAGAACTGCGCCACCGGTAGCTTACGGCAATATGATCAATTTGACTCAAAGTACTTGTAGAATTAGAGCGCCATGTCGCTGTGCGACACGAGCTGTGTCGGAAATTGGTGCTAAACAAGAACAATCGATTGTCTGCACAAAATTGGAGAAGCCTATCCCCGTTATCTGTACGCTCAGCAGGTAAAGCACAGCGCCCATCTAAACAGGCTTCTGACACACTAAGTTTGCCAACTTGTGCATTGAAGTCACCAGCTAGCACTACAATGTCAGAACCTTTACTGCTGCGAACGAGGGTGGTGAGTTCATCATAGAACTTATCTTTCTGCGCGTCTGAGCTGCAGTTCGTTGGGGCGTACGCCGAGATCACAAACAAATTGCGCTTAACACAACTATCCTGACCCTTGGAGTCTCACAGCACATAAACGACTGTTGACAGGGATCCAGTCTAAAAGGGCAGCGTCGGCCTTGCCAGTCAAGACAATTCCTACACCACGTTGACCCACAGCTCTAGCCTCTTCGTCTCCTGGGGTGCGCAGAAAATACCTCGATGAGATACCAGGAGCAGTTAGTTGAAATACACTGCTAGAATCCTGGATATGCGTTTCACTTAAGCAGCAGACATCAATCTTCAGAGAATCTAATGTGAGGGCTAGGCACGCCTGTTGACCGGCCTGCATGAGTGTACGCACGTTGAAGGAGCCCAGATTCAGAGGCTGACGGGGCTTGAGAAAATGTGAGTTACCAGACAGAGGATTATCCCGGACACTATGAGACAGAGTCGTTGCGAGTATCGACCGTGTTATCAGTGGATGCATTATGGGTGGATAGATGGGGCAAAGAGAGGTGGTTGAGGACATAAGACAAAGGTTGAATAAAAGAGAGGGAGCTCTGAACAGCAGCCCACTTATCACTACCCACCCCACTCGATGCAATAGGCAGCGTGGTCCTGATTATCCTGCGTGACGACCGATGCAGTATGGAATTCTTTGTATTCGTGCAGTTCGTGTAGTTCACGAAGCACGCGAGATTACAGTCGTGGTCAGCTCTTATAATGCCACACAGTTACATTATCAACGTCGTCGGGAGTGTCCCTCAATTTCTCTGTTTTCGGGGTTTGGTTGATAGTGTATTGGAAACACGTCACGCCACTGGTGACCCAAAAGAGTTTCCGATAGAACTGAAAAAGATAGCGTGCCGATTCAAAAACCTTATCGTGCTTTTCATGTTTCACGATTGGAATTTGATGATACCACTGTTGAGATGTAGGCTGCTGTTAACAGCGTAAGGGGCGATGTTCTCCACCATGTTATCTATTCGAGGTAATGGATACGCATCTAGCTGTGTATAAACGGCTGATGGTCTGATCACAACCAATGTACATTCTCCTCTTATAGTTGGAGTTTTTAGTTATCAAAACTTGGGCTCTCCACGAGGTGTTCTGTGGCTCGATTATGCCACCGCGCAAGAGGCGTTGTGCCTCCCTAATGAAGTGTTCGTTATTGGAAGTGTCTACAGGATTGGGCGCGGGGATGTCTGGGGGTAATCAAAAGTAGCATGTGGCTTTAGATAAAGTTGAAGTGATCGGTTCAGATGTTATTGTCTTTATGATAGATGCAGGTTTTACATAGCGGATTAAGATCAGGGGGGGGGGGGGGTCGTGGATGCATAAGGAACGTTTTCAGTCGCACAGGGCTGACTGTTTTTGAACTACCTCCAGCAATTTAGCCATGTCGTAAGCACTCGAAGGCGTTAGGGTTGGTTGTTCCAACAGTCTTATTCAAGTGCTGTTAGACTGCAGTCCGGTGATAGATGTCACACAAAACATGGTCACGATAATCTTCGTCGGACATCGAACAGAAGTCACAGTCCTTCGCCAGTGACTCGATAATCTGAAACTACTGATCAGTGTTTTGTCCACAATCTTGTTTATCTGCAGCGAGTAGATGCCGAGCGAAGATCACACTTTGGGGGTGCACGTATGTTAAGACCCACGGTTCTTTACGATATGGATAGGGAACCTGCGCACTCGATCTCAACTTGCGACTCCGATCGCTCCAGCCCGCTATAGAAAACCAAAGGACAACAACTCAGCCCGTCAAAATGATGCTGCGATATCAACGCTTCAGACGCTACTAGGCAGTGGACTTACTGGCTTTGTACTTTCAATGCCTTTTGAAGGGTATAGTCAGATGATTCTCAAAACTTTGAGATCTTCATCGGCTTTCTTCCTCCGTCAGTCAACAAGCATATTTCGGAGTGCACAACTTTTGAAAGCACCGTTTTAGTCCTCAATTCCTCGTACGTTGGTAGGAAGTTGAACACGAAAAAACTTTTTTCCAAGCAAGCCATTAACCAGCTCGAGCGTGCCAGACCGGGTTGAATAATCGATAATTAATTTATCGGATCACTCAAGACGTAACCCTTTTTGCTGATCGAGCAGTCATTTACAGTCCGACTCAAATTGGGACAAAGAATCAATAATCAATCAAGCAAAACGTTTTTATCAACCTAATCGGTCCAACAGGGCTTGAACCTAAGTGGACACCCGAGTTCTGGAGCGTTCGGTTTTCGCTTTAAATACCGCATAGTAATTTCTGCAACGTAGCAGTCATTTTTATGAGCTGAGTTGTTGTCTTTTGGTTTTCTGTAGCGGGCTGGAGCTATCGGGGTCGCAAGTCGAGATCGAGTGCGTAGGTTTCCCGTGGGTCATAACACATTCGTGAGCGGATGGCCTGAGATATTAATTACCATGTGCCCTTGGCAGTCAGAATAGCGTGTTATATCCGCTGTATGTTTTGACTTTTGTGGCCTTTCACAAACGGTTTCCAGTGAGTAGGAATGCACCAGTGCACATACTCTTGCTTCACACGCTGCTCTCACTGCATCATCAATCATCCGTTTGTGTTCTAGGTTTTTATCACGTGATTGAGCATGAGTGAAGTGAAAGGGGTATACCCCGTTGCTTTAAACACCAACTGCACTTTTAGAGATAGCCAGTAATCAAACCCCGAAACAGAGCAGAGAATCATGTAAGGTCCCCATATACCAGTTATGGTAACGAGCCGGACGACAGTGGATTACTGCTACCACGAAAGTGAACGGCTTTGACGGGATTCAAAGCTCTGACTTCTGAAGTGGTACAAAAATACTCCAAATCATTCGACTACCGCCAATCATTGGGCAGATTTAAAAAGGTCTCTAAGAGTATATACATGATAAAAGTTAGCCTCAGACGGTCACTGTCTACGCTGCGTTACTGTAACCTGGTGAAAGCATTGAGTTGGCGGTGCGTACGGTATGCTGACGTTATAGAATCCAAGTTGCTCTAGGCTACGTTGATTAAAACATTTGTTGTGCGCATCTCAGAAGGAGGAATAATTTGTTTGCTGAAATAAGTGGATTTTGAAGGTGTATCCGTTGGGGTGAAATTCTCTTCCCCACAAGTCGATACCGAGGAATTCCAATCCGCGGTCAGTTTTTATCTATCTTGCTTACCTAAGAAGATATTTGAGATCCACTTTAAATTCAAATCGCGCTCGGTTGGACGTTGCACAAAAACTACACAATTTACCTTCACCGGGGCGCTGTGTTGTTTTAATCTGCAAGGTCGTGTAAATTGTGTATAAGCAGCGAAGCATCATCGTACATTCGCTTCTGGTCCAGCACCAAATATACGGCTGAGCTGAAGGTCTTGTTTTTCGTGTTCTTTTGTTGTGTGTACGGGATTATCCGGCATCGAGTCTACCAGTCACAGCGCGTGATTGGAAATTGCCTATTGTAAATCGTCAGTACTCGGTCGGGTTCCGTAACAGTATCGATTTCGCTACCGCGCAAGGCAGATAAAAGGTGTGAAAACTCCGGCCCGCGGAATTAGTCTCGTAAAACCTGTTAAGATCCTGGGCTGGGTTCTGTAAGATCCCTCTGAAGGATTGTTAAAAATTTGAGCGTCAACGAAGCGTTACCGTCAGTAAAACACTTTGAGTTATTTTTTCGTCGTCCTCTCGACTTCCCATGTACACATCTTCGTACCGATTTATAAGAAAGGTGACAGGTCCTCCTATGAAAAAAGTCCGGTTAAAATCGCATCTAAATTTTTCGCTGGTATTATTCTTAACCGTTTACTTAGCGCTGGTGAACAGTGGTGGTATACAGCTATCCACTCTTGCTCTGTTTGTTACCATTATTGACCTTATGTGGTTCTCCACTCTAAGTCTTAAGGTTTAATTACCGGTTATCCCTAATAGTGCAGTGGGCATTCGAGGTTATAGGGTATACCTGTAATGCGATCAGGAACGATCGTACTGTTGAAACAGATACGACGACACGAGAAATCGAAAATGATACCGGATGATTTCGGCTTTATTCATCTGAAAATCTTCCATACGCTAAGATGTAAAAGAAACGTACGTAAGAGAATTTACCAAACACAGTTTATCATAATTTTTACCGAGTTAGAGAATTCATAACATTCTTCCCGGCCAGGAAAATCCGGGTTGGTTAGTGCCCAAAACCGAGTGAACGGATGGATATTTTTTATGGACTTATTTCTCTACTTCGTAAACAATAAGGACGTGTACGCAGGTGTTTGGTAGCGATTTCCCCAACACTGGTTGTTGTTTGTGAATGAAAGTCGTCAGTACATCGATTGATGTCCGTAGTCTCTGTGACAGCTTCTGGTTATTCATCAATTGGAGGATTGGTGATATGAGTTTCGGTCTGTGGCAACGCGGTATTTAATGGCGATAGGCGTCAAAGAGAAACTATCGTATCGTCCGTCGCGACGACGAATATGTACGTACTGAGGGTTACACTCAATGGAATCGACCTCCTCCACTAAAGGATCATACTCAGTTTGTCGGCAGTTGCGTGATAACATTGGTCCAGGGGATGTGAGCCATTTAGGTAACGAGATTCCTGAAGGCGGCTTCCGATTGAACGTTAGAATTCGTTCATGTAAAGTAGCGTTTGTAGCGGTACACAAAAGATCTTATTGAGGGTAATGCATCCGGAGGAACGTGTGTCCCATTTTGTGACTGCTAAACCTTTGGACTGTGAGGCCAATATGACAGTTTTCCATAGTACTCCATTCAATCGCTTCACCTGACCATTACACTGCGGGTTGTACGCCGTAGTTCTGCTAGTCGCCACGCCTTTTTCGTGGAAAAACCGTTTAATTTCTTCGGGCATAAATGTAGGACCACGATCTGAATGAATGTAAGAAGACATACCAAATATCGAAAACAAGTTATCCAGACAGGAAATGACTGTGGATGAGTTCATACACTAGCACAAGGTTACGCAAAAGGAAAACGGGAGTATTCATCGATAGTAAACGCGGACAACGTTGTCTGCTTGTTCGAATCCACGGAACATGCGCAACGTGCACTAGATAATCTCGCAAGAGCTGTAGCTCCATTCGGCATGCGTTTTGCACCTTCAAAGTGCAAGGTGATGTTACAAGACTGGACGTCAACAATTCCGAGCTTGATGCTCGATGGGGAGGTGCTGCCAGTTGTCGACCACTTCACCTACCTCGGTAGCTGAGTGACGACGGATGGGAGCACATTAGTAGAGGTGAGCACGCGTATACCCAAGGCTCGAGCGGCGTACGCTGGACTGAAGCACTTGTGGCGCCGACCTGATATTTCACTGAAGTTGAAAGGCCGTGTATACTGTGCCACTGTGCGTTCAGTTTTGTTGTATGGTTGTGAAACTTGGAGTCTGCGTGCTGAAGATATTCGTCGTCTTGAGGTTTTCAACCACCGATGTTTACGTAGTATCGCTAGGATTGGGTGGAATAGCCGAGTAAGCAACGATGAGGTCAGAAAGCGAGTATTGGGTACTAATTCAGAGGACGTTCTGTCACAGCGTATCCAGCTTAGTAGACTTCGTTGGTTGGGACACGTGTTACGTATGGCAAACACACGTCTCCGATACCGTGTCCTATTCTCCGTTCCTCCTAGGGAGTGGAAAAAACCACGTGGAGGTCAACAGATGACGTGGCAGCGAGGAATGAGAAAATGTACAGCAGACTTAGGAAAAATAGGTACTTCACGCCTTCGTGGTTGGGGTCCAAAAGATCCGTCTACCAGTTGGCTGGAGACACTGAAGGATATGGCAGCGAACCGTGAACAGTGGCGATCGTGTTGTCACTTTCTGTCCAATCAGAATGACTGATTGATGTGCGTTTGTACAGTTAGACTGTGTATTCCGTGTGTTGGCTACTAGGGCATTCTTTCCTTTTCCCACCCGTGTAGGTCCACTCCCTGTCCCTCTTGTATATTCATACTTTCTAATTCACCGTGCGACATATGGAGGTAGGCAGTTGTCAGTGGGGCTTGCCCTGTTGTTCAGCACTGTACGATGATGATGATGATGATGATGATCGATAATAACAGGAAGGTATGTGCTGCTTGTGGGTGAAGATAAAGGACCGTTAAAGTCAATATTGAGTCTCTCGAAGGGTTGTGTGGCTTTTACCAGTCCGTTTCCTACTGGTTTATAAGAACGAGGTTTGAATTCGGCCCATACACGACGCTGTTGTACTTCAGTTTCTACTTGAACGGCGGAAAACAGTAGATTCTTCACACAAACAAACGACTCAAGCTTACTGCATCAGAGTGGCAGAGGTTGTCATGGAGTTGTTAGCTCATCGGTGTTAAACACTGCCAGGCAGTAACTTCGAGAGAGTGTATCCGCAGCTTTGTTCTCTGAACCAGGTCGATATACGATGTCATAGGAAAGTGGAGACAACTCAATCGGCCACCGCTGTATTTTGTCGTTCCTGTTCTTCTCTCTCCCTCTGGAATGGAACATAAATGCAACCGACCATTGATCAGTAACATGCTTGACTCGATTGCCGCGAAGAGAATGCTTCCATTTTCTTACGGCCTCTATCATGGCGTATGCTTCTTTCTTAATTGCAGAATGGTAGCGTTCGCTTGGTGATGTAGTTCTAGGGGAAAATGCAGCATGTCGTCCGTGTTAATTGGTCGTTGCGACGATAGCGACATCAGAGGCATCAATCTTTAAAGTTATTGGAGAGTATGGATCCACTGTGGCAACAGTAGCCTAAACTAAATCCGACTTCAGTTTCTCGAATGCTTTGATTACAACCGATGGTCATGGAAATATTCGATTGACTACGAGAGGATAAGTTTTGTCGGAAAAGTGTAAAATCCAATGAGAGTAGTAGGCGAATATTCCAACTACTCGTTGCTCTTTGAGGTCGGTGAGTGGTGCCATTTCCATTAAGGGTCTGAAGCGGTCTGGGTCGGACTTCATTAATCCCAAAGAGACTTCATAACCGAGTAACTGCACTTTGTTTGTAGCAAACATGCATGTATCTTGGCTCAGTGTTAACCCGCATTTTCCTGCAACAATGAGAAATTGCTTCAAATTTCTATCGTACTCTTCGGTGTCTACCACAAACCGGTACGTTATCAACATAAGAAAAAATCCCTTTCGAAGCATTCCTGGAAAATCGCATCAGTGATACGCTGGGAACAGACAACTCCGTAAGTGACGCCAAACGGAATGTGTCGAAATCGGTACAAGTTGCCACATACCTCAAGGGCAGTGTAGATCTCGTTTTCACAAACTGGGAATTGATAGTATGCGCTCTCCAAATCCAGCGTGTTGTATTATTGATACTTAGATATTTTCCCTATCATATCATCTATTCGAGGCATGGGGTAAGCGTCCAAGCTGGTAAAGTGATTCATGGTCAATACCGTAAGCTTTTTATGTCTTTCACTGGTTGTGACTAACACTTGAGCTAGCCATGGGGATCGTGAAGGTTCAGCTATACTCTCTTGTAGTAGCCTTTGAACCCGTGCTCGAATGAAATTTCCATCCTCCGCAGAATGTCTTCTGGATTTTGGTAACGATTGGTCTGATGTTGTCCGACAAGTGTTCAAAAAGAGGAGGAGGTTGGATTGTAAAAGCTGCAAGGCCACATAAAGAGAATGCAGATTTGTGCCCTTCGAATGATATTAGGACACACCCATGCAGTCTTGAAAAATCATGACCGAGTAGGACATCGGCGAACACATCGGGTAAGACAGATGGACGGATTCGCGGATAAAAATTGTTTTGGTGCCTGAGAGACACATAACAATGACCACGAGTGCTGCTTCTGACGCGAGTGGATGCCAGCACAAATTCACTAATAGAATTTTCAACTGACCATTTATTACGATTGACAACGCGTTCTGAGACAGCTTTCGGAGCTCACGGTGTCGATCAGGGTTTTTAGTGACAATCCATTGACAAAGACATCAGTGACTGCTTTTGACAATCACTTGGGAGCGGCAGCAGTGGTAATGGATGAGAGCGTAGATGTTATCATTGACACTGAGTATTTTGACTTTCCAGTGGATCGGAAGACTCTTTGATAATGCCCTCTCTTTCCACAGGATTTACAGGCGACGTCTTGTGCTGGACACAAGTGACTGGGGTGCCAATTTGAACCGCAAAAGAAACATTCGTTTAGCTGAAGCCACAGTAGTTTCCTCTTCCGAAGCCTCAATCCCTACGAGATGACCCAAAAGTTATGGAACCACCGCATGGCTCTGGGACAGTTGTTGAATGATAGGACTAGGCTTGCTTTTGGGCCAATTCTAAGGCCTTCACTAGTTCATGAGCGGGTTTCAGGTTAAAGATTTTGTGTTTCAGAAGACGTTGATAAATGGAGTTAAACTGCATTCCAGCGTTATCGAGGTGTTGTTCTGATGTCACCGATTTAAAGTTCCAATCTTTGGCCAGAAGTCGAAGTCTTTGCAAAAACTGATCAAAACCTTCTCCAATTTCTTGTTTACAAGCAGCTAGTAGATGATAAGCAAAGACTTCGTTTTTGGAGTTGAGCGTACAAAGACTGAAGTGTTGCAATAGCTAAATCATAACTAAAACAATCCAAAATAAATTTAAACACCTACGGCGAGATGTAGTTGGTTAACGTCTTGGGTTTATCTGGATTATGCACTAAAATCGAATCGATAAAATCGGTAAATGTACAGATCCAGTGAGTCCATGCATCCGCAGCATTTGATGAGTTCGGATCTTCGAAAAACCAATCGGGTCAAAGAAAACGGTCCATTAATCTTCAAATGGATAAATTGTAATGAGATTCAGTATGATCGAACAGTTGCAACAGATAAGACAATATGAGAAATCGAGAAGGAATGATGCCGGGTGATTTAGGCTTTATTCATCTGAAAATCTTCCATACGCTAAGATGTAAAAAAACGTACGTAAGAGAATTTATCAAACACAAAGTTTATCATGGTAATTCTTATGGAGTAAGAGACTACATAACACTCAATTCACTTCAATTGTATCGGTCTGCAGTGGCGTCATTAGTAACGCGAAATAAAACACATGGATATTGCCGGACGAAATTTTCCCCTGTGATTTTCTCATTTGTTTTTGCTTCACAACAGATGCGCTACATCGTAGAAACACAAGGTTTACCACCCCCCGATCTTCTACAAAATGCAAGCAAATTCAACTCGTTCTTTGTTCGTGATCCCTATCAATGTGAACTCCGCCTTAAGACACAGGAAGAATATGCCCTGGAAACCGGACAACAAGCCAAAGAGGCTCGAAAGTATTTTTTCACTTCATTGAGTCAAATTTGTGAGGTTTCTGGTCTTCCGGGTCCGGATGATCCAGATCGGGAATTTGAACAAGAAGATCGACAACAGTTTACAAATTTATTGTCTATGATGCTCAAACTGAGACCACACGAACGTATCATTCCAGATGTAGCTCTTGTTCATCCGTTCATCACGATGAGTCATCTTCAGAAATTTCCATTTTCAAAGCGGTAAGTTTAACGTTTGAATTACTTGCTTCTAATCAGCTGTCTGTGTAGTTTTTCAGCACTTACTGGGAGAAGTATGTAGTAAAACTAACTCCGCTCCAGTTAGGGTGACATCGGTTTACTTTCCTTTGTATTGATTGTTAGTGACGTGTTCAAAATTCCTCCGACTAGTTGATTGGAAAATTAGTTTGCTCGAGGAAAAGCAATTCATCGGTTGTGTTTCCTTTCTTTATTACACGCTTGCGCATGAGTGTAGTGGAAGGGGTATACCCGATAGCCTCAAAATCTCTTTGCACTATTAGGAATAGCCGAGAACCGGACCCTGAGACTTGGGGTGGAGAAACACAAGGACCCAAAAACCGTTGTTGCGACGAGTCGGACGACAGTGGATTACTGAAGGATGATATATAAAGCAAGTGGTAATGATTGGACACCAACCACCTACCTCAAATCGCACGGTCTATGATTATGTTTGCCCTCAGTTGGAACTTCGGTGTTAGATTTGAGCCAGAGTGATCTGCAATGCGAACGACTTTGAGTGTGATTGGGCACATACGGCAGAGACAAGTCGCCACATAGATATATTTGCAAGATGTCTCCGAATTCGCGGAAAAAATTTCGTCCGAGCCATCTAGTGGTGTTGAAAGCGTTGAATATCTCGTCGTTCAACCTGTTCCTGTTCCTGCAAGCGGTTTATCACGTCCGCTGCAGTCCGAACTTGTTAAAAAAGCCCCACTGGATCATCTGCGGGTGGTGATAGCCTATGACAGGGGGACAAGTCTTCTCGTCTAAGCAGCCTTTCATCTTTCACGAAATGTCCCGTCCCGCGATTTAAATACTTCAGTAATACCCGGCAGTATACCTGTAGAAACTATCCCGATTACTTGAACTTTCAATATAACAGAAAACGTGGTCTCACTAGCTTTACGCACGATATGGGCTGTACACGGCTACGGGCAGCAGAACAAATTCCAAATGTATAACCGTGTTTATCGTAATTTCGTGTTTCTAAACAATGCAATACATAACAATACATAAATGCAATGACTTACAGCCAGGTGAGCAACCAAGGGCAACAGTACAGAAAGTTATCCGAAAAATCGGGACAGCGCGGTCATAAACGGTCCACTCAGCAAGGAGTCATGCGAAACTGTAGCGCAGCACGGTTGCGGTACAGACAGTGGGTCAAGAAGCGTAAGTGTAACGTTCTGCAAATTTTTCTTACAAGGGGAATGTACAATCATAGAACAATCGAGTCGGGAACATAACGTAAAATGTTCACGCACCATACGTCGGAAAGGGGTAAATCTGAACTGTGTCAGTACAGTAAAAACAGGGAATTGGATCACAAGTATTCGAGGTTCGTGAGGGATATACACGCTACTCACGAGTAAGACAAGCGAAGATGTCGTCGAAAATACAAATTACAAAAAGTAATTTACACTGCCCCCGGGTCAGGGAACCTCACCAGCCATATTCGTAATTGAAGCGTCACCTTCCAGTAAGCACAGTTGTCGTAGATCTCGTCGGTGAATGCCGTTAGCAGTGCGTACCATGACTTCTCTTGTTCGGCCGTCGCGTCCAATGGTGGTGCTTTCCACGATGCCCTTCGGCCAGCTTCCCCTTCTTACGTGCGTATCAACTAGGAGCACTAAGTCGCCCACCTGTAGGTTATAACCTGGTTTTGTCCACTTTTGTCTCTCTTGCAAAGTTGGTAGGTAATCCTTCAGCCAACGTGTCCAAAACGCGTCAGCTAAGCACTGCGCCTGACGCCATCGCCTGTTCAGATTGGTGGTTGATAATCCTGCAGGAAATGAAGTAGGCGCTCCTCGTAGAAGAATTAGGTGGTTAGGTGTTAGTGCACTGAAGTCTTCTGAATCATCTGATAGTCTTGTGAGTGGTCTGTCGTTAAGTATCTTTTCTACTTCACAGAGCACCGTAAATAACACTTCATCACTCACCAGCTGACCACCTAGCAAAGAAGTCAAATTCCGACGGACTGACCGTATCATTCGCTCCCATGTGCCACCTCGATGACTTGCCTTCGGTGGATTAAAATGCCATTCACAGCCTTTGTTTGTAAGCGCCTTTGATATCATACCTTGGTTCCATAATTCCAAGCAAAGCTTCAGGTCTGCTTCGGATCCACGTAAGTTAGTGCCGTTGTCGCTGTAGACGACTCTAGGAGCCCCGCGCCTCGCAACAAACCGCGAAAACGCTGAGAGGAACGAATCTGTATTCAAGGTGTGAGCTACTTCTAGATGAACGGCCCTCATTGTTAGGCAGGTGAATATACAACCGTAGCGTTTTTCCACCCCTCTCCCACGCTTCACTAGTAGTGGCCCAAAGTAGTCTACGCCGACGGCAGTGAACGGATTATCTCCTAGCAACATTCTGTCCTCAGGGAGAGGTGCCATAATTTGCTGCCCCGGTTTAGCATGCCAACGTTTGCAGTGAAAACACTTTCGCACTATGCTCTTAACTGTGGAGTGCCCGTTAATAATCCAGTAACGCTCTCGCAGTGCAGACAGTACCTGCAACGGACCTGCGTGTCCGTTCGTTTCATGGTAGTACTGTATTAGTAAACTGGTGACGAAATGGGTTCCGGGCAATATAACTGGGTGTTTGATATCAAACGGAAGGGGTGCCCATCGTAAGCGTCCTCCAACTCGTAGTAACCCATCCTCTTTGAACGGATGAAGATTTTTTAAACGACCTGGTAGCACGGGTGGACTACTCCGAAACTCTGGCTCTTCAGAAATCATATTTAGCTCCTTATCGAAGGTTTCTCTTTGCACCATACGAACTATATGAGTTTCCGCTGTCTGGAGGTCTGACGGTCCTAAACGTCCAGTGGGATGAAAAACCTCGAAACTGGTTTGCTGTCGAAGCCACAGAATGTATCGATGCAGCCACGCGATTCGTCGGAGCAGAACAGGCCATGGTTTGACGTCGCGAAATTTTTGTATCCATCCATCTTGGGCTACTACTTGCGCAGCATTTACGTGCACTTCTTGACCCAATTCGAGTTGAGAGCTTGTGATGTATGTAGGCTGCTTGGGCCATGCCGTGGGGCTTTGCTTTAAAAATCCCGGCCCATGAAACCAAGGAACCTCTAATGGCCGCCTTGGATTTGTACCCCTTGATGCGAGATCCGCTGGATTGTTTTCACTGTCTACATATAACCACTGATCAGGGCGAGAGAATTCACGAATTACGGATAGACGATTAGACACGTATGTCTCAAACCGGGTCTTTGTGTTTCTTATCAGCTGAATTACTATCTGTGAATCTGTCCAGAACGTAACTGAGTCGATGGGCAAAGAAAGCTCATCTTTAGCGAAGGCAACCAGTTTTGCTGAGACCACAGCCGCTGCGAGTTCTAACCGGGGGATAGTTATTGACTTCAGTGGCGCCACACGTGATTTAGCTAGTACAAGTGCGCATCTAGCCCTCCCATTGTTATTTATGAAACGTAAGTAGACTACTGCTCCGTAGCCTACTTCGGAAGCGTCGCTGAAAGCATGCAGTTCTGTTCTGTGACCCCTTTCGCTTCTTTCGGCGAAGATGCACCTCGGAATTCGAATTTTCCTTATAGCTTGCATCTCCTGATAACAAGTCTCCCAACGAAAGGCTTCTTCTTTGGATACCTCCTCGTCCCATTTGGCTCCTCTTCGACATAGGTCCTGAAGAAAAAGTTTGACTGGTAACAAACTAGGGGCTACCAATCCCAGTGGGTCATATAGTGAAGCAACATAGGCCAACACACTCCTTCGAGTTAGCTTTCCCTCCCACGATGCGACATTAAATATAAAACAGTCAGACTTACACTCCCATTCCACTCCAAGGGTCCGCTTCAAGTCTACCGGTTGTTGATCGAGGTACAGCGTCTTAGTTTCCGCCGTCGGTAGGTCTCCCAGTGCATGGGGAACGTTGCTGAAAAACTTGGTGAGGTTGAATCCACTAGATGACAATATATGGCGAAGGGTTTGACTTATTATTCTTACTTCTTCGGGAGAGGATACGCTCAACAAGCAATCGTCCACGTAGAACGCCTTCTTTGCCTGTTCAGCCTTGACGGGGTCATGGGCAGCCATACAGCGATCGATAGTGGTTTGCAGGGCCAAACTACAGCATGACGGCGACGAAGTTGCACCAAATGGATGAGAAGTCATGCGATACGCCTTTGGTTTGGTTGTTAGGTTTCCGTCGGGCCACCAGAGAAACCTCAGACAGTCGCGGTCATTTGCTGGCACCTTTACTTGGTGAAACATGGCTTCAATATCGGCAACCAGGGTGAACCTATACTCCCGAAACCTCAGAAGAACTCCACAGAGACTGTTCACGAGGTCGGGACCTGTCAGCAGTTGATTATTCAAGGACGTTTTGTTGCATTCTGCAGCGCAATCGAATACAACTCTAACCTTCGTTTGATCTCCGTGCTTGTACACTCCATGGTGTGGAAGATACCATACATGCGGGCCAGTCAAGTTCTGTTCTGAACCGGGTACAACCTCGGCGTAGCCTTTCGTAATGTACTCGTTAACCGTGGTTGCGTATTTTTCTTTAAAGGCGTGGTCTCTTTCGAATCGTTTCTTGAGATACAGCAGTCTCTTCAGTGCAACATCCTTATTATCCGGCAAGCATGGCCCACCGGGTTTCCATGGCAGGGCTATTTCATAGTGGCCGTTGACCCAACGCATTGAGGCGGTCATATGACGTAAAGCTGTTTTATCATCTTCTGACATACTCCGTTTGACGCAAGACGCTTCTACGAACTCAAAGTTGAACATACGCTCCAAGCTCATATCCAATTCAGTGGCCGTGACATGACTAACATTAGCCCTCGCGTTACAAGGACGTGGGCACGAAGTCGGTCCTAATATCACCCATCCTAGAGGTCCTCTCACGCCATAAGGATCGTCTGGACTGCCCGTTCGTTGTTCTAGCACCCAATGTGCCTTTGGAACGTCGGCACCGATGAGAATGCGGATGTCGGAGTCATCAATGGCTGGCATCGGGACTTCTTGCAGATGACTCCAAACTTCTAAATCTTGCTTTAGGTTGAGTGGTCTCAGTTTAGGCAAGTTTTCTACTGCCCACGCTCGGCGGACTTGGATGGATTCCTGACCGTCTAGGGAAGTTAATGTTAAGGATACAGTGCGCGCTTTGGTTACGCAATTACTATTGATGGTCTTAACCGTCAGGAGCTCGGGCTTCCCACTGAGACCCAAATTTGTCAGGAGCGACTGGTCTACGAAAGTTGTGTCCGATCCACTGTCCAGCAATCCATTCACTGTGACCTCCCCTAAAGGACCTCGGAGGCGGACTGGCAATATAGCAAGGGAAATTCGACGGCCGGCCGTACTTTCGTCTGCCAATACGTGACCAACCGAAGCAGTGTTGTCTGTTGGCAGGTTTTGGTCACGATTAGATTCTGGGGTTTTTGGTCGATGTAGCATCGGGTGGTGTTGACCTACACAGCCCTTCAGGCCACACGTCTTTCGCGAACGGCAGTCTTTAGTTACATGATTAGGCTTTAAGCATGAAAAACATAAATTCATCTTCTTCACGGCATTATACCTGTCTATTACCTGTAAGTCTCGAAATTTGCTACACTGGTCCACGTAGTGGGGATTTCCACATATAGGGCAAACTTTGTTGGGGGTCAGCTTAAGACTAGTGCTAGATGGCTTAGTCTCGGTTGACATGATTGTGGCTACTCGCTCGGTGGAGTATAGACTGCTAGCAGGCTTTCGAGAATCAGGTTGTCTAGACGCAGAAATGGCCGGTCGAGATACGTAAACGAGGCTAACCAAGGCAGCATCGCCCTGATCGCTGACAAAACTCGTTAGTTCATCGAAAGTGGGCTCCCGTCCCGATCTGAGAATGAAGGATGCCCGGTCGAACCATCTGGACTGAACACTGGTAGGCAGTCGTTGCACAATAGCGCTCAGCGTCCGGCAGGCATTCAGATCAGCCTGGTAGCCGAGGCTCTTCATCGTGGCCGAACACAGCTTCATCTGATCCGCCAATTTTACCAGCGCCTTGGTATCAGTTTGCTTCAGCACGGAGCCGTCACTTAGCTCATCGATACATTTTCTGGCGATCACATGAGGCCTGCCGAACCGGCGTTCTAGTATGCGTATGGCTTCGTCGTAGCCTTCCTGCGGCTCAAGGACCGTGCACCACCGAATGGCTTCAGCTGGCTCCCCCTCACAGGCCGAAATCAAGTAATCGAGGAGGTAGGCGGGGTCTTTATTGTACCTAGCGACTGTGGAATGGAAATTTCTCATGAAACCAATGAAATCCATGGGATTTCCATCGAATTTGACTGATCGGCGAGCAGGCAGGCTAATACAAGCTTGCAACAGCCTGGCGGTCTCGCTGACGTGGTCGAATTCCCTGGATTTAGCGGGCAGAACACGTATTCCCGGTCCGTTCAGTGTAATTTGGTCTTCCTGCCTTGTTTTCGACCCTGGTAAGGACATGACATAATCGTGAACGATTTTCAGCCTTTCACTGCGAGGTGGCGTAGGTGGCAGTATAGGCTCCGATCCAAAACTGCAGTTATCGTCGGACAATTCTTTGACCATTTCATCCTTGACTTCGTTTATGCGTTTGGCAGCCTCGGCCTCCAGCTCCAATTGCTTAATCTTCAACCTGGCCAGTCGCAGTTCACGTTGTAGCTCTACTCTGGAGGTTGAACCATTTGCTGACTGAGCCTCTCTGCGGTTTGCTGGATGAGCCTCCATGCGGTTAACTGAATAAGCCTCCGTGCGGTTTGCTGAATGAGCCTCCCAGCGGTTTACTGAATGAGCCTCCATGCGGTTTGCTGAATGAGCCTCCATGCGGTTTGCTGGATGAGCCTCCATGCGGTTAACTGAATAAGCCTCCATGCGGTTTGCTGAATGAGCCTCATTGCGGTTTACTGAATGAGCCTCGATGCGGTTTACTGAATGAGCCTCCATGCGGTTTGCTGGATGAGCCTCCATGCGGTTTGCTGAATGAGCCTCATTGCGGTTTGCTGAATGAGCCTCCCAGCGGTTTACTGAATGAGCCTCCCAGCGATTTGCTGAATGAGCCTCCTTGCGGTTTGCTGAATGAGCCTTCATGCGGTTAACTGAATAAGCCTCCATGTGGTTTGCTGAATGAGCCTCCATGCGATTTGCTGAATGAGCCTCCATGCGGTCTGCTGGATGAGCCTCCCTGCGATTTGCTGACTGAGCCTCCCAACAGTTTTTCCGCAAACCAGGCAATTCATCATTAAATGACTGTATACTGGACGTAAATGACTTCATTCCAGACAATATTGGTTACTGGCTAACTGTAGAAACTATCCCGATTACTTGAACTTTCAATATAACAGAAAACGTGGTCTCACTAGCTTTACGCACGATATGGGCTGTACACGGCTACGGGCAGCAGAACAAATTCCAAATGTATAACCGTGTTTATCGTAATTTCGTGTTTCTAAACAATGCAATACATAACAATACATAAATGCAATGACTTACAGCCAGGTGAGCAACCAAGGGCAACAGTACAGAAAGTTATCCGAAAAATCGGGACAGCGCGGTCATAAACGGTCCACTCAGCAAGGAGTCATGCGAAACTGTAGCGCAGCACGGTTGCGGTACAGACAGTGGGTCAAGAAGCGTAAGTGTAACGTTCTGCAAATTTTTCTTACAAGGGGAATGTACAATCATAGAACAATCGAGTCGGGAACATAACGTAAAATGTTCACGCACCATACGTCGGAAAGGGGTAAATCTGAACTGTGTCAGTACAGTAAAAACAGGGAATTGGATCACAAGTATTCGAGGTTCGTGAGGGATATACACGCTACTCACGAGTAAGACAAGCGAAGATGTCGTCGAAAATACAAATTACAAAAAGTAATTTACAATACCCCTTCCCTTCCTGTACATTGAAATCGAAGGTCTAAAGCTCTTATCGCTGCATGATTTCCTTGATCCTCAGTGGTTATCTCCACAAGGAGCCATTTTGTCACTGACTTTAGGTCTAAACCGCTATCACAGCGGTCGACTCCTGCGACAAAAGACTTCTCATTTATTAGACAGTAGCAAACAGACATCTGCGGGAATTTAGATGATAGTGGATTTAGAATCCTAATCTTCACCACTAAGATCCATTTCGAGAGCCATATTATTTTACGTCTTTTTCATTGGCATATGCCATTTTCTGGAAAACGAATGTCAGCTTCCTCTAACTGTGATCAAACCTTTTAGATTTCGTTAAAACTAGACGGTGTTGAGCACCTTCTCATGTGACTTCCTTGTTCTTTATCCCCAGGTTTCATGAGTCAATCAACCTTATGCAAGTATGTCACGAAGCCACTCGACGCCAACAGCAACATCAGTTACTGTTAGTTGAGGCAAAGAATGCAGCTAGTAATGGAGGTGCGCAATATCTTTCAACTTCGTTAAACGAATTGCCCTCACGCCGGCTTCCTCGATCCACCTTGAATTCACCGAACACAACTAGTTCTGATACATCACTGTTCGCACACGACAATCTAACCGCTCCCATTACGCAGTCATCTGCAGTTCACTCCACCGGCACAGCGGTTGCATACTATGCCGCTGCCGCCGTTGCTGCGGCCGCCCTTGCGAAGCCCAACGGTGTTGCACAAACTGAGTCGGGCTGCTTCCGTCAGAATCGCGTTCCAATTTTAATTCCGGATTCGCGCGTCTCGAATGTTTTTCTCGACCGAGCCGATCCAACACATCGTGCGACCACTACATATCCGGCTTCAGCAGAATATTCGGACTACCCAGCAGCGGCTGCAGCAGCTGCTGTACTTATGGCTCAACAAAAATCCCGAACTGGTGGAGTTCGCACTCGTCAGACTAATTCAGCAATTATGCATCAAATGTCTAATGTGCCGCGGACTTCCCTTTCTTTGTACGACCTGGTCACCGCTGGTGGTAGTGCCTTATCTTTGCTCAATGCTGCTGTTTCCGCGGCGGCAGCACCCGCACCGTCAAATGCGGGTCCAACGGGTATAAGTTCCGTCCGAACCAACCCGTTTCCCGGTCATTTCCATTCAACTTCGTCGTCTTATGAAGGATTACATCAACTCGGACAGCCACTGCAGGCCAAATATAGCAAACCAGAATCAGGCGATCGGTTATCTTCCGAGGCTGAGCATGCTGCTTTTGTGCTGAGTTCATATCTCGGCCGCGAGCAGCCCATGTCCGTTCGATCTGGTGATTCAGTTATGGCTATATCTCGGTGTGCTGATGCTGGTGGTGGTCCATGTGACCCTTTACATGTTTTCGTTCAGCAACATCAACAGAAGCATCTATGCCGTAATTCTATCCACCAACAATCTGGTCTTCCAGTCAGACAACAAGGTCGTCCTCTTCATCACCAGCATCAACAACAACAAGCTTTGCTGTTAGCTTCAAACTTATCTGTCACAGCCGATGATCAAAACCGATGCAAAGATCTATCGTCTTCTTCCATGGTACAAACGAACGCTCTCTCCCAATCAGTCTATTTGGCTCAACAGGCCTACCAGCAAGCGTACCCAAAGCATTTTTGCACGCTCCAACCACAAACACAAAATGCTCGACGTAGTCTTTCCCATTCGGTAAGTCTACCGTTCGTCTTAATGGCTCTAATGTTCCTACAGGCTCAGTTCAGTTCAGCACTGAGTGCGGTAGCTTTAGTTGCTATCTCCTAGCGGCAACTTCAGTAGGAAATAACGAAAAAGAACAAGAATATGAAAGGAGTAATAGGAGGACTACGAATATTGGTATCCTGTCGATAAAGCTTGTGGATATAAGAACGCCACTGATAGTCATATACTACAATGTATTTAACCATAAAGTGACAGGGTCTCTTGGACCCCCACTCCCCCCCGAGGAAGTCCTACATGCCCTGCATGGTCAGGTCCACTGGTTAGGTTTTTTTATACCTTTTTCATGTCATGGAGTGGCCACCCTTACTCATCTTCCAACCGTTACCCGCGTCAACGAACATTGGGTGCCAAGGAATCCCGTGGGGGACATGAGCAGC
The DNA here is from genome assembly GCA_948099385.1 of Fasciola hepatica. Lineage (NCBI taxonomy): Eukaryota > Metazoa > Platyhelminthes > Trematoda > Plagiorchiida > Fasciolidae > Fasciola > Fasciola hepatica. The sequence continues at coordinate 5,501,410 of CANUEZ040000053.1, forward strand.
ACTTGTCCCGAACATCTTAGCCCGGTAAGCTTAAGTGTTTCATTGATGTGGTACGTAAGCCTGAGACTCTCTACCAAACCTCGGCATTGTCTAAACGGTGTTCCCATCGGATTCGAGCAAAAGCTATGAAGAGGTCGATTTCCAAATACGGGCAATTTCCGTATATCCTCCATCCGTGATGGCCATGTCTCCGAACCATGCAGAAGTACGCGTCTGACTGCTGCAGCGTACGCTCGACCCTTGATAGATAAATAAACCCAAGTAAATTGCTTTTACTTGTGATCTTAATGTTGACTCTTAATTTCCTCCCGACTTTGTAATCCTTATCCGTTGTTGTTGCGTTGGCATCATGCTTGCTCGCAAACTGGTGTATATATATATATATATATATATATATATATATATATATATATATATATATATATATACATATATATATATATATGATAGATAAAACGTATGCCCTGTCGACGCCACAGGTGACTCAAGTTAGCAAAAGCCAAATGAGCCTTCTGTACACGCAAAGTTACCTCATCTGATGTCTTATCTCCGGGTGAAATGTAGCTATCCAGATAACAGAACTTACCTACCTAATCTGCAGTCTCCCCGGCACTGAAAGGTTTGATGTTAGGCCAAACCAGTTCTGCAACACCTTGCACTTTGAAAGTTCAAGACGCATACCAAGCATTGTTACGCAGTTATTCGAGTTTTCCAGAAAGTTTGCAAATTACCTAGATCTCCACTTGGAAGAACTATGTCTTCCCACGTATTCAAGGTCCGAGATTTCTCCACCCGTGAAGAGTTTAGTGCCACTGTCCTTACTTAATAAATCACCGTCTCTAGGACCATATCAACCACAAAGTCAAAGCAAAAACAGAAAGTGGGCAACCCTGACGTGCACCACTTTTCGTGGCAAACTTCGGGGGAAAGATTATCGTAAGCCCGGGTTCGGCCTCGGCTGTTAATGTACAGGAACCTTGTGATGGAAATGGATTTCTCTAGTACACACTTTAACAGCAGGCGGTGCCAAAGAATTGTGCGATCGACTGAGTCGAAGGCCGCTTTAAGATCAAGAAAAATGGAGCTAGTGGGCGTATGTTGTAATGTTTGTTGAAGAGTGAAGATGTGATCAACACAACATCTACCAGGTCTAAACCCAGCCTGATTCTCGCGCGAGCACTGCTCGCGAGCGTTAGATAAGCGATGGGGAATAATGCCAGCAAGCAGTTTAGATGAGGTGCTAACCAGACTTATTCCCCTGTGGTTTTCACAGGAGGACCTGTCGCCCTTCTCGTAAATCGGTGCAACCACTGATTCGCACTAACTCTGGAACTTGTTCGTTCTCCCATATCAAACCTAGGAGTTTTGTCAACTCCAGTAATAATACTGAGCCACCGGTTCGGCAGCCTTATATCATTTAAGATAACTTATCTCACAGAGAATGACCGCTTCTGACGGGAGGTATTGCTATTTACACTGTAATCGTCTTTCTAGTTAACAAACCTGCCGTGGATAAAGGCCGATTAAACTGTTTGATAAAGTGATCCGTCAACGAACCAAACGACGCTCCTGAGTTTGAATCAGTGAGCCGTTCGCCTCTTTGATCAGTTCACTGACACCTACCTTTTGTGGACCGATATTTCTAATCAGACGGAAGAGATTGCAACTGTTTCCAATCACCGCAACTGTTTCCATCTTCCTATACTTCACAATCCATTACTGCCCACGGTCGTTTTTCAGGCTTTGAATCAGTTGGCGTTATGGCATATTCGTGCCTTATCATACCTGGGATCCAGAGGAATCGATCTGCGCGCATCTAATGGTGCAACTGAGGATGCAGGTATCCATCATTTCTGTGTGTGTCTGGTTGTTGGACTTGGGCAACATCAGCAGCCTCAAGTCGGGCTTGCTCAATCTCACTCTGTCGCTTTTCTGGATCCTGGGCATTTGATTGCATCGATAACGTGGCTACAAATTCTGCTTGAAAAGCGGATCGATGGTTATCGTCCACTGGCAACTACGGGAAAATGGTCTTATAAGCGCTAAGCTAATTTGTTTTTTTTTCTTATAGCAATCTCTGCTTATTAGCCTAGTCTGCGTATTGAAAACGACTGATTCTTCCCTCCCACTTTCTAGGAACGACAACAGTTTGCCTGTCCGATTCCTTGCAGTCAGGTGGTGGATGTCATTCCTCAGCCGAGCCCTCACACAATAGTAAACTCCAAGTCTACGACTAGTAATACGATGAACAGTGCTAATCTCGATATAATGCCCATCAATCTAGTCACAGGCGATGGAGTCCTCGGCTGTATCCCGGGATCAAATATGGGTTCCGTTCCAGTCGGCTCCTCGAGTGACCCAAACTTGGTCAGCTGCTCTCGATCGGGCTGGTGTGCACAATCTGTTCATCAGATGCCGGATGATGAAAATGCAGGTGAGCAAGAAGATCGAATCCCTCATGATCTCACCAATACATGTCTCTGTGGTTGATAGTAATATAACACCCGAATGTACCGCCGTAGTTCGATGTAGGTTGTGTAACTTTGTCACTTTGTCGTGCAGTTTCAATGGTTAAGTCTATGATTAGGATTTCTGGAAACACTACAGCTGTTTCAAACTTGCTAGAAGTCATCATGTGACACCTTATTCAAGTTAAAATATTGTTCTTGTCTCGTCACTCCTTCATTTTTCAGGAGATAAAAGCCAAGGTTCGTGGTTGACTAAAAACAGTCTACTTGAAAATACCGTTTCTGTAATTAATTTTCCCTTGTGAACAAGACTTCACTCCTCACTTTCATCTCATCGCAAGTCATCAAAAATATTATGGTGCTCAGTCATTTATTCCTTTGAAATATAGTGTAGGTCGAAGCTCGAATTTTACACAAACGCAACTCTTAGTACGCATTTGAAACATTGGGTCCCCTTGATCCAGTTCATCAAAACAGATAGAAGACATAAATTGCGAGATGCAAGCATTTCTTTTAATCTTCTCAATCGCGTACGTAAAACATGCGAATTCGTGTTCGGATGGGGCACAGAGCAAAACAATGGAATGGATAATTTCAAGCGAAATTAGGAAAAAATTCGGTAAACCTGATTGGTTACCACCACGGCAGGCATACAGTGTGGGTCAAAAGTTTCTGTGCACACAGTGGAGGCCTAAGTCTACTTATCAACACAGCCTCGCAAAAAGCTCGAAGCTTTGGGTTCCTGTTCCATGCAATCACTCGGAAGGCTTGACCCGGATCAATCCGATGACGAAAGGTCACAAGGTGTTTCGCGATCGATGAAGCCGGGTTTCTCGTCGTCGTCTGTTGTCCGGGCGGAGGATGACTCATCCACTGCACTAACCACTTCGGTACATGCTCCCCCATTCTTTGACTGAGACACCGATCCGTTCTGCCCATATAGGTGTCACCGCAGCTGCAGGTGAACTGATAAATGACGTGAGAGGTATTCAGGTTCGCGACACTGTTTGAATGTGCTTGGTGGTTTAGTCGTTTGGTGGTTTGCGAAATCTGCAATTCAGCCGCAGTTAGCTTTCGGAGCCACACCGTGTTTTGACAGAGTACGCAATGTAAGCTTTAGCACAGGAGTATCACAGCAATGCTGTTTATCGACCAGAAGGATATAAACGACAAGCATGTAAAAAAATCAAGTTTAGAACATGCAAGCTTCAAACTGCGTCTACATAGTTTTGCCCGTACTCTGATGGTTCTGCCGGGGGATACAAACAGCTTTCTTATAACTCGTAGGCCAAGATGCTATAAAAAGTCTGTTAGTTGTTCTGTTGCCCATTACCCGTCTGATGCTGTTGAATTAGGTCTCACGTTTGGTGACCGTGAGTAATGATGAAGTTAGTCATTCTATGTTGTTTACCGAAAGTCGCTATCCCAGTAATGCAATCATAGCATCACATCCGGTGACTCGGACGTTTTGCGTGTACTTGTCCATCGTTTGTCTTATGTGCTGTTTGGACGTTCTGGTCATCGCTGGAAGCGTCGTGGCGGTCAGGCTATGACTTGGCATGCAGGCATCAGTTTGTGCCTCTTAATGGATGAGCATTGACTTTCATTTCAAAATTTCTTCCGAATATACTCATAAAATTAAATAGGTATACAGTTGTATAGATCTGAAAACACGAAACTGTATCAAGATCTGCTCAATAAATATAGTTTGATCGATGATTTTGAAAATTACGTTTCCCGAAAGACCAACACTTGACGGTAATGCGTTATCGATCGCGTTTGTTCAGTTCTTATGTTTTCCGTTTTTCACAACAGTTTTCAGTGTTGAATCTTCACTGTGTTCGTTCGGAAATCTCACTAAGCGTCTATCAATTTCTTCTACTCTAATCAACTTCAGGTCATTCCGTTAGTAAAACTCCGGATGTAAAACTACATCCTCTACGAGCTTGCAACTCTCCGTTCACGACTCCCTCATCGAATGGTCCATTAAAAACGCATCGACCAGTTGCTGTGACGACCACACACGCGTCGGAGGCGACCTTACAAACGTTATTACCGCTTGATTCGGCCCAGTCAGTTATTTTACAAAACAGGTGAGTTCAGTTCCTGCAATTCACTTTTAATCATCCATCAAACTTCATCTTTTTAGCTTTCCTTGTGATTCAGACAACCAGGCACTGTAATACTGACCAAAACAACTAGACATTGGCTTCAACACGAATGCGCACTGATAGTTAGTAACTTCTTTTGTTTTAATCACATTCATGTTATCAGTAGACTGATTTAGAAATGTAGTAAAATGTCCTTGCCATGAGGTCAATAACTTGATGAAGTAATAAAGCACGAACCCAGAATGCGGTCCGTCGTAATCTAAAAGGTACTTGGCAAAAATATGAAGAAGGTCATTGACTTTCTTTTTCATCCGAAGTAGGAGTAAAACAGCAGAGATATATCTGAAAAAATCCTATCACTATAAGAAAACCAGTAGCGACCCCGAGTCCTTAGGTAAGGAGTTTCATTAAGCCTAATAAAATTGAATTGTAACGTGATACGTCAGATGGACAAAATGCTTTGGTGCAGGTTAAATGCCGCTGTCATGACTGTCTACTTCCCGCACAAAAGCTACCCTACTTGGAATCTGCGTTAACAAAAGAAAAAACATTTTCAAATTTTGGCTTTTTAAGTTCACTGTTTCATACATCTACAGAGTAAAATTGTCTTGCTCTAGTCGCAATGTGTCTGGTACCGATGAGCGGTCAGCCGCATTAAACGGTACATTTTAACGGTGTCTTGTTTTACACGGCATCTGCCGATTATCCATTTCAGCCACGCGAAACTAACGGGAGAATCTTTTGCTACTCCAGCCAGTTCCTCAAGCGGCGGTCGTTTGGATAAGAAGAGTACGTCATGTTTCATTTAGGTTGACTGATAGATAGGGCCGTTATGAGTTGATTTTATTGTACTGTTGTTTTTGTTAGTGTTGCTTCTAGCGTGACACTAAATTATAGTTGAACGGAACTCTGTTGCCTACACTGGCGTTGACATGCACTTTTCGCTTTCGGAGATTCCCATGACTAATATATATATATATATATATATATATATATATATATATATATATATATATATATATATATATATATATATATATATATATATATATATATATATATATATATATATATCACCATCATGAGATTTGGGAATTTCCAAAACTCACTGCACAGCATTCGTGCCACTGACTTCTGTTCTGAGCAGTATCATATCTGTGACTAACGCCATTCCCCATCCTCAACCGGGAAGTCCAGACGCGCCAGTTGAGACCAAGATTAAAGCTCTCTTTTCTATTTGTGTATGCCAGGTCTTGGTCTGATCGTCGCATGATTTTTCTAACGTTACTTTTGGCGTGCAAGCTATACACAAATGGACGGACAATGGACAAGTGCAATCAAACCATGACTGAGCTAGCGCAAACAGTGTAGAGCCATTACCCCAGTTAGCTAGATGGTCATCCACGTTCGCCACACCCCCACGTGTCTCATTGTTGCCACAAAAACACGAGTAACATTTTATTTAACACTGGCTTGAGATCAAGCTTAGGGCCGAAGCAAGTACAGTTGTTGAATGTGGTGAGCCATCTAATGTCTTCCGTGCAGTGTTGGGGTTTTATGCACGCAGAACAAAATACCGCTCATGGCATTCTACGTACCCTCCAGGGAGAGTCGTATGTCGCGGCGAGGCGAGACCATAACCGTCGCTTACTGATGAAAAGGAGTCTGACCTTGGCTAATCATGTTGTGATCTAATCCCCAACATTAGCCATGAAGCAACTCCTGGGTTATTTGAAATCTTGACAAGTTCTGGCCAGTCACTGCAAACGGTGATCACAAACAGAGATTCCTGCCAGTCTTGCACAGGGGCTACATTTAGATGAAGCAATGCTCATACAATACCCGGACCCAGGCGGTTCAGAATGTGTTGTCTGTATATTATCGTCCAGTAAAGTGATGCTACCGGCGTACTCTGGGGGTGTTAAACTCCCTCTCTCCCTCTCGACAAAACCAAGGAATACTTGGTTGATCACCTACTGCAATGAACGAAACTGTACACTTCCTCCAAAAGGCTGTCGAGAATCCGACAGGCGTCAGCTGTTGTTTCGGTGCATAATGAAGACACATTCAGGATAGCATCGGCGGCAGTCGAATGTTAATGTTTTACCATCTAAGCTGTGGGATAACTTGATTAATGTACCATATACATAGATTTCCGTGTGTGATTAATCGGATTGAATCTGTTATCTGACCTAATCAGTTACTTCTTGAAGGGATCACTGCCAAGTGAAATTTGAGGAGGTTTACGCCTTACGTTGCCTTGATTTAGTCTGATTCATTCAGTAAGACTATAAGCGATTTGAATCAAACAGCTAACCCAGATAATAGTGGAACTGTGTCATTGTTTGGCTCCCATTATTTATTACGCAACAATGGAAGAATATTTCTGGAAGAGAGTCACAGCCAATTTGAGGCTGACAAAACAGGAAGTGATCGGCAGCGATAAGGTTTAATCTTATGAACTATTTAACAGTGAAAACGATGATGATCATTTTGTTTTCTTCCCTTCTGCTCAGTTCCTGTGGGTCGTGTTCAGCCTATGATCAAACAGGAAGATGTGTCCACCATACCGTCTTCTACCTCGCGTTTTGTTGTTTCGCCGCTAACCAGCTACTCTACTTCAACGGAAGTACCTGTTAGGGTAAGCAAATAAGACTACCAATTCTTGGTGTTTTTTTGTGGAGGTAAAACGTTTTTAGCCCAGCTGTTTCTAATTATTTGCCAGTTACTCTGGGCTGGAAGTTTTTTTAACTTATCGTCTTCCGCAGACAGTGCAATGCTTTTGAGGCAATATTTGTTATGCCTCTTAGCTATTCCAGTCTTGCATACTTCCTGTAGTGTTTGACACATTAAAACATGAATGACAAAGGTCCTTCAGTTTTATTTCTCCCGTGCATCGCATATGAACGTACTACGTCGAAAAAAGTTTGTTCACGTGGATATTTTTTATTCTTTACGCTAATCAGTCAGAAGTAATATCCATCTAAACCACACAACGGGTTTCCGTAGTTTTGCCGTCTACCTGTTGTGATCGCTTGACTCACTAGAAGTCACTAACGAACCGAGTGAACTTCTACCTAAAGGAGATTTTCTGTGGCAGCCTTGTGGTGTTTCAGTGCATATTTTCCCACAGTAAATTTATGTAGCTGCATTAGTCGTTTATTGACAGGAAATTCACCCATCCCGGTTTATGTGAGTATCACCGAATCGTGTTCACTTGGCCTGGTGCCGCACTTCTGCAGCACTAGCCAGTTGAATTATCTCGATCCGGCTATCATCGTTTCACATGCAAATGACAGATCGTAAAAACAGTTTTCGATCGAACCTAATTTTCCATGTAGTTCGCTCCTAAGCGAAACATTCATCCCCCAGTCCAGTATTGTCCCATGCTTCTTTTTTGATTAAAACTATAGTGCTCTTTTCCTAGAGCGTACTTCTGAACAGCGGTCACCCCCTTCGTGCGGACGCATTGTCCCGGTCCGGACTGATTTTTCCACCTAAAGTCCTTAAGAGCGAATACCTTTAGTAAACGCGGCTGTCGGGTCGTATATCTATATACCGATAGAAATCACCACTTGATCGTGTGCTAAAGACTGCTGGTGGGCCCTTCTATTTTCTTATAGCACGCAAAATAAGTCGCAGTATAATGGGTAAACTCCATTATCAAAAAACGCTCTAAAAGTGGGTTGTGAGGAACGTTCATGTAAGAACCAGTTTCCTGATTCTGCTTTTATGAAGAGAGAGGTTGCAAGTGAATGGAAAGACAGGAAGAGAATGTTCCACAGTTTCACAGTCCGGATGATAGTGCGACATCTAGTGACAGAAAGTCAATAAGAAGGACTAGCTGCCTGGGTACGTGATGATCAGGAAAAAGTCATAGGGGAAAAAACTGCCGGAACAAGCTCAGAAGAAATAAACCCAAAATGGTACCGTAGAAGAGGGACAACCCCCCGATGATAGGCTAGTTACTGCAGACTGGACGTTAAAGAAAGGTTGTCGATCAGCCGGATGAATTTTTTTAGTGAACCCGGTTAAGGAGAAAAGAGAAGGGGTAGAGGTAGACGACGCTCCATCCCACACGTGACTGCAGTATTCATGTGCGGGGTGGATTTGAGCTTTGTACAGCAGAAAATGAGCTGGTGTGAAGTGTCTGGCGCGAAAGGAAAAACCAACTCTGGACGCAACACGAGAAGCGAGCTGAGATATGAAAGAGGACCTGAATAAAGTAGAAGTTATAGGTAACCCAAGATGAGAGAGAATCTGTGGAACGCAGTACAGTTGAATCAAAGGATAAATGTGGGGAGAAGTGATGTTTCAAAGGAATTGAGAAAAGAACGGTTTTGGAAGTAATGATTGCCGCGTGATTGTGGGATCCCCAGGAGGAGATGTGTTCGAGGTCGGAGTCTAAAGGTGCACTAATTGCACCGCGGTCACGATCGATGCTGGTAAGGCGGGGAGTGCGGTAAGAAAGGGAAGAATGAAGGGCGGCGTCGTCGGCAAAGGAATGCATTGGGTTGGAAGTAGTGGACAGAAGATCATTAATAAATGAAGGAAATAGGGTGAGCGCGAGTACCGAACCTTGGGAAACACCAACATTCACCAGAAATGGCTGGGACAAAACCCCATGAACTCGCACGGTGATGGTTCGTTCACTGAGGAAGCTTGATGCCCACGATACGAGGGTGAGGGGAAACCCGAATGTGGGCAATTTTGCCCGAAGACCTTTGTGCCCAAATTGGTCAAAGTCTTTAGAGGTGTCGAGCAAGGCTGTGTCTCTCCGTAGGTACTGAATACAGCCGCCCAGGACTGTGAGACGAGAACCAGCAGATCACTGGTGGAACGGCGAGGTCGGAGTCCGGATTGACGCTCGCTCAGTAGTCTTTCGCGTTCGAGAAAGGCACGCAGTTGGTCGAAGGTGACAGTTTCGAATACTTTCGAAATAATAGGTGTGAGAAAAATTGGACGATAGTTATTCGGGTCAGAAATATCAGTGCTTTTAAGAATTGACGTGTTTCTACGGAATCTGAAAAGTAGAAAGTCGGGGAGAGAGAGAGAGAGAGAGACAGAGAAGACGACGTAAGAGAGGGACTAATTCAGAGACACAAATTTTAGGGACGATCGGTGGTATACTGTCTGCACCGGATGGTTTGCATACGTTCAGTAAATGCAGTGCTTGACGGATTTTCGTAGTACTAATATGAGGTAGATAGTGGAGGACAGGGAAGAGAAAGAGCCGGAGGAGTAGGATAAAAGGAGGGTAAAGTGGAGTTGGAGGCAAACCGAGAAGCAAAATCCTCAGCTTTCTCATTGGGTTCACAAACAAGATCATCAGGGGAATTACCGATGGGAGGGAAATCGGAAAGCCAAAAGTTGTAGGAGGCTGCTTTGACAAAGGACCAAAATGTTCGGCTACCGATGGCAGATGAGAGTAAGCGTTCAGCTTTACAGCAGGGGAAGCGTTCTTTGACTCTCTATGCTTGAAGAGCATCTGTTCCTACCTCGCCCGAAGCGGTGGTGGGAATCGAGAGTAGGCGAGCGGGGCCAGTAACGTACACCACAACCACATGCGTGGTTGAACCACCCGGAAGATGCGGGTATGAAAAAGTATGGAATAAAAATATTCATATCTTGAAGAACAGTGTCAATGAAATGAAAAACGAAAGCGGAAACGTTCGAAGTAAAGCAGCAATTGCTCCAGGGATAGAAAGCTAAGAAATGGCAAATGCCGTCCGAATTGGTTGAACTTAAACACCAAAATGTGTGTCTCGAGATGGGTGAAGGATCGGGGCGAGTAAAATTGATGGAATAGAAAATAATACAGTGGCCAGATGAGCCAAGTGGAGGAAAAGCGGAGATGCCTGAAAAGAAAGACGGAACAAGTGAGAATGGGATCGAGGGTATAGGCATGGTCGCCAGCTCGATCGGGGATACGTGTGAGGAGGTCAACTAGTTGGCACTGGTGGTTGACCACTGCGAAATGTTCGGCTTCGCACCCCAGAGCCGAAGTGTCAGATAAATAAATCAGCCAATCCCGGCTGTGAACATTGAAATGTCCTATGATGGTGGTATGGCAGTTGGGATCTGTCACAAACAAGTGCTCAGTGTTCGAAGTTAAGAATTAAACGTGGATGAGTCGCAACTGTTAGGTGAGCGATAAACAACACAAAAGTAGTGATTAAAATGAGGAAGTCGGAGCTTCAGCCACATCAACTGAATTTCACGATTGGAAAGGTCAAGATTTTGTAGTCCGTACTGACTGATGCACGAAGGTACAGACACCAGCTTTATTTAAAAAAGAAGGATACAAAGTGTAGTTGGAAAATTGGAGATGGGGGATGTCTGGTGGGGGAGAGATTTGACTTTCGGTCAATAATAGGGCAAGAGGATAGAAAAACTGGATAGATTGATGTACAGAATCGATATTATGGTTCAGTTTGCAAATGCCATCATGATGAGACTGCGCCTTGACGTGGTGTGATGGTTTACGTACCTCTATGATCCAAAGAGCTATACAGAGTTAAGCCAGAGATACAATCATGCCTGGAAGGTCAATCGGTAGAGACCAGACAGTCCAGTCTCTTGGTCCTCCAGGTTGGGGGTTGATTTGAGCTGGCAAGTCAGTCGGTAAAATCAATGAAAGGATAATTGATCCCAGCAAATGGGCTTCCACTCAGCCACCCCGTTGCCTTTCAGACAGGTTCTTGTTAGAACTAAAGGCTTTAGATGAGGACCCTAATCGTTCTCCTGCTTTGTGGCTAGACACCGTAGGAGTACCCTTCTAACATCTACCATGAACTGCACGAAAAGAAAGAATTCCATACTGCATCGGTCATCGCGCAGGATAATCAGGACCGCACTGCCTATCGCATCGAGTGGGGTGGGTAGTGATAAGTGGGCTACTGCTCAGAGTGCCTTCTCTTTTATTCAACTTTTGTCTTCTGTCCCCAACTACCTCTCTTTGCCCCTCCATCCACCCATAATGCTCCCATTGACAACACGGTCGATACTCGCAACTGTTCACCGTCAAGTAGTGTCGGGAATAATCCTTTGTCTTGTAACTCACACTTCCTCAGGCCTCATCAGCCTCTGAATCACGGCTCCTTCAACGTGCGTACACTCATGCAGGCCGGTCAACAGGCGTGCCTAGCGTTCACAATGGATTCTCTGGGGCTTAATGTTTGCTACGTAAGTGAACCGCGCATTCAGGATTCGAGCAGTGTAATTCAACTAACTGCTCCTGATATCTCATCGAGGTATATTCTGCGCATCCCAGGAGATAAAGAGGCTCGAGCTGTGGGTCAACGTGGTGTAGGAATTGTCTTGACTGACAAGGCTGAGGCTGCCCTTTTAGACTGGACCCCGAAGAAAAGACGTTTATGTGCCGTGAAACTCGAAGGGTCAGTTGGTGTTCGAAAGGATAGTTGTGCTAGGCGCAATTTGTTTGTAATCTCGGCATACGATCCAACAGACTGCAGCTCTGACATGCAAAATCATCATCATCATCGTACAGTGCTGAACAACAGGGCAAGCCCCACTGACAACTGCCTATCTCCATATGTCGCACGGTGAATTAGAAAGTATGAATATACAAGAGGGACAGGGAGTGGACCTACACGGGTGGGAAAAGGAAAGAATGCCCTAGTAGCCAACACACGGAATACACAGTCTAACTGTACAAACGCACATCAATCAGTCATTCTGATTGGACAGAAAGTGACAACACGATCGCCACTGTTCACGGTTCGCTGCCATATCCTTCAGTGTCTCCAGCCAACTGGTAGACGGATCTTTTGGACCCCAACCACGAAGGCGTGAAGTACCTATTTTTCCTAAGTCTGCTGTACATTTTCTCATTCCTCGCTGCCACGTCATCTGTTGACCTCCACGTGGTTTTTTCCACTCCCTAGGAGGAACGGAGAATAGGACACGGTATCGCTTTCTGACCTAATCGTTGCTTACTCGGCTATTCCACCCAATCCTAGCGATACTACGTAAACATCGGTGGTTGAAAACCTCAAGACGACGAATATCTTCAGCACGCAGACTCCAAGTTTCACAACCATACAACAAAACTGAACGCACTGCAGCACAGTATACACGGCCTTTCAACTTCAGTGAAATATCAGGTCGGCGCCACAAGTGCTTCAGTGCCTTGAATATCCACGTGCTCACTTCTACTAATGTGTTCCCATCCGTCGTCACGCAGCTACCGAGGTAGGTGAAGTGGTCGACAACTGGCAGCACCTCCCCATCGAGCATCAAGCTCGGAATTGTTGACATCCAGTCTTGCAACATCACCTTGCACTTTGAAGGTGCAAAGCGCATGCCGAATGGAGCTACAGCTTTCGCAAGTCTATCTAGTGCACGTTGCGCATGTTCCGTGGATTCGAACAAGCAGACAAGGTCGTCTACGTAATCTAGGTCACATGAGTTTGCACTATTTCCTAGTTCGATGCCCACACCCTGAAGATTTTGCAGCGCACTCTCCATTATTTCGTCCATGACGAAGTTGAACAGGAATGGAGACAAAGGACATCCCTGTCGAACAACACTGGTCGTTTCCAACCGACCGTAAACCCTAACGCGGCCAGAAGTATGAGAATACAATGATCTCATTAGGTTCACGAACTTCTGGGGCACACCTTTTCTCTGAAGAGCACTGAAAAGCGCTGTTCGATCAACTGAGTCGAAGGTGCCTTCCAAGTCTAAGAAAACCATTATTGTTGGTCGGCGGTGCGTATGACGCACTTCTACTAACTGAAGAGGACTAAAAATCTGGTCAATGCATCCTCGACCTGGGCGGAATCCAGCCTGCTGTTCGTGGGTGTTCCTGTTACGAGCCGGTGTCAGACAACGCAGCAAAATCCAGGCTGATATCTTGGTGACTATCGGAATTACGCCGGTCCCATAATGGTTACTACAGTCATTGTGTATTCCCTTCTTGAAGATGGGTACAATCAGTGACTCACCCCACATTAGCGGGGTACTTTTCTCCTTCCAAACGTCACGGATCAGGGTGGTGGATAATTTTATCAAAGCATCTCCACCCATTTTGAAAAGAGCTGGGGGAAGTTCGTCGGGACCGGCCGCTTTTCCACGCTTTAGTAATCGTATTCATGACTCCACTTCCATTTCCGATGGGGGCTCAAGTGATACCGCGCAAGGAGTCGCAGTTGTTGACACAGGAGTGACTACATTAGCGCGCTGCAAACTAAACTGCTCCTCGAAGTATTCGGCCCAACGGTCGTGCCTTTGCTGTTTGCCATGGATGGGTTCTCCATTTCTACCGCAAATCATTTCATTGACATGAGTGCGCCGTCCACCAGTGTCACGAATAAGTTTAAACAGTCTTCGACCGTTACCTGAAGCAGCGCCATGTTGCTGTGCAACGCGAGCTGTGTCGGAAATTGGTGCTAAACAAGCACAACTGATTTTCAGCACAAAATTGGAGAAGCCTAACCCCGTTATCTGTATGCTCAGCGGATAAAGCACAACGGCCACCTAAGCAAGCTTCTGACGCACTAAGTTTACCAACCTGTGCATTGAATTCACTAGCTAGCACTACAATATCAGAACCTTTGCTACTGCGAACGAGGGTGGTGAGTTCATCATAGAACTCATCCTTCTGCAGGGCTGAGACTGCCCTCTTTATCTCTCGATTGTTCTTGTCTAGCACCAATTTCCGACACAGCTCGCGTTGCACAGCAACATGGCGCTGCTTCAGGTAACGGTCGAAGACTGTTTAAACTTATTCGTGACACTGGTGGACGGCGCACTCATGTCAATGAAATGATTTGCGGTAGAAATGGAGAACCCATCCATGGCAAACAGCAAAGGCACGACCGTTGGGCCGAATACTTCGAGGAGCAGTTTAGTTTGCAGCGCGCTAATGTAGTCACTCCTGTGTCAACAACTGCGACTCCTTGCGCGGTATCACTTGAGCCCCCATCGGAAATGGATGCCATTACGAAAGCGTGCGACGTTGAGTGGATGTTGAAAACTTGTTTTTGTGTTTCAACCATGTTTTGTGTTATCTTCTGAACGTCCCTCCGAAGAACAAAAATTTTGGCGTTTCTGACGGTGCTCGCTCTCTAGTGGGGAGAAGAATACTGTATTAGTAATGCCTGGACTTGAACGAAAAGAATAAAGGTGTACAAATAATATGAATTGCAAATAGAGGCAAGAAACAAAATACCATTGGGTAAAACAAATGGTCCCGACCTATGACCACATTTTCTCGCTCAAGATACTTAACACGCTACTTTGGACGAATGGGATCGTGTCTCACATACCCTAGTTGTCCCCACCCAGTTGAGATAAGCCCATAGGGAAATCAATGGCACCGATTTAGAGGGACGAAATACTGAATGGCTTTAAAGTTTTTGAAGTCAGTCCTTTATTTTGACCGGATTGGTCACCCCGGGGTGATAATAAAGTTCGTCGATTTTTTCCAGTGTTAGCATTATCTATTTCCAAAGTGATCAGCGACCCAGCTGTTTCTCATCATCAGGTTGGGAAGATGCTTTCGGTGTTTAATGATGTTACGGACAGAAAGGTCTCTGTCAAAGTACATCAGTACTTTTTTGACGTCATTTTCCCAAGTGTTTGTGTTCATAAACCTTTTTGAGCGGTTACAAGGGAGGAATTTGTAGTTCTTTGCTTGAACAAAGTATCACAAGAATAATTCACCGGTCTTTCTGAATCTATTTCCATTCTCTAGGCCGGTGTCTACGGCGATCCTTCACGGCTGGTGGCACCGTGCGTGGTGCGGAATACCTATCCACCTTTGACCCATCGTGCGCACTCACCCCAACCATCTCCAGTCGCACCAAACTGTCCTGCTTTTCGCAAACCGTCGCATATACAATTCGCCCGTCCGGATCAGCAAGTGCAGTCCACTCGTCAGTTGTCGGCTGCACATGCTGCCGCTGCGGCGTATCACAATCTTATGTTTTTCCAACTTCAACAGCAGCAACAGCAACAGCAATTCCAGCATCACACACAACGTCCATTTCAGCAGCAGCAACAACAGCAACCTCAATTACCCGCAAACTTTCCATCCGTTTCCACGATGCACCCGATTCATCTAGCGGCGGCAGCTGCAGCAGCAGTCAGTTCCCATTCATGTATTCCAAGCGTGAACACGAATCCCATGTCTCATACCGAGTTGTCCTGGTCTACATCCTCTGCTGCTGTTACCGATATGGAAGATCCGGCTTCTGCAGCGGCTGCATCCTACTACGCTGCAGCAGCAGCAGCAGCGGCTGCTGTTGCACAACATGGACAGCAGCAACAGCAGCACCAACAACAGCAGCAGCAACAACAACAACAGCAACATCACTATCAAAGACAGGAACTGGAACAATTTCTATTTGACCAGCATTCCATCCATTTAGGGACTCAGCTCGCTGCCGCCGAACATTGTCAACTGAGTGCTCACTTGTTGCGCCAACAACAACAACAACAACAACAACATCCTTTGGGAAGATTCTAGTCCGCTTTTCTCTCCGATCACATGTCAAGCGAGATAGTGCATGCATCCCCGCACCATTTTGACTTCACTCTAAACACATGCTGCAGTTCTCTTTTTGGCACAGGTTCTCATCTATTTACATTCCTTCATTCGTAACTCCTCACTCATGTTCCCCTTGGATGGAAGTCATACGTGATCTGTTGACCTGTCCAGTGTCCTAATGCTCATATTTCCTATCCGCTAGACACATATGTTGCCCATCTTTTATTCTCAGACACGTTTTCGTAACTAGTCGTACCAGCGAAGTTCGCATTTTTTTGCAGTCCGTTCGCTCCCCATTATTAGCCCAATGAAGTGGTTGCACCCCTGACTATTACTATGTGCACACCCGTTCTGTATTTTGAATGTGCCTAAGCATGTTCTTATTGGCTTGCGCCAATGTATTTCAACCTACCTCGACGTGTCGCCCTCATCAGGCTGTTCATATTTGTTGCTCTGTAAA
This sequence comes from Fasciola hepatica, assembly GCA_948099385.1. Classification (NCBI taxonomy): domain Eukaryota; kingdom Metazoa; phylum Platyhelminthes; class Trematoda; order Plagiorchiida; family Fasciolidae; genus Fasciola; species Fasciola hepatica. The sequence continues at coordinate 5,517,964 of CANUEZ040000053.1, forward strand.
TGTCCAGTCTACTCACTCCGGCCTACCTCCATTTATGTGTGATTCCTTCACAAGTGTCGCTTTGGTCTGTGTCCAGTGTGTTTCATCTTATGAAGGCAGTCCGTCTGACAATATGCATTAGCCGTTAGAATGCGTCCCACCTAGTTGTTTCAGCGACTGACCGACGTCCGTCCACGTGTTCACCTTATGTTTCGTTTGCGCACACAGACAGATATGAGCGAACACTTTTTGAAGCACTGTTTTCACGATCGCCATGAATCTGTGATTTTCATTCAATTTGATGACTAAATTGCAGTGTACTTGTATCCTCAGCTCTTTCTCTCACCCAGTATTGATGTCCCTTTTGTTTATGTATGCTTTTATCTGTTAAAGTGTTCGCGGGTTTGAGCTGGCATCGCTGCTGTTTGTTGGTTTGTGCGTTTCACGAGTTCCTAATTCCATCGTACACAATGACTTCACTTCTGTATCATCGTCTCTTTCCTATTTAGGAGATTGGGTCTTGTGGATCTTTCGAGAACTTGAAGAAAAGCACGGTGGCCACCACTGTCTCGTTTTCGGTGATGCTTTTGGCCCTACCAGTTGCTTTCCAAAGGGGAAACAACACCAATAAATGCTTTTTAAGGAGCGAGCTGCCCCACGAAAGCGATAAAGGTGACATCAGATGCGCGACCTCGCACTGGACTTGAGTCGACAAGTAATGAGGGGGCGGATCAGTTGGGTGGCACAGCGTGACACGTTCATGATGAACAAGTGACCCAGTTTCACCCTGATAGTAAAACTTTATTGTTTAATAACACGGCGTAGTCGAAATCGTTGGTAGGTTGTCGACGTTTCGGTCAACACGGGTAATCTTTTTCAAGACTGGTTTTACACCCGAATGAAACTGGAATGATAGCTTAGAGCAATAGGACTAAAATAGTGAGAATGCCTGGTGCGTAACTCGTTGTGACTCGGACACCACCGGTCGTGGATGTATTGATCAAATCTTCACTCTCCGACAAATGCTAGAGCGCCGGCACACGTCCCAGAGACCGACAGTCATCGTTTTCCTAGGCATTCGCGCGGCCTTCGACTCCATCGATAGGACTGCACTGTGGAATTGCTTGTTGAGAAATGGAGCACTTGAGGAGTATGTATCAGTTTTCAGAGAGTTGTATCGTCACAGCTCAGGTCGGGTACTTGCTTATGGCCAGCTATCGCCCCATTTTGTCTCCAGTGGAGTTCGACAAGGTTGCCTTATACCCCCATTTCTCTTCAACTTTGCCATAGAGGATGTTCTACAGAATGCTCAGTCTGGTCTTTCGAACGGTGGAGTTGAACTCCTCCCAGGGAACAGTTTTCGGTTTGGAATATGCCGCTGACATTGCCTTGCTGAGTGATAATGCACAGACAGTGCAACATGCTTTGGACCGTTTGGTGATTGAGGCATCCAGGTATGGAAAGCACTTTGCGCCTTCCAAGTGCAAAGTGTTTTTACAACATTGGCAGGAGCCTGTGCTTGTACTTACCATCTGCGGTGATCAGCTAGAGTTAGTCGCCAACCTCAAGTACCTTGGGAGCTTGGTAACAGCTGGAGAGGGTGTTAGAGGGGAGATCATTTCACGCATAGAGAGAGCTAGCGCAGCTTTCGCAAACCTGCGACACCTGTGGCGTCGCCATGACATCCGTCTCTCTCAAGGGACGGGCGTGAGTTGCCGCGGTTCGTTATGTTTTGCTCTACGATTGCGAGACCTGGTCACTTCGCGTTGAGAATGCTCGGCGTCTTTCCGGATTCGACGACCGATTTCTGCGAAACATTGCTCGTGTCTGATGGGAACGTCGAGCGAATAATGACGAAGTGCGCCATCAGGTGTCAGACACGGATAGCCGTTCTCCTAATAAGTAATCGCTCTATACCGTCTCCGTTGGCTCGATCATGTTTTACGAACACCTACTCATTTTCTACCTTTCTGTGCTCTATTCGCACGTGTTGGGCAAAGCTGTAAGAAGCGACGCGGCAGTCAGGCCATGGCTTAGCGTGGAGGTTTGAAAAATCTAGCATCAGCATTGGCTTCGGTTGGAGCTTCCCGCATCCGTGGTTGGGGCCCAAAGGATGAAGATTGTCGTTGATTAGAGACGTTGAGGAGCATGGCTCAGAATAGAATTCAGTGGCCTGAATGCTGTGCTGTCTGTCTGTCGATCAATCGTGCCCCGTAAACACAAAAATGTTATTCCGACAAACAAATCGACAGAAAACATCAAAAAAGTTTATGATAAAAGGCCCCCACATACGGTCTGTTTAACTGTATTGTACATCCCTTCCCCTATTTTGTAATTGTTGTTGCGCTGGCACCTTGCTTGGTCTCGGGCCGGTGTAATATATATATATATATATATATATATATATATATATATATATATATATATATCGGGATCGATTTCGGGTATCCACACATTAGGTTAGATAATAACGCGAGAAAAAAATCACTCTCTGTCTATCAATGGAAATATTAACTAAGATTGGCAACTGTTACTACTCAAGCATTCTCCTGAGTGAATTTTCCACTTATTAGGTTAAATACCAGTTCACTTATAACCTGAAAAGAAGTTGCCCGTTTCTACCGCTACATCTGTGTTCGTCGGAGTTTCTGAGGTACCGAATGTCTGCGGGAAGGACCTAACTGAATATGCACAAGTGAGCCAGTGATAAACGAACCATCACGCATTCACACCAAGTCGAATCGCGTATACCAATACAGACGTGAGAGCACAACCGCCTAAATTGTCAGAAAGGATAGGCAGTTACGTCACTGACTGGAAGAGCTCATTCCAGCAAGGTTACTCTAGATAGTGAACAGCAAAATCGCCGCGATTATTTCGCCAATCAAGCGAAGGTCAATCGGATCATCGATTTTCCGATGTGTTTGTGAGACAACGCCTTACGCTATTACAAACCAGGCATCCACGGTGGCCTAGTCGACCAGAAACACTAGACTATTAAAGGATGTATAGACATTAACAATCCGTGCGCATCGCTCTGAACTGCGCAGACAAAGCAAGTTGGTGCTTAATTTAACTTTGTCATGGTAACGAACTGAGGTAATTGTTGGGTGGTTATCCGGTGGATGCTTTGGTCTTCAAATAAACAGCCCCATCACATTGCATTCTATTGAATCGGCTAGATATCGATACTCTGCCAGTACTCATTCATGGTACTTTCTGTTTTCTTTGAAATCGCATCATTCTCATTCACCACGTCGATCGATAGAGCCTTTCAGAGACTGGTCACTCTCCTTGATAGACGATAGACTACCCGTGTTTTGTGGCTCACTAGCTCCAGTGAGGAGACTTCTGGCTTCGAACTATCTCACTTCATCGGTACAAAATAGATCATTTATGTAAGATCTGCTGATCATAAACAAAACCATGCATAAAAGCTTATTGGTCCTAAACGTCCACAGCGCTGATTTATCTGGTTGCGCCCGGCTTGGTTAATTCGGTTCTGGTTGGTTTAGGCAATATTTAGCCGCTGACTGGTCCACTGATCGCTTGATTGACTCCATCCTTGTCTACGATTCTGGACAACCGATCATGTTCTGTCTGCTTCTCTGTCTCCGACCTTGCTCTTGACTCTGTACGCGCGATGACATGCAGTCTGACCGCCGAACCGGGTAGTTCAGCGAAGTGTCTGCCATTACCCTCGCAACTGACAAACTGGTAGACTGCATCTTTCGAAGCGTCGATACATATCTTCGGGTACGGTCGTCATTCCCAAGTGGAAGTTCAGACAGCTGGCCCGGACAAGAGTCACTAAGGAGGATTCGCTTAGCGTAGATGAGGTTACCACAGATACACCGGTAGGCAATGGGAGGCAACTCAGTGGCTTCCGAACATTTTTCAAAGCTGATCGTGCGAAGTCCGGCCACTGGGCATGTGGCAGCACGTTGTACTCACTCCAGTTCAGCTACCGTAACCCTAGAGAGGTGAACAGCCGAATCGCCGTAGTCCAAGAGAGGACTTACGTCAGAAGCATAGAGTAATTTGGTTGCATCCAGGAGTAGATGCAAAATGAACGACGGGTTGCTCTAAGTATTCACTACACTGATGCAGGGGCTCTCTTAGTATGTGCATGAGTTTTCGGAGTATGGGTGATTACAACTACAAGGTCCCTTTCTTTAAACATGAGGCGAAGTACGAACTCCTAAGGCAGTAGTCTAATCCGCAGATTTGCGCATTTATCTTTTTTATCGGAAGTCCCCAGGTGGGCAACCAAGTGACCAGTGCAGTTAGATTCTCTCGCAGTATCCCGCGGCCCTCTTTCCATCGGTTGGCGCTCCACATATTGAGGTTGCCGGCTTAAATGAGGCATTGGGACCGGAGGGTCTGAAACAGTTCGTTCGCAAACACCAGGAATAGCAGAGTTCCCGGCATAGAGCCTTGTGAAACACCACTACTGACTGGATACTACGCGGACAGGGACCGCACGACCTTCACGGTAAAGCTCCTCTCGGCCAAGAGGTCCTCAGTACAATGAAGGACGGCTCCGAAAGTGCCGACAGCCCGGAGTTTCACAGCAGTATATCATATCGAACTCTCTTCTACAGTTCACATTCATTGGCTTCGAGTTTGACCGGGATCCACAAACAGTTAACAGGTTCGGTTAAACATGTGTACACGTGTGGTTTCGCTTTTGCTCCTTAACAAGCCGTTCATTCTGACTGGTATAAAAATGACCACTTTGACTGCAATACATACTTTGCAAAGATGCTGCGGAGTGAACCGGGGAACACAGTGCAATTTATGTTTCGGATCTCCGCCTACATATTTCGAAGTACCAACCAGCTCGGACGGATCACCGATACCGAATTTCCGTATGATTGTGAAACCGATCGTTCAGTTATTACAGGGGGAACGTTTGATACTTTGTATGAATTCGATCTGGCTGCGACTGAAGATGGCCCTTTGAAATACCCCTGTACATGCAAAAGCAAAGTGTAGAAAAGCTCATCAGGCTTTCTAGTCAGTATGTTGGTGAGGCACTCCCCTAAGTTACTGAGTAGGGACGTTGATCGGAATTTGATCTATGGCTTTGCAAATGTTTTATGTGCTGTTTCCTCGCAGGGCATATTGTACCTATCCGTCTTCTCATGAACAATTTATTTAAAGCAAGCTGTGATGTACTAGCCGGAAGACAAGCAACTTAAAATAGGCTGCTACATTACGTTTGCTTCTAAATAGTGTGCTGAGTGTGCACTGATTCAGAATATGCATACGAGGAAGCTTCGAGCCTCGAACTCACCACTGCTGGTGAATGGAATTATAACTTAATTTTTCAATATGAGCGAATCCCGCAGTAAGTCCAGTCAAATGTACTTCTGAGGTGGAAACTGTTCATTTCTAGGGGACTTTATGAACAGCTGCTCGTTTATGCCTTGCGTGCTTTGTATTGGTTTTCACTCGATAGTTCAAATGGGCTGTTTTTACACATTTTCAGTTGGTCTATCCTTATTACTGGAGATTACTTTCAACAATCAGTTTTTTCACACTATCTGACCCTCAAAACAAATGTATTCGAATAGTTCATGACTTCATTGTTTAGTGACCGGAGAGCTACTAACTCGTGAATAAACGTTAGTTTAACCAAAGTCGGTCTGATTATGCATTATTTTACGGATAATAACTTGCATAACTATCGCCTTACAATATAGTAAAGGTAGACCCATGTAAAGTGGAAGTTAGAGCGCAACCCGGAAGGTGTACATGCTCAAACATAGCATGAGAAGATCTGATCACGTAAGGTCGCCTGCTAAGCAGCAAGCATCCCGCCCTGTGTGTGCACATATACATGGTTAGATTCTGATCATTAATGACGCCTAACTGAATGAGAACATGGACATCAGTGCAGTTTGTCTGTGTGCGTGTGCGTAGGCGTGGTGATTATTAGATACAGTGGTCACAACAAACAGCATACGATCGTGATTAAAATAAGGATCAGGCCACAAAACGAAGCTAATGCAAATAGCATTGATGATAATTTGGGTAATTCGGGTAATAATAACAAAGAAATTAATAATACTGATGGCGGTAATGACGTTTTTCAAAAACTGAAAGTCGGGGTCTCACGTGTTCACGCAAACTACGGGCATGAACACCCGTCCACAATGAGGGAAGATTAGGGGTCCGCATGACGATGTGCTTTGTGGTATACGAACGAATACAAGCACGCTTTGTCGTGTTAATGGATAGAGGGAAGAGCGGAAGGAGAGATATCACAGATATTTGAACAAACTAATCTTGGTTGCAGTTAGAAGTAAGTTGTTGTTTTTATTGTTGCTCTTGTTGTTGTTATTGTTTCCGCTGCTGCTGCTGTTGTTGTTGTTGTTGTTTTTGTTACTATTGTTGTTCGAATACAAAAACCCCAGGTGTTTAAATCTGTCGCCCCTCTGACAATCACTGCATGGGTATGTCACTGTCATTGTCTGTCAGATGACGGGTCGACCTGGGGGCTTGAAGTTGACTGCCCGTCTTTTTAATAAGTCTTCCGTTACAGTGGCCATTGACATCAGTGAATCGTATAAAAGGTGCAATGCACTGCGCATGGGCGTGCGCATATATGAAGTTGACTATAAAGTTGATAGATGCCTTCAATAACGTAGCACTACAGTGCGCTACATTGCTGCTTTCTGTAGTATTATTTAGGGCACACAACCTATTCCCTTTTGTAGTCACTGACTGGCTAATACGGAATGGTAGGACTGGGCTTCTTACCTTACGCTCGAATATCAAAACTCATTTATTGAGTTCAGCTGTTTCCTTGGGACCGTTAAATTGTGGATTAGTCGACCTGAGGGTAGTCAGTAGTTTTAGGTTTCTGTTGCTAGGTAAAAATCGCGTTAGTCGCTCATAAGATGGGCTTGCTTTGTTTCTCAGTCCATTTTCTCATATGTTTCTCAGCAAGCGTAACGCGTATCATACACCGACAATAACAAAAGTTCACTGCACTATCGAGGAATATGAACAATTGTATCCCTGAGATTCAGGCTGAAGAATGATGCGAGTACCCATTAAGTGAGGCGGACTGAAGATCCGAGCGACAGAGAAAAGCTCTCAATCACCGTGGGGGAGTGAAAGGAAATGGTGTGGCTAGAATTTATCATCTCAGAGGTAAACTGTTGATTACGTTTATCTGTTCCTTTTCGGAGACTGATCATGCTTTAGTAAACGAGATGAATTAGGATTCAACTGAGGAACAACCAGTTGAATAAATACAGGATTAACCATGGTTTATTTATACTTGAAACGTAAGTGCAGATCAGTAATGGGCCGTTCATTAAACGTGCGAGAATCAGTTCTTGAGATTTTCGCCATGAATGAAAGAATTTCTTATCACTGAATTAAATACGCCTAGCTTTACTGTGTTGCACTGGCCTGAATTCACCAGTTAGAGAAACGGTGACCATTCCAGTCTTGCCACCAGCACACACAAATATGAACAACATACTTAGATATGTCAGTGCATTTCTGTCCTTTTCACGAGGGTGTATTACGGAATATATATATATATATATATATATATATATATATATATATGTATATATATATATATATATCAGCCGCACACAGAGAGTGCCAATTGCGTTTGCTGCGGACGACAAAGTGGTTGGGTTTTTGAAATCACTCGGCCGGTCTTGCTGATCCCTAAGTCTCACATATCACTCATCTGTTGCGGTGAGCCATGCATTGTCAGAGCGGACCGCTACTTGACTCAAAAAGTGAGAACACATACCCAAATGGCTGTCTAAATCGATGAGACATAAAATCATTGACTTCTTCGACTTCACGACACATAATGGCGTCAGGTCACAGAGACGAGCTGACCTGGTCTTTGAGAATAGTGTTACGCAATCCAGTGCCGAAGTGTGTGACGTTCAGCGAAGAGCTGCTTATCATGATGCATCTGCCAAAGCTCTGTGCACGAAAACGTTTAACATCAAATTGGCCTTGTCATTAACCCAACAGACCTCACTCGACTCCAAGCAAAGTACCAGCTTTCAGTTAGACCTAATTCACTGTTATATTCCCTCCCTATGGAGCGGATATATACTGAAATGTCGTACATTAGCGATCGAAAAGATTAAATGAATTGCTTGCATCTCGCGATACGTATTTGTACTGTTCTTATAAATTAGATTAAGAGAACCAAGCACATTAGATCTGCTTAGATTGCACTTGTTCTACTAGCTAGCGACCGAGGCACGGCCAACTGGTTGCAAATAACGCAGGTGAATATCCCGTGGCTCGCCGGGTTTGATTCTGACTCGCGGCGAGTACTCTAAGATACAGATATTGAGTGGAGTTTCCATTATCTTCGTCATCTTGGCTCCTTGTGCGATCCATAAACCTCACAGAAACTCTCTGTGTTGAAATCAGTCGGCAATATTAGTCTATCTTCAATCTAAGTAACGTTATTTCAGTACAGAGAGGGAAAGGTCAAGGCAACACAAAGCATCAGTGATACTCAGCCTGACTACCGTATTCACAGGCTGATCTCAACGTGTCTGATTCCAAGATAATTGAGTATAGATTATTTCATTCTGCATTTACTTTGATACTAGACAAGCGCATTGCTTTTGACAAAATTGGGTGGACAGCAATCTACCTTACTTTCTAATAATGCAAACAACTAGAAATACACTGATTATGATGATCATTTCACATTCCTACTTCTCCAAGAATGGACCGGGAATGGGCGAAGTTCGACTTAACTCCAGTGGCTATCTCTAGATAGTAGATAACCGCTCTTTTGAAAGTCTTGTAAAACTATCTATTCATCAGAATTCAAGCATCGAACCGGGAGAGTACACAACATAGATTAGATAATGCCCCATTAGAACCAGGTGACAATTCGTGAGCACTTAATTCTGAATGAATTGAGCCTGATCAACGTACTTCATTGATTCCGTGTCATCAGACTTTAGTGTATGAACTGAAGTCACTGAAGGGCACAGGTTACATCGTGCATAAGTTTTGTTGAAACGAGAGGGTGCTTCCGATTGAGTACAAACACACTCATTTCTGATCATAGCACGAACGAGTGATATGATGATTAACAAATTTCCATGGACAACATTCAGACCCGATCTAGTCGTCTACTTGTGGATAATCTCCGGATCGGTATATTGACGAAATATTCTCGCCTTTTGGGATATATTTCTGTTGGTATAGCACATCCCAGCAAACCGTCATTACCTTCCACTTTAGTCAGTTTTTTTCTAAGCTTGACTTATTCTGATAGTTTCTGCACAGAAAATGGACGTAGCATTAACACAATTCCACTTCCACAAAGTTGTGTAGAATAGAGAACTGTTCGAGACCTGGGGAATTCAATCCAAATTCTTGTCGGCTGTAGCATAAAGACATCTGGTTGGCTAGAGAGATTCATGCGACGATCGCAACAACAAATTCCATTTTGTTATTTTAGTTTGGGTTGGGTTGAGTTGTGATGTGAAAACCACAACTGGAGTTCTTGGTGAAAAAACAAGCTTCTCTCATATGCGCGGCGAGACGACCAACTGGTTTTGCAACGTAAAATTTCCACCAAATTCGGAATGAAAGGCCGATATCTCCGCTAGTCCCAAATTGTGGACTATGGGAAAAGGTGCAACCCCGTAGGTGGTGAGGCTGACTATTTTCCGGGTCTAAAAGTTTCCTTAATCAAAGATACTAATGCACTTCGACAGAACCTTTAGGGAAGTGATCGAAACCCATTCACCCCAGAAAAATACAGTACAATACAATATAATACAAGGCAAGACAGCTTGTACGTTGATGAGTAAATCTAACCTGTCTGCCATCTTGGTCGGTAGAAGTATATAGAAAATTCGTTCACCATTGAGTTCTTAAAAGCCCAGACGGGTTGACATGGCTGTGCGTGATTTATTGTGGGTGGGCACATGTTATGAAACCAAGAGTGACAACAACATGTCTGGACGGTCGGATCTCTCCCCAGCCTCCAGTCTGTCAAGTACACCACAAAGAGTCTGAATTCTAGCTTGTGCGTAACTGATTTTGTATTCATTCAACAGGGCATTCCAAAATTCATCATAAGTTGAACTTGATAGTAAAAATAATCGGGAAACATGAAAATGAACAGGCTTCCACAAAATTTTCTCCCCGCTGATTTTGGCCTTCTGTGCCAAACATTTTCTCACCTCAAGCTGAATTGGCACCGTCAGTGATGTCAAGTCACCTTGACTGATGAGGAAATGTTTGGGTTTAACCATCTGGAACTTTTGGAAACCGTCAACCCTTATTGTGAACAACAACACTAATATTCAGCATGGTTGAGAATAACGAAAGTTTTGCCGTTACGGAGCCTTTTCATATAAAAAGAAAATTGTGAACTCAACTTTTTGGTGGACGCGGTTTCTCCCTGTTCCGATTGAAAACGAAATGAAGCGAATAGAACCAACTGAACTGCAAACCATTATTCTAATGAGTGGTAAGGTACCTGAACTTCTTGAAAAAAGTGTAGACAAAAGTTTCTACGGTCTATGGGTCAAAGTCCTTGACCTGTCAAGTAAACCAGTTAGGAGTCGAATCTGGACTTCAAATACGCCCGGGTTATTTGTTTCTTATCCGGAACCAACAAAATTTCCATTCGGTTGATCTGGATATGATAGGAGAAAACGAATTTTGGTTGGTTTGTTTAGCTTCACTGTGTTACTGATCATGTTATCGCTAAACCTACGCGAATGATTCATAACGAGTCTGGAGTCTACTTCCGTTTATGACGTTAGTATTTTCATCCGCTTTTTCGTCTGTATGCTTGTTTGTTTCAGTGCTACTTTCTAACAAACGATACGCCGTCGAACACACGGGTATATACGTAAGTGAACGATTTTTGAAGCAAATTCCCATCCGGTTAAACGAGCAAATTGCAAATCGAATCGCCAATGCCAGCTTGATCGAAGATGACGATGGAATCGGTTAGGATCTTCGATCTTTGACACTGCCCAACAGAGATGATCACAACGTGTGTTCTGATCAAAATTCATTGAGTTTATTTTCTGTAAACTGCTTCGCATAAACCGTAACTAAGATTCAATTAATATTTAGCCGTGAAACGCGAGCAAAGACCACTAACTGTTTTGTTTATTCATGCGGGCTAAAGTGGTCACCTGAAACTTTCTGCGTGCAAAAGTACACGTATGTACACTGACGCATTTCATTTTTCCCAACATTTTGATGATGGTAGGGAAACAAACATTTTTAAGAAATGAGTGGTGGTTAGGAATTTCGATGGGAGATAGATCTGGTATCACCCCGTGTTAGTTGCTGTGTCCAAAACTAAAAGGATTTTATGTAGTTCCGCCACTTAATATATATCAGGATATCTGAATTCCGATCGTGTTGCCATGACGTATGCTATCTCCATCGCACAAATGGGCATTCGTAGAATAAGAAAAAAAATAAACATCTGTAATAGAACTCATCGGTTTAAGGCTATTGTCTCTTAGTGTTTTCTAGTAGTCTAATGAAAAAGGTCACGCAAAGTTTAACTAAAAGAATTGCTATCAGCCATAACCGTATTTCTTCGATAGCCGTAGACAGAGTTCCAAAATCAGCAAATATGACCAAATTACCAAGGATAAATCGTTAACAATAATAATATTTTTCCTCTGATTATTATTCTACTATGTATAGCAGTTCTGGGAGAGGGTTGCGATCAATCCAAGGATGATGACTGAAGAAGTGGCCGGCTGTGGCAGGAGTCGAACTGGGGCTTTGAGTGTCGAATTCCAGGATGACGAACGTTTGACCGCCTCCGGCTTCCTAGATCCCAAATTTGCGATTCACTCTGGCCTGCCCCTCAGCTTTTCGTAGGTATCCACAAGGCCTTAAATCCAGCTAACCACTTTGGGAATCCGTCTTGTCAAAAGTTCCATCTGGTTCCCGGAGTAATCTGTATGGGACGGTTCACGGCGGATTTTGATGTGGACCCTGATGTTTCATTTACTTGAGTACTGCCTTTATTTATATGAAGTAAGGACATAGTGAGCATGCGTCTGGTCAAAAACGGTGACGAATGGCCTTCAGAAATCTTAAGAAAATGAACAGCGTACGTTCGATCTGAAAATGAATTTTAGAGGGCGCGGACCTTCAGTTGTCATTGTTGAACTTTAAACACCCAAGCCCCGACTCTGATTCCCGCTTGCGATCACTCCCTGCTTGACAGCCTATCGTTGACCACGAATCAATTTACGAATTGTGGCAAATTTATTATGTAAAAATGAGATAGACCAACAAAACCTTCGTTACTTACGAAAAGACTTTGAAATTGGACATATATAAGCCCAGCTTCATCATATAGAGAGGACTGTTGCACTTAGTACCCTTTGAAAGACTCCTCAGTAGAGTATTTTCATTTGACAATGGTTGTGATCAAGAGGTTATCACGTAGAGCCCTTAAACCTCCGGGTTCCAGGTTCGGATTGGGCGTTCGATGCCCTTCCAAACCCGGCGAATTCCGGAAAGCCGTACCCCCCTTCCGGAGGTTTCCTAGCATTGTTAAATAATAATGAATGAAAGACTACCACTAATTCAATTCCACATGTTTTTCAATGCAGGATTCATATTCTGAGATATTCGTTTTCTGCTGCAAAAGTGATTTTCTATTTACCAATCAAAATGGAATGAAACATGCTCTTTTCTACCGAACAAATAACCGGCACAGGCCAGTTATCGATTTATTGTTTGCAGTGTTTATTTCTAAATCAGACTAACAGGGCTTTTTCAGTGCCCGCATTTTTGAAGGATGGTATCTGCTTTTTCAACGTACATGGCAATTCCGCTTAATCTAAATTGTGTCTCGCTGGTTTTGCGAAGTATAATTAGACGAAACAAAAAGTTATTGATTGTACATAGGACAAATTGTGCCCTGCACGTACCTTGGAATATCCATGCGCGTAATCGTTGTGTACCGTTACCGATACCTGAAACACTGAAAAAGATAAACAGTCTTGGAAAAAATGAGCAGAATATATTAGTGATCAGCTTGCTTTAAATCATTCATACACATATAAAGTGCACGAAATGCCTTTAGCTTACATCCACTTTTTTGTGATTTCTCGTGAACGTATATACGTGAGATCGTGAATTTGGTATTTATGTCTACTCGCATCACTGTATCGGGACTGTACGCGGGTTTGAATTTCGACCTAGGAAAATTGGTTTTACCCCAAATAATGCACTTGAAGGGTGCGAAATACCTTTAGTGCACCCCAAGATCACTGTCGAAGAAGAGCAAACTATGGCTTATTCGATAAGCGGAATGGGTCACACACGCTTTGTTTTGAGCAATGCTTTGTTATATGTCCTGGAGCAAGCTTCATGCACTGAGTGTTTTGTAAACGAAGCTCATCCAGTTCATTATATCAAATTGTAAATTCTAACCTTTCATCCTTGACAATAAAAGAATTTCATAATCGGACGACGACTATCTGAAGGATACTTGCCTACAAAGACTCAAGAACTGGTGATTGTAAGACTGCCGAAAGAATTCAAGGATAAGGGAAGCTTATTTGAAACTTTCTAAGTAATCTGAGCAGTTATACATATGTTGGAAAATCTCCTGAATGATCAAGAGGCAAATTCTACGTGCTACCTCAAAGCAAATAACGAGAGCGTCTAAGTCGAAGAGGTCTATATATTTGAGTATGTGTTTGTCTTGTCTTGTACAGTAAGTGCTACAAGCAACGACAAATCTAAAGTATAGAAAGATGAGAGCAGGACTTTGAATGACCCACCATCATGTTTCAAATCGAGTCATCTGGATCAGAAACCACGTCTTACGGAAAGCTAAATGGAATAACGCGATATTTGGTGATGAGAAAATTTCAGCTTGGACTTCCGGACTGAATATAGTACTACTGGCATGACTTGTGGAACAGCATGCTAGGCTTCAGCCGTCGAGTCTTCGGCAGAGGTTCTGTGATAGTCTGGGATGCTATTTTTGCGGACTATAAAACCCGGCTGAAAGTTCCTAAAGAAGAACCGACAAAAGACTCGTACACCAGGGCTTTGAAAGACATTTTACTACCAGCAGTTCCGGAAGATTGGAGAAGTTCGTGTTGTTCAATCTAAACAACGCCACCGTGCATAAATCTCACATCAGTAAAATGTGTCTGTTGTATCGAAACATCAAAAACACCGATCGGCCCACTCAGCCCGATATGAAACCCACTGAAAAAGTTAGGGATTTGGTGGTGAGGTGAGTCTATGCAAACCGAAGGTGTAAAATTCTCACGGAATGGCAAAGCTTCGAAACTAAGACTACTCGAAATCTTATTTTTAGTGTTTCTGTTATCCGCAATAAAGTTCTCTGAATATAATCACCATTTGGTTAGCATTCTTATTGTGTCGGGAGTGCACTAAAAGCATTTCACACCTTTCACGCACGTTTTTGGGGATAAAATCGATTCTCCCAAGTCCAAAGTAAAATTTGTATTCGATGCCTATATAGTGATGGGACAAGAAATAAGCACACCAAATTTCGCAGTCCCACGTATATGCCTTAACGAGAAACTACAGAAAAATAGAGGTACACTAAAAACATTCCGTGCATTATATTTCCAGTTCATGCTCATGTGTGGGTGCACTCAAGAGTGTCTAATGTCGTACCTTCATAAAGTGGCAATTTATCGAATGTTACCAAAATTATGGAGACTCAGTTCCAAATTGCTTTTTTGTTGGTCTCCACCCTTGAAAAATAGAACCCACAAAAGTCACAGTCTGTAAAGTTTTCCCAATATCGCCCAAACTAGTCTCAGTGAATCACCATAGGAATGGGTCTCCAAAAAGTAGCAGAGGGGTTGATTATCGATTGTGACGTGGCTGTTGATTGCAACCACATCAGTGGGACAACGAAAATCAGTTGTTCTCGATCGCAGTGATGGTAAGCCAAATTGAGAGAATTTATTCGGTCTATCTCTTTATCGAGAATAAAAGGGGTGATTTTTAATCGGCAATATTCTGGATACGTCATGGTACAGGGGATGCGTTTAGTTCACAAGAATCTCCATTGTGAATTTACTATTGGCTAAAACGTGTAAATTACACACAACGGAGATACGAGATCCTACGGGAATGAACGAATCACTACTGGCAATAGCTAGGCGGGGGGTAATGTAAAGTGAAATCTCTCTTAGGCAGGCCAAGAAGGGTCCTGAGAGAGCAGTAGGCTAAGACTGGTAGAACGTATGGTTGGACAAAGTAAAAAATAACAGCTTATCTGGCACTAAACGGTCTTAACTTATGAACTTGAAAAAAACAGTTCACGTAGTTTCTTTACCCAACGCGCACTGTAAGAAGGTCAGTATAAACTACACACAAAATATTCGGGAGCTTTGACTTCTAAATCAGAATGGGACGACGAGTGCTGAATATTGCGAGTATGTTGGAAAAAGAGGTAAGGTCTGGTCAAGTTCCCAGGTGGTGGGACACAGCCTTCTGGTGGTCGTGTTAACATTTGATATTTGTGGTACAGAATAGTTAGTGGACAAAAGAAATATGCTACTGCTGTACCCCTTGTATGACCAGGATAGAGTGATGTTCCAAAGGAGTCTAGTGTTGTTATTTACAGTCATATTCTTTTTGCCTTCTGGGAGGTTTCAGCAAAGTAGAATCCATTCCGCAGTTTTCTTAATACTGTCCACAGAAAAGCACAAATCTATTGCCAAACTCAGTAACTTCGTAAATAAGCCTAGCTGGCGAAAACAGCATTCAAAATAAAACCACGGAAATACAATAGAGAAGGATGTTTTGGGAAGGATATTTCTGACGAGTGTTGACGGGCAGTTACACATCACTTCCCGTTCTCATATCACATACCCGTCATCTGGTTCCAGAAAATCTCGCTATTGCTGGCCATGAATTCCAGCACATTATGAACCTTGGCATCGCCCTTCTCTCACGCAGCCCATAGACGCCTCCGCTGCATACGGTGCCTAAAAATCTTGCTATGACTGGCGTCGAGCGGAGATCGTCGTTCCCTCAATCAGGTTGCAACCTTGGGTTGATGTCCTGTCCCATACATTTATGACATCATATATGACTTGGCTGGATCCACTATCTTCTGCAAGATTGACTTCATTCGGTTCTATCATCAAGTCATAGTCACTAAAATGGATAAACCGAAAGCTGTTGCCCCAACTCCGATCGGTCTCTTCGAGTTTCTTCGAATGCCATTTAGCTTGGATAACGCTTCTCATACTTTCCAGCGTTTTATTGGTGGTGTTACCCGAGGGCCGCCATTCTTTTCCCTTTACAACGATGACATACAAGTGGCAATTTTCGGTGTCACGGGACATCGGCTGAATGTTCGACAGTTTTTCCGGAGTTTGATCTAGCGTGGTATCACTATCAACTCTTCCAAGGTCGAATCAGGAAAGCCATCATTGCTCTTCCTCGGCCACGTTATCGACTTCAATAACTTTCTTCCGGCTAAAACCAAGGTTAACTATATTGCCAAATTTCGGTTACCGACATCCTTCCAACAGCTCGAGAGTTTCAGTGGATTTATCCACTATTATCACCAGTTTATTCCGGATTGTGGCACGCTGATGTAACCGCTCACTGACCTGCTGCGCGGCGCAAAAAACGAACTCTCGTTTGGATCGAGCAAACCAAGAAGGCTTTTTCCGGGCTCAAACAAACTTCATTTTCTACTGTTCTTCTTCATCATCCAGACCAGTGCTTCTAATGTAGCTGTTGGTAGCGTTCTTCAGTAAGCCACGAACTGTGATCGGGAACCGCCAGCCGTCTACACTGAAGCCCGTCATTTTTGCCACGCCCTGGAAGGACAATAAGTAATCATTCTCACAATCCGTTACTTCATAAGTTTCGCGATGCTTCAGACCGTCATTCACCTCGAAAAAATCCGGAAACTGGATTTCATATCACAGTTTACTGAGATCCGTTAAATCTCCGGCTCAGCTAATGTGGTTGCTGATGACTTTTCCAGAATCCCCATTCATGCCTCACCTGCTGTTCCGGGTATCATTCTGGAGGACATGATACGCGCCCTATATGATTGTGAGTTTCACCAGATGGTCCACAACATCAGCTTCCCAGTGTGGGCTCTGCTCTTTCTGTCTTTGGCTGGTACCATCCTCAGTAACACAACCTTGACCACCCAAGGCCAGTTGTACCTCTTCAGCATAGCAGCTCCATTTTTGGAGTGTTGCGTCGTCTATCTTATCTTAGTATCAAGACCACACGTAAAATCATTACAGCCCAACACAGGCTACGGCTTTCGTCAGTGGGCACGTAGTGGCACAGCTTATCAGTAAGTCGAAATTCAGCGTCAGATTGCCAGCCAGGTTGAACCACTGGAGACTTCAGATGTTCAACTCGCTCATGTACACGTCGAAATCGTGAGTCTTTCTCCACCGCAGCCAGGGATGAATTAGCTTCTCACTTACATTGATCGTTTTACTCGTTGACCCGAGGCCATACCCATTCCGGATATCTCCAGGGAAACTTTCACTCGCACGATCATCAAGCATTGGATTTGCGGGCTCGCTGTCCGACATCCATCACTACCGATTGCGGAAGTCCATTTGGAATCTGTGACCTTTGCCAATTTACTACGCGTGGCTGGTGTTCATCTTATCCGCAGTACAACCTATCATCCTCAGTGCAACTGAATGGTTAAACGGTCTCATAGTCAACTCAAGGCTGCGCTTATTACTCACTACAATCCATAATAAACGAACTCCTTGCCAGAGGTTCGGCTGGACATTCTCAAAGAGCTTCGAAGTGACACCTTGTATACACCGGCTTCAGTGACTTTTGTACTACGGTACACTTTCCCGGTGAACGAACCCGTTATCAGTCTTCCGGATAGCACTCAACGACTGACCGTCCACGTGCGTCAGAAGGTCAGTGTTCCTGTTCGTTCTTTCGCTCAACCGAGTTTCTTCCTTCGTCAACCACAATCGTGCACCTCTGTTCTTCTGCGCTCACCTACTCGTCACCCGTTGATTTCAGTCTACTCCGGCCCATACAAAGTAGTCCTGCGTTCGAAGAAAACATTCATAATCCAGCTCAATTGCTGTCAAAAACTGTCAGCACCAACTGCCTCAGAGGGCACTTAATCCACCCACAGCGCCAGGCTACGGGGACTCCCAGCGAAGACCAAACCACCAAACCATCTAGCTCCAACACGAGTGAATCACAGGTTGACCTCCCGGTGCTTTATGTTAGGTCTGGTTGGCATGATCATCCTGCTGCCCGTTTTGATGATTTTATTGTTTTAACCCTGATATCCTACTTTTTCGTTGGTGTACATTTCTCTGTTATTCTGGTCACTTTCAGGCTAATTTTATTTACCTTGGGGGGATCTCGCACCACACCACCAACGGAGATGTGCCATTTCCTGGTCATTGCCATTTTTTGAATTTGGCTGTTCACCTGCCTTATACATAACTTCGGCACTTTCCTGTCCCACTTTAAGGTTTCTATAAAGAGAGTGCAGTGAGAGGACACCCTGTTTGCAGCCATATACTACCCAGTGCTTTTTGAATCACCCTAGAGGTGCGAGCACAAATCTTTTCCAAATGGAACAATCCAACCGCTTTTCTACCTAACTCAAGACCAGTCCTTAGGTTGAACCCCTTCTACTCCATCAACCTTCCGGAGGGAGACTGATGCAGCGACTCTTCGTTGACACCAAAATGCCAAACTCATTTTAAAGTAAAATTGTTAGCCTTGAGCTTGCGTTGCAAATTTTCCTAAATATATATCTGTAGTTAGGTCTACTGTCGGAAGCATAGCCTTTTCTCAACAACCCACCTATTTCCGGCATCATATATTCAACATACTACAGCTAGTTATAAATAGTGACTCGAATTACTAGGCTGTGTAGTCACAGGAAGTGTCTTGCAGAAAAAGTTAAAAACAGGTAGTTAACTGCTTCTCGAGTTGGCAGTTCCGTTTCGGAATACTTGTGTGACATCGAGGAGACTTTCAGCAGTCACACTTTAACGTGTAAGACCATGGTCATTCCAAAGCTGACCAGTCTTGCTGATAGGTTAAGAATCCACTTGTTTGTGTCAACATGATACCGCCACTTCTTTCCCCCTAATTCTGGGAACTTCGAGCAATATCTTTTCTCTGTTACCGGCGGATAGCCAGCTTGGCCTCCTTTCCCCTGTCAACTCTACAGGATCCTCGATGTATCTGTGAAAGCCCAAAGTCTGTGATCTTAATCCATTTCAATAGAGGAACAGGAATTGCATCAGTAGAAATTGCTTGTGTAACCAAAATATCCCCAGAGGCATGCTTTATAGTAAATCGAGCAGAAAATAAATCCAAAATGGTGTCTGGAAACTATTCATTTTTTCAGAACGATCGATGTCACTACAAATGTTCGAAAAATGTGAAGAAAGGTTCGGTGTCCACCTCTTGTGACAGCTGGGTTTCAATAACATGCATCACCATACCAATTCACTTGCACCTTTTACGCAAGTCAGACAATAAGAAGACTGTCCGAACTCATGAGGAAGCATCATTCTAGTTGGCTGAACAAAGGATTTGTGAGGAACAAACAAATAGCGACAACCACCTACTTGATAAAATCAGATCCATCAATCAATATAGGTGAGTCTTTTCGTCCTTTCTTAACTGTCAGAGAATGAATAAGAAGGAATATTATAAGCCGGATCCTAGCCCCCACCGAGGCAATCGCAACCCGCTTGAATAACCCCTGCTATTTGCCCAGATACTGTTTTTAAGACCTCTTACCCTGGCCATCGACGTAAAATGACGTAAAGAAATCACAAACCCCACGCAGCTGACACAACAATTATCAGCGAACACTATCTCTTGACACCAATAGCACAATAACTGTGCACATGAACTTGTCAACTGTTGTTATCAGGAGTATCAATTTTCTTGTCCTTTTTTTACTACCTCAATTTTATTACCTAAAAAAGCTGTATTTAGCCATTGTACAGCAAAGAAAAGAATTAAAAACTATCCAAGGCCACTGTGATTTATCGTTATCAGGAACATCAGTATGTAGTGTTAGTGGCCGTGTTAGTAGTGACTGAACACTCAACTGTGAAATGTAGCTTATAGCATTATACTGGATTTACAGAACTGTACTACCGAAGATAAAAGAAATCATTCTTCTCTAGTTGCTTTTGAAAGTGACCGTCGTGAGTAATGATAAGTAATCAGTAAAAATTGAGCAACGAAACACGGTTTAAGTCACGAGAACACCCCTCTGAACAACTTTTCATCTATTGCATCTTCTGGTGGCATCTTGATAGGATTCTTAAACCTTTGTACCTTTTTCCATGGTAATGCTTACTCTTTAGAGTGCTTATTTTGTCTATAGTTTTGATATGAGATTTATGGGATGAAATGCCATTATCCAGATGTTTTTTCTCAGTCGAGCCAAAGGCAAAAATCTTGGACAGACACTACTTCAAGGACCTGGGTTCTACTATCCAGGCAAACTGCCAGATCAGGGACGAGGTCAAACTTCGTGTAAAATCCGCAAAATGAGCTTTCCTACAGCTTCGCAAATTATTGTACTCTTGCAGTGAAATAAGCTTCCACACGAAGCTGCACACATACCGAGCTGCCACCAGTCCATTTCTTACATACGCGTACGAAACCTGACCTTTGAGAGTAGACGATACAAAAGGCTGGAAAGTTTCGACCACCGGAGCCCGCGCTACATGGCCGAAATCGGGGGGTATGATCGCGTCTGACAATTCTCCGTGCATCAACACTTTGTGAATACAGAATGACTTTCTTCGTTTCTCCAAAGACGTCGCCTACAGTGGAATGACCATGTCCTTCGCTGATCCGAAGCAGAACCTACTAACAGGAACCTACTGTCATTACCCTGCTCAGACTGGAAACGTCGCCTACGTAGCCAACAGGGTGCAGAACCTGCCGCAGATCAGAACGCGTGGACAGCTACCACCACAGACATCCAAGAAGTCGACATATGCTCTCACGGGAGATAGTCGAACAAAAGGAAGAAAATAGGAAAGCTGGCATGGATACCATCAGTTATTCCAAGACTCATTCAGTTCGATACTAACTGACCAAGTTGTAGTCTGCTCTGTCACTGGTCCAGGTGGCGTTTACCAGCTTCTTTGTGAATAACAGAAATTGGCCAGCAGGCGGATTTGGGGTCAAAAAAGTGGCTCCTCCTCTCCGGAGGGACATATATTACAATAGAGCCTTGGAGGATGTTTTGAAATAAAAATGCATACATTAGACAACGAAAAGTCAAATCGGTGACACGGTTATGACGACGATTAGGTTTATCGGCTTTTTCATTTTGTCCAGGGGTAAGTTGTTCTAATAAAGAGGCGTTTATTCATCCTGATTCCCGTAATTTTGATTATTATTGAGGTAAAAGGTACTGGTTTTCTCCACTGGACACAAAAGAAATAAAATTAAACTTGGAGAGAATAATATACAACATCGTTTTTCGGTGCGGTTCCTGTATAGAAAGTGCCGTATTCACGAGTAAAGCAAAATACTAGGATTGCCAAAGTTTTGCTCCAAAAAATCTCATATGTCGTGGAATAGTCAAAAATTTGTTTCTTTCCCCCTAACCGGACATTCAGTACCATTTCCAGGCGAAAAATAAACCGAACGCGGACTTTACTCCAAATTTTTAGTTGCTCCCAGCTGCTCAATCACCAGACATTTTTGTCAGTAATTAGGCTTCCTTTTCGTGATAAAAGACAGTGAGAACTTTCTGCGACTCCCATCAAATCATCGAAAGCTTCACAAATGACTCTGTTAAAACATATTGGTGTCATTTCTGATTGAAAGGATTCAGAACTTAACTTCATCATGAATTCTTCTGCGGTGTGGGTAGCCAAGAGTTATGATTCGTCCAGAAACCCCCAGTATCTTTCCTGTAAAGGGTCTTACCAATTTTCCCTTTTTTAATTTAGGGTCGATGCAAAACGCCACGGGTAGTCGGGATTGTGATGAAAGCAGTATTTCAGAAGTTGGGTATAAATCGAATACACTACTTGAGCCTAAATGTTCACTTCACTTGTCTGATGGGACAACAGGCCGCCCTCCCTAGAACTCTACCAACCTTCAAAATAGATTTATGCTGTGTCTCCGAAAAGCGCATACAAGACTCCACTTCTTTGATCAGTCTTCGCATTCTGGGTACAACCTCGGTATCTCGCTTCACTCTTCGAATGCCGGGTGATCCGGTTTCTAGTGCTCAGATCAGACCAGTGTTGAGACTGCTTTGGGTATGAGAGCTGAGCGTGTACTGCCAGACTGGATTCCAGTCAGCAGTCGTTCCTGTGCAATTCGGTTGCACGGTTCTGTGCATATCAACAACAACAAACTGAAGCGCCGACGCTTGTTCATCGTGTCTGTGTATGCGCCGACTGACTGCAGCTCTTCTGAGACCTAAAAAGAATTCTGTCAGGACTTGTCTCAGCCGGTTCGAAGCGCACGTTCGATGGACGTGGTAGTCATTTCTGGGGATTTCAACCCCCAAGATGGTCGTTTGGGAGATTCCGAAAAATACATCAGAGGCCCATTTGCTATCCCAGATGATTGTACAGACAACAGCGATCGTCTCATCCGGCTGTGTTCTGACCACGGATTGTTTCTGGCAAGTACGAACTTTTGGCATAAGAAGCGGCATAGACTCACATGGTGTCCTCCTTCATCTTAACACCACTGGACTCACATTGACCATATTGTGATTGGTCACCGCTGGCTTGGGTCAGTTGAAGATTGTCGTTCATTTTCGTCTACGCCTGTGGACTCAGATCATTACTTCGTACGTGCTCGCTTGCGTTTACGTCTCGTCCGTGGTCGCACGAACGTAAGTGCCACCAGTCCCGCGCAGTTGCTTTTAAACGATAACCAGCGATGCAGTTACCAGAAGGGGCTGTCTGTGCAGTTATGGATGCGGCCAGATGTTCAGGACTGAAATGAATACTGGACACTGATCAGGGAAGACTTGTATGCCACTTCGAATACCACCCAGGACTCTGGTTCAAGTAGGTCTAAAAACCGTGGATATCTTCGACATCAGTTGCTCTGTTGGATACTCGCAGATCCGTTCCTCCGCATGTCGTATTCAATGAAGTACGTAAATCCCTGAGACATCAACTGACCATGAGCCCGAGAAATGACCGTAAACAGTAGTGGATTGCGAAATATAGGGAAATGGAAAAGGCTGCGCCTATTGACAATACTCGCAACCTCTAACATTTGGTAAGTGGTACTGGTCCACGGAAGCCTGGTGTAAGTGAGTTAATTAGGAATCCGAAGGCCCACTGACTTACTGTCAGGGACTTCGTCTGGAGCCCTGGGCGGAGCACTTAACGGAACAATTCAGTTGGCCCACTTTAAAGGTGGACATTCCTAATTTACCTGCCAGCGAAGCGATGCAGGTGGATATCACTTCCCCACCAGAGATGGAGATTATGCGAGGGATTGGTTACTTGAAAAGGTACAAAGCCGCTGGACCAGATGGGTTGTCTCCATCTTTACTCATGGATGGAGGCGAATCCTTTTTTCGGAGTTAACAAAACTCATCCGCATTATATGGGATATTGAGCAGATTCCCAGGGAATGGTGGGAATCGGTGATAGTGCTGATTTACAAGAAAGGTGACAAGTCCTCTTGTGAAAACCTAGAGAAATTAGATTGGTAAGTATCGCGTCTAAACTGCTCATCGGCCTTAGTCTCCACTGATTATCCGGTACCCACGAAAAGTGTACGCATGAGCATCAAGTCGGTTTCAGACCCGGTCTGGGTTGTATCGGCCACATCTTTACTCTTCGGCATACTTTAGAGCACAGACACATCTTCCATAGGCCCACAATCTGTGTCTTTCTTGATCTGAAAGCGGCGTTCGACTCAGCCGACCGCACAGTTCTCTGCGCTGCCTCTCATTGAAGGATGTGCCAGAGAAGTTTATTTCTCTTTTCCTATGCTTGTAATTGAACAGCCGAAGCGGAATTCGTGCTTACGGCGATCCTTCACCCGAGTTCACGGTGGAAATTGGTGTTCTTTAGGGTTACCCTTTGTGATTGAACAAATTCTTGAGATAGGTCTATCCTCGTGAGAATAGTGGCGTCGATCTTTGTTCGGGCAGCAAACTGTCTGACTTGGAATATGCGGACGATATTTTTCTTCTGAGTGAAGATCCAGGTAAGTTGCAAGCTCTCTTAGATAGCTTTAACAACAGTGTAGGAATGTTTGGGATGTGTTATGCACCTTCAAAGTGTAAAATGCTGTTGCAGGATTGGGTTGGCTCAACACCAAACCTTGTCTTGGTAGGGGAAGCTCTACCTGAAGTAGATACGTTTTGTTACCTGTGAAGTTACATCTCACCAGGTGGACAAATATCAGATTAAATGTCTCCGTAGCATTGCCCGAATTGGGTGGGAACACCGTATCAGCGATACTGAGGTTAGGCGTAAAGTGTTGGGAACCTGAGGTCAGTCTCTGGATCAAGTACTAAATCTAAAGAGGTTAAGGAGGTTGTGACATGTGTTACTCATGTCCACCGATAGACTTCCTCAGCGTACGCTGTTCTGTGAGGCAAGTGGTGATTGGAAGGTGAGTCGAGGTGGTCAGTCCATGTCATGGCTAAAAGGTATGAAAATCTTGACCAGTGGACTTGGCCGAGTAGGACTTGTTAGACTTCCAGGTTGGGGTCCACATGATCCGCTTACCAGATGGTTGAAGAAATTAAGTTAAATGGCTTGGTGTCGCGGTGAGTGGCGTAGTTGCTTTCGGACACTTTCCTTGTCCTCCTGATTTCCGCTTGGTACTCTGACTTTTTTAGTCTTTATCACTATTCTTCTATTCTTTTTGCCCTTTACTGGACGATGGTGGAAGATAGCAACCGGAATCAGAGCGCAGAAGAGCGAGGTTATTGGTCAAATAAACTGAACTAAACATCTGAAATTTCTTCTCTAAAAAATATGATAGAAGAAAAGCACGAAACACGCTCCGAAATCAACTCAGTTGTACGAGTATGAATAGTAAATAGTCCTTGAACTCTTTTCTTTGGACAGTTTTGCTAGACTAAAGATAGTTCTGAAGTGTCTTGAACAATGAGTGCACTTTTGCGTTAGAAAGCGGTGGATTTGTAGGACCGGTATATTTCTGAGGCAAAATTAGCGACAGAAAGCATGAATGTTCTGTAGGCCAGCATATAGTTTTACACTGGGACCGTATACTGTTCTCTTCTTTAGTCATGGTTACAAGTAGCACTCGATAGTGGAAAAGGCGCTTGTAGCCATTGAATAAGCCTCATCAATTGAACTCGTGTGCAAACATGAATAGAATCTGTGTGGATGAAAGTAGACCCACGCCTGTGTTTATCCTGAGGATTAGATTGAAAAGTATCTCCTCGTAGAGTTGCTGTGTTTATCTATTCATATTTACTACTTTCTCATTGTAATTGTATACCAATGGAGTTCTCTTGACAGATAACCAGAAAGACATATATTTGGCAAACACTAAGAAAGAAGATATAACCTCCATCTAATTGAGCCCAAACACAAATTATTTACGGTTTGCGAACAAAAACCCAATTATGCAGTCATTAAAGTGCATGCAAAATCTCGGAGAGTTGTAGTTTTCCGAATATTCAGTATGGCTTTTCTTTGTGGGGTTCGAACCCATGCATGGAAACCAAGTATGCTTCCAGACCCCAAATGCTGCAATCTACCAGCTAGGTTCTATAAGGTCGCATAAAGTGCTGTGGGAAATCGCGAAAGGATCTAGTTTCGACGTGCATATAGTTTTCCAATCACTACGTGGGTTTAGTTGATCGTGCACCTACCCACAATGATTGTGGTTGTTTTATTTTAACTAAAACCCACCAAGAGATTCGAAAATGGAAAAAAAAATAAAAACAAAATGAGTGTAACTTAATGGAATATTACAATACGAATATCACTCCACGTCGCTCGCAAATAAACCCCGTGGATTCTGCCCACTGATTTGTCCTTCCTCATTATTGTTAACTTGGGCTTGTCTAGATTGTGTAGCTTAGCAATAGTAAACTTTATGAGAAGTACTATTGAAATCCAGAGGAAAATTCAAGATTCAGAAAATCCGTAATACCCTTGTCATTTTTCTCAGAACTACAAGGAGAGGTCCATAAAAAGGAGATTTATTCACATGTGAACTACAAAAGCCATTTGAAAGAAATGAACATAAATACTGTGTAATGAATTATTCAGAGACGAAGATCATATATAAAATATTTGCAATCCCGCAATTTCAGACCTTATCAGAAGACAGAAGACGCAAAGATGTCATAATTGTAAAACGAAACAAATAATTTACCCACTGAGAAAGTTTTGACAATTAAACTGGACCACACCGTACAGTTTAAGTTTGGGTCACAGAAACACCCGCATTGCCCGACGATCAGCACAGAAACGATCACAGAAAGAGAAGAATTGAAGCATTTTGTTTCCGTAACATTATCCGTTTGTAACCCTCTGTATCAGTTGCTAACGGAAGCAATCTTATCACCATGGTATTCGCATCACCTATCTACTCTAGTGTATCACTACTGGTCATAATAAAATAAACAACTGTTTCTGTTCAATAGTTTGTTTAATTTGATCTACTTTTGGCTAGAGACCGAGCTACTTTATACGGCCACGTGACATTTCTGCTCTAGTTCTCATTCTACATTTTTGTACGGCGTCAGCTAGTTGACTGGTGCACTTTTTTTACCCGTTTACCTACTTTGTTTCCCTTTCTGTTTCTCTCCCTCTCTGCACATTACCGTCACAGATGAATATGCACACTTTGAGGTACGAACTATGAGCTAACAAAATGATTCATCCAGAAAAAGTTGCCAAGTGTGTACTCCTATGGGATTCAGGTGGAAGGAGTCAAGTTAGCCTCATAGTTGGAGGCTAACCATCATTATCACAAGGCGTTCACATGGAACCAGTGTTCAGTTGTCTTCCCTAAGGCCAAACTGTAGCCGTTTGGCAACTTCCGTCTAAGGTTCATATTTTCAAAGAGAGTCTTGCTGACTATTCATCTGTCGCAGATTTCTTATGCCGGGCAAACGGATCTTTCGAAGTGAGTAAAACGCAGCGCTAACTGATATGAAACGGAACAAGCCGTGCAAAACAGTGTCTCACTTATCAACGTCCAACCGATCACGAATATTCGGTAACAGTGATAGAACTTCTACTCCAAGGAATGTACGGTTAACTCGTTTAGTTTCTATTTTCTAAAGCTGGTTTACTTAAAGCAAAACGTCTCTTGTCTATCTGTGTCGAAGTAATATGATACCGCTGACGTATTCGAAAGGAAAGAGGGAGTCACTCCACTCAGTACCCCTATAATTTGATTCCGTTTTTAGGATCACCGTCATGTGACCTGAAGCCGTGCGCGATGTCATGCGCACTTAATGCCAAGCCGTTGCACTGGTACTTCCAGTTCCTGATGCTAGGGCACACCTTTCGACCGGCTGGAGTGTTCCGACCGACCATATGCAAAGATTTAGGGTTACCTTATGGTTTTCTAAACAACTGGCAGGTGGTTTTCGTCACATGCTCTATCAGGTAACTTTTAGTGCCAGTTGTGGGCTTACTTTATCGACCGAAAGGCACATAGCACGGAGGCTGATAGAAGTAGATTGACATCATTGGCAGAATTAACAATGATATTAACAGGGATAGAGATAGTGATAGTGATAGTAATAGCAACAATAATAGTAGTGGTAGTGGTACCAACCTGATAGTTGGGCTGAATGCCCCCAAACAATACAAAATAGAACCGAATGTAATCATCCCTTCACTATTAAAGAACGATTACGGATGGTATTTGCCCTAAATGGGACCGGATCGATGAGTATGAGTGGGTGCTTAATAGTGGGTTCTAAAGATTCGTGGATAGAATAATAAGTTTTACGCGCAACGTTAGTACTACAATTTACGAAACAGTGGTTAAGTGAAAAAGGAATTGAGGTCTTGTGCGTAGTCAACCTTTTGATCTTAGAAGGAGCAAAACTAGAAACAGGTTCAAACATCACATTGCTGGGGAAGGCTGGGTTCGAGCTGGTATTTTGGGGGTGAACGAGACCGATTCGTTGTTGTTTGAGGTGGATTCGAAAGGAAAAACCATTTACCTTGTTAATAACAATCATCATATTTGCTATGAGTGGTTGAGTATTCCACGTATTTGAGGTGCTTGACTCAGATGCTAGAGTAAATAGTCTTACGCGAGTTTACAGAAATGAAGCAGTGTGATTCCTGCGGATGACGTCACTTTAGCACAAATTCAAGGCTTTTTCCTCCTACGATGACAACAATTTTGCTAACTTGTTCATCAACTTTTGCAGCCGTACCGAAAGTTGTTTGGCTCACTGAGTACATAACTTAGTGTTAGCGATAGAATCTGCACTTGAAGTGCCAAACTTGTTTACAGTTAGCGCAGATGGATAGTGGTTTCTGCACGGTGAGATAACTGTTCGAGTGTTTACGGCCCGGTATCAAAGTGGATAAATAAACTGGACAACAAGCTCCAGTGACCTTGTTAGCTGACAGACATGATTATCCTTGTATGGCTAAATTGATGAGACACTTTTGACACCGTTCCCTTAATCTGTTTATAGCATTTTAGTGTTTTTGAATAAATCAGCGAACAGTTATTTGCTTGCAAACATTATTGCTTTATTTGATATCCAGGGCATTGTCCGAGAAGCTGAGGTTAGTCAGCTGAGTTTTCTTGGGTCTAAAAGAAAACGTGCAGTTTAAGGAGATCTTCCAAGGGTTTTTAGGATTTACACGTTGAGAAATTCATAAGGAAAATAATTATTGCAGCTGTAATGTTATTTGAATTGAATGGAGGATGCGTAGACGGAAGGTGCAATTTTGGAATGACGCAGTGATTCTTCCAAAGTTGTTTCGTCGTTAGCACAGTTAACTTTCAGAACGAGGACACATGGCCCCAAGTACTTAATGAGCGGCAACAACAGCGAAACCTGGCTTGTGTTTTCTGGGCTATTCTGTCCTGTCAACCAAATATTATGCCGTAACGCATATATCAAAAATATTTAATCAGCAGCTGCAGCCATGTGATGAAGTTGAGGGGAGGGGTATCCGCGGTTTTGAACAGAATTAAGAAGGCAGATGGACAAAGGAGATAGAGATAGTCTTTCTGAATGGTCAGAAAAGGCTTATATTTCATGCCCAATGAGGTTGATGGTTAGAAACGTTTGTTCCGTTTCCAAGCCTTGTGTATCTAAGGTTAGCGTTCTGACAATAGGCACTTATTATCAGTGCGTTGAAATTATATTACACTGACAAATGGTGACAGAATTGCTCCTTGAAAGACAAGTTCAGCGAAACGGAATCTAAGTAAATCAGCAATATCAACCCTAAACATTGCCTGTACGCACGTCTGGATGAGTATCAAATACAAAAATACTTTTCCAAAACTACTCCGTGGTGCAAAAGCAGCGACTTTCTTTGAGAGTGAATAGATGAAATAACTAGAAATCCGGCATACTCAAACACGATATTGCTCACAACCCTTCTTGAGTAACTATCGCTAAAGTACTTGTTGTGTCTTCGTTTACCCCCATCATTCATTCACAAGCCTCCTACGGGCCCTTTCGTCTCACAATGTGTGTCGCGCACACGCACAGACGAACAGTATACGCTACCAGCGATCGTCTTACGCCCTAACCAGTTACAACATTGGTTATATAGGCCGCGCCCTCCCTCGTCCCCTTGGTAGAGCAGATTTTACGTTTTTGTGGCCCTGTTTTTGCGGCGTGCTCTGAGTACGACACATGTAGCATTCTACCATTATTCTGCTTACTTTTGAACGCGGTAGTACCACATCTCATTCGGAGTATTTCCGTTGGCCGTTGAAAATGTGTGGCCGGACTGGAAGCAAGACAAAAATGCTTTGTCTGCGGGACCAAGCAAAAAGCTTTCAAGCGTTCATATACACTTTAGCTTCTATAAAATCGAGCATTTGTTCGAGAGTAAAAATGATCAGTGAAACTTTGTTGCTGTACGGAACAGGTCTGGAAGCTTTGAATCAGTCACGAATGCATACGGTGTGATAATCAGACATGTAGCTGACTTTTGGAGCATACGACGTTTTTCACGTCTCAGTGTAATTGCGTTGCCAGTCATGGTTTAATGGGGTTTGGAGAAACTGTACACACCGGAATAGTGGTAGAATAATTGTCATTATGACTGGATTATTTTATAAATATTTTTTACGATATAATCCAAATGGTAGAAGAAGCTGACCTCGCGGGATTCGAACCCATGCGTGGAGGCCACCCACACTTTAGTACCTCGTACGCTCTAACAGCTGAGTTACGGGATCAAATCAAAAGGTTTTGGATATTTGGCCCCTCAGCTCAGCTGATGCAGCATACGCAGTACTAGAGAGTGGGAATAGCCCACGAGAGGGGGTTTCAATTCTGCCAGGTTCAATGGCTTTTAATGGTTGGTTCACTTCAAAAATTTTCAAATCTGCCCAGCAGTAATTCATCAATTTAATACGGTTGGCGAAATGTCTAAATAGCGGAAGGAAAGGGCTAGAGAGTGGACCGACACCCACGAGTCTTTAAAAGGCCGAACCTTTTTGGCTCCTTTAATTTTCTGCTCCCTATGTCACTCTCAAGTGAGTAGAGTCAAAATAAAGTTCAGTATTCTGATGGTTTTTATCACTGACACTATTTACAATCTCCATTGAAAATGGGCCTCTTTCTACTAAGTGTTATTTGGGCCACTGTTCTACAGGATAGTATTTTGATCCAGTCGATTTCAGGACCAGTAGTCTTTTGTTCTTTGATCCATCATGGTGACGCATTTTTGATCCATTTAGATAATCTGAAAGGTATAGAAAAGAACAAGTAAACCCGAGGTCACTGATGACCAAGCACACCTTCGAAACTACGGACTTAATAATTTTTTTATTAGAAAACTGAGAAAACTAAGAATCCAAAGCGACTGAATAGGAGTTACTAAATCCATTCAGCGGAAGATCGCAGAACCGATATTGCAGTTTGAGAGATCCTACGTGTGCATGAACGGATAGTGATCGGGAGTGGTGTAATTGTTTAGAGACCGAAAATCAATAAAGTATAGCCAGTTGTATTCTGACTTTTCGGGACCATGTTCAACGGAAAGGCTCACCGGCTGGAGACCATCTAAGGATACCGAGAGCAAGCCTGCATTGGAAATCGGCTATTTGTAGCTTCCAGGTACTCGGTGCCTAGTGTGGCGACCAACGGGACACCACTGCTAGCACCTCATATGGCTAGGGAAACACAGAAGACTTGTAAAGAAAGTCCACTGAATGGGCTAAGGGAATTTAAGATTTATAATTCATGACGTTTTTCGTGGTTTGACTGAAATCCACCCCCGAAAACTGAATTCGGTAGATGTGCACGAGCTGCCGCTAATCACGTTCTACTAGTGAATTTTGTGAATCAACAATTACCTACCTAAATGAAGAGTCTCAGATTTTTAGTATCTTCCGTATGTCGTCCTCCCGATATTCATGACTAAGTATCTTTTTCAGCAGATGACTAAGTTGAACCACTTTTCTATCCAATCGTAACGACGATAGACAACAAGCAGGATGCAAAAATTACTTCACAAAAACTGCGCATCCGTCACTTGGCTTGAAACCTCTCCTACTTCGAGACGAACTTGTAAAACGTACCACACTCAGTCTACGTGTTTTGCAGTATTAACTGCACTCAGAACAGAACTTAGGGAAATCAATAGTCCATCCATTAGATATAGTTCGAGAAAAGGTTGCACTCCAGCCTTGCACATTAGTGCTCATGTTCCTGAATTTCACGCGGTCAGTTCCACTTCCGGATTGCAAATATTTGCGTGTGTACGTGAAACGCTGTCGACTTAGCAGACCCTCACAAATGAACGCATGCGTGCATGCTCATCTGCGTATGTGTACATGAACAATCGCATTCCAGAACCTTGTGTCCAAATAGTCGTCCTTAGCTTTGATCGAGTGCAGTGCAATAGACGAAGCTGATTCGGAGTCAAATCGGATTGTTTAAAACGATTTATGCCAATTGCACAAGCTGAAGGAAATTGCGGAGTAAGTGATTGTCTCATTTCCTAAACAAGAACCGAAACAGCAGTTGTTTCATGTGTCCATCTGTAAAGGCATGCAGACTAAACGAGATAAAAATTTTAAAGAATGCACTAGTAAAATTATTTTATATGGAAAGATCATTTAGTCTAGGCATTCTGGTCACTTTCATTTCAGTCTGACTGTGTTTGGATTTAAAATATTTCTTGGCAGTAGCCACTTTTGTAACCAAGTTGCACGATAACATCCTCAAAATTTTGAAGGGAGATTTCCAGCTTGATTTTTAAAACAAACTTGGAGCTGGGACGTTTTTTGTAGTCAGAAAAGCTTTTTCTTACAGAAAAATGTTTATAAGGTAGACGATCTGGAAGCAAATCAGAATCGTCAAACACATCGTAGTTATAGTTCTCAAACACGACAATTTGTCCTGAAGGTACCAGCTGAAAGGAAACTGTAGAGCAAGACAGCCTTGTTGACCACTTGATGAAGGAATGTACGAGCATTACTAATTCCGTTCGAGTAATTTATTGGGTCCATCTTATATCACAAGGGCAGAATTAGAGAGCTTTTTTTTCCTATTTGGGGACAGCATTTTTGAACCAGGTCACCGAGGCACGAAATAAATACTTACTACACTTGGACTAAACTGAAATTCGGAATCGGCAAAAAAATCAAGGAAGGAAAATAACTAAAAATAAAGTCGCTGTGAGGTTATTGGGTAATACTTCGTTGGACGGCCTAGTTCAGTTAGCACACAGCACGTCACTGTCTGCCCAAAGTCGATGACAAACCTCTGGCCAGCGAAGTGGGACGGCGGTAGTGATCAGTTCATGACAAAACGGAACAAAATCATCCAATGAGCCATCAACGGTCACTCACACCGAAATGAGCAGAATCAACAAATCAGCGACCAAGCGTTGTTTTAACTGAACCAAACGAAATCAACCACTGAATGGCTCACAGTTATTTGAATCGACCGGCACAAAATCAGCCAGTCGAATACGTAATTGAAAAAGCCAGTCAGATGATCTTGTTATCGTAAGCATTCTGAACCAATACTCTTCGTACCATTATTTTGACTGCAATCACCTGTTTTTGTATAGTAAAACGAGATGGTTCAAGAGCAGAAAAGTCTTCGTGATAAAGTTACAGAGACGGATCAGTAGCCACTGCACAGCTGTTTTACCTGTCTTTTCAGGATTTGTTAGAAATGTACAACCACCGAGTTTCAACCGGGACTTGAGCTAGAGAGTACGTGATCATGATTCACACACGCATAAACAGTTAGGCTATCCAAACAGTATCTCATCTCTCTATTGCATGTCAGTCGCATATGAAATTAGCAGGTGACGGTGAAGTGGTGACCACTGTGAACAGCACACCTGCAGAACTCGGTTTCGAATCCGATGGCTGCTTGTAACTTCCCTTTCAGCAAACTCCAAGTGATTGCGACTTCCTGTCTAAAGTGAGATACCAATAAATTACTTCAAGTAGGAAGGAAAAGGCAGAATATTATTATTATTATCGTTACTTATAATCGTGATCCATCACTGGTAGCCTTTAAAGGAAACGGAAAGGCTTTACAAGCAGGTGGATTATACCGTACATTCCGCCGTTGTATTTTTTTCTGATACGCCAAGGGTTCTGCGCTGGACCCAAAAATATCTGGGACTTCGTTTCTCTCCCTCTTCCGAAATTTGAAAACCTGTCCCCGTCCTCCCGGCCAAATGCTTTTAACAATGGCTTCACTTGGACATAATCGGTTTATGACTTGCCTATCGGATTGGTGTAATCACGCCGGGACCGTTTGTGTATGAAACCACTTTCAAAAACTCATGTTTTTGTAAGCGAACACTCAAAAAAGGCGCAGTTCTGTGACTGGAATAAAAACTCGCATTATATTCTACTGTACTGTACAGAAGACTTCAGCTAGATAACAAACTCACATTTCAGCCAAAAAGAAGGAAACTGATCACCCTCACTTTGAAATAAACATTATTTTACATACTGTCAAAAAACTGGTTCAGTCCTCGAAGTTCGTGTGAAGTTACTCTGTTACTTCCATCTTTTCAACCGGAGCACGTGATAAACAAGACACGACAGAGTAGCGTAAAATATTTTCACGAGAGAGGATGAGCCTGAATACTGAATGTGTGTGTGTGGGGGGGGGGGGTTGCTAACGGCCTGCAGATAAGTCATGACACAGGGGATGGGTGATATCCGCAAGAATCTTCTTGTTGAATTTTTCAGAAGCTACCATGTATAAATAACAAACTTTGGCAATGAGAGAGCCTGTGAAAATCAAAGAGGCATGACTGATAATGATCAAACCGTGGCTTAGCGTGATAAAATCTCAAGTAGACCAGGAGAAATTATGGGAGAGCAGTAGAGAAGGACAAAACACACTGATGGATAAAATAAGAAATAACAGTGTGTCTGGCACCGAGCTGCCCAGGCAATCTACGTCGTATTCAAACACAATCAAGAATATGCGACCACTGGAAATGGCTGTTGATTGTAACGCTGAGTGTTTGACCGAGTCAGCTCTGGAAAAGTGGCAGTGTTGATGACTGATGGCAAATTTCAATTAGAAAGAGTAGAGGAGGAAGTACACTAGAAACATTTGAACGTGTTGTGTTCCAGTCCAGAATGGGACGAAAAATTCCGAATATTGTAAAAATTCTCGGGAAAAGAGTTAAAGTTTGGTTGCTTGGAGATAGACTGACAGAGCACCACGTCATCAGAGTACTTAAAAGTTCATACAGCTGGGGCAGTAGTCAAGTCGCTAATATATCTCGTGAAAAGATAGGGGGAAGGGATGACATCCTAAAGAACACCAGAGTTAGCAGTTATAGGACTCGACACAATTATGCCAAGTTTAGTAAGCAAAGTTCTATTGGAAAACCGGTCTTCCAACTATGAGAGTAAAAAAAACGAGACCACCAAAGGACTCCATCTTTTGAAGAAGTAGAGGAACGGGAATCGGATCAGAAACAGAGCATCAGTCGGGGAAAGTACGGCTTATTGGTTTCACGCAACTAATCAGGCTTTTTAAAACAGAGCGACAAAAACAACCAACTGCTTACAGAGTTTATTTGTTGGATTTGTAGGCAAGCTGATAAGGAGGACTAAATCGGCTGACGACAGCTTGCTCGGAGAACTTGAGTGCAGAAGAATAGATAGCGGTGTGGCAAGAACGTTTTGACAAAATGTTGGAAGTAGCATATTTGGTTTAGGTACTACTGTCACGAGTTTTCAGAACGTTGGAATAAAGCCAGTATCAAAAGATTTATTGATGGGAGAATTCATAATTCCGGATAGTAGACTAGCTACAAATTCGAGAACTGTAGAAACTAAACCATCTGGACCCCCAGAAGAAGCTCATTTTGAGTTTCCAATCGGTTTGAAATCTTCTGAGCAAAATGGCTCCGTATGTTCGGAGACTTTTCACAAAGTGTAAAACATTTCAAAACTTACCATTGGAGCGTATCATCCCGTGCCGGGTCATTCGTCTGCAGTCTAAGATCCCCTCAAACTTTCATGGGCTAGAGCAAAGTGATGCCCCATTTTGATTGGAATTTCAAGTCAGAATAAGACGCTCAAGCACTTTGTACATCAACGGGTAACTGGTAGTTAGCTGTTATAGTACCCCTAAAACGCTGTGCTCACTGTGGCAGAAATCGATACGAAGTCGATTCCGCATGAAAGACACTCATCACTACGTATGCGTTAGAGTTAATGTATCTGACTAATAACCCCACTGTCTTCACTTCGATGGACAAAAGTGGGAGTATTATCCCGTTTCGCTTTATTATCAGTTTTTGGCTGTTTGCCACTGATGCTTTTGGCTCGTACGGATGAAGTGGGACCAAGTGGAAATACCTAATTAATATGGCTTTAAGTCGGCCCCCAGAACGTTTAAAAACCATCTAGGATTATGTGTGTCGCGAGAGTCACTGTATTATTGGCAGCGAATGGTGCATTTTAAATTTCCGGTCCAGCCGTCTTCGAACCCATTCTTCAGCTTTAAAATTATGTTCCCGGATCGGTTTCAAATTCTGCGTTGGAACATCTCGACAAGGTGTGAGATAACCACAAATTAAAAACTGTATGGTCTTGTTCTCATCTGTTACAATCTATCGTAGGTGCCGCTTATTAGAGTTTCTATTTTCCAGACGGACATTCGGTTCCATCTCACATTTTGTCCATACATTGGAGCGGTTCTGGTTTTTAGACGCAGCGATTTTCTCCTATGATCAAAAAGTCGTGGCAATTTGTAACGGCTGAGCTCCGTACTTGTTTCGTTAAAATTGGATGGCTTTCAACTTATTCAATAGCTGTGGAGGATTTCAGTGTTCGGGGTCGTTCAGACTTTGTCTTACACCGACTATTGGAACTTTCGTTCTGGCCTAACTAGCAAGTATCGCCGAGTGATTGCTTGATTTATTTATTTGTCGTATCAGACGAAGTCCACCGTATCTCGGAGGTTCTGACATCACTCTTTTTAACATAACAACTCGTTAGCATCCATGTGTATCGGAAGCCATCAAAACCCTTTTTTTCCTTTATCCGTAGAGAATACAACTTGCTTGTGACCTACGGTTCCCCTGATTCGTGCTAGGTGGTCAGGCTGAATTAAAAAGGTGAGCAAAACTGAACAGCCTTTATCACCGCCTTGTACACGCGTACAGTCGTGCATGTTTGTGTCTATGCATATGCATATGCCATCAGTTAACTTGTTAATTTCCATTATTTTTTAATAATATTGTTGCTCTTAATAAATTCTCCCATCGGTTCACAAAGTCTTTAGGTCTTTGGGACTGCCTACTTGTTCTTTCTTCCTCGGCGTGAGTTCTGTATGCATGTTCTTTGTAGTTCTATTCGTGTTGCTCCCGAATGTAACTTACCGCGAGTTAGTGATTCAAAGATAGAGGTGCGCGGTCAATGAATGAAGGAACTGAACCAATAATATTACTAAAATACTATTATGATCACTATCACTACTATCAGGTGCGCCGGTTAGGAGCCTTGTACTAACGAAATGGCTCTTTCGGAGACAGACAAAAGCAACCAACTGATACGATGATGTTTATTTGTATAATAGCCGTCCAGTCCACTTGAAAACTATTGCTATTCAGTTGAGGGATGTAATGAAGTGGTTTACATGTCTTCATTTACCTTATCGCATCCGGTTTGTCTGACGTAGTCACATTCGTTGTCAATTCTTAATTGTCCATACTTGAATTTTTCTCCAACTAACCGTTTACTTATTCACTAAGTAGCATGCATACTCCCTCCCACTACTACCGAGCGAGTGCCAGACAAAAATGTTCAACCCTATGTCAACCAGATGGAGACCTCTAGAGAACATGTCCCGAAGGATAATGAAACGACACAACGCATAGTTCTCAGTGGCCTTGGAGTGATCAGGCCGAATTTTGTGGTGATACGCCACCATAATCGAGCGATCCAGTACTCACTGTACTCGGTAATCGATATTCGCTATAGCCATCTCGAACCAAGTCTAGAGTGTGTTCTTATCACGGATCGGAAGAAGCACTCCACCGGAGGAGTCGTGGGACTGATAACGGCACAGCCACGAACCGGTACTGGAAGGTTGTCATCTGGATTGCAGGAGGATTTGAGGATATTCCGCAGAATACGGGTCCTTGTTTTATTTGTCAAGAGGGAGGTGTGTGGCTGAGTGTTCATACTACTTACTCAGCACACTTCCCTGCTCAAAGCATAATTATGGACATTTGTTGATCCGGTAATGAAAGTGATTATGTCAAAGGAAGCAAACGCAATAAAATAAAGAAAAGCATGCGAACCACTTCATCGCACTGTCAGTCTGGATAACGACTGTATTCAGGTGGGCTGGACCGAAGTTATGCAAACTGATCTTCTTGTTTTGCTTAAATGATTTTGATGACGTCCTGACAAACATCCTCAACTAAACCCGTCTTTCAGGCACGTCCTGTGGATCACGACACTACCGCTACTACTACTGTATTGGAGTGTTCGTACTACTTACTGAGCAAACAAGTGGTTGATAGCTCAAAACGCAATTACAGACAGTTGTAGATTGTTAATGAACGTGCTGCACCACAGGAACCGAACGCAGTAAGGTGAAGGAAGGCGAATGAACCACACCACTGAATCCTCTGACCAGATAATGACTACCTTCAAGAGAACAGTACAGCTCGTATGCACACGATCATAGTCAGTATAATTGATTAATTTTGGTGACCTTTGAACAAGTGGTTATCCGTAGGCCCTCCATTTGCCAGGCACTTCTTCGGGATTATAACACTACGACTACTATTACTACTATTACGGCTACTACCACCGCACTACTACCAATACTAATACTACTGCCACTCCTACTTATACTGCTATGCTAATACTATTACTACTACCACTACTTTCACTACTACTACTAATAATACTGCTACTGCTACAAATCATCTCTGACACCGGACGTTTCTTCGGCAATAACGTGATGCTTCCAAAATCGTCTGAGTCGGTCAGTTTTTAGCTGATTCGTGTCTAGCTTGGTCTATTTTGGAAACTTGACAGACTAAGGAATACCGGAGCCACTCCTTGCCTTGAAAGTAAATATTCCGTGTGATGATGGGACTCCTTGGGAAGTGAAATTAGTCTTGGTTCTTATGAAAACGTGAATTAAATTTGGCCCTCGTAAAGCTGTTAAATTTTCCCAAACCATCAAGTACGATTGCTTCACTGATCTGATTCAGTGAATGACATGCTGAACCGAGATACATAATAGCCACTTCCTTTCAAGAGTAATAGTGACCCAGGCAGGAATTAGGCTGCTGGTATTTATCTATTGATTTTTACATATTATAGCACCATTCCTTTTGGACATTGGAACAAGCAACATGAACAACACTCGGGTAGTGGTTGTGCCAATTACTTTGTCTATGTTAGCTACTTTCTTCCTGCTGGAAGGCTGTCTCTCAATAAGTCCCCACAGAAATGTGCCAGGAGAGTACTTTTGCCGCTTTTAGAAGATGAGCATACAATTTGTACACATTATTTGGCAAAAAACAGAACAATTTTTGCTAGTAATCTGAGGTGGGTCTACATTCCAAAGCAGCTTCATGGTTGATGGTTGACAACGCCGGGAAAAATGATCGATTGCTGAGGGGAAATTTTACTAAGATTTTCCACTTTTATTCATCTGCTTTTCCGTTTTTACCCAAGAACTGTCTGCTCTGTACAAACAGTCTCAAAGATAAAGAAGAAATAAAAGGGAAACACTTGAAGCGAGAACAAAACAAACGGTACCAGAGATTTCCATTTTGTGACTTATCATGTTATCATTCTTTTCATATAAGTAGCATCTACAGATTGAGGGGCAGAACTTTTCTTGTGACTAAAATGCATACAAGTTGTACAAGTATGAAGATGAATGGACAGAGGAGTGCTGAATACTCATACCTGATGAGCAGCAATAACCTCGAACCAGTGTGTGCTTCCGATAAGCTTTGCTCGTCTATACATAGATAATACTTACATGGACTATTTTAACTCCTTCTCACAGTGTTGTCGTCCTCGAGATTAGCAAGAATAAAACCACCAACAAACCCTAGTTACCATTCTTTAGTGAACTTTTCTCAGTGGAGATTCTACTCCCACCCCTGGTGCACCGAATAGATTGTAGTGTACGATATCATTCGCTTTTGACGAAAAATTACGCTTACACGGGGAAGTGTACCGGTTTGTGGAGTATTTATTCATTTTTCCAAAACAAAAGAAGCCAGACTAAAGTTGAGGACGATATTGAGGAAACATCTGCAACGTCTTTGCAAATAAAAAAAGTAGAACAAAGACACCAATTTTCCCTGGAACAGGACTGTGACCGGCTGTTGAGTTTACACGAAACCACGACTGAAAATGTGATCCAGTTTGGCTTTTGCAACGATGTGCCGTAATTATGTGACTGCTGGCTTGAAGACCTACTATACGGGGAAAGGTACCTCTCGAAGCTTTACAGATCTGAACTCGTTTTTTCACGAGCCTTCATGTTACGACTGACCGAAGAAAGAAAGAATATTTTTGCCCATATGTGTACCAGTACCCGTAAAATAAGATAGAGTAATGTGAGAAATATGCATTCGTCACGGACTAATGAAAAATGTATAAGGTTGGAATTATTATGGCTTTTTTATACACAGCTGTGTTCAAAAAGCAGGTTACAAAAACAGTCTTATGAAGTGCAGAGCAGCTTAGTTGTTAAGCCTACCCAACTCGTAATCCATAGAAGCAATTGAGTTAAGGTCACGCAAGTCACTGAGCTTTCAACCAATAGAGTTTCAGCCAATCAAATGAAAGCGTGGTTGTGTACACCTGTAGGCTTATAAGTAGAAAGAGAGGAGATCGATCCGAAAGCGATCGATGGATGCATACGTAATTCAATAGTTCGAGGTTGCAATCACAAGTCCAGACAAAAGCACGTAAAATGTTGGCAATACGAATTCGACAAATTGGTGAAAACGTCTGAGGATAGTCATTGTTATGCTTAGTTTCTCTGCAGCGTCAAAACCAAAAGACATATCAGAAAAACATCGCGCAGCCGGAACCTATTCATTCGGTTTGATGATAGGGAAATTAAATTTTTCAGATTATTTGCAGTTCTTTGGCAAAGTACTGCGTATTACGAAAATTCTATATAAGTAATTTACAGCAATAGCATCTTTAGGCAGATGCAAACTGTCCATCCAGAAATAATTGATCACGAACTATTAACGTTCAACATATCATCGAAAATTGCGAAAGCACAGCATGGCTGTTTCATTCTTGTTGTTGTAAATCATCAGAAATGCGTTATATCCAATGATTGCAAGCAAACTGGCACTCTAACTCGGGTCGCGTGAGTATGAGTCACATGCATACGCATCAGCCACCATTAGGTTATCTAGGGTCTGTCTGCCTACGATTCGTATCGATGATGCTGATGATGATGATACCCAAAGCTTATCCGTCTTTCACCTTTTGTTAGAAGGTACCAACTGTTCAACTACAAAAAGTCCGATCTAAAGCGCAGAACCACCTTGAAGGACTTTGATTTTCAGGAGTTATATCTTGACCTGACTGTCAAAAATTTGTTCCTTATCCACCCTGAATGATACAACAGTGTTTTGGGTGCGAGTATAAACTTCTGGAACACAAACAAAGTTCGAAAACCGCGTTCGCTGATTTCCAGGTGAAACCTGGCAGCTGCAGCCGCCTTTCCCTTAAGTCAGGCGAGTAAGCACCTTGGCCGATAAGGTACCCTAGTTGACGACGGTCAATGGATGGATGGAGACACAAATTTATGTATCCGGAAGTTCACGAAGTTCACTACAATGCAGATTTGTCTAGGTCGTGAGAGATTTGCCGAACGTGGAATCAAAAATATCACATCCTTTCTTCCAATTGGCTCAGCGTGAAACCTCTCACTGCTGGTCTACCTCCAATACACTATGTAAATCCTAACGGATTGTGTTTTGATCATCGAGGGGCAGTCACGTCCGACGCGAAGGATACTTTTACCATCTTCTGATAGAAGCTTCGTTCACTAATTGTCAAGCTTTTTGTGTTTACTTGTGCTTTGATAACCGACCGACTTCACAAACAAAAAATCACCGGTATGAAAAAAATTTGCAGATTTTATCCCTATTTTGACAATGAAGCTATCTGGCTAAGGAGTTGAGCGTTTTTAAGGAAGGAAAAACCTTTAGAAAATTACCTAAATCGGATCATTGAACTATCGGACTTAAGTTAGTTTCCTACCACGGCTATTTGTTTACTTGATGGTAAAATAATTATCCATTTTACTTACAAGAATGGATCAAACTGAAGAAATTGCGATGTGTTGCTTCCCCATATTAGTACCTTCTTTCAAAGAAACAATTTCTGTATGATTATTAAGGAAACCTAAAGTTCATCCGTTAACGTTTTCTTATAGAATTTTTACCTGTTTCGAAATTTCGCGGTTACAAGTGCTCTACCTTTCATAGCCACCTGGTGTAACGGTTCTAAGTAACGGCGCGTGCTCAAGATTAAAACGGAGAATTTGCCCTCGCCTATTTGATTGTTTGATTGGAATTTGGATTTGAGTTCAACTTTGATCGTGCTCTCTGTTTCCACCGCGAAATAAGCAGACTGTGTAAATAAGTAGAATTAAATGGTGATTACCACAGTGGCTTTGTCATTAGGGAATAATTAAGTATGTGAATTCCATACCAGCAGCTTGCGCCTCTGGCCAATTCGGCTTTGCGGATGCAGTCAAATTATTGATGGTCGCATTCGATGGCAAATAAATCAGCACGTGAGTCCAGTGTTGGTAACACTGCGGTCCCGATTCACGTGGTTGATCAAAGTCACACAATTCTGGTTCATCCACGTCTAGGTGTAGTGCGTCTTATCACGTCCACGATCGTTCGGGCCGCAATCCAAACATACTGAATTCATTCCCCATCAAACCGGATCACTTCAATGCCTGACTGTATCAAATTTAAATTTTTTATACATTTGCTAACATTTCGTTCTCATCTTTTTCATTTTCTATCAACTAATCGTTTGTCTTACGCAACTTAGTCGCTAATGGGTATGATTGAATTGAAAAGTTGAAAAAAATGGAATGAATTTTGGTTTAGTCCTGAACGATCTTTCATTCATTTTACGTGGCCTAATTGACGGCATTCGCAGTTTAACATTCGATTTGAACGGTTCATGACTGGCGTGAGTAGGATAGGGCTGTGAAATTACATAATTTTCGTGGCAGCAATGTTGGACCAGCAGTTAACTTTATTCGAGCACTAACAGGTGTGCCTTGTTCACGCATGATTACACACACACACACGTACGTACGTACATACAAATACGTGCATCCATTGTACATATATACCCATACATAAGTACGTACATACGTACATGCTCATATATATATATATATATATATATATATATATATATATATATATATATATATATATATATATATGTATAAATGCCTACATACATACGTGCGTATATACGCACATACGTGTACACATACATGCACCACGTCTTCCGTTTCATTGTCTTCGATCTCTTGTTCACGTACCAATGTTAGACCTACTTGAATCGCATGGATTTCTTCGAATCACACATACCGATCGACCAGTGTTGCTGTTCACTCATTCAGTATACTCAACAGTGTATTTTCGCACCCGAACAAAATTTCAACAAATCTGAGACGTGAACAAATCCAGGAGGTAGCATCTTGGTCGAAATAAAAACCACTGACAATCCCCGACCTGAAAATGTAATCTGACTACCCGAGAAAATGATTGCCTGTTTCGTAACTGAAAACCACTATGTGGTATCATCATCGGTACTCTTACAATCACTAGGAAACAAGCTAACCTATACTTTGAAAGTTTAGAGGGGACTTTCTCTGACCACGGATCTGGCAAATTTGTTTTGGAATCCGAAAAAAACTGCCCATTTACGTAGAACTCAGTGCCAGACTGCTACCGACCTCTTCAAGTGCCACTCTAAATCAATTTGTGAGACTACTAGAATAGCCTGTTGGACAAGAAAAACAATATTGACAACAACAGAGTAGAAAAAACAAACGTATGATTTCATCAATTGCAAATAAGAAATACGCAACCGAAGGTCAATAGTGTGTGTGAGAATCCATGAATAAAAGTGAATTAAATCGATTCTTGTTCTTTACTTTGGTACTTGCCTTGCATTCTCACTA
Organism: Fasciola hepatica; assembly: GCA_948099385.1. Taxonomy (NCBI): domain Eukaryota; kingdom Metazoa; phylum Platyhelminthes; class Trematoda; order Plagiorchiida; family Fasciolidae; genus Fasciola; species Fasciola hepatica. The sequence goes on from CANUEZ040000053.1 coordinate 5,561,858, forward strand.
AAAACTTACTGGAATATATGAAACATCGTAGGTGGAAGTTTCACAAGATATCATTTCAGTGCGACGTGTACCGAAAGCCTAACACATTCCGAAGCACACCGGTTATCTTTGACGGTAAGTGTACACAACAACGAATAACGCCTCACACAAATGTTTCACTCACGGCTATGCTACAAATGAGCCAATTAGGTCATTATCGTCCGGACACGTCAAATCGATAGACACGTCTATCTCCCTGTGATTTTTGATCACTATAGATCCAAACTTTCCACCATGACGAGATACTGGAAACGAATCTGTTCTTTCCTGTATATGGTAATCACCAGTGTGAAACGAGAATCTAGTGGAGGAAATGGAGCTGTAAACATATTAATGAATAATAATGATGTTCTCGGAACTTTATGAAGAACACACATACATGTGACCACAAATTTTCCGCCACACACGTAGTATAATCGTCCCACATCAGTGGAAGACAATACCGTCAATGGATGGTAGCTCAAGATGTTCACCTTTTGTGATGATATTTACCGGTGTGTGCACAAATCTTGGTTCAGATGGCAATCAGGTGGTCTGAACTGATTAACCGAAGCATTCAAAGGGGTTTAAAAATTTCGGTGCACGGGGATGCTGAATCGGTGCGCTCTCATAATCAGTTATGAACCGGCCGAAACTGCGTATTCATCATAGCCAACTAAGATCCTAAAGAACGGTTTTATTTTCAGCGGTAATGTAAATTAATCAGGAATTTTTATCGAGAATTGTTCATTGCATGGTGTGATTCATCGTGTTGTGTGAACTTCCAAACTACTGAAGACCATGAAAGCACTGCAGAGCTGTCTCATTCTTGTCAGGAATTGACAGCAGTGCACACCCACCTAGCCCCTAACAAGAATGAAACAGCAGTAGAGATTCCAAGATTTTCGGTGGTTAGGAAGTTCATACTGCATGATGGATCATAACATATAAAACTCGAACCCACTACTACCCATACTTATTGAGTAACAACACTCTGTAGGTTATTAAACGGAATGCCTTCGTTGTACTTAGGCTTCTAGAGAAAAGCCGTAGAGCATAGAAGTTGCTCGCCTAGTGGGAAAAGCTCTGCTAACAGTCAAAGCCATGGTCGGAAGGGCGCTATATCGCGTGGTGTATAAGTTCGTTGAACCGTTGAGAACCATCCTGGATAGCCTTGTAGTTAGGATGTTCAACTTACGGTCGTTCATCCCGGGTTCAAGTCTCTGTCGAGGCTTGGTGGATGTGCACTGCCGATGGTTCCCAACAAGGATGAAAAGGCTGTACAGTGCTTCCGTAGTTTCCAGTGGTTTGGACGTTCACGCTGCACGACGAATCAAGCCATGTATAACTCTCATCATCTATTACCCATAATTATTCATCAACCTTCTTAAGAATGTTTCCGGATTGAAATATATAGTTATTATCTGATTTTATTATTTGGCAAGGAAAATCGCGAACGTATTCAACCGGACTAGCAAAATTCCCGTAAAATGATTCATTTTCTTTTAAAAAAGCATGCGGGAGTACCTTAATTATGGTTCATGGAAAATATTATCTATTCGGCCAAACATTCCACCTCCATCAGGTTTCGACATGGTGATATTGAAAAGGACTTCGCGTATTTATACTGTTTATTGAATTAAATGCCCGACTGAATGTTGCATACTCAAAGGAAATTCAAAGCCAACCGCGGTATCGCAGATTAGCTCGGCTTGGCACAGGAAATGAGTTATCTGCTCTGCGATAAGTGACACACCTCGATCAACCGTGAATAGCTGGAAAGAATGCTCTTCAAATCCCTGTCTTGATCGTGTACAGCCTTCTTTGGGCACAATTCTGCAACATCCTTACCATCATCAATAAGAGTGAGTTATTGTCTGCATACTCTATTCAGTTTTCAAAGAGTGGTAGTATTCCTACGGATGGGCTAAAGAGGCAAAAATTCACGGCTTTCCCGAATGACGACTCGTCGTAGAGTGTCAAGGTTCAACTCGCCATTAATAATTCATGGGAGCGCTGGACAGCTAGTTCATCAGTGTAAGAAGGTATCAGCCGTGCACAAGCCACAACGTCCTAACTGGCCCCAGTGACTCGTTGTTTCGGGTTTTGAGTCAAACGCTTAAACAACAGAGATACCTGGGCTAGCACACCACAAAATGCTTCAGGTTGACACTGCTTGATACGACAACAATTTGTCACTGGCTTCTGTGAGGCATTTTTATTAGGCACACTTATTTCATATATGGAAAAGCTTCAAGCACACACTTGTTTTTGATTCAATCGGCACAGCGTTGATCATTTTGTATTTGGATTCCACTTGTGTTACCTGCAGTGAGCAGATGATCAGAAGCGATATTTGATCGATTTTGATCTCCACAAGCGCTAAAGTTTTAGGAAGACCTGGTGATTCGTTTGCTTTAATAAGTAAGCTGCACCAAAGTATTTTAACTGGATTCCGCCAGATAGCGTAGCAATAAACGAAACTTCTCAGGGCGCTAAACGCTAATGATCGTTATACTTCGTGAGTAATTGACTGAGTGAGAGGTTGATCGATTGTTTGATCGATACCTTTACATCTGTTCTGATTTCGGCTATAAAAGGTGTGCACCTTTTAGGATGAAAGTTATAATAACAAATTCAGTGGCAGTTGGGACCTCGGTTATTACTGATTTTCTCACGGCATAATAAAGTATATTAACAGTAAAATTGATGGAAAACTCCCTTACCACCAGGAGAACTGGATGAAGTAACACCGAAATAGGGGCGGAGAAACACCCAAGGTCCTAACTGATCAGTGTTGGCAACAAGTCGATTGATAATGAAATTTTCTAACACTAGATTGGAAACACAATATGCAGAACTTGATTGACTGGGCAGTGAACTGTTCAGTTAATGAGTTTCATGTTTATGGCTGTTTGAGAAGCCCGAGGAAAACTAAAACAAGAGTTACTCTCGGTACTTCCAGTCCTGGCGCTGGTTGAACTACAACTACTGCTACCACTACCACTACCACTACCACTACCATTACCACTACTACTACTACTACTAGCTGTATTACAATCCACGATACTTTCCAGGTATATAGACTGTTTATTGAAAAACACTCGTTTGGAGGTCATCAAAATCAATCCAATATAACAGTAATTCTCAGATGTATGCCAGCAGTACAATCCACTTGGAGACAGTCATTATCCAGGTGGAGGAATCAATCTTGTGGTTTATATATCTTCGTCCACCTCACTGCCTTTGGTTTCTCTGAGGTGTTCTAATTCGTTATCAATCCATAACTGTTCATAATTGAGTCCTCAGCAATCAACTACTTACTCATTCAACAAGTAGTATGTAGCCCCAGCCACACTAGTACTGCTACTACTAGTACTACTATGACTGATACTACTACTACTACATCGGTGGAATTAGAAACTTCGTTGCAGTTAGGACAACTGAGGAAAAAGTGAGTGGCACAGGCTTGATGGCCGAGTCATTCGTGAGTGTCAACACCAGTCATACCCCAAGTGGACATCGTGAGGGTACAAGGCTGTGTGTATGCACACAACACGCACACCCGATTAGTCACACATAAACATTACTGCCGATACTGGATTGGAGATTAAAGGATAAAATGGTGTGTCTGATGGTTGACAGTGCGTCCGATGGCTTAACGAGAGATAGCAGCCAGCTGTTTTCCATTACCAATTGGCAAATGACACATGCAGTGGCTGGAATTACTTATATCTCGGGAAATCCATTTCATTCGGTTGCAAAGCCGTAAAAAGTCTACTTGCTCTGGATTGAGTCGCTGTACGAATCTACAGTTATCTTTAACTAAACCATACTTTTTCTAACTGTCTTCGGAATCAATGGGAAAGTCTTTTCGATGAAATATGGAAGGCAGCACGCACAGAAGCAGCAGCAGCGAATTTAGCGTAATCGGGGGATAGCAGCAACAATGTACGAGACTGATTGTTGGTTGACACATAATAGTAAATTGTTAGAATGATTGAGTTGATGCAGAGTATAACCGGTTGAAGAATCGAGGCCGTGGCAAGCAGAAACGAGTCTGAGAGATAGCTAACGGGCGGAGAACCAAGAATGTCTGTAAGAACATGAACACCAGCGGAAATTTACTGCACATCGAGTTGGGTACTGCTGTGTCCAAACTTTGAGGGTTTTGTTACGGAAGTCATAGGGGTGAGTAGTAATAATAATAACAATAATATTATTAATAATAATAATGATAATAATAGTAGCAGTAGTAATAGTAGTAATAGTAGTAGTAGAAGTAGTAGTAGTAGTAGTAGTAGTAGTAGTAGTAGTAGTAGTAGTAGTAGTAGTAGTAGTAGTAGTAGTAGTAGTAGTAGTAGTAGTAGTAGTAGTAGTAGTAGTAAATAAAGTTAGTTGCCTGAGGCACCAAAATAGAGTACTACGGAGATAGTTATATAGTTTTGTTTCGTCGATGCTGTTTTAGAAAAAGTAAACTTCCCTAATTTGGTCCTGCTAATATCATGAAGAACATTATTTGTTTCTGCACAAAACCGATCAACTACCGAATAATTGCATATTGTTGCTTTCCCACCATATTTGCTTTTTTGCGCTGTTTTACACTTCCTATTTTTGTCAATTATAGTTCGACCACTGTATTTTTGTGCTTGGGACCAGTCCCTAGGCCTAACTCTCCGGTCGCGGATAGGGCAACTGCCACCAGTTTTGCGACCATGTGTGAGTAAGACTGGTTTCAGTTCACTTAGCAAGAGATCGCGGTTGATAAGTGGCAGCGCTGGAGGATACCATCGGTTTTCTCCTAGGTTAGTGTTCGCTGCTTTAAAACCCCACAGACAGTACGGTGAAGAAGCAAGCGGGACCCACCGCTAAATGAGATCTTGGCAGCTTATCGACTTCAACTTCATCAAATTTTTTTACCAAAGTAGGCGAATGAACCATTTAATAAGCCATCGGCTCATCTGGACTAATGCTGCTGCCTAGCAGGACGCGCTTGGCTGCGCAATGGCTAGAGGGGCATCCTCGAACAGACCCCAAAGCTTGAAACCAAGGAGAATATCACTAATACAGTTACGGATTGTTCTGTCATGCACATACGCACGGTAATTTTCCCACACCGTACACAACAGCTCCATTATCCCATTCCCCAGCACATCTTTCCCTTCTTCCCATATTCCATCCTATTTGCACACCCAGTGAGAACTCTGGCGGTTGCACTAGCTGCAGTACCTCCACTGAAAATCCTGGCCGTGTTCTTTCCCGCACTTCTCCGACTAACTTTCAAGTCCCACCGAAGTAGCTACCGCCGGCTGTTGCTGTCTTTCATCCTTGATTCCCATTCGAACTCTGATACGCATAAGACAACTGACAAGGTTAGCTCATAAGATTGAGTCCCTTGCCATCGACACGCTGAATCGAAGAGACTGGCATTCAGGACCATAGTTCCATCATCCAACTGGTGCTTCCACCTAACCTTTCATTGAAGTTTTACTTATGTTTCTATGCGGACCCCAAGGCTGCGGCTTCTGGTCACGCTGAAGTTTGTGTGGCCTTCAGTAAGAGAGCTGAAGCCGTGCTGCCAGACCTTACCCGAGTCGACAGTCGGTTGCACGCAGCGAGACTTGGGGTTTCGGGCGAAGTGAGCAGGTGCCATCTCGATAGACATAGTCTATCTTCTTGGTGTATGCAACCACCGATTTCAACCCAGAAGAAATCAAAAATAACTTGCACCAAAAATACGACTTCTTACGTGAGACTAACCGGGTGGACACAGCGATTTTCAGAGGATTTAAAGATGCTAGCTTGGGTCGACTGCCAACAAAGAGGATGCATTTAGGAGGCCCCTGTGGGCTAGATTCCTGTTGTTCAGAAAACGGAGACCATTGTTGTCTCTGTGCTCTGTTCTTTGACCATCACTTGTTCTGAGCTGCTACGTGCTTCAGACACCAATGGCCGGTAAGCCATATGGGGTCCATCCTCTTCGACTCGGCAGCGGACGCAGATAGAACACTCCGCAGTAAGCCGCAGACGGCGGAGTTTCATACGAGACTAACTATTTAATTGGAGAACCTTCCTTGGCTCTGACCACACTCTGGTCTGACTGAGGTGTCCATGTACTTCGGTGAGCGCTCCAAATGCACACTATGGTGACGGTTAGGCTACAATAAGCTATCCAACAAGCTCGTCCATCCGTCTTCCGAAAAGTCAGCAGCAACCTTACTTAATAATGTCAATCAGCACTGGTCAGTTATCTAAAATGCTTCGCATTCCGCTGACCCAGAGGGTTGTTGCTTGTTTTGTCGCATCTTAAATCTCAGGATTTCTGAAAAACGTCCACGTCTTTTTGATGCTAGCCAGCCAGCACCAGCTGGAACAATGTACAATGAGACGCGGCACGCAACGATATACGAACCAAACGCAAGTCTTTGTAGGGATTGCGTAATCCGATGTTTATAATGTGCTCTAGAGAAGGAGTGCGCTGCTGCCAAGGGAAACCGTCATAAGCTGCTTCACTCCATTTGAGGCACATGTAAGAAACTAACTGGCGTAACTGAAACGATCTATGAAGCTGATGGATCTCCACTTCAGGATCAGCAGTGGAGCCCTGAATGCTGAAGAAATAACTTAAAACACCTTCTAGCTGGTCTCCAGTGCCAGCCCCTCCAGCAGCTATTTCTAAGCATGTCCCTTGGACTGTTTCGACGGATCCAATAAATGAGGGGGAGATACACAAGGAAGTCCAAGCCTTAGGACGTCAAAAAGTTCCCGGTTATGATGGCCTTCAACCCAGTCTTACTTAGCGATAGTGAAGTACAGCTTGTCAGAGAACTTCATATTTTATTTTTGAAGGTTCGTATTTCAGAACAGGTCTCCTCATCCTAGGTGGAATCGATTGTAGTCCTTATTTTCACCAAGGACTCGTGCAGTGTATTTGCCAAATAGAGCGCTGTTTGGCAAATCACATGCAGTTCAGCACATTGTGCACCACTTGGTTATTTAGATGTCAGAGTATCATATGCACTTGGCACTTTGTGAGTTTAAAGTAATTTTGAGGTACTGACTGAAGCCTGTGTCTGCACTCAACCTGTGCGGTGATCAACTAGATTTAGTCGACAGCTCTAAGTACCTCGGGACTTGATTACTGATGGAGATAGGGTGGAGGAGGAGATCAGTTCAAGCTTCGCGAGGACCAGAATCGCTTTCACCAACTTTCATCATCTGTGGCTCTGCCGTGATACTGATCTCTCTTTTAAGGGACTAGGGTATGACCCCGCCATTCGTAGTGCTATACTTTAGGGTTAAAAGACCTGGCCACTTCGAGTCGAGTATTCCCGACGCTTTTCCGTGTTCGAAAACCGATGTCTCCGAAGGAGTTCTCGTGTCCAATGGAAGCATCGAGTGAGTAATGACGAGGTGCGAACTCATATGGTGGACACGGATAGCCTCCCTCGAAGAGATCATTCTACACTATCTCCGGTGGATCGGACATGTTTGCAAATGCCTGCCCATCATCCATTTTTCCACGCTCTATTTGCATTTGCTGGACAAGGCTGGAAGAAGCAACGCGTCTGTCGGGCTATGACTTGGCGCAGAGGTATGAAGACGCTAGCATCAGCGATGGCTTCGGATGATGCTCCCAGCCTACCTGGTTGTGGCTCAAGAGATGAGAGCTGTCTTTGGCTGTTGACGTTGACGGACATGGCCCAGAACAGAAGTCAGTGGTGCAAGAGCATTATGGCCCTTTTTTCTGAAATCTTGCTCCCTGCAATTACACAAACTGCCAAGTAGGTAAACAAAAGGAAAACGCAAAACGTCAGACAATGCACGGTAGAAAGTGAAGAAGATACATCACATTATACCCTTTTTACTAAACATTTATTTTACTCTTCAGTTTCTGTTATTTTGTTTGGCTTATATGTGTATATATAATGTTTATGTTTTGGCATATTTTCGCAAGGTCATCTGAGGCAGTAAGTCAAGCCGTAGAGTTGACGGCAAACCTGTCTCGAACTGGTTATTAGGTAATATACACGCGTTTATGCTTGGAGTCCTACTTCTCTATCTAGCCAGCGGGTGGGCTAAGCTTGTCGAAGTCCGCGTCCTGTGTCCGAGTTGTTTCCCAGCCTATAGCGACCACGAGTCTAGGAGTTGGGTCTTCATTGTCGTCGTGCCGTGCATAGCGAGATTTAGTTTTCCCCCGATTTACTTACGTACCCGTGCTCTGTGTTCTGCCTGTGTGTGTACGTCTGTGTGTGGTGTGATTACCCGAAGTGAAATATAGACGCCGTGTGAATATTTTGTGACTTGAAGACACAACTTTCGTTGACATAAAAATAGTGTTCGATTTTGTGTCTCCATTTTAACCAAGTTTTCCATTGAGGGTTAGTTGAGCAGTTTCCCAAGCAAACAAAACAACGAATAAGGTAAATAAAAGGAGAACAAAAATAGAATTACAAAACATCAATTACATCTTCAAGGTCCAGTATTCTTCCAGAGCGAAAAAAGCATTTTGACAAGAACCTTAAATAAGTGGCGACGTGATTGAGAGAATCTGATCTCAACACTGAAGAAAATCGCGTATGGGTTCCAACGCAATCTGATCAAGCCATATTTTATGAGTACAGTTTATACTGCACTAAAGCTCAGTTTTGTTTTTTTCAATTACGGTGAGGTTACCAGTACATGGCACACTGGTAGAGAGACATATACATATATATATATATATATATATATATATATATATATATATATATATATGAGGTTTATCCAGTTTATATAGATTGCGATAAATCGTGTTCAGTCTTGTCAGGAGAATGTTATCAATAACACCCCCAAATTGGGTAGTATTCATTAAACTTGTGAAACGAATGCTTTCGGTCTGCCAGATCAGAATTCCTAGGTAAATTATCCTCCCCGTATTATGCCCATTCACGTTTGGATATTTCATAGTTGTCAGCAAATCTATTCCTTTGGTAAACTTTTCAAACAAGTGCAACTATGGAGGATGCAAAAGTTCATTTATACAATTGCCTCGTCGACAGACTTGGTTCGAATGTGATTGTCAATTTCCTCCCAGTGATAGAGAAAAAAAGTTAGTGAACTTGCTCTTCAGCGGAATTTGTAAGTGAAGATGCTGAGTAAAATAGGGCACAGGACAACCAGTTGTCGTCTTGCTAAGTCGGTGAACTCTGCCTGGAAAGCTGAAACGAGTAACTGAGAATGTGGGAGGTTCAACACATTATTACCCGAAAAACAATATACTCTTCAAAAATTTTGCTGTAAGCTCGCACGAAAACAAACAGCTCAATTGTTCTATCTCTGGTTTTCATTTTTCACATTTGTATGAAAATGAATTTTACAAATGCTTTCGCGTTTTTATCTGTCGCAGAGAAAAACAGGACTAAACAAAACCATTTCGTGTTTGCCGGTCACAAGGAGTTCGGTAAAGGTAAAATCGAACGTTTTTTCCAACTTTGACGCTTTGCACTCAAAGATAGATCAGTATAACAAAAGAAATCTGAAGTGTTTATCGGATTTCGACAATGTCTGCTTTACCCTAACTACGTCGTCTACCAACTGATCTTTGAATTGTCCAGCTGCTCAGTTTCTTCACTTTAAACAAGAGCAGAATACACTCATTAGAGAAGTTAATTTCATAATTTTCAGTCCCAGCATTTTGCAATCCCGTGGTAGGACAATTGGTTCACCAGGTCAAACTGTCTGTCTGATCCATGAGTTGGTAAGTATTTGGTATTAGTGTAAAATGTTGATTAGGTGTATCATCACGATGCACTACTCGACTTTTCGAAGTCCTGTACTACCGAGTGTTCACTCAAGCACGTAAGGCTGGAAAAAAGTGTTTCATATTCTGGTGGAAAAGCTAAACATTCAAGCTGATTCGAAGTCATTCTACTTTACTACCATTTCCGTGACTACCATTACTATTACTATCAACAGTAGTACGGTCCCCTTGGGGGCTCGGTGGAAATGCGTCGGTGATGATTCCCAACAAGGATAAAACAGCTGTGCATAGATTTCAGTGATGAGTTGGACGTTCACATTGCATAATGAATCACATCGTGTACAAACCTAATCTGCTTTAACGTATTTAATAACGAGGCTTTTAGAAAATAACGAATAACCAGCCATCAATATACAACTTGAGAAAATCTCACAACAGGTCGTAATATTTAAACCCCACTTTCCGAGTGAACCTCGGAATAACCATAAACTGGTGTCTGATGTACAGAAACAAATGAAACTAACGAATTCGGCCCAGAAGAGCCAAAAGTGAATTGTCTGAGAAAAGATCTAGTTGGCTTAGTTGCCAATTCTCGTCTCTTATTTACACCACACTACAGAATCTAGACGGAGTGACAGATCGGTATGCTTAATTTGTAAAATTGGAAGTCAGTCTGGGCATCAAAGTCTGACAGAAGAAGCGTAAGAAACAAGCAGAAGATAAATCAACCTATCCTCAAAGGACACAAAGTATGCAGCTTGCAGGTTGGAAATCAGTGGAGTAATAGGAAAGTGTCAGACGTGACGGGCAAAAATTTGGTGAAGGTGACAGACGAATGGATCGGAAAACAAGTACGGTTAGTAGATAAATTCATACTGTTGCGAGAAGGCAAAGCTTGTGAGAGTTATGCTAGCTGAGTCAACCAGTTTTACGCAGCAAATCGTATACGGCTACTTGAATACTCCGACCTAATGATCACCTTTTAGCAAGATCGATTACTCTTTTTTGCCCATTTTGGCACTTTTTATACCATAAGCTTGCCGTCGTTCAGTTTCTTCTTCAGCGTGCTGGTCTTGGCGCTCTGACTGGCTTTTACGGACTGAAATCTTAGTCCAAAGCTCCAAATTCAGACGGCTCTTACCTGCTCCGCTGCCTCAACGGTCTCCACGGCAATATTGATAAGTACAATAGATTAAATGACATCCGTGAACGTCAGGAACTTGTTACGCGATCGACGAACTAAGTATTTTTAAAAACTAGGCATCAGTTCTGTCCAGTCGAATTTTACACATCAAAACAAACGGAACTTCCAGAGGCTTATCGGATTCTGCGCAGAGTTTTGACCATTGTAACTACACAGTTTGGTCGGTACTTACGTTTGAAACACAAGTTTTACACGCACTATTAGACTTACAGCACAAGATAATTTCCCATGGATACTTTGGTGTATTTAAATCTCAAATTATCAACTATTTTCAAGTGACTTAATTGTTACTATGAAATCTTACGTTGAATTCACACAGTACGTTAAAATGACTTCCGAGTGAGGTGCTTGAGGATATCGTCCGCTTTGTATTTCAAAGAGGGCCATGCGCAACTAGGATTTTCAAGCAGTAAGAATTCCTTTATGACCTATGGCATTAATGTATGTTTTACATTGAACACTGACATAAAGTATGAGCCAATTACTTTTCGAGGGGTTTGCTCCAAAAATCACATCAATCATACTTTAGGTACTTCTTGTCCACAGTAATGTAACAATAAGTATGTATCATGATCATCGACAACATCGTACAGAATTAGACAGCAGGGTAAGCCCCAGTGACCACTGCCTTTCTCACCATATTGCAAGTAGCAGTGGAAAAAGATAAATATACAAGATCGACAAGCAGTGGACTAACACGGGTGGGAGAAGAAAAGGACGCGTTAGTAGGCAACACACGGAATACGCAGTCTAACTGTACAAACTCACACTGATCAGTCGTTCTGACTCGACAGAAAGTGACAACACGATCGCCACAGTGAGTTGTAAATGCAGTGACAGGAACCAAACTAAACGAGTTTACGTTCTGTTTATGGTTTAACTACGGAAAGATAGAGAATACTTGTTTTCAATAGCTTCAGAGTAATTCATCGTTGAAGATTTCAACTCAGCACAGATAACAATTCACAAACGGATATTAGTTACTTGGCTAACACGCGACATACCAGAGCCATATGCAATTGGGTTAAGCTGAGACTATGCATAGCTATTTGGGTATCACAAAACTCTCGATCACAATTGTGCATTCTCTTCCAGGTTTAGTCACTCAAATCGACTAAACTTTGGAGAGTTGTTCTTCACCCAATAAAATAATCTGTTCGGCTCCAGAAAATCTACTTCTTAATGCCTATTCACTTATGAAATTCTATACCCATTATATCAGAAAATCTTTTCCACTTCATGAGATGCTAGACTTTCTGAGCGCAGAGTTTCATTTCCTCGTTCCATTTGTACAATTTTAAATTTCTCTCCCTAGTTCGGATCGTTCTTAATTTTTGAGATGCAATGCCTTCACCACTGGAATAATCCCATTTAATGAAGATATGCACATGGTGCACTTGTAATTTTCTCCCTGATAAGCAGGGTGGTTTTACCTACAGATGTCAGGAAAGTTCAAGCTTCAGTTCACTAGATTTTGCGATTGATCAATTTTTTATACGTTAAGTCAAGATCGTGTTACAATCGCTTTTATAAATTTCGAGTAGAACATTACTTGTGCGTCAGTTTTGGTATCAAAAATCAAGGTTTTTCATTGGAAACCACGTTTGTGTGCTTTCGAGGTTCCACACAAGTTCTCACCTCAGAGTTGTCCATAAATTGCTCACCTACAAAGGTATCGATCGTTTTCGATTGGGTTAGAAATTCCAACTATTCGTTTTGAAACGATACCAGTGTAGGCCTAGCAGCAGAAGATAAACGCGGTATGCCTTATCAATCAGTGTTTATCGTACCGTTGCGAAGGTCTCAACAGGCTTCCAGGTTCAGAATGATGGATTGTTGCTATTGGTAGTTATTTTATCTCGATTCTGGTTGTGACGTCGGTCGAGGTTTGGTCTGCTAAGTAGACCCACAAAAGTCTACGTAGTACTGAATCAGACCACAGATGAACACAAATGCAACTTGAGACTACGGTATTAGATGACGGCGATCAGTGGCTAAGGTCACATTTGATCAGCCGCTTGCACTGTCAAACTTGTTCATTTGTCTGTGCGTACGGTGCATCACGTGACCAGACGACGCCACTAACCTAGCAAAGTTGCGCAGTCTAGCCGACATACTGTGTTCCGATTTCGTGCAACAATAACTGAGGAATGTTTGTCTTTCTGTCCTTTTACGACGGAACAGTTAACAACAGTCGCAAGCTGAACATTTTATGCTACGGTTTCCATTGATAAATGTTGTCTGTAAATACTTGGGACAGAATACCGATCGATATTAGTTTATTCTTCCATTTGGAGGATCGGACGTAAAAGTTTGTTGGAAACCATTATTCTATCCTTAGATGAGAGAAGAATAACAGTATTCTGTGTTTTCTTCCTCCTAATATTATAACCCTCATCCCCTAAGACTTACTGCAAGGATAATTACGACTGCCAGGGAAAGCCTATCAAAGTACTAGTTGATAGATGTTTCAGTGACGCTGCAAATGCCTTCTTTAAGGTGTGTTTTGTTGTCGCGTACTCACGATACTCTATGGCTTGCCTGTTTGGCATGAACATGACAAGGCCATTCATCATTGTTATCCAGGGCGTAGGAAGTCCTTCAGCTTGCGAAAAGTCCCACTTTTTCGCTATTTCAGCAGTTCAGCCCATTCCTAAGTCAGCCGGCTCTGTTGAACTTAAGGTACTTAAAGTTTGAAGAACCACCGGGATGCATAATTGACGAATTGATTCCCTTCTTCTCAGGAAATTGCTGTTTCTTAGAGTGCATTGATCGAGTGAGTCGATCCTTGTACCGCAGACAATAAATCAGTGGTGGCGGTAGATCATTCGAACTCTCCCTGACTATTAGCTAAGCAGTGAAGCAGTGGTAGTAGTCGTAGCAGTAATTTTGGTAAGGTGGTGTGATTCATATACTACTCACAAAAGTAACAAGTAACTTTCGCCGCGAAAACCGTTATGAACCATGGAGAAACAATTAACTTGAGTACCTCAGGAAGACCGAAAGCATTGTATGTGGCAAGGTATATAAACCACGTGACAGTATCCTTTAGCCGGATAAATCTAACTAATACTGGGCCTTATATAAGCTGAGCAAATGGTAAGTTTTGTTGTAGTTGAATTATTTTGTTATTTCCTCAATGCATGGTTCTGTGTGAGCGAGTATTTATTTGACAACTCTTCTGGGTGATTGCGGTAGGTGCAAAAAGTATTAGGGTTCATGATGTATCGCACCTGGGATGCGGAATGCACTGAGCATTCCATGGTAAGGAGACTGAGAACGTCATTTGGTGAAATCTGAGATGAACCATAGAATAGTTTGTCGTCAGTAAATGTGATTGGTTTTTGTGACGCTGATTCGACGCAAGCCGTCAGTCCATATAAGAATAAATGAGAGGTCCATAGTGGTCTTGCGTGAATACCCACGTCTAAAAACCGGCTAGTTTTGAAAAATCAGCCGTTTTGAAAACTCGTTTAATTTTATGATTAGATTTTCAGCCATAATACCAACAAACAATATCTGTTCCCATTATGGTCCAAAAGATTCGTCAGTTTTAAAACAAATAGCCTCGCACACCTGAATTGAATGATGCTCTTAAATATTTTAAGTTGCAAACTGTCATCTTCGCCGTCGAATGGATTCAAATCGATGAAATATAGTCAATAGTACTGTCTTTTACTGGTGTTTTCCATGATCAAATCTCCTTTTTTCAATCACAGCTTTTTGACCATGTGAACAAAAGAAAACAAATGGTTCTGCACCCTAAAATGATTATTATAGCCTCAGGCAGTATTGATCAGTGCTTTATTAGACTAGACTTCACGATCTAAATGAATGAGTTGTGTTATTCTAGCAATTCACACCAAATATGGGACATCTTTGAACAACCGAAGTAGTAGTAGGAAAGTAGTTGTCCTAACTCAATTGAGAAATAAATCTACGATGCAGAGATAGTGGATTGAGTGATCAAAATGGGATTCACTTCTCATTCGATACAAAGCAGTAAGCCGCACACTGTGCAGCGGATCACAGAACCGAAATTGAGATTAGTGAAACTTGCATCTCAGTTGGAAGAAATCACCGGCCGTCGGTTTCCATCAGTAACCTTTAGGATAGTTAAACAAAGTGGGTTCATGTTTTAACGGCCAGGCTGTGGGCCACCATACTGGAGTTTAATTAATGTAAGTGTTGGTATCTAGTGCTGCACTGACTAAGCTACGGCTCTTGGAAATTTCTTTTTTTTGTTTACCTCGGCCGATTGAACACGTGTAACACCAGTCGGAACAGAGTTGCCCCAGCAAAATACGAGGTAGCCACGTGTAGAACGAAAACGTGAACATGCGTCCTAATTTGTACGTCCTGAGGGGACTTGGGGTAATTGAGTTTGGTTAGCAGGTTGAACAAAACTGAGGCAGGACAGCCAGATAGACAGAAAACATTAGCGTCTTTCACTGGCTAGGTTGAACTAATTTTACGTCAGCAAAAGTGTGGAATAACAGGGAAAATGGTGTAGTATATGAATGGGAAAAAAAGATTGATTCTCCAAACTAACCAGTGACGGAAATATTCATGTTCATCAGTCGCCCTTTCCGCGCCCTCAGTTCAGTACTGATAATCATCTTCTTGGACTAAGGTAGAACGTGACCCTACTTTCCACTGTACACAGCCTGGCTATTAGTGCCTAAAATTCATCATTCATAGCAAAGTGTACGAATCAGTCAACACTCGGGAGGCAGTTTTATTCAGATGTGCAAATGATTTTAAGGTTGCCGCAGGTAACTGATAGATAGTTTGTGACCACTTCTGCGATAAGTGTATTCCAAGAGCCACCCAATAGTTCTCCTTGTGACAAAGATGTAGTCATTTACCTACCCACATATTCACCCACCTACCTATCTATCTATCTATCTATCTATCTATATATATATATATATATATATATATATATATATATATATATCCGTGATCTATCTATCTATCTATCCATGGTCTCTCTAACCGACTATCTATCTATTTATCTATCTATCTATCTGTCCGGATGTCTGTCTGTCTGTCTACCTACCTGCCTGTCTGTCTATCAGTCTACCTACCTATTTATCTAACTAGTCATGTATCAATGTCGTTTTATCTATCATCATGTGCAAATTGACCTATCTTTACTTTCGTCTAACGAAGATAGGGTACGCCCTAAATGAGACTCGGTGTTCTAAATGCAGTGGGTTTTTGCACCACAAGTTCTTACATAAAATGTTTTCTTGGTAATTAAATTTACCTCACTTTTAGATTGTTGTCTCACTGATTCATCAAAAACTGGGGGGTGCGGTGACGACAGGAATAACAATTAAACTTTCTGAATGGTGTACCCTTGATTCGAAGGTACGGGGCCACTTGCAATAACCTCTGTTATCATAGTTACGACAAAAAATCTACTATAGTCGATGATCCAATTGAATTAATCGAAATCAAGTAAAGTCTATTATTGAAGTTCACTCTGATGGTCTGTATGAGTAAATTAAGGCAAACGTGCATATATGAAAATATATATGTGGTTCACAGAACCAGCGCATTTGGAATAGAATGACAAATTAAGTGACTCAACTCAGAGCACTTAAATCTTATTTTCAGCAAAGTAGGATTCAGATAATAAATGAAACAGTATTGCCTTATCTGTGAGTGTATGATACTTGTTTACACTGCCTCATCGGAATTGTCGGCAATCAGATGACGTTCTGGCTAAGGCGGGCAACCTTCCCCATGATCGGTTATAAACGCTGGTATCGAATATCAAACACTGCAAATCACATGGTGCATCATTTCCTGTTCCGTATACTAGAATTGAATTCGGTTGCGATAACTTAACTGTATTCAGTCTAGTGGTAACAAAATTATGGTCCAGACTTTACTCAAGACCGGAAGTGGACTGTTCCACACCTGTTGGGTCACTTTTCGTTTGGTCCGTGGTCGGTTATAAGATGGAGGGTAGGCCACACGAGTTTCAAAGCACACACAGGGAGTGGCTTAGTAAACGCAGATTCCAATAGACTTGGCGGCCGTTAGGATGCGACTTTTGCTGGTCCGGACTGCCAACCCCGGGCCTCATACAAGACACGAGAAGCCTCGGCCAGATTTACTGTATGAGTGTACTGAGCCACATTTGAAACCACCGCTCTACAGAGAGACTTAATTGCTCCATTGTTCAACAGTCAGGGTGGTGCTCGCGAAGGCTTCCGGTCAAACACCTGGTTGTGCGGACGATGTACGTAGTCCCGCATGAATTAGTGAATGAGTACATACAGGATAAGACAGTATTGCGTCCATTCAGAAAATGATTTTGGAGTTCCTTTTTCGATTCAGCACTTTTGTATTCGGTTTCAAGTTATAAAACCAGAACAGTGGTTGTACATAAGAAACGAAATTCTTTTGCAAAATGATCATTAAAAAATCTTCGTGCGTATTTAGACTGTGATCAATCGCTCAAACAGTACATTTTTTGTCCATAAAGTACAGGAAAACTTTTTACCCTCACTATTTTCTATTTATCAGAAATTTAAATTTCGTATGAATCGACTTCCTACTCTAGCGATTGGAACTCGGTCAGTAAACTATTTCTTTATTGGTAAGGTTTAAAAGTAGTGAATTCCAGCCGGTTCAAACGAGCCACTAAATCCGCCCAGTTCACAAAGTTTTCCGTCGCATTTCTAGCAGTCTCCTAATAGCCACATTATTCCTAGAAAAGGGTTTCTTTTGTCATAAATTACGTCTAATTACTAATCAAGCATTGTCAATTTAATTTTTCGGACAGCCTGATGAATAATTTTTGACACAAACTTTCACTCCGGGCTCAAGCCCTTCTGGGGGCGCTTGGGGATGCGCACCGCTGGTGGCCCCTAAAAAGGATTAAACTCACACAAAGTTAATGCTTCCATGGTTTTATTTGGTGCATTGTGTTGCTACTACACGATGAACAACGCTGTGCATAATTACTATCGGTTTGATACGTGATAGAAACAAGCCTGTAATGAGAATGGCTCGGTTGCCAATGTGTTTTATTCATGTAGAATCACTCAAATTCCTATTGGGCCTACTTTTACTTTAAGTGGCGAACTATCACCGCTATCTATTACGGTCTAAAGTCCTTGATAACTTTGATGCTTCATTTGTAGTCTTCACGATTTATTATTATTTCGGGTGGAATTGAGAAACATGACGGATTATTAGTTCGTATTCCGCGCCTTTATCACCAGAAGAACGGTGAACTGTTCCGTGACTAGTGTGCAGTATGCGCACTACTCGTTGAATAAGTAGTCGATTTCTTGAAAACCAGTTACGGACCACCATGGGGTGATAATGAAAGTGAATACTTCACACCAACTAAATGCAGCAAGATGAAGTAAACCATACACACCACGTGATGTCATCGCTGATCGTATCACGACTGCCTTCAGATGGACTAGTTACGGAGGATGCAGATAAGCAGTTCTGTTATGCTTGGTTGATTTTGCTGACGCTCGAATCTGTGATATTTAGTGGACAACCTGTATAGAGAGCGCGTCTTACAGATTGTAACATCGTGAGCGCTATTTTCAATCAAGTACCCTATAACTCCGGAGAAACTCGTTCGGGGGTGGAGCTTTGAAGAAAAAGCTTTGAAACGGACTCCTTTTCGGTCAGTTCATCTTCAAGTCGATACTTTCAACTGAGTTCAGTTCAGCGAGGGATGCAAAAATAGGAAGGACAAATTTGAGCTATAGTTCGAATAATTGAACATGGGGAGAAAAAGATATGAACTAAGGACAAGTTAATCATTACGGATCCAACGGTTTCCGACTACGTCATCAAATCGCTAGGTAAACGGACTTCGATTCCATGTCAGGGAAGTTTAACTGACTTCATCAGTTGTTTTTGAGAATAAACCGACTGACGGCGAGGCAGAACTGCAAGAAACAGCATTCGGGATCGTCCAAACTGTTTTTTCTTTTGCTGGGAGGTATTCCAAAAATAAGTAGTCAAATAAGTAACACTAAGTTTACCACGGTTATTTTTTAAAACACGCATTTTATCTTTCAGTTATTCTGCAAAGTAAACTTGATCAAAATGATGATTTAATATCCGGTATTCATGTATTTTACTATCTAAAATCTTTCATCTAATAGAAGCAGCTACATCCAAATCATAACTAATTCGCACATGGGTTGTATTACGTTTTAGAACCTCCCAATGTTATTTGCTGCAAAAAGGTAGATATGATGGTCTAGCAATGGCTGACTCCGACTTTTTCCGCGACCTTTCTTTTGATTTCTCCAGACTCACTCAGTTGAATCGCTTTCATCTTTTGACTCGGGGGATAAAATGTTCCTGTTTTGTGGGCCCATGGAGCACGCGTGGCTACACAATCCCGACTGCGTGATCGTTTCTCGGTTGTGTCTACTTGATAACCCTAAAATCGAGTGACCGAAACACCTGATATTTCGATACGTGATGTCAAAGTTCGTTAAAAGACATTTACTGGCATTGTTATTACCAGTCACCTTATCAGCGTTGGTATAGATAAAAGTCTAGCTGTGTTATCTTGAGAAGCAAACCGTATCCAGGTTTTAACACGAGACAAAACTTTCCCTTCCCCAAGCAATTGAAGTCAGTAAAATTACGGCTGTCTGACCTGGATAAAACTTAGTCTACTTGATTTGAACTGATCATACCCAATGGTCCAGTGATTCTAACTGATGTCGTATCCCTAGCATCCCTGGCATACACAATTTTGTTCGGAAAGGACCGCTCAAATATGTTTGACTCGAAAGTATCTCTTGTTGGAGGTAAAATTCCAATGAAAGTGTTTATTATTCAGTTCTATGGGGTTTATTGCGTGGTAGGAGGTTTACCAGAGAGAAAAACATTTTCTGCACAGGAAAAGCTTTTCTTACAGATAGTTTGCTACAGTCATGGAAGTTGCTGTCCGTGGGAGGGGGGTGCTACTGCGATTCAACATCTGTAAAATGTCCGTGGTGTACTGCAGTCGACATCTTCTGATGAACAAAGTACATAACTTTCAAGGCACCATCTGTGTTCACCGGACAGTAAGAACCAACGAAATAAAGCAAGGAAAGTAATGGGGATAGTCCCAGTGCCCAAATAAGATACAGCTGGCGCAGGAGATTAGCCCATCTTGTCCCAAACACAGAGCTACTACGTCACTTCGAATTTGCAATGAAGACTGAAGATGAAATATCACGCCCCTGTATTAAATGAAAACACATACGTCTAAGTATATACCTGGCATATCGTCATCGATGAACAGAAAGGACGGGCAATGCGACGAAGTTTCTTCCATGGGAAAAACACTCAGGCTTCTTAACAAAACTTATTTGAACAACTTGACACATTTAGTGCCTTAGAGTTCAAACCCCTAAGATCTGAATTCGCAAACAGTGCAGCCTAAGGCAACCGTTATCGTTGCCGTAGACATTTGAGGCAAACTATCCCCTTTGAATCCGTTGCACAAAACCTCATCCTTGCTTTCATGCCCAATCTCACACTTCTACTACTTTCATACCTAATGAGTCAGCAGCTGTTTACCAATCCTCATGAACTGGTGGGGTTTGTCTTGTAGGTTCGTTGTCATATCAACAGATATAATGCAGCTACGGTTACTAACCAGAGAATAAGCTAACTGCATATAGTTATGCTTGTGATCTCGTATGCACATAAATCACCTGAATTAATCCTACCAATGGGGAAAACTTTCGTCATTTATTTTTTCATAGAAAACTATGAAGTAAAAGGGGTACGGTGTCCTCCCGAAGGACTAACTTATTCAAAGTAGAAAATCGGTACCATTTGACCATTTTTAACTCAACTGTTCTCTAGGCACAAATCCTCGTTCTCTACGCATTATGTGATACTGTGGTGCAATTTAGATGTAATATTACAGTGTACTGGCCACTTTTTGGTGGAAGTTGCACATGTTCGATCTACAAAGATGTCGAAAGAACGAAAACTTTTTGGGTTGGAGCTCGGTAAGTGTATCAGCAGGCACCAAAACTTACATCAAAGAAGATGAGATTAATGATCTGTGCCAGCTTGTTGCAACATGTCCTGAACCGTATTTTGCACTACTTAGTGAACTTCCAATTCACCAATGCAAAGCACTATTATTCAAGAGAACTCAGAGTGTATCACGTGCTTCTTTTTTTAAAAAGCGATCAATATCATCTAGGTAAACGTGTTCGTATATGGACGTAGCTCTTTAAGAAATGATACAGAGTAAATCTAAAGATAGGTCTATTAAAACTGCTCGAAAAACACTAGCCTCTGCCAAAATATACACTTTAACCACATCTGTCGGGTAAAATATATATTTTTTCGGTAAAGATGGCTTTTCGAGCTAGAAACTACTGTGTGTATTCATTCGCCTGTTCCTGCTCAACCAGGTACATTGGCCTCACGACCAGGCGCTTATCCGAACGTGTTCGTGAGCACCAGCAGGCTTGGTTGAACACTAGAGCAATTAGGACAATTACGAGTGCTGTGTGTTCACACCTTGTTGAGTCAAACCATTCAGCAGAGGTAATAAACACTTTTCCCATCTTTTACTAAGTCTGGACAAACAATCATGACTTGCCAAGTGTCGCATCTTAGCCACAGCTGAAGCCTTGAATATTCGACTCTACAATCCTCCCCTGTGTGCTCAGAAACAATTTGTGCAAGCACTTAAACTTCAATGGCACACTTCTTGTTTCCGAACACGTGTGTAACCACTCGAACATTCTTCACAGAGATCAATTTCACACACATACACACACACGTACATACATACATACATACATACATACATACATACATACATACATACATACATACATACAAGTGCACAGACGGATTTGGATGATCATTCCCCTCCGTTGTTTTGAGTTATATTTTATGTTATACATCAGTATGATTACGAATAACTGAAAATGAGCTTGTTCCCCAATGCTGTTTTGCTCTCAACGTGTTTTGTGGGATTTTTCGTACCTCTTCCATCTCTTTGGTCTCCGTCACCTGCTGAACTCTCACCTGTGGCTTCACAAAGCTGGGGTGTGCATCAGCGGCTGCACCCCGGCAAACCACTCGACAGGCGGGCCAAACCAGGTTGAGGGTAACCAAGGCCTAAAAACCTCGACGAGAAGGTGCCCAGCATGCAAAGACGGATACTCCTACATAGGAGGATGGGATCTGCTGGGATCCAACGACTACCAAGGAAATTCGAACAATCAACAGAGTTGCATCGACTCCTGGGTCTAGGTCTCCTCTACCCAATGGCGAAAGAGCTTCTAGAGGGTCACCGGAAACCATGCATCAAGATCTCTAGGAAGTGTTTGGCATTCCGGATAGGCAAACCATACAAAAGGCGTAAGAACCGTTCGTTCGGTCACCGGCCCCCAGCACAAAACTTCCTGTTGCTCGAAAGATAGCACCTGGTTGTGCACGAACTGGAGTTGCTGCCTCAGACAAAAGCCAAGTGACATTGAGGACGCCACTTCACACCAGATTCTCAAGACTGTTCATGACAATTTCCCTTACACACATCGCTCATCCTACGGAGTCCCCGGTGAGCGACGCAGCTCGTGTTCTCTTCGAGGCCGGAATGACAAATATGCTAGCTGAGGGCCTTAAGACGCGAAACCACATCCAAATTGCCTGGTAGAGTGTGAGAACTCTCCTGGACATCGAAAGCTAAACCATGACCTCGCGAAGGCTACAAAGTTACCGAATTGAAATCGCATATCTCTCCAAAGTTCGGTTGCCAAATTCTGCCACCCTGTGTATAAAAGTTTCGGGAGTAGACGACAATCACCACTTTTATCTCAGTGGATCCACGGACAGCGGTGGTCTCCACGGCATCGCGGTAGCTGACAGCAACAAGGTTAACAAAACAATACTTTCATGGAACCCGATATCCCTTCAGATCGCCGTAGCTCATTTTTGCGCCTCACCCTTGAACTTATTGATTGCTGCGGTCTGCGTTCCGACAACTGCAGCAGAAGAAGTGGCAAAGGATGAGTTCTACGACAAGTTACAAGAGGTGATAAACAGCGTGCCAAAACGTGACTTTCTTCTGGCTGCAGGGAATCCAGCCCACTCACTGGTGCCTCCACCCAAGCAACTAGACACATTTTTGGAAAGTATGGTCTCGGACAACATTGCTGCAATAGCGAGCGTCTCGTCAACTTTGCAGAATTCAACAGCCTAACCGTCACCAACCCCTGCTCCCAACTTCCCAGGAGGCCCCTGCTAACGTGATACTCTAAAGACGGTCACACAATGCACCAGAGTGACTACATTCTGATGCGATCAAGCTGGCCATCTTTGATTGAAGATTGGGGTCCTACCGAGGCGCGGAGACTGGTAACAATAGTGGCACCGACCACATCTTCGTCCGTGTACGCTTCAAGATCCACTTGGATAGTTGCCACAAATCTGTTCCCCGAAGTGGATAAACACTGCGGCGTTAGGATCACCGAGAAAGTGCCAAGCGATCCCAGACACTAATGCCTACCATCTAGCCCCCACGTTCATGGATGGAGAAGTGCAAATGGGAAATCAGTGAGCTTTACCTAAGGCACCGACCAAACAATCCGCTCTAGAAGAACTGGGGTGTACTCTAAAATGAGAGGAGAACTGGATCTCATCGTCGACTCTCCAGATAACCGAATAGGCTAGAGATTCCCACCTAAATGGTCACTGAGGCTTCGTGATACACCACAAAAAGCTACTCGTTCGTTCAGGGGCGACCGCAAAATTTGCTGGACTGAAATCAGGGAAACCATGGAGACTGCTACTAACTGACATGACTTCTTTAAGCTCCTCCGCTTAATCTGCACTGCATCCGGTAAGCGACAGTCGACAGAAACCCTCCTTATCGAAGATGCCGGGCTGCTCATTTCCGAACAGGCTAAGAAGATGCAGCGATGGATCGAGCACTTCGATTGTCTACTGAAGGGTCCCACCACAAGCCGTGATCAAATCCCAGCAGTCCAGAACTAGATCTGTTACGTTAATAACAACCTATCAAGCTGAGATGATATCACCAACGCAATACACTAGCTGATGAACCGGGAAGCCCCTGGAGTAGATGGTATCACACCGGAGAAATATAAATCATGTCTTCCGACACTGCTCAAGCTGTAGACCACCCTCTTTTGCCCAGTCTGGGAAAAGAGCGATTCCCAGTGGACTTGGGAACCCCAGTATTACTCCCTCTCTCAAAGGAAGGCGACAGGACCGAGTGCACAAACTACCTTTTCCTCATTTTAATCGACTTGGAGGTCAAAATAAACTCCGTGCTTTTGTCGAACCGTTCTTCAGCATGCACTCGCCTCAACCAAGGAGGCTTCCAACGTGGTAGATGGTGCACGGACTAAATATCCCCCCTCCCTGCAGAGTATTA
This sequence comes from Fasciola hepatica, assembly GCA_948099385.1. Classification (NCBI taxonomy): domain Eukaryota; kingdom Metazoa; phylum Platyhelminthes; class Trematoda; order Plagiorchiida; family Fasciolidae; genus Fasciola; species Fasciola hepatica. Next base: position 5,586,248 of record CANUEZ040000053.1, read on the forward strand.
GAAGATCGATACAAGTTTCAGCAACCGACTGCAGATTGTTTTATTGATTTTTGGGCTGTCCTCCGCTCAACTGACAGAAAATCGGTATGGACTACACTACAAGTGGATGAATTGACCCAGAAGGTTGTAGTACGCAAATACGCGCGCGAGAATACGCATCTACAAAGAGAAGTCCGGTGACTTCAACTCCGAAGTTAGACAAGGCTGCTCCTAGTCACCAGTGCTTTTCGTCTACACTATCGATCAGATAATGCGTCAGGCTCTCACTGATCGCTTTGGAATTCAGCTGGGCACCGAAGCTTTCCTTGGTGACTTGGACCTTGAAGACGAAGTGGCTTACAGCCGGTCCTCAGTCACGTAGAATCTTTTGCAAAATCCAAGGGACTAGAGATCAATTTATCAAAGACCAAGATCCTTTCGACGTTCACTACACAGTTCATTCTCCCGATATACGTGAACGAAAAACAAATTGAACACCTCCCGGCACTCAAATATCCGGGATCCACGATTACGCTGAACCGTCCGACCAAAGACGAAGTCAAGTTGCTCACTGAAAATTCCAGGATCGCGTCTCTCCAGCTTCGCAATGTACTATGAGCGCGAAACGAAATCAGTCTAAGAATTGTAGTCCGCGTCTTCCGGATCGCTATCCGACCAAAGTTGACCTGCGGTTGTGAGAAGTTGTCACTACGCGTCGAGGACGTCAGAAAACTGGGAGTGTTTGACGATTAGTTTCTGTAAATCAATAACGGTGTTTCGATATCGAAGAACTGTCATCTCTCCTCAGAAGCCGACGACTGCTGTGATTTAGGCAGGTCCTGCTACATCCGGACACGGAGATCTCAAAACGGTGCTTCACTCATGTTCGATGTCAAGGATGACGCTGTCGCCTTAGAGGAAAGCCGAAAACATGGGTCAGTACTGTCAAGTCGGACTTTGAGTGATTCGAATTCCAGTCTGTCTGCGACGTTCACAGCTGGAAGAAGAACTGGATTTCCCTGTGCTCTGGTCTCGCATCCGATCCCCGCTCATGGGCAGGTGCCATTCGGGACATGCACGAGGCTGGCTCATCCTCTTTCAGAAGGCAGCCGCATAAAAGTAAAGGTAAGTAAGTAAGCTGTTATAAGTAATGTATTCTGGTTAAAGATACCAGGTTTTACTTAAATTTTCTTTGATATGCTCAGTTTGAAAAATCTATTCCCGATACGTCGTTGCACGTGTTTCGTATGCTTGAATGGGGACACTTTCCTGTCATCAAGGAACTCCTTGTAATAATAATGATAACCATAGTAATAATAATAATAACAATATTAATAGTAATAATAATAAATCCCTTTTCGTCTTTATTTATTGTAGAGCAAGTGCACAATGTTTTGGAAAGAGACCTTGGTTGCTGAAAGGTTGTCAGATAAGGAAGTGAGCGGTGGTGGTGATCGGATTCGAACCGTGAAAATGCAGGTCCGAAGAATGGTAACAAGAAAGTTTGGCCACTGTCAGCCGTGTTAAGTAGAACACACTGCACTAAATGGGCACTAAAAAATCCGAGTAATAAACAGTGGAAATAGTTTTCTGACGTATCGTTTCGTCAATCGACACCTATAGAAAGAAAGATTATGCTCCCGAATATATATATATATATATATATATATATATATATATATATATATATATATCAAAACCCTACACTGAACCAATAAAAATAATGCCACCTTTGGATGTCTTAATAATCAACGTATTTATCTGGATATTATTCAACTTATTGTCAACCTAGGAAGCTCGTTAAATTGCTCAATATAAAACGGATTTCTCGTCCCTTTTTAAAGAATCAATTTTGCTATTACAGGTCACCGCTTTCTTGTAGATGTTTAGATCTCTTAACGCCAAAGAAAGTATAGTCATTCCGGGAGATTTCTTTTGATTCTGAAACATTTCACACCACTGAGGACTGGTAAATACGATTAAACCATAAGAATAAATGAAATTAAGCCAAACAAAACAGATCCACCTGACTCTCAGCGCACTGATGAGAGTTGCTGCCCTTGATATCGCATTGTGTTTTGGGGTAGACGCAAGACTCACAAAATCTTTCACTCACACGAGGAATATCGTAACGTATCCCTTTACAAAGGGCCTTCATCAAAGATGGACAATCTTACTCGATGGTGGTAGTTGAATTCTCACCTGCCCACCTAGAAAATGGAGACCATTCCCTCCTTCCGCCTGTCACATTACAATGACCTTTAACCCGACCGATGTCCAATGCATTCTGCAGTCAAATATAGAATTCCACGTCGTGCTGCTCCTAGCAAGACAAAGGAACTAGCTGACTACATTGGTGTCCGGCAGAGTCCGAAGGTGGGGATCTAAAGAAGACGTGGGAACGAGTCTTTTATCGGGTCTCGAAGCGAACTATCAACAAAATCCCGTCGGTCGAATGAACAGGGAAGACTTGTGTCAGTAGGCAGATGCGACGGAGTATTCTATCAGTCGTGGCACGCGAATGGTACTAATACGAGCAATACACTTAAAACATACCAGAGCAAGTGAAAGTGGACCTAGTGCGCACAACCGGCGAAAACCGAAAGTGTGTCAAAGACAAGGTCTATAGGAACCTCATGAAGGTCAGGTAGATAAAAAGTACGCAACCGAAGAAAAACAGTGCCTTCAAAATCAAGCGTCAGAAAAGCTCGTCGAGAAAATAAGTTAAAAATGATATCCGGGAAATGTTTATTTTCTTAGAATGATCGAGGTCACTACAAACCTTTCACATAAAGGTTGCCAGCAGCCTCTCCGTAATCCAACCCGTTCCCGATCGAATTGATTTCATCAAGAAGACGTGTACTTTGATGGAAACACAATGAAACCAAGGCGCTTCTACGTGCTCAGTGTCAGATTTTCAGCTGCCGCTCATCGAATTTCACCTGATGAAGTTAGCGCTGCTTTCCTACTGGTTGTTACGGCAAGCAGAAGAACCTAGGGTATTTGGTTTAAATTTCGGCTCTGTCTGACAACTTCCCACTTCATTCGAACTTTCCACTCTCTGTCACGCTTGACCAGCAAATATTTGCTTTATTCAAGCGGACCGGTTCATTCCTCCGGAGAAAAGGAATATAGATTTCGGCCACGAAGAAAAAGGATCTCAGATAAAGGTGATTCTTTCTCCTAAAGTTTACGGGTTTCAACATTTTGGAGGGACTGTAGTGAGCAAGAGTGTTTTGAACCCGAGATCACATTATGTGCATCACACTGAATTTACGACAGGTCTTCACTGTAGTTAAGCGATAGCACATTACGTAACAATTTTGGAGTTTGGGTATGGATCAGATCAGGGCGCTGGGGAATAATACATCTGTGCTTACTTGCCCAATGAAAGACGCGGGTTACGGTCTTCCGTCGAACAATAAACTAGTCGAAAAGTAAGCAAGCTTTAATTTCGTAAAAAGCAGCAGCAAATACGGGTAGATCAATTTAAATTGGTGTCGGCACTCCTGTTCTCTTTTTTGGTATGGAACATTTTTGAAATGGAGAGAGAGAATACTATTATGTTTCACAGTAAAAAAGGTTGGCAGAAGGATTTGTTGTCAGTGACAGTTTCGAAATTAAAGAACCAAAGAACTTCACATTTGGGGGGGGGTTAGTATGAGACATGGAATAGACAGCAGAAGGCTAGTCACGAAGGATCCTGAACTTGTGCCGACACTTAGGTAACAAAGGTGTTTGCAGTCAGCTAGCCGATGTTATACGGTAAAACACCGCTTTCTCGTTCAAGTGGGTAAACCAAGGGGTGGGAAAAAAGTGACACAGGGGAGACATGGTCGTCCGAAAGCAAAAACTTATGTATCTTAAGCTTTTTATTACATTCCTCATGCTGTAATAATTGGAGTAATGGTTAGTCCATCAATAACTATGTCGTGTTTAAAATCCAGATTCCTTATTCTTTGTTTATTCCTTTATTTACTTCCTTTTCATGATATAACAATAATACAATATTTCAGGTAGGGGTTAGCGGCCAGCGTAAGACTGCCGATTGTGGACAACGAGGAAGTAGAAGGATAATGTCACGTTGTGATGATAGCAAATGCAGCTGATGCGGCCGATGTTGAGTCATGGTGACATCAATATTGCGCCGGTGATAATACGGATGATGTCACTCCGGTTGGTGATGAACCGTTTGTAACCTAAACACCAAAATCCAGTGATACTACCAATCTATGAAAACCATCAGCTTGAGCTACGAACAGAACCAGTATTCAAAACCGTATAGGCCAAATAAATTTATTACAGTGATTGCTTACAATGAGGGTGATGACATACGGCTATAGCTTACTCGGGAAGGCGATTTCTGGACATTTGTTGATCTGATTGTTTCTATATGCATGGAACTGTCACGCTGGCAGTTGTGCTCAATAAAATCAAAAATTTTGGCGAATTTTTCGCACAGTTTTGAACAAACTGAGTGAGGGCGCCATTTCGAGCTTCCAAGCTTGTTTTCGGAGTAGCCAGTTAAATGATCAGCCATAATTTATTTATCTTTGAACACAGAAGTCAATACCACTACATGGCACTATGCACTCTGAACCACTTCACTGAAACTTCACTGGTACATGCCGCAGTCAAGGTGATCATTTATAAATGTTTGTTTAGCTGACTGTCCTTCGGACTCCACCTTTCGCGCACAATCTCAGGTCATCTGACCAACCTGCACTCGGAAACACCAGACTCGAGTCTCGATCTTGTCAGAGCTCATCAGTGGAGTATATCCTTTTCCACATCCAGGGTTTGAACCCGAGCCCTTTCACCTAGAAGGCGTGTGTGTTACCACTGAGCCACCCCCACTCCCGTCCGGGCTGATCCGAATCGCCAAGGTAAGCTCGTTCAGATTTCGATCTCTAAGACAGCCAGAGATGCGCGACAGCTTCAAATGGAGACACGGTACCTGCCCCGTTAACTCCAAGCGAATGCCTCCCACAAAGTCAGGTCTTCTCCATAGGATGGGGTGCAATTCCCCCATTTTAAACCTGCATCGCATTTCTTTTTTGGTATATATCACGCAATTACTTGCGAGTAGTAATTGAGTTTTCTTATGAGACCAAAGGCCTAAGTACACACACACAGACGCTACTAATGATAGCAAATAAAAAACCGTCACCAAGGCAAGGCTAACGTAATTATCCATTCTCGCTGTTTGCGCAGTCGAGGATGACGATGGCTAATTTCCAGTGCCTCTGCGTATCTCAATAGTCGTTTATTGTTTGTGACAGAAGTGACGGTGAACGCCGTGCTCAGATCAACACAGTGATTAGTCTCCCATAGGTGTTGCGTAATAGATGATTTGAGTGTCCTGCGTGCGATCGATGACGTCACTGGTTGCATCAGTCCGCTCGCTGATCTTCGTAACCAAATCGGAATGTGTCCAACCATTCTAGTACACAGTTGTCTCTCCGTTTTGCCAATGCGGGTGGCCGAGCACCCACACTTAAATTGGTAAAAGCAATTGAATTTGGCGTGGAGAGACAGCGGTTCTTTTATCGATGGTAGTTTCATCCGGGAGGTTATGGAGAGAATAATGGTCTTTGCTGCTTAATACGTACGATTAACGGCACATTTAAGGAGTCTGCTGAGTAGGCTATTAATTTCATCGCCTTTGTAAGGTAACTGTGGGATGGTCGTCAGCTTTGGGACTGTGGAAACTTTCGTTTTGCGCGGAGGTGGGTGTGACTGTCTGGATACAAATGATTTTGGATATCCGTTGGCCTCAAAAGTTTTGAACGAGGTACGGCTGTCTTGTTCCAGCTTGTCAGTTGTGCATATTTCGCGTGCCCTGTGGAACATGGTACGGACAAGGCCGATTTTATACTTTATGGGGCAAAGCTGGTGAAGTGCAGATACTGTCCTGACCACATAGTTTTGCGATGGACTGATCTTCGGATTGATCCATCGTTTCGTCGGGTAATTTCGATATCTAGGAATACGACATTGTTGTTGTCTTCTCCGTTTTTGGTTAATTCAGTGTTTAGGTGTATGGTGTTGAAATGATGGAATGTTTTCCCCACTCGGCCTTGATGTTCAGAATGACAAAGATATCGACCACGTGCCGTCGATAGAGAGTAGCTTGAGATATGATTGGTTTCATTTTTTGTTCGAGGTGTGAAACAAAAATATCTGCCCGAACAGGCCCCAGAGGACTAACATGGCAACTCCAACAGTCTGCCGATATCCCCGTCCACAGAAATGGAATTTTACAATCGAGGTGCACCGTAGTAAGTAGTAGCCGTAACAGCTAACTGTTTGGCATTTCAATAGTCAAGTTGTTATCATCGATAATTTGGAAAATGATACCAGTGGTCTCGTGAAGTGGGATGTTTGTAAAGAGTGAATTAACATCCATTGTGAATCAGTACTTACTGTGGAGGTTCAGTTCTTTCAACAGCCCACACATTTTAACACTATCTTTCACGTTGTTCTTCCTGATGAATTCCCTTACCGGTTTCAGTAGTTTCGTGAGCCTTTTTGCCAGTTTGTGTTGCAGTGAGTTGGTCAAAGACCATATTGGTCGTAGTGGTATGTCATCTTTGTGTAGTTTTGGTAAGCTGCGCATTTGTGATGTTTGGCTTCCCCTGCACCTTAGAGTCTTGGCCGTCGATTCTGGGATCACTTTGGCTTTTACAAGGTTGTCCAACTCTGTCTTCATTTTCTTTCCTAGTTCGCTGGTGTCGTCGGTCTTTGGGTCCGGTTTGAATTTCGTTTCATCTCCTAGTACGGACTCCATTTTATCGCCGTAGTCTGAATCGTTCAGAACAACTACTCCTGAGCCTTTGTCTGGTGGAAGAATTATCAAGTCAGGGTTCCTCCTCGTTTGGTTGATAGCTTTGTAATGGTCCTCTGTCAAAAGACAATTCTCCTTCGTGATGCTTGTTCGGTACGTGTTCCCTAAGTCTACCAGTTTTGCTATGAACCATCCCATGGCGTCCTCACTCGCTGGATGTAAGCCGGACAGCTGCTCGTAGAACGATTCAAATCTAGCCTGTGAGTAGATGCAAGTAATGTGCTATGGAGAAACACAATAGTAGAGGCCACACAATAAAGCCTCTAGTTGAAGTCGATTCAGTTGGTACGGTGACAGAAATAGAAAAGTCGCAAAACATCTTGTGGAACTAGCAGGGGAAATGCTTCAAAATTCGTAGATTACTTCGCATTCTATTTTCGTTTCAGTGTTTCGAGGTTTCCTTTTCGAGAAACACTCGCTTGTACACGTGTGACGATACAAGAGAATCGAAATTCCTCCGTGTATTGATTTGCCTTTTAGTGTCAGCTTACAACTCTGCTTTGGAAGCCAACAGGATTGGGTAGATTCTGAAACTTTCACTTCATGCCCGAGTTACTATCTGTCTGGATGACCAATCAGTAAAATCCACAACCGGTGACGTATGAATCCTGAATTCTGAATACTGCAGTACTGACTGACATCGCGCGTTCTACTGAGAGACAGCCTAAATGATTTAAAGGTAAACGCGGGTTCGTGGTTTCAGTCGAAACACTACAGATTTGTACCACTGATAATTTCTGACGAGATAGGTGAAACATCTTTAGGTTGGGTCAGGGTTTTTAATGGTAAGTTGGGCTTTGCTACTTCGAGATGAACCTTTACCCAAACAATCAACTATTCCTGCTACTCAATTTGACAAGTTCACTTTTCTAATAAGAACTGAAAGTAGACATCTAATGCGAGATGCAAGCCTTCCACTCATTCTTGTAGATCGCGTACGTGAAACGTATCAGCTTGTATATAATACGGTACTTGGGATGCACTGCGGTAAAATGACACTTTGACACTTTTTATCCGTTACCGCAATGCTCAAGTTCGTTGGACTATTCTCGGGCTTCTGAGACGAAGCACCGAAGAAGAAATAATTCCATGACCAAGGTGGGGGATTAGCATCACACCAACAAGACAAAGGAAGTATCAGGTAAATACCTCTGAGTATTATTAGGAATGTTAGTTCTCAGCATAGTGCTAGGTCAGGTGTAAGTGATGCTTGCTTACTGTCATCTGGGGAACAAACTGAGGAAAGACAGTTACGACAGAAGTTAGACATGGAGGCTAAAGAATATCAAATCTGTGAACGACAGGAGGTGATGAAACCAAGTCATGGGACGGAATTCGCAGAATTGTCGTTCGCTATGAGACTGGAAAAGAAAAGGGAGTTCATGGGAAATTTCCAGGTAAGGAACCTGTGAGGGTATGGTCTGACATCGTTCGATAGACGGTTTGTCCTCGCTGGCAGACAATGCGTCAGCACCAGCCCCTACCAAGCTCACGAAACCACGAACGGCAGGATAGCCGATCGATGGCGTGAATCGATAGGCTAGACGAATTCTGCCAGCTGCATATAAGCCTCGAGGCGTGGTCGCCCACACCAGTCGGACCGACGCGGTGTGCGCAACTAGCGGCGCGTGTGACCGCATTCTCTATATTCTGTTTTTCGCTGATAAAACAAGATGATTCTGAGTTCTCACGAGGGTTAGTGGGACAGTTTAATACAGAACCTAAAGCCCTGTCCATTCCACAAATTCGCACACAAAGTCGTGTCTTTACCCCGTGAATGACAATGTCGAAAGTATCACAAGATTAATGGTATTGCCTGTGACCATCTGTCACGACCATACAACAGTCGAGCCGACCAGTGAGGAGGAGGATCATGTAGATCAATGGACATCAGTGAATAACATACATAGACGGAGCAAACGCACGAAATAAGGACAACACCTTTTGTATTTATTATAATATTGTCCAGGATGTGCTAAACGACCCATGCGAGATGGCATAATGTGTGAGAAAAGGGGGTACTCTAAAACCAAAGGGATTCGGTGTGATTTACTCGGCCATTCGTACAGTGCATCCAGCAGTCTACTGGTTTATCTCTCACGTGTCAATCAATAGGTGAACTTTTCTGACTTATGTGCATTCAAAGAAAGCCGATCAGTATTATTTTCACTGATCCGATGCGAAGTTGAAGCGCATCTTTTAACAACCATCGTCAGAATTGGGTGCTTTTTATTGTAATCACTGTAACACAAGTGAGCCGACGCTACCGACGCTACCGAAGCTGCCACTTCCGACAAGAGACAAAGACTTCGTGATTGATGTGAGCCTATGGCATGTCGGAAAAAACTTGCACATATCCACTTGGTTTCTTGTCGCTACCGAAGGTAGAAGAAGCTACCACATACAAAAACCTTAGGATGTCATTTATTCGCATTCTCCGACTAACGATTAGAGGTTAGTCCCCTACGAACAATCAACCAGTGAACGACAGTCCGGTGCAGAATATTCCTGATCAAATTCTTTAGTGTGTTTAGGTTGTGTTGTTGTACAATTTCGTAACCTTCAATAATTCTAAACCTCCTTGGCAAGGACATCAAAATCAAGTCATTTCTATTTACCAACCGGACCTTCAGGTAAATTATCCCGAAGACCACTATTTCGTCAGTTTCGGAAAGATCTGCGTTTTGTGATCCTGTAGTTACTCTTTTTTCTTTATGTGTATTTTGAGTGAGTCTGTATACTTTCAGTTCCTCTCGACTAGACTACTGTTTGCTGAACAGAGTAGCTATTTTTCATCCGTTTCATAATGTTGTTACCTTTTGGGCACGGCCATACAGTACTTGCTGGAACTTCCTGCATCGATGTATGTTCCGACCTTGAATTCGATGCAGTTCGGTTGTCTTCAGTCTACTGTTGGTGATGAAGCCCAAATCTAACCCTAGAAATGACTCTTCTCCTTTATTAGGCACACAACCATAGAAGACTGTCAAGTTAACCGGAAAATTTTGCTCTTGTTCCCTTTTGTTTGATATAGGTGTCATCAGTTAGCAGAAGGTCGAAACTTACCATCGGTCAGCTGCAGTGAGTCAGCTACCACGCGGTAATCATAAAAAGCTCCTTCCAGGAATCATTACTGAGCCTCGGACCATAAATACACATACACACAAGATGTATGCGGGTTTGTCAGGAAAGACGATGCAGAACACGTCGGTCGACTGTGTTATGATCAGTCTTCCGTTAAAAAATCGGGAGAATTGGACACATAATGGGACGAGTCGGTGATCAGATACATACAGCACACAGAATCGGGAGGATCCGTAAGGAGCTTTGGCCTGCGGATGGATCATAAGACAAGCCGTTGGCAAAAGCCTTATAGCTATATCAACTAACTTCACAGTAAACCAATGGACGATCATGCAGCATGTCTTCAAGCAATACGTAAGAGATCCCTCATAATTGTTACTGCGTGAAAGCCGAAAATGTTTTGCATAATGGTGTATGTAACCAAGGTTTTTGGTTTTTCTTAGACACAGATCGCTGGGTTCGGCTTCAGGATAGCAAAACCATGTCATCACCAATCTACGTGATATTTTGAGTGTCCACTGATTAGCGGCGTATGAAGACCGAATTCCAATTCATGATTCCAGTGAGCCAATAAGAAATGAGATAGAAATCAACTGTATCCTATCAGTTTATTCGAACTTTTCCGTGTGGTATTTGCTCATTGTGAGCGTGAAGCAGGACGGAAGCAGGAGTGCACCAACAACCTGGGACGTGATGCTGTCTGAAGTCGATGCATCAAGCTGATGCAACTGACATGTTCTGAACAATGAAGTAGCAAATGAGCTTGCGTAAGGTAGGTTAATCTTCCTGCCAATGCAGTTTCATTTACGAAGTATTTATGAGTGCCTACAAGTGATCGCTTATGAAGGTGGTGAAATGATTGTTTTGTAGGGAGAAGACAGTATGCACTGAGTAGCTAGAGCATGTAAAGTATCACGTTGTGTTTAAGTCTTTACGCCTGAATTCGACCTTTTCCCGTTAAGTTACCAAATTACGCGGTGAGTCACCTCCTATAGACAAAGGTAGTTACAGTGACACAACAAATCGCATCCGAGAACGAACTGAAGGATTGTACAGCAGAATTCCAGATGCTTTGCTTCCTGCCAAGTGTCGGCCATGAGTCTCTCGACGCATTCTGAGGAATCCCGTAGATCAGTTTGTAGGCATCTACTTTCACCTGATGACCTGAATCGGCGAGATGAACAAGGACTACACTTGAAATGGTTCTCTTGGTGTCCGTGCCCAAAAGGGCCTGATATTTTCCTTGATTTTCTGAGAAAACCTCTTTGTTGTTCAACCCCATATAGGTTAACAAACGTGGGCAGGTAGTCAGTAGTTGAGATTCGTTGAAAGCACTGGTCAATTAGTGAAGTGAGTGCTCACAGACAGGCCACAGAAAAAGTGTGGGAGTTGGTCTTTTCTGATCGTGTGCAGTTATTGGAGATAATAAAGAATTAGACTTTCGACTTTATTCGAAGCGGTAAGCTTTATCGACGTTGTCATCTCCAACAGTCATTGGAGCTCAGAATACCGACCTCACGTCAGATGAGAGTTAGGAGAGAGTTTTTAGGAGTCTTCGTTACCTACTGAAAGTCAGATAAATGTTACTTGGTGGTGACGATGAGAAGTGTTTGCAAGAATTATAGTTTCTGGTCCCAGTTTTGAAGTTTCTAACGCTTTTGGCACAAGAGAGGAACGTCTTCATGTTTTTATCGTTTAATCAGCCACATGTGTGATTCCTTCTGGTGAACTATCGTAAAATCGTTAAAAGCGATCTACGGACTATGATAGTATTGCAAACCATAAAGCTGTTCTGAATATTCGGACTGGCACGGACTTTACTTCCGCGGTAATGAAATCACTGACCTCCTTTAGGGAATGGTTCGTAACTTATTGTTCAAAAAGCTGGGATTTATTTGGGTCCCATTATTTTCAACGCAATAACATCCTTACAAGGGCTGAATATAGCTAAGGAACCAATCCAGCTTAAAGAAAATATATTCCAATTGTATGTGTCTGACAGAATCTGGGTTTCAGGAGTTCTTCTTTAGAGTTTCCTTTGTTCGCCCACTTCTCTTTATCTCTGTCATCAAGTTTCAAATTCGGGCGAGCGACTAAATGGTTACTACCTTTTACAGGATGGTATTGATCATTCTCTCCCTGATATCATTGCTAGATCACAATATATTCTCTCCGGTTACTTAGCGCCTACGTTGTTCTGTGTTCACTGCATGATCTGTTCTTCTGAAAGTACTTCGTTTGATTGAATTCGAATTTGCGCTGTATGAGATCCCGAGTGGGAAACTCCTGAAAAACTATCAAAATGCGTAAGTGCTGCCCTAGTCAAATCAGAACTATGTTCCCTTAAGGTGTGAGTGATAGTAAGTAGATTTACGGATCATTTGATAGGTTCTGTCCTGGAAAATTCTTATGTCAAACTGTTAAACTGATCACATCCTAATGCTGTGATTAGAACTAACAAGTTGCTGCTGATGCTGGAGTCCAGCATATCAGCTACTTTGGATTTAAACGGCAATACATTTTATAGAATCATTTTTTGAAGGGATTTAAGAGAATAATAGGTTTCGTTATCACATAGACGGCTTTCGTTGCCGTCTAGTGGTGTATGTGTTGACAAATGAATCTCATGGTTCGTAACCCAGGTGACCATGAGACGGTTGCCCATGACGACGGCTTTACTAATAAAGAATTATTGCAACCTAATATGCGAACAGCTATGTACGCAATAAATATATCCAACGCTACTACTTGTTAGTAAAATCTAATAAATGTTTATTCCAGAAAACAGGGAACAATGTCCAAAGTGAAGGTTTTAGACTGATCGTCTTACTTTAGCCTCGTTGTTTATTCCTTTTGGCTTGCCTGTTATGGCTTCATCCGATGATTACTATTCTATGCAAAATAGCATCAAGCATGCGAAAGTGATAAGATGCCTGCTTTCACTTAATCAGACCATTCCAGAATGGGATATTGTGTGACCTCTTTAATATCTCCTTTTGTAACCCTCACTACAGTAAAACTGATTCTCTCACTAACTGGTCATGGAACTACGGCCAGTGCACTGGTTCTTATGCATATCATTCTCACTTTGTTAGTCCGATTTCCCAGCCTAACGTCTTGATCTGTAGCTCTCAACTTGGGCCACATTAGTGCATACTTGGAGTTTACCGGTTATCCTCTTGCTCGTTGGTGGAAATTTTTTTTCTGCCGCGGTACGCCCCCGAAACACTTATTGCGTCTTCATCATTATCTTCGTTCTTTCCCTTTCCCTCTATCTTTCTTACTTCCTTCTTGTTCTTGTTCACCAATTCCCTTGACGCAACAGTCACCGCTACATGATGTTATTGATTCATCCTGTGTAGCCGCAGAAAATTCCAGGACCAGAAAGTTTCTCCTTTCTAACGAAACTCTCGGGATAGATTTGCTCCATGAAGAAGTTTTCATGATCAAATTATTTCAATGCGACAAAAATCATTTAACCTTCAACTGGTTTAGCTCAATCAGGCGTGCAAAAATTCCCCGGAACACAAACCCATTGGCTGGGTAAAAACTTCCCAATTGGAAAACTCTGATTTGTGGAGTTCAGTTCAGAACTACGACAAATCAGAGCGTTCGACTAGTGGGAGGGATCACATATTTGTTAACTCATCAGAAGGGCACGGTTCTTTCCATTCCTTTTGGATAAGATACTACGAGGAGCACTTTTAGTATGGTATTTGGTAGTGTTAAAATGCTGTATTAAAACACACTCAATCGTATTCGTTGCTTTTCTTGTTAGACCCAGGTTTTAAACCTTACTCTAACTGGAATGAATCAAAGTAGATAGCTTTCTGGAAACTAGGTTACTCGTGCGCTTCAGGATGAAACGTTTCTTAGCATACAGGGAGACAAGTTCACATACGCAATATATAATGCATTTTTAGGAATGCATAAATCAACGCTGTACTGAACAGTTAAGAAGAGAGAAGAATGCCGAAGACCAGGCATTCAGAAGTCGACTGGTGAGGTGCTGACAAGAATAGAACCAGTCTACTGTAGTCGGTCGATTTACATTGTTTACACTTTCCTCCCCTAATTGAGCGATTCGTGTCAACAACGAGGTGCTGGTCGATTGACTTCGTTGTCTGTCGTTCTGTGATCACGGTGGGGCTTGGTTTTTTGAATAAATCTACGTTGTTTTTGATGCTGCTATCGTTGCTTTAGTTTCTGTTGTCTATGTTACTGTTGTTGTTGTTGTTGTTTTATTGTTGCTAGAGAACCACTGGAAACAGAAAGCTTGCCTTATTGTAAAATACTCAACTGTCTGAATGTTTGCGTACGTCGAACTGATTGATGTGTGCATCATACAGACCACATGTACTTTCCCTGAAATCACCGTTCTGTCTTCAATATGCTGCACGATACTGCCGGCATTTCTGTATGTTTTGTTAACACTGGGCCGTACTCAGTCGATGTGTCACTCATTTACTTTTCTCATATGAGCTTGAGTAGTAGGAGATTAGATTTTCACATAATATATTTCATCATGCAGTATGAACGTTCAGTTCACCATTGACAACCATGGAACCACTGTACAGCTGTTTCATTCTTGCTAGGAATTACCAGTAGTGCACATCCTCCTAGCCTCCACAGGGACTCGACGTCGGGGTGAATAATTATGAGTCGAACACCTTAAATACAAAGCTATCCGGGCTGGTTCTCAACTGTTCACTGGACTTATAGACCACATGATATAGCGCTCTTCCGACACTGGCTTTGAATATTTGCAGAGCATTTTTTGCAGAGCGAACGGCTCCTATGATGGACAACTTCTGTGTAGGGCCTAAGTACAACGAAGGTATTCTGTTAAACAATCTACAGCGTTTGGCTACTTTATGAGTGAGTAGTGGGAGACTAGGTCGTTGCATAATACGATTCATTGTGCAATGTGAACCTTCATATTCATACTCTGGTAGAATAATGGAATTACACGTTTTCAGTTATTTGCATTCAGGCTGATTTTTACTAAGCCATTTACAGACAAAAATACGTTCAGTTGGCCGATTCCGTTACACACGAGACACAAAAGGTTTTTTTTTGGTTACTGAGTAACGAGCATGAGGAGGAACAGGCGGCAAAATAGTGAACCAGAAATTCATTTATCACCTTGTTTACATACACAAGAAAAAGTACTTTTGACGTTTTTGCTGCTTTGGTTTGCGTAGTTCCGGGTGGGAGCGATTTTAGTGCGACCTATCTGTTCGGGTATATTACACTTGTACACACACACACACACACACACACACACACACACACACACACACACACACCTGTGTTGACCCCGTGTTTATCATGTTTTCCTCTACTTATTGTCTACCCTTTCTGGTCCACGTGTTCTACGCACACTCACTACCGGCTTAACTGTTCACAAGCCTTCGGTTCCCTTTCATGGTATGTTTCATGTCTACCCTGACTTCTCTCGTCTGATTGATTCCTTTCTTGGGCGAGGTGTGTCATTCATCTCTAACCTTTTCGCGCGCATCGTGTTCTTATATTAGATAACCCGTTTTGTTTGTTAGTGACCAGGATCATTGGCTTTTAGGACACAGCCAAACGCTGTCCTATGCACTCTGGACACAGCAGTGCGTTGTTTAACAACCCCTAGTAGGTAGTATTTCTTTTGGATAATCTTTTTCTAAGGGACTCACAATTAAGTCAATCGCGCTTTAATGGTGTATACAATTACACCGGGAGGCCCACAGTTCGAGGCTCATACGTTGTGTAATAATAAAGGAATTTACCTAATGGTACAGTACTCTCAGAGAATCCCGCTCTCTTTCAATGACGTTTTCTGGATTTTACGAGTCACTCGATCGGTCACACTAGATTTTACTGCACAGATTCACCCTGCGACCAGATGTGGTTGGATTATCAGAAGCCCACAGTGTTCTCCTTCTGACTGTCTAGGACCAGCCAATGGGTGGGGGTGATCCAGTTTAGACTGGGTGTATGCTCAAATAGTTTCTGAGCTCACAATCGAGTCCCGACTGCTTCTGCTAAGATGCGATTACCCATAGATCTGGATAACCGACTTCAGATCTTTCATAAGAGGGTGGAAAGATTCGGTCAAGCCCACCCTGTCATTAGCCGCTTCTAGGCGTGGAACGACTAAATCTGTTTTCCAGATGTGCTCTGCGTAATTTTTCGAACAGTGTTGATATTCCCGTTAACCTTCTGTTCTATTCGTGTTATCAAACACGCAATAATAACATCTAAAATCTTCCCAATAATAACCAGTATTTTCTTGAATCTTCTTCCGTCTCTTACCTTAGAGCCGTTCTCACGCATAACCTTTGCTGAACTGGTCTTCTTGAAGATTTGTTCACCTTAGTTCAAGAGTTTCTTTTCTACCCTTTAGACTGAGAAAAATTAGGATACTCAATATTGCTCTGCCTCAATTTGTAACCTAATTCATTCTCCTTAATGAGCTCTCTTCCCCGTTATTTTTCTTGATTTAAAAGAATAAGAGTCTGGTTGTATATCCAGGCCTCTGAAATGAATTTCTCGTAGAAGCAGTGATAACAAAGGACTTCATCATCACCAGGTATTTTGATGCTTGTGATAAGTTCATAAACAGGCCATTTTCTCCAATGCAATCTCATAGTCTTCCACTCGTTTCTACTTCGGAATCCCTCAATGACTTCTCGATGTGGTCATAATTTCATCCCTCGCATTGGTCGCCAACTTGTAGACCGGGACCAAGTAATTCATGATCCTATTGTTCGTCTTCGACGGTTATCTAAATATATCTGCTAATTTAGCCTCCTAGCCTTATTTTTCATACCCCGATAAGC
The DNA here is from genome assembly GCA_948099385.1 of Fasciola hepatica. Lineage (NCBI taxonomy): Eukaryota > Metazoa > Platyhelminthes > Trematoda > Plagiorchiida > Fasciolidae > Fasciola > Fasciola hepatica. The sequence goes on from CANUEZ040000053.1 coordinate 5,602,991, forward strand.
GCCCTAAACTCCTCTCTATGGATTTCATTTTAAACTGCGTTCGTGTTGGAAATCTGCCTTTCATCGGAAATGTAAAAGCTTTCATTGCATTGCATTGACTTGAAAGATACCCCTCTCGCCTTGACTGTGACCACGTCTGACCTATCACGGCATTCATGTGGTTATCCACTCCAAGTCTCAGGGACGTGTCAACCGTTTGTATCTGATAAGGCACTGGGTCTATAAGGAATGCAGTTCACTCTTTCCGTTATGCACTCACGCATAAGCATGACAAGAAAAAGCATATCCAACCCTGTCACGTACCCCATTTGTAGGCATCAAAATAACACTTTAAAACAACTGGGCTTTTCAGATCTTTGGACCGTGCAAAAACCCAGGCTCAGAGTAACTAAAGTGAAGTACGGAACACATACTGTTATTCCTTCATGTAAGGCAACAAATTTGTATTCTCCTTTCGAATGCCCATGAATGTGATGACCTAACCGATGAAGTTGAAATTGTTTATGTGGATTACTCTGGTTGACTCCACTTTATGCGCTTTAGAGCTAAACTATTTCCAGGGTAGCTTCAAATTTTCTCTTTCATGTTGTAACAGTCCAATCAACGGTCTGGAGAGTGAACAGAGTGCAGCATTATCAGCTGTGCATTTTGTTGCTTACGGGACAAAAACAAGGTCTCGTAACAATCTGTACTAGTTTGTCTGATGCACTCCTCGAGCAGGAATTTATTACACAACATCAATACACACAAACACACACCGTGGCCTGAAGGTTGTTCGGTGACACGTGTTAATTACAGATATTTGGTCGGAGAACCTTGAATGGGATCCCATCCTCGTCACCGTACTTGCAGAGGGCCTGGTGGGCGTAAGAATGCACACGAGCTGACAGTCAGTCTGAAATAGGTATGAGACAACTTGATACGTGCGAGTACTTCAGACCCAGACACTGGGCAGAGGTTCAGCAAGCCGTTTTCTGGGCTTGCACAGACTAGTGAACAGCGTGGGCGCAGGCGGTCCTAGGGCTGGTCAATCATAGATCTAGTGGAAGGGATAGGTTCAAGGCTATCCTTGTTGCGTTCAATTCAGACAGTCGCATGAGCAGTCAGACAGTCTGGCACGCATACACACGCACGCACACCCACATCCCGCACCATTGTTCCATGTCCCACACAAGTAGGGCCAGACGCTCATTATACGCATACGGGGTTGAAGCTAGTCATGATCCCTCCCGAACTGCACTGACCAATCACATGTTGTTACTTGTCTTGAGACCTGACATGGTCTGATCCAATTGTAGGCTTGGCTTGCGACTTCACTGTAATTTGACCCTGACCTGCCTACTGACTGCTTGCTTGCGCCTGTGTTGACATGCCTGTGGTTGCCGTAACTCTTAAGCTGATTGCATGTTCGGCCGTAGTTATTCTTCCGTTATGCCTACCGATTACGGGACGCGACAAACCTCCATCACTGTTGGTTGGTTCTTGGGTTCATCGGTGGTGGCTCTTAAGCGGTAAACATAGTGAAAAGACAAAAAACGACTGAAATGATCACAAACGGAATTTGAGAATTCAACTTTGGCCTCAAATCGACATTTGCTACTACGGATGTGAAGAGAGGACAGTGCAAGGTTATTACTTATGCGTTAAAATTCTTGTACGACACAAACCAGGTCCCGTGACAATGCATACTTGTCTACCTAATGTCCTCTAACAACGGGAATTTATCACAGAGGTTGTTCAATGACATTTGTTGTTTGCTGATATTTGGTTAGGAAGATTTGTTGCAAATGTTTAAATTAGTCAAATAATAAAAAACACCGCGGACATAAAATTACAAGCTAGACTGGCTAAGTGTTAAAAGCTGTCTGCGGCTATGGTCTTTTAGCTCAACCAGTAAAGTGACGGAGGTTTTCTTCAAAAAAGCTCGACGGCTTTTCGTGTCCGCTTTATCCAGTTTTTGGTAGACGTGGTTCAAATTTTTTTGCCAAGTCCGGTGACAAACATCGGTCTACCAGTACTGACACTCATAACCCATCTATGATTTCCTATCTCACCGAATATCTTAACAACCCAAACACTGTAACCAAGGTACTGAAAAACCGCCTTGAATGAAGGCTTTTTCAAGCTTGTTCGTGGATCTCTTATTCTTGTATCTGGACCTTCATGGAATTGATAGATATTCACCTCTTGGTGTATAAAACGCCCCACTTTCCGAAGTGGGTCGTAGGTTATCCAAAAACGCGACTTGTAGCATTCAATTAAATTTGTCGGTGGTTTGTATGGCATCAACACCTCATTCGCCGTCATTTTTTCCTTGTTAGAAATCGTCAATAACTATAAGATACTAATCAGGTTACAAAGCATAGCTTTAAGTTTACAAGATACTCCAGGTGATTTTGCTATAGTTAAGAAAGTACCTCTGTGTTTTACCTTTCTTGAATTCTCTTTTGCTTGTCCCTAAGTAGGATCCGCTTTTTTGACCATCGCTGACTGCTCTGAAAATAATCAAGTCCCCTTCTTCTCTGTGAGACTTTCGATTGGTTGGTTTACTAGATTGTTGCCATAGCTGCTTATTTTCGTTGCTAAAGCAATTTCCACTGCATTATTGTTGTTTGTTAACTTATCTTTACCCTAGTTACGTGACTACGTTGTTTGTTTTTCCTATATTTTGCCGTACCTTGTTATTTGTACGCTTGCTTAATAGTGTATTTTCTCCTCAGTCGGTGGCAAGCAGCTGGGTGAATTGCAGCTGAACCGTTCCGGATGTAAGTCATGCCGTATAGGTACATGCGATTACTTTGTAAAATTGGCTGCAAAAATGACTGACTTAGAAATAACGTTCATCTGTTGAACAAATTTTGGTACAGCATATCTGAAGACCAAGAAATACATTTTTTTTACGATAATAACATGAAGGAAAAGTATGACAAACCTCTTTCTGCTGAGTTTAAAAGTAAATTTTATCCAGTGTTCGTGTTGTTCTCATTTATCACTCTGAGACTAAAAGTTTTGATTATTGTGAGAACGCTTCTGGCATGGCAGTTGATTAACCCTCTAAAATCAGTTAGAACTGTACGACTCATTTCGTCAAAAATACATTCCAGTTGTTCATCCCCTTATAATCACGAACAAGGCGGAGCAACGTACATGTATTCCTCCAGGTGTAACGGCACATCCGTCGATATGGTTAGAATGATTAAGTAAAGCGAATACGCTGGAAAGCTGTACACCAGTTGCACCTGGGCCTCCTTCGAAATGGATCGATTTGCAAGACCAGATCACTGTGACTGAAGTCAAGTACTCGGTGCTCTGTTCTTTTTATACACTTCACTTACGCCTATATGCTAAACCTACCTTGTAGCCTTGCATTAACTCATAGAAAAATGAACATTTACTGAAGTTCGTCAGATTTACCGTAAAAGCGAGACAGCTTACTGTCAGGCGCGGGTTTTATTCAGTGAGGTCATAGGGGTGCCTTTTGAATGAAGCTTTGTGCATGTCGTGTATTCGTGGTTTAGGTGTGTGAGAACTAGAGGAATGCAAACATACATAAATGTTTTCTTTTGTTTTCTTTTCATCCCTTTCATATGATAAAGGCACAATATTTCAGGAAGGGAGTTGCACCCGTTTCAAGGCTGCCAATAGGAGAAAGTGGTCGCCGGCGACCAGAGAATTCGAACTCGGAACAGAAGAGTCTGAAATCCACCGGGGTGACCTCGAGTGACCACTAGCAGTCACACAGATAGGCAGAACAGCTGCTATAATACTGGAAGGTTTTCTTTCTTGTATATAATCGCCACTTCGTCTAGGCTAGTATAAGGAGTGAATTTCTGCGACTTTTTAGTCTCGTCCGGTCAGTCGGTACAGGATATTGGATACTTCGCCAACTTTCAACAGTGGGAGGAATACTTTGTTTTTTTCTTTCTTCATGGTTATTGTTTTGATTCACTCGTGTGGTACAGGAGATGGTTCACAACCCGAAAGCGAAGCGTAATTAAGGTAGAACAGCAAACCACTATTGGATTCTTTAAGTTCCTGTGATTCTGAATGCTTATCTGAGTTATGTTCAAAGGAACAGACCAAAGATAGCTAGTGTTTCTTCGAATGCAGCAGCCTGGGGAGTGAATTCGTTTTCTTTCGTCTCAAATCGTCACCGGTTATCACCTACTAGTGAAAGTCGATTCTCGACCACATCAACTGCAATAGGTCAACAGTGGTGATCACCGTTCACCCGGATAATGTTCAGCGGGCTTCCACCTAGTCTCTTCAAACACCGAGGTTCATAAGTAGTGTTTGGAGTCAAGACTTATCAGTGCTTCACTACATGGACGATTGTAAAGGGATCCAAGACAACCATATGCGTCCAAAAATAGCTGAGAAGAACCCTCGTCTTTACATCTGTTAAAGTATTAACTGTTCTTGCTGAGGCAAGCCTCTAGATAATCATATAGATTATGGTTATTACGAGGAAAGCGAACTACGAAAAAGCAAAAAGGACCAATTTCCCTCCTAATTCATGATATAGACAAGGAAAATGAACGAAAGAGTCACACCGTGTTCCGATGAGCCCATGTTTTGGTTGGTGAAATTGATCTTACTCATTTACGTTATTTATTTCAATGAATTCCTTTGTTGAACTACTTTCCTGATTCAACTCACTCGGTCATATACAAAAATACGAATGAAACAGAAGGGCACTTACATACTGATGGATAGATAGACAGACGGACGGACAGACAGACAGACAGACAGATAGACAGACAGACAGACCGAATATCTGCCATAGTACACGAAATGTTTCCTCCGTGGATATAGTCACTCCTTCGACCAGGTGAGTAAGAGGGGTGATATTCAGCGGCCATCTGAATTGTAAACCCAAAGGCACGTTGTTGGATTGGTCACGATTTCATCACAAAAAAATATACATTTGGATGCAGAGTAAATCACCATTTCACTTCAACATAAACAGTTAAACATGAGACTCCCAACATCGAAAAACCTAAATTGATCTAATCATCGCTCTAAATTTGTTTGTCCGTCTTCTGACGTGGAGGACTGAACCTTCGGTTCAAGGACGGTGAGCAATATGAACCGGTTTCTGATTAACAAAGTCTAATTGTCCATGGTGAAAAATCCAAAAAATCAGTATTTTATACTGATTAAAAATGCGGAAATTCCTCGGACTTCTGGTCGGAAAGTCTTTCGGAACCACTAATTTCTTTGTCGATTTCATCCTAGTGATTGGCTCAGTGTACTCTGTGGAAAGCCTTTCCGATAAGTTGAAATTTCAGAAAAAACAGCCTGATTCGTTTCACGCAGATTTCATTAAATTATTCCAAAAATAATTTAGAATTACCTTCCAACCAGGTTGTGACAACTAGCTGATGGGATGAGTCTTCAGAACTTTTCGTGTACGAGTTTCCAGGTAGACAAGAAGATATTTCGGTAAAATTACTGATGATGAAACTGCAGCAAGACCGTAAAGCATTCCGCCTCACGATATAGCCGATGTCCACTCACGTTCATCGGGCCGCAAGTGGCTGGCCAGCCTTTCTGACTCCGCACGCATCATCCAATGAGGTGTTTTTATCGATTTCTACTCGCGTTGCCCTTGCCCTGTAAAACCGTGCCCTAAAGGAATATCAGTTCACCATTCTAGTACAGTAACTCGTGTTCTCTTTCTGGTTGCAATAATCAGATCAGGCCTGTCCGTTATAACAGAAGTCCTGCAAGTTTCCGAATTTTTTAAAAGTCGTTTCGTTTCAATCATTATTTGCACTCTGTAAATTTAATGGATCTCATCAACTGATTTATCGGTGTTAGTGTGAATTATTACGCTTATTGAGTTATCGATTTAAAGATTCTGCAACAAGGTCCTCTCCAAACTGATCAGAAGTCTTCTACTAAAAAACTGGATCAAGTATCCTTAACGTTGTCATGATAATAATCATGTTTTTGACAAAAAATCATGAAGATTTCAAATTTTTAGTGAATTATTGAAGGCTGAATACCTTTGTTGATTTTTGTCCACTTCTTTGCCTGCTTTTAGATAACAGCCGATAATAACTTACGAGCTTTGTCCATATCCTACCATCCATGATTATCACTGACTGTAAAGCTTGATCTTCTTTGTAAGGTTAGTTTATAAAAAACCTGTCTTCAAAGGAAGAGAGTTCAGCACTAGTACATCGTAGCCCCTAAAATTTATCGTGATTTTCACGACAATTTAAACGTGAGTTTCTTAAGTCACCTGAATAATTCCACGAAGTTCCAGTAATCTCCACCATCTTCGTTCACGCTTTTAACATGTTACTGTTCAACTGAATGCTAATTGCAAAACGCTGTTACCATTTGACCATTGCTCTCGCGCACGCTCCCCAATACACGGTAACCGCTATCTCCGCCGATTCCGTTCTCCGTCTCACGGGTCGTGTAGAATAGCGTTCTGGTCAAAGCGTTCATTCAGTGCCGATCATTAGAATAACGTGTAGGTGGTCCAAGCAGTACGAAGGACCGAAGAACCCGTTCACTAAGGAAACTGCGAGGTAAGGTTTAACGACCTTAAACTCTCCCCCCCCCCCTCCGTATCTGTTTCTGAGACTAACCAGAATATGGTCAATTCCAGTCCACTAACATTGAGCTTTACTACCTCAACTTTAACCATATTTTTATTATATAAGAGGTATGCTTTTTTCTGTCTGGTGTCTTTTTATTCATGTCTGAATTTTCATCAACCTCGTCTTATCCATTGAACTTTACCATGATAAGCTGACCGGACACTGCAAACAATGAACAGAAGAAGTGGCCAGAATGTGAAATTCCTACTCATTTACGCGCCTCAGATTACACACAAATGGTCTGTTGGATGGAAGATTTAGAATCATCGGAAATCAATAATAGCAGTTGGAAGCAAGCTGGATGAAATTCACGCTAGATGCCGAACTTAATTACGCCGGCTGCCTAGTGAACATGTTGCAACTTGAAGGGGTTATGCGTGGGCCACAGATTACTAACCAAGTCGAACTATATGAAACTGCACGTGGGACCGTCAAAATAGTCCGTTTTTACACCCACACCGCTCATATATCGATCTTGGTATTACGTGCGCATTCCGGCCTATTTTTGGTAATGTGCCTTGCGAGTACAGAGCATGTTTTTCTGCATACCTTTCTTGCTGTTTCTTTCTCTCTCCCCTCATTTCCTGTGTGCGTAAATGTGGTCAATGTGACTAAACTATTGATACAGAACTCTTGGTCCGGATCACTTCATGTTTACAATGATTTTGCCACAATTACGTTGCACCTCGATAGTTTGATTTTTGTCTCTCGCGACAGCTCCTTAAATAGTTGATGTGGTCAGCAGCATAACTGTTTCTTTCAGTTGCTATAGAAGCCTCCAGTTCGGCGCCTCCTAGTTACAGAAGCTAATATTTCAAATGAAAGTCAGTTACAGTTTGGCTGATTAAAATGATGTTAGAGCCGAAATCTACAACATATTAGAGGTGCTTACTATGTACCGGACCTTTCTAGTTGGAAGTTTGCGCGCGAAGTTTGTTCGGGTTTACGAATCTGCACTTTAATAGCGCGAAGGTAGTGCCGCTAACCAATAACTAAAAAGGCAATTCAACATTTGGAGCATGATTGTATTGCTTACCTTTGCCTTCTGTAGGTCTCATATTTCAATTCGAGTTCCTGTAACGACCCTTTCAGTCGTACGTGTTTCAACAGCTCTGATAAGAAAGTACATAAGTGATGAATAAATAAAATGACTGAATGTTTTATTGCAACTCGTATTCGTTGTATAACCACACAGAAGACGAAAGCAGAGACCTTTAAAAATCAGACAGTAATCCAAGTGGAGTTGAACGGCCTTACTACTTGGTTTGTGAATAGACCAGATCAACAGTACCTTCGCTGTCTCTGATTCATTGGTAGGAAGTGACGTCGATTATTCTGAAATCTATAACTCCAGGCTTTTGCTTCTTTGTTTCCAAGTATAAGTATATAAGCTCCGCTTCATTCAGTCTTGTGTATTTGACATCACTTTAAATGTTCAAGGAAAAATAAATATTCAGTATAGGTTGAAATTATGTATATGTACTTTCGTGTTTGAACATGTCGTTGAGAAGCTTACCTGTCGTACAACTGAGATACCGTTAAAAGTAACTGAAACCATTGTAATAAACTCTTGCGGTTTATTACAATTAACCACTCTCACAAAAATATCCATCGTGTAACACTACATCTCCGTATACTGTCACAACTTTGGAAACTCTGACTGTGAGACAGTTATGTTCCAGTTAGTAATCATCAACAACATTCATGTAGTATGATTTCTGACCGCGGAAGCGAAACAGATAAGTCCAACGTGTAATCTCTCCCCCCCCCCCCGCCCCTTCGTCAGTGAGTTTTCCCCCAGCGGCAGACACCCGATAGATACCCACTCCAGCAGATCATCAATTTGTCACTAATCCATCACAAAATTACCTCTTAGATCACCATTTCAGTTTCCGCGGGCTTGAGGCTTACTTGATGGCTGCGGTTGCGTTGGATGCAAGTTCCTACAAATAAATGAAGCACAACATTTCCGTGTTTTGCCAATACTATGGCTACTGATTACGAATGCAAAATTTACTGCACATCTTTCCTATTTCAACTTAACTCTGAAAAGTGTGTTAATTTAATTAAGGTTGGGCCTAATATTCATTTTTGAAATCCAATGCGTAATTAGCTTCACAATGACCAGTTCGGTAAACACACTATCGATAGCCTCTTTTGATTGCTGAATCCAGTCCATTAAATGTTACGGTCGCGAAGAATAATACCTCGGTTTCATTTCTCAGAAGTGATTTATATCACTGGAAAATGATGCTTTTCACCTATAATTCTCATACTATATACGGTGCGTATATTTTATCTCATTAGAAGTGTTATCTTTAATTACGCCAGATTTTTATCGATAGTGTTAGTTTTTAACTAGCTTCTTGCGTTGTTGACAAGTAATTAATACCATATCCATCGTTTGCCATCATTCGAGTGATACACAACCTACAATTGGTGGTCACATGTGTGCGTGTGTATGTCACTACTGTCAGGTTACAAATGCCATCATCGGTGTCACCACACATGCACGACCACACAATCGGTCATTGACATCAACATAACGGTTCACTGATGGATACATAAGTTGATAATAGTAGTAAATAGATGGGTAGACAAAATTTATCTCAAGCACATGACCGGTTTTCGTCGTTATCGCCGCCCATCAGGGATGCGTACTCTGAACTGCTCTAAGCGCTCATCCTCAAGATTGCTCGTCCGTTTAGTTTTCCTACTAACTGAACTAATTTGGGTATCAGGAGTGTAAATGGATGATGCTGGTTACCGAATCTACTAGAAACCTTTGTCAAATCATCTTTATGCTACTTCTTCTAAGGATAAAAATGCTTTTTTTAAAGAATACCGCGATTCTCGTGGGTAATCTTCAGCGGGTATAATCATACCGTGGTTGACAAATCGAAGTTTGTGAATTCAGTTTCAAATCATCTCATTTTATCCTCTTATCCCATACACGTAGTCAATTCACGTAGGAAAAACAAACTTTTATTCAACGATTACAACATTTTACTTCAGTAAAATAGAACCCAGCGACTTATCCGTTAGACAGATATGTTTGATTAGCAGGCTTACACTACTTTAGGGTATTATATTACACAAGAAACCGTTTAGTGATATCACTGGAATAAATCTATTACCGAGGCGTTTTCCTTACGGATTAGCTCTTTAACTGTGGCTATCAGTGCACTCCAGAACTGATCTTTTCCACGGAGTCGGTACAAAATGCTCAGTTAAGGCCTAGGCTGTGAACCGAGAAACAAAATGTGATGTATCTTATTGTATAAGTTAACCGTACGACAAGATGTATCAATGAAACATTATCAACCAAAATCAAAGCGTAAGTTAGTTGCTACTGCTTTTATCGCTTTCTGATCCTGCCTAAGCAGTATTGGAATTGTAGTGCTTGTACAAATGAAATCGTTTTCCCTGTGTTAATAAGGAATTTCCTCATTGGTTAGCAGCTCTGCAATTGAATCGTCTGTCGTGTAATGACTGCCATTCGACAACATGTTTCAGTAGGCAGATTGCTACGTTACTCTTCCAGTTCGATGACTCGAAACGGTCGGTGGTGGTCAAACGGCCCTCATCGAGGTTTTTAGACCTCGACGTCTGAGGTTCGATTCCTTTAAAGGCCGGCCAGTTTCAGGTCCGGCGGCCTTGTATAGTCTGTGGCTCTTTTCTGGAATTACCATACACTGTTGCATAGTAACTGAGGGAAATATAAAGGTTATCACTATTATTACTATTCAAGGGGATGATGTAACCGAAAAAGGGGCTGTTCGCAATTCGTGCTTTTCTGTAAGAAGAAATGTTATTGTTCAGTGAATTACAATTATTATGGTCATTGTCCTTATCTGATCTAAACAGAAGGTTAGATAAAACTAGCAGTCCTTAATACTATGACGGTTTATCTCGTCCAACGAACTGGCCTGTTTTCCTGGGCTACAATCCCTACCAGGATGCAGTCAAATAGGACAGAAAACCGCATGTCAGGATGTCGTTCTTTGTGCAGGGTGGTTTTGTAAACTATGAGGACACTCAGTGCCAGTTGTTTAGTTACATAAGGGCAAAATTAAAATGAAATATTGTCTTCCGATTAGCATCTTGAATATAATCCACATCCCACGGACCAGACCATTATTCAAGTGAAGTTCAATATTTTCATAAGACCGCGTGGTCGGGACTGCGAGGTACATGTTTTCTATGAAAATTAAGAGATAGACTGGAATGGATAATCAGCGTCAATCGAAGGACTCTGCTTTTCGTCTTTCTACGGTCGTAGTACTAGAAGTAGTGCAGTGGAATGTAAGTGTTACTGACTAAGTAAGTAGCTGATTGCTGGGAACTCCGTTATGAACAGTTGTGGATCCGTAACGAATGCGAATACGCCAGAGGAACTCAACGCAGTGAGGTAAACGAAGACATATAAACCACTCGACTGTATCCTCTGTCTGGATAGATTGTCTTCAAGTGGACTACACTGCTGGTATGCATGTGAGAATTGTTGTTATTTATGATTAATTTTGGTGACCTCCGAACGAGCATTTCTAAGTTAGCCATTTCTTGACCAGGCCAGTCTTCGGAATTATAACAGCAGTAGCGATGGTGGCAACTGTACTTTGACTAGCACCCCTAGTGCCGGTAGTAGTAATAGTAGTAACAGTGGTAGCGTTAGTGGTTGTGGTATTGGTACTAACCGTGGGGCGGAGGTACATACTACTCACTGACCAAGCATGCAGTCGACCGCTTTAAATGCAATTACGGACAGTTGTGGATTGATAAAGAACGCGAATACGTCAGAGAAACCGAATGCAATAAAGTAAGGAAGGACATTTGAACCACAGGATTGCATCTTCCGATTAGGCAACGACTGCCCTTAAGTGGACTAGACCACTGGAATGTAAATAAGCACTGCTGTTCCACGTGACTGATTTTATTGGATTCCAAACGAGTGGTAGTACTGGTAGTTGTAGTGGAAGCAGGTGGTAGTAGCGGTTGTGGCAGAAGTAACGGGGGGCAGTAGCCGAACTAACATTCGTAGTGTTAATTGCAGTATTGGTATAACCTGGAATGCGTGCCTAGTGCTTAGGTTCTCTATTGGAAACCAATAATCCGAATGTCACCAAAATCAATCAAACGTACCAATAATGCTTACGTGCAAATCATCGGTCCAGTTAACTTCAAGACTGTTGTAAACCGATCAGAGGATATAATCGTGTGGTTTGTATGCCTTTTTCATCTTGTTCCGTCCAGTCTGTAAGAGGCGATCGCGCCAGTTGTTGCTTCATTGCTGTCCATACTTGTGTCTTCAGTGATCAACTGCTCACTCATTCAGTAAGTAGCAAGCACTCCCCACCAAGGTATAAGTAGTAGTAGTTTTACAATCCAAAAGAAGTGCACCGTCAGTTATGAGTATAAATCGGTGTGCTTTGCCCCCCAAATAAGGTTTTATTAGGAGAACCACACGGTTCCGTGCCAATAATGCTCATTCCCGTCTACTCATAATGAAGGACATTTTCTGAGACAAGTACCGAACTGTATTTTCTTGCAGGACATTTTTATCCTAGAAATCTGTATGTTTGCAAAGCTATCGGACGTAGTGTAAATTGGTAATCGATTTGAGACATTCCCTGTGCAAGATGGGTCACTTGGGAAAATTGAAGGCTTCAAGACTTCGCAATTTATTTCTGGAATAAGATTGCTTCTAAATGGTTGTTTACTGGTGATTATTAGATACAAACGTATCTCTAACTGAAGCTGTGTGTTTTTACAGAGTGCATAATTATGAAAATAGTTTGGTTGCCATCACCCTGAAGAAAGTCATACTAGCAAAGAGGATTATTTTAGCACATTAATTCTATATGTTTCATCTATCATAGATCATTTAAGCTACCGGGTCATAATGACTATCCTTAAAGTGATCCTCGTGCCCCTCATTGATTAGGATCATTAGACAAATAAGGAATACTACCCAAAAGTGGTCTGAGGGGTCATTAGAATGCTTCCGAACATATTCGTTGCTTGGTGATTAGTGAACTGGAAAATATCTTACCGAGAAAAACTGGGACATAGAAGTCACGGAATCAGGTCGCGTGGTGCTTTGCAGAACATTTCTCTGCATCTTCACTTGTGCATACTTCAGTCAGCCCGTTGAAATATTTCCAGTCTGATTTTGCAGGGGTTTTGTGAACCACTTAAACTATCCTAGCCTAGAACTGGTATCGTTAAAAATCAGGGTATAGCTTTTCACGTGGCATCGCACCTCAATGAAATTGGTTTCCTTTTCATTCCATATAAGTTGCTGTACGTCTGGTTTTATAAACCGCGGCACAGATTTCCTTCTTTCCCCAATCACGTGTTGGACGATACTTCAAGCCACATTTTTTGCTGAAGAAGTAAGCATTGTTTATTCATGGTAATCAGGACCACAGATTTGTATTCTTTTGCATCTGTCCGTAGATGCGTTTACCGAGATCAGGCTATTCGCTCACTAATTTTTTACATATACGCGTGATTAGGCAAACCCTGTGCTCACTCAGTGAAAATAAATTAGCTGTATGTTGTCATCATACGTACTTCTCTCGTCTTCACATTTTGATTCCTATCGTGTGTTGTTATAATTTGTACATGTCATACGTTAGAGCTATTTGCTTCAACTTTGCATGCTGTTACACTTCGTGCATTTTGGTGACGTGCATCCAGATATGAAGTACCAACGGAAATCGCAGTTGCAATTCATTTGTGGACTCTTCAACGAAAAGTATCCATTCACACTTCAGACGCTTCAGACTAGATCCTAGCGACGATATAACAACGGAATATACAAGTTATAAGACGAGTGGACGGAGGAGTTCCGGGTGCACGTATCTGATGAGCGGCAACTACAACGAAACCAGTCGGGTGCTTCCGGGGAGATTTTGTCCACCCCCGCTTACATATTACTTATTATCAATACATATATATATATATATATATTGTTGAAAAGCCCGTTGCTGTGTTGTCCAAAGTTTCCCCTCAAACAAAACCGAAGACGTTTATCATTGCCGTGTCTTGCGTAGAGCCTAACTCTGATTACCTCCAAATGAAAATTCCACCGTTTTGCTACCGTGACAATACAACCTTGACCCTAGAACTTAAGGACATAAGCGGACTGTTGATCATATTAGTCGGCTCTCATACACAGACTGTTCTTGGTAAACTATCATTTAAGTTGAAATATAGAGCGTTGCCTATCTTCCTGTTCGAAAAATCGATAATGTAGGTCTCGTCGGAAAAAACTATCGATTTCACGGGGGCACTCAGACCTTGTGATGCTACTAGTAGCCGAACAATAATTGTTCTTATCTAAGCCATCTGTTTAAGTTATAAATTAAAGGCTACGATTTACTATTGACGAGGAGTTATTTCAAAGGGCACACTCACAGCTTTCATAGACTGGTTAATTGTTCTTGGTGTGTGCAAATATATACAAAATTACTTTCGTCGTTTTTTGCTACAAAACTACTATTTCGTATTTCTTTAATTTGGCTTTTCATAGTTCGTCTTCATATGCTTTTCAGAAATCCCTGAGTCGAATTATACGATTAAAAACTTACTTTTTCGTGCCAATAATCCTCGTCTTATTTTAGTCTCCGTCCTCAATTAAAATTAATACTGAAGGTCTGTCTTTTTTATATCAAAAACGAGAATTGGCATGTTGCTTCATGTTTTGTTTTTCTGAATTCGGCCATCTAATTAAGCCTTACTGATTATTTGCAAATTTGTAAACAGTTTCTCGTCTACTCCCCTGCACTGTTGTTTCTGAGTACAGTTCCGGAATGACTGTTCTAACTTAAATTCTTTTGCTCTAACTTAGAATCACTAAATCCGTATGAATTGAGTGGCAAAACGCATCATTTTTCTGCGTACAGAGAAACCCACAAACAAGATAAAATCAGTGTTACAAATTTCACGAAATCTTAGCGAAGAATAAACGGTCAGTTTGAACTCCCCAAAAACACTACACCTAGTACGAATTTCTTCGAATAGTTTCAACAAAACCTTTCTGGGGTCCTCTCTTCCAATAAGAAAAGAAACAAAGGCTTCGGATAATAAAATGAGTTCACGCACAAGTACAAGATCACTATCGATACGCACGAGGCTTACACCGAAACCCTATAGCAGTCCCGTTTTATCCTGATCTTAATTTGCATTTTAGTTCGTGCAAAATGCCTGGACTTAACTCTGTAAACACTCAACCGAAGACGATTATCAGTTTGCTTTGACCTTATTCAGGAAAAAATTACAACACGAATTGTGGATGAACAACCTGGTTCTCGCCGGTTAGTAACCATCTCAGTCAGTCATATCAGGCAGGACTGAGATGGCACTACAGAACGAGTCACGTTTAAAGGGCGTACCTTTAGTCCGGATTGACATTGAATGCCTAAATGCAATAAATACAACTGGAGCGAAGATTGTGCTCATTTTCATCTCCTTATCCTCTCACCAACTATTATATGCTCAGAAGCACACCTTCCAAACGCTTTTACTCCCTTTAAGCAACGGATAGGCTAACAACCACTGGTTTTCAGTTGGTTTGCTAGTTAATCTCACAAAGCGAGAATGGTCTGTATATGGTCTTGGGGTCTAGCGGGACCATTAAACCCACTTCAAACACAATCTGACCCCGTTCTTTCCAACTTTCCCTTATTCTCACATGTGACTTTGGTCTTATTTTAAGTGATGTATTTGTATTTATATGCATCAACAAAAAAGAGGTTGTTCACAGTTTGGGTTGACTCCAGAACATGGTCTTGATACTGATGCAAGACAGTAGTGTTGCCTCAAGTTATCATCATGAACTGCTGTTTTTAAAGAGATTATTTTTGGGTTTTCCGTTTTCGCAAGAGCATTTGCATCCAATTCCGTGAAGGCAAAATTGTAACCCAAAATCAATTATTAGAATGCATTTTTCGTGCACGTTTACAGCAAACTACCACCAAGACAGGTTCCAAAACCACATGGATCGTGTTTCATAAAATAAGCACATAAACAGCATATGTTCGCATTAATGTTTTGCTGAATGAAAAAATACATTCTACAAATCGATCGAATACCATGCGCAGCGAGAGCTAGTATGTAGTCAACGAGGAATTTGTCTCAAGAGTAATGTTTGTTTGAAATGAGGTAAACCAGCTCTACTTGGAACGAGGTCCTCGTGATGAGAGAGCCTGCCAAGACGATGGATGAATGAATAAATAGATTGACTGATTGTTCTGTTGTTAGGTGATTAAACTGAGCGATTTATAAGTGTCACCACTCCGGTACTAACGAGCGATTAGAATGAACGTTCTTCCACTTATGCTTCATTTTCAGTGTTGACTATTACTAATGACCAAAACTCGCAGAAAGGGAACTGAACTCTGATCAGTGCAAACTGCCGTGAAATTTGTAAATCTCATTGGTTTCATAACATCTCATATCCTGTCAACTCTTTCATTCCTTCTTGATATTTGTATCACTTATATTAGACATTAATTCATAAAAATTCTCCAAGTTCAGGTGCGATATCCTGAGATAAATAAGACAGCAGCTCAAAGTCAACTGAATGCTGTTGGTTGGACCCGTGCTTTTGATGTCAAGCAGTGGTTCACATTACTTGATTCGAATAAGTAGACAGATAGGTTATTGGAAACAGAAGCCAAATTGGTAAAGATTCATAATCGACATTGAAACTTCCTTAAGAATTACACGAACACATTGACTAGAAAACGAGAAGATATTTAGCCTCAGGTTCCATTCAAATCATTTTGAAAAACTCTCTCACTGTTTATTCCTCTCACTCAAAAACCCCGACCGGGAACCAAGGGATTCAGAGTGTGAAATATTGAGGAGAGAAATGCAAAAGCTAGCATCGTGTTGAGTACAAACTAGTGCGGGTTAAGGAATGCAAGTGGTTGTGTTACATGTTTGGATAGGTGGATCCAATGAACTTTTCCCGGTGGACAATGTACTCCAAGGAAGTTCATCTGAGAACAGGTGCGGAAAAGGGCGATCAGACTGAGAGCGAAACGGGATTGTTGCAATTTTAGTAGGGTATAAAGCTGGCTTGACTCTTATCTGAGCACTGCTCGTCAGCCCCCTATAAGCAAAGGAGATTATTCATAGAGAGCAGTTTGGACGCATCTCTAACTACCCGAATCTCGGAGTGGTTTTCAAAACAGCGATTTTCAATTTTTGGTTCAGTAGTCGCTAATTCATAATAAATCTTTCTAATCTATAGTCTTTTTCAAGTCAGACGGAATACTGTTGTCAGTTACAGATTAGTTAATGCACATCTCAAGCTGTGGGGCCATAGAATCACCACAAGAATACCCCAGAATATGATATAACACCTAATAATCATTAGAAGTTCCAAAGAAATCTTCCGCCGACAACAACTGATATGCAGAACGCTTCCTCGGAGGGTGCCTGCCATTAGGGAGCCGACATTCATCTTTTCGATGCTCACATAAAGGTGAATTCTAGTTCTATCTAGTTCAAACTCCGATCGAAAATGATATTTGCAATCCATTCATAAAAGAGATACAATATGGTTTTGTGTGATGCATGCCATACATGCCCATTTATTACCCTCGAGACAAAACAGTGGGGAAATGTGAGTGGGTGTTTATGTAAATAAACTCATCACGGCTGCTCGCTCAGGTATCGCATGTGTGACAGTCACATCTACGTGGAATAGATGGGCCTAAAGTGTGGTCTATCATTTTAGATCAGACCCAGTGATTAGCTGCAATATTACGAAATTTAACCGTATGTCGTTGTAGGAAGAATCTTATATACTCGGTGGTCAGTGCGAATCGACGTTCATCCATGCTCGGTTGCCTGACACATCACTGTTTTCAAAAACGGTATGTTGCAAACCCATATCTGCCTTTTCGGTACTTCACGCCAGGTCAATACTGTACACGTACGGGGTTCTTCCTTTATCGTCAACCTGAAAATTACTATTGTGAATTTCCGTGAACATTCTGAACTATTTACTAGCTTTGCCAATTTTACAAAAAACCGTACGTGTACTGTGCTGACCTGATGTGAAGTACCGAAAAGGCAGATCTATGTTTGCCACATCCCGCTTTCCACAAATTTGACCACACGAATTTTTCACAACATTACTGTTTATCCGTACCCTTGCTAGTGAGCGCGGTGGCCACTTGACCGGTGCCCGTGCACGCTACACACACGCTCTGTCAATACAGTCCACTGACTGTCTCCTCACGGATAGTGTTTTCCTTCTCGTGCTTGTGGGAAACACTGTCCAGGTGATCGCGGTCGTGTATTGCTGAGTACCTCTGCTAAGGACAGGTGGTCTACACGTAGTGGGAAGGACTAGCAAATGCGAGTAATATGGAAACACCTTGGTAAGGCTTAACCTTCCTCACAAATAATAAATCAGAGCTGTGCGCAATACGCTAGGTGCGTAAAACGAGTAGCCACATTTCGATTTATTTCTCCCAACCACTGACCATGCACCCGGTGTGACTGTTTTGATTGCCACCTGTCATCCATAACCTCATTCATAAATCAAACCCGTCAAGAGTATGAAGAAAGATGAGACAATTAAAAATAATAGTACCAAACTGATAAATAAATTTTATGAATAAAACAGGCTCACTGATCGCCACACCTAGCTGTATTTTCCCATAGGACTCCGCTCAGGAAGTCTACAATTTTGAACGCAGTTAGAATTATCTTATCCTCAGCATAAAACTTTTCAACCCGATATAGATTTCTGATACAAGTTTGACGAGAAAGCATCGACTTATTTCGCCAGCATTTAAAACTCCCCCCTCATGAAAAAATAAGAGCTTTAATGGGACAATATTTTGTAAACGAACCTTTGAAATCTCCACGTATTCGCTACTTTAAAAGCCCATTACAAGTGAATGGATTTGCTCACGGCCGTACGATTATAGTTTCCAGTGGAGGCAAAACTAGGTGTATTACCTGACAGCAGAATAGTTCTCCTAGAAGAAGATAGACTGTAAAAAAATGTATTGTTTCAGCCTGACGAGTTCTTTATTATCCATAGGGTCATGATTTATTACAACACATATCAACCAACGTAATGAGTTCTACCATATAAAACTCATTGAAATGAGTTTATTTTTTTAGTTTCTTATCGTGGATATCGTTTTTATGGGCCCCGAATTCTCACCGTAGAACACAGAAAGTAAATCAAAAGCCTAAACAAATCACTGAAAATATTGGAATTTCTTCGCTACTGCTCCAATTGACCACTCTTATTGGGCAATCAGGCTAGCTTTTATTCGGCCAAAAGATCAAACAGCTCAAATTGCTTCACCTATCGTTGAACTGGTGTGTGGGATTTTACGCGCAAATACTCTGTCTGGATATGTTTATTGCTCTTTGACCGTTCTTTCACAACAGGATCCAGAAAACACCATTAATCAGATCAGTCATGTTGGTTTTTTTCCAACCGCATCTAGTTGTAGCTCCATTGTGTCCATAAACAATGTAAAGAAACGCTCATTCTTTAGTTATTAGCAAATCTTCTCACAGAAAATACGAGATGCGTTATCACGACTATGACTCTTCTACTAACTAAGAAGGGGGAGAATTTCCTGTCAAGAGTGTACATTTCTCCAACATCTTGAAAACAAATCCGTCATTTATTGATTCGCGTTGACATGACTTAGATTTCATCTTCATTTATTCCGAAATAGTCAACAGCTTTTTGCTAATAAACCTTTGGATGATACAGTGTCTTCCAAATGTACCTGCACCATTTTTTGGTCTTTCTATTAAGCTGAAATGTAATCGAACTTTTCACAAAAGGAATTACTCCTGGCAGGATCCATATTCATGCCTCTACTGCGAAAAACACTTCCGATGAATTTCAGTTTCAAGACCTTTAAACTTATTCACTTTGAAAAGTTCTTTAAATTCTGTCTTTCAAGCTTCAGTCGAATTGACCAAGTCAATCGGTGTCACGCAATTTCAACAATCGCACGGATATATTACAGAACTAACGTGCACTGTATTCAGCTATAGGGAATTTTCGTATTTACAAACTCTGTTTGGTATCATGTGGAAAGGTTACGAAAGTAAAGCTCAAAATGAAGAAAATATTTCTTCATTTGAATTTTGACAGCAATTGCAACATACCCCACATGGCTGAATCCACTTGTTAGGCTTTTAATCCTTTGCTTCCACATTATGGATTGGTAACTCTTACTGGTCTTCTAACCACTAGGTACCTCTCCAAACGTTGCATGCTGATGGTATCTATCCGGATACATACGCAACACATGTCCCAGCCACACTAGTCCCCGGTAAGCTTGATCTTTTAACAGAATGATTTGTTTCGTTTACCCAACTCTCGCCGCCAAACCCCAACATTGTTAATGGGGCATTTTCACCAGATTTGAGCAATATTGCGGTGACTTCTGTGTTCGAATATCAATAATCTTTGTAGACCCTATTCCCAAGAGACCGCCCTTATGAACCGTACAGTAAAACTGACCTAACTGCTTCTGCTCACACTCCACCCTTGATACGTATGATTCAACAAATCACCGTCCAGTCAGTTGTTCTCCTTGAATGTATATGAACTAGTAGGAAATCACTCCCTCCTTGCCTAATACATCTGATGCGACAAGCCTTCCTGATCTCTAAAGGACTGTTGTCAACATCATACACATTATCGCTTTTACGTTTGCTAGCCTGCTGGATAGTTGTCAATGGCACTGTGTGATTTCTTCTAAAAGTCCATACCGTCACTTACATCCAGCACAACTAAAACTGCAATTTCAAACTGAAATCCTTTTCACTGTTTTATCGTCTTAATTTTATTGGTTAACATCGTGAGAAAAAATCGTAATCACATCAGCAAATGTATTCATGTTAATTAATTGTCATTAATAATAATGCCTATCGGAAGCATCATCAACCTCCTCATCGTTCAAGTTATCCTCGGCTCGGTTTTTCCCTCACAGTACTTCTCTTTGATTATAAATAATGCCATTGTATTACACAGTGTGATATTTACCTTTAGTTTTGATTTGTCGGGATAAGCACTGTTTCACTTAGAATCAGCGGGGACAAGTTGTTGAAACTGATGACGTCTGATCAGCCGGCAAGGAAAGCCTTTCAGTCAAACTCTACGAGCGAGCTGAAAACCCGTGGGGCGAAAAAATGAATGAAAGTTCTACCCGTGATTCTTATTCTCCTATCACTATGTGACCATCCAGCGTGTTTCTGAACGGTTGGCTGTGTTGCACATATGTTGACTTCCAAGTGGTTAGCATCTCTTTCTTCTCATGGTGTTGACGCACATCACTATTTCCTAAGTAATTTCTCGTTGTTCTTCGGTGCGTTTTACTTTCTACCTAAAGATGGTGTGAGGTAGGGACCAAAACTAGTGCTCAGAAGCACAGAAACGACGGGTCAAAGAAGTGCACCGATCTGGACCGTTATTATTGGTATCGCGCTTCTTCCGGTCCAGCTATACTTCTCCGTCAATCAAATTGCATCTTGTGGTTTGTATTTCTTGAAGACAGAAAAGATCCCAAGATGCACATTCACCTGTAAACCACACGTCTGTCCATTTTGCCAATACAACTAGCTAATCCCAGTTGATCTTTACCTAAAAATGAACTTCACGTTTCTCTTACTTGGATAGAATTAAATACCATGAGTGCAGTATTCATCATGAATGTGTCCAGGAATGAGTCAAGCATTCTGTTGTGATACAAAGCATACACTCTGCTTCTAAAATGAATTGTCACACGTAATCTGTCTGGTGCCGTACAGCTATGAGCTTTATCAGTAAGTTTATCCCGACCCACCCACCCACTCCCTCCGGGTCCATTTTGTTTCTTATTTGGCAGTTTCGATTAATATTTATCTGTCTGTGTTAAAGCTTCTCTTTTTGACTGTCATGCTCACCAATCACATTGACTTTTCTCTCATTCGGTTTTTTATCCTAACCGTCATTTGCCTTTAACAGAAGTCATGGAATTGTCTGATAGCTAATTATTTTTTCGACGATTTTATGATTATCATTGATATTTCCTGTTTTCCGTGATTTTTGAAAGCAAAATGTGATACCACGTAAGATGGAGTTCGAAATATTTTCTGTTCCCAAATGTCGTTTTTCTTAAAATATAACAAAAAGATTATTTCCGTTGAGTTTTGATTTATCAACAAACTTAATAACAGTTGAACGCTGCAGCCTAACGAAAACAAATTGGATGAAGATTTTCGTGTAACCATAGGATAAGGTTTCTACCTCAAATAGTTGGATCCCGGCATATAAACAGCTCAAATGACAATGAGTCAAAACTGAGTGGGAGTGAATTCGAACTGTTCATCAATAACTTGGTAGGTCTTTGCCGTCACTGCATAAAAAATGACAAATCTGATGGTGTACTGTGCTGAGGAGAGCTGCGGTTCCTCTGAACAGAACGCGTTTTGCACACACGGAATCTTCCAGCATTCTTGAGCCATCTTCTGAGATTCAACATGCAAAATAAAATAATCCTAAGAAACAGTAGTGCTCCCCCAAAATGAGGTGTTTGAGACCTGTGCAAAGTTTGTCCCCGGATAGACCTTCTCGGCATGCAATTTTCCCCGAGGTGGATAATGTTTGGAATAACATCAGGGGTGGCCACTCCATAATACGGAAGAGCAGTATAAGATGTCTGACTTGTATGGATTTGACTGCATACACTGCGTTAGACTTTCTGGATGTGGTCCATGAGGTTCACTCAGTCCGTATGGCTAGGTGTGGAGATCGCGGGCTCTCCTATATTTACAGACTTTCTTTATCTACTTGATATCATTAGTAGCAGTTTTTTCTTGGTTCTTCATGCCCTTAATCGGCGAAATTTCCCAGTGAGACTTCAGCAGTGAAATGGAATCAAGAAACGAAACATCCGGTGCACGGTGAAGGTTTTGTGATTGAACTACAGATGGTAAGCAAGTCCAGACAAACACAGAATGACTGCTTCTTCAGGAGCCGATCACATTCACATGAATGGCCAATGACAATTGACTATCAAGCACAGACTAGAAAGTTTGTTTATTTGGTAGTACCAAAATTAAGTACCAGGCTTCATGCAAAGGTCGTGAGAGTATGCTACACACAAAGGATTTCCTGATAGAGTATGTCAGCTACTTGACCAGGTTGTACTTCTCACCTTCGTCGCTTCGTGCAACGCTGAAATTCTGTCTTTAAAGCTCTTCATCTGACGTAAATCACTGAATGAGCAGTAAAATTTCTTGGAGACTTCCGCTACAAAGTGCACTCTAAACCCAAATTTACCAATGAAGGACCATGATTGCACTGCACACTTGTTTCAGTTCCATTGAGAATTGTCAATAGTGCACGTATGGACTGGGGATCAAACATGATACTTGAGTTTTCGAGTTCTGTATAAGGTTATACAGGCTGTATGCCGACGGTTCACCACATATAATCAGTACATGATATGGCGTCATAACCGTCAAGGTCCTCGAGACAGTCATGAAAGAGCTGCCCCGTATTTACATGAATTCTCAATCTTGGAAAATACAATTCTATCTGCCTGCCGGCCCCGAATTTGAAACATGCGAAAACAAATGCATCTAGCAAAAACGACGACAGGTATGCAACAAGTGCAGCTCAATTAGATAAAAACAGACGAGAGGGCCGATAGGGCATCCAATGGTACAGGGTATCATAGAAAAGATATTGAAACCGCGTAATATTTTCACTGAAGACAAATAATGTACATTAAAGTCGGTATATTTATACTGTACGTTCTTGTTATATTTGAAAGTATACCTGAGTTTTTCGAACATCAGTTGGGAGAATTATGTAATGAATATTGCCGTTTCCACTTGCACGGATAATGGATTGGATTTTCAATTACCTCAAATGAGTAATAGTTCTGCGCAAGAATTTCCTTTGCCCCAAAATCCGGTCATTTAATTCTGCAAAGAAATATTGGTAAACAACTGACTTTTAAAAATGTGCTCACTGTGAATTGGGGTATTATATTGGTTTGAACACAAATACAAGGGACAGAAAACTAAATACAGTTTCCTACCCAGAAATTCAAAGAAGTCGGAGTCGGTCGACGAACCCGATGAATCAACAGTTCACGCATTCTGGTTCAAATAAAATGTTTTTTTAATACTTTTGGCTCCTGATAGAAAAAATCACCAAAAGTGTGTTTGTTTTTCTCTTAAGCTCCTCTTAAAAGGGGATAGTCTTCTTCTAAAGGTTAACGGATAGTCCCATAACTTCCCATGCCTTCTTCTTCAATAAACTGGGTAGTACTTGGCAAGTCCGGACAAAACGCCACACGTTGTTATTCTATAACTATAACAACCCAAGACTGTTAAACCTTTTTATGGAAGTAATGGTAGTTTTTTCATCTGGTTTTAAAGTGGCAATTACTTTTCAATTTTACCGGCATTTCACATGATCCTCGATGAGTTTAAATGATTACTCAAGCAGTCACGTTTCCGCAGTTTAAGTCATCGTTCTTCTGTGATTACGCGCAGCAATAATCTTCTGCGACATCAATCCCAGACAAGTCTGAGAAACAAAATAACTGATATTTTATTACACTTAACTGCGCATTATTTGTATCTCTTGCCTTAGAAGTTCGCTTTAGCCAGTAACAACGTCATTCCTGGTAAAGTATGGGAACCTTCTTGATTAATTTTCCACTTCATCGGAACTGTTCGAAAGGTAGCTACAGACAGTAGGCATGCTTTTAAAAGTGTCACGTCGGTAGCACCCCCACGTTTATGTGGTACAGAAACTGAAAATATTTTTTGTTCTGGAATTAATATATTTAAAACTGATAAAATCAGACACTTGAGCCTCAGTATCCTGGGGTACTCTATGAGTAACCATCATCTGATTAGTGGTTACATGAGCTTTCGAAGGTGTGCGGTAGTGACATTTTTTCGTTTGCTGTCACAAACAATGAAAATTGTGAAAAATCAAACTTTTGTTTTCTCATGAAGACAAGACAAGCTATCTGACTGATGATCTAATTTCAGTTTTAGCATTTTGTGCAACTTACCACATTATTACGGTTTTTTATTGAATAGCGAACGTTATTTTGGAGAAGTTAACCACCATATAAACCATTAGGTTTTGCTCCAAAGTAAAGAATGTTTGTCCCTCTGTTTTGGTGTCTAAGCTAATCAGGCTGTTTTGCTTTTTTTATTAGTTATTGGTACTGTTATTAGAATTATTATAAATATGAAGTCTAATGTTATGGTAAACAGTTTAATGCAGTTTTCTCTAGAGTGGAATAACTTTTGGCTTCAACAGCTTTTGGTCAAATCTGATTTGGTTAATTTAGATTCGCAGTTCAGTTCTTGTTGGTGCTTAACTATTGAAATAGCCCTTTCCCGACGTCACTTATGAAGCTCTCTTACACAGAATGTCTTCTTTTGCAGTGTACTCTTCACCTTATGTACGTATTGATGTATGTGACTGGTACGCATCTCAATAACTACTGTAAAATACCACTATTAGAAATCTCAGCGCATGGTGCGCGTAAAATATGGGCTCAACCAAAAGGTTCTGGGATAAGAAAGGATCGCTGTCCACTCTATTCTCAAAATAGTTGCCTCTGAAGAGCCTTTGGCCATTGCAAATCATTCGAAAAATTGACACTCCGAAGCATCTTGGCCAGGGACGTTTTACGCTGTTTCTGGACGATTTAGGTGCACAAGGTGTGAATTGTCGACCTTATAGGTTTTAATTGTGATATATGCAGGCTGCCAGAAAAGACGTATAACAGTCTGATTTGGCTTACAAGATCAGCTGTCCCGTGAAGCTTTCTACTTGAACGCACAAGTATAATGCTTGCCCTTGTGTGAAAAATAGGGACCAAAGCGTGCAAAGCACCTAAATAAACAGTTTTTTCTAAGGTAGGTAACAAAAAAGCGTGGAGACGTATCAAACCCTAATTATCGAGAACTAGAACCATTGTGATGCCTTTGTAATAATAAACTTTCTTTTTTTCCTGCATAGTAGCACCGCCCGTCGTTTCACTCATACTTTTTGCTTGCTCGCTTTTGCTTATTTACGACTGAATCCCCTGCCGAGAGATATCAACCAAAGCTGCTGCATCCGGGGGATGGTCATTGGATTTTGAACTGCAATGAACTGAAATTTTCCGAAGCTTATTGGAGAAACCTCTTGTTTGGAAGTCGAAAATATAATCACACTAAAATACAGCGGAAAATAAGTATATACCGCGGCTTTCAAGTGTTCTTCAGCGTTTGTCATCATTCGAGTTCTCAGATGGCAGTTCAGTTCAGCTTACTTCAAACAACCATTAACTATGCCCTGGATAGGGTAACTTTGGTTGCTGTCTGTCGGCAGCAGGCACAGTCGTAAATAGTTAAAAAGACAGGATTATGAAGAGAGCAATGGAAGGAATACGTATAGCTGCAACAAGTCAGTAATAAAACCCTGTGAAAATAAGGGCGCTACTGATTGCGACACCAAGAGTATCTGACCACCTAGCGGAGGGCCTCTTGGACCCCTGCCAGGGAGCCCAACACGCCGTATATGATCAAGTCCACTTGTAAGGCATTTCTCATTTTTCCATGCGTTTGGGACAAAGTTCAAGGGAGCAACATTTAAGACAAGTTAATAATCAGGGCATTGACGTGAACTGGCCGCTATAATAAACCGTACGAGTCAAAATTTAGGCAAACGGAGAAAAAAACAACTGTCAATCATGATCAGCTCACAGACATCCATTCCAGTATTTTATAGTACAGAGGAACACATATTCGTAATTAGATATGTTAGGAATCACGACTGAACGCAGCATTCTGTGATTCAAAGCGTTCAGGCTTTTTTCCTACGCAGTGTTCACTATGCCCCTCTTTTCGGTTTATTTCCTATCTGTTCCTTGGTTCACTTCAAAGCTATAGCATGTAAGTTCAACCATGGTAGCTGAAAGACTTAAAAATAACTGGCCTGATGGTGCTAGATGAGTTGCGATTAAACAAGCATAGCTCTTTATAAATAACCGAGTGTCTATATGTATCCATGGCATGAATTTTGTTTGTAAAAGGGACAGTCCATTTCGACCGAGTTCATTTTGGTTATTTGGGGGGGGTTATACTTATGATTATTAGCTTAGACACTAGCTTCAATGAGTTTTGGGTCATAATTTGTACTCGCACCATCTAATTTTACACCAATACATCTAAACTTCTTGCTTGAAGAACCATTGCCGAATACGTTTCTAGTAACCCTAAGCAGTGATTTTTATAGAGATGTGAGTATTTTGTTTACTACAATAAAACTGGCTAAAGGGGAATTTAGGTTAGTATTAGTGGAATACTTTGGTCTTCATTGCATCAAACGGGTAGTTGTAAGGTACGCTTACGCAACACAAAAAGTGCATTTGGAATGGCTATAAGTCAGCCTCATGAGATAGCGAGTTCAAGGAGAAACCACACCTAAAATCGGCTGTAGAACTTCCTTAGTAAAATTTGTCATCACGAGGTGACTTCACAAAGACCTGACTTAATTACGATTGACTGGAAGACTTTCGAAATCACATTGTGTATGCTACAGTCCAAGATAATCACAACGTTGTTTTGGGCATTTAGCATGATGGGCCTCGCAGATTCCCTTAGGGCGGCGAAATTGATGTAGAATACAGTATATCAGACCAGGACACAGAAGCCGTAGATGGAAGTCAAAAGACCCCACTAATTTTCTAAAGCAGGTTCGGTCCTTCCAAACGTGGGCATGTTAAGGGAGACAACTCCGGTAGAACTCCGAAATATTCAGGACTGTCAAATGTAGTCAGCTTAACTAGAGACTGTCAGGCGCTTGAAGAACCCACCAAGAGTGTTTTCCGTATGCTACATTGTTACCTAATGCACCCTAAAAGCAACCTTATCACTCTTTTTGCATCCCAATAGGCCTGATCAAGTAAACGCAATGCATGGCTGCGCCTTGAGTCAAGATTTTGAAATTCCAAGGTAAGTGATTTAAAGTGAGTTTGAGGGCAATGTAGATTTTGACTTAGTAGCAGAGTACCTCCGCAGAAGATGTATCAATCGCCCGTAGAAGCCGATTTGCGTGACTGGTCATTCCAGCTTGAGGAGACAGGCATTAGCTCCACAGCCGGGCGATTTCGGCAGAACTTCCGTAATTCTTGTAAAACGGGTAAATTTATCTATTTTTCAAACGGCTCTTTTCTACAAAAATGACCAAGGAAAAGGCATAAAAAATGTTTGCAATAATTTTAGCGAGCTGTGACACTTGAATACGTTGGCAGTTTGGACGTCTTATGAAAAGATCTCCACGACGCACATTTTTTCCTTTTTCTCAACATATTGGCGGTAAAATAAGATTATTCAGTGTAATTGTGCAGAGGCCTAAATATTTAGGTATACCTGCCCCCACGTAGTTGACTAGTGAACGCTGATCAGTCATAAGGTTTTCTACCGTTTGAAATCAATGAGTAACCACTTTTTCTTCCGTCCTGGCAATATGGATTTTACAGATTAAAATTCGCCGCAGCAACTGTCACGATGGAACGCAAACCAGTAAAAAACGCATCTTTTGGCTGAGCGCCGTCATTGATCTGGGTACTCGCTGGACCACAGTTACTGCCTTTCATTTTCAAAGTAAAAGTAACTATATTCAAGTTGCAAATATTGATTTATTTAAAATTTTCAAAACCGCTGGGCATAATGTTTTTTTACAGGACTGGAAATACATAAATTTGTCGTAGTAGGATCTTGTGTTTTTACGTCTATCATAAGTAGAATGTATACACCAACCGTAAGACTGTCCAAAAGCAGTTCAGAACAAACCCAGATAGACATTTTTCAATTAGTTGAAATTATTGCGTACTGTTTTGTTCAGTTGTGTTACTTTGAAACATTCATAGTGACATCTAATTCTACTTTGTTTGAAAACCCTATCCTTCTTAAGTGATCAAAACATCCCAAAGAGGTTCCAAAATGGCGTGAAATAGTCACAAGTTGATTCCTTTCGAAACAAAGCTGGGAGGTTTTGGTGAACATCTACTGAACCATTTATTAAGCACAGAAAGTACAGCTGCTCACATGCATTAATTTTAAAGTTCAGAAAAGTAAATTACATAATTTCATTTCAAGATGTTATTCTTTTGAATCCAACCAATTTTCATCCAGGAAGATGTGTGATTTACAAACATTCCCAAAAGCTTTGCAGTACCGTTAACATGCTCTCTAGTGTCGAATATTCTTATAAAGTATAGTATTTTACAAAGATGTAGAGTATACTTCCGCGTTTCAGACCACAAATAAAGTAGGTAGCGAAATTTGGTCAAATCTACATAATGAAAATATTCCCTTTATAGAACTAAATGTTTTTTTGCCGACTGACATTTTTCAATAAGGCGAAAATACAACTTAATGTCTTTAATTTTTCTAAACCTAACCATACTAGTACATTTACCTAAAGTTGCACAAAATATCTTTCACGGGAACCTTTTGGGCCTTGAAACCGCACTTCCATACTAACTGGGTATCCAAAGAACACAAAGCCCACAACTTGGGCGGGCAACCAATATCCACTTCAGCAAAAACTGCGCGACTAGGAATCACCTCAAAGGTCATGCGCAACGCACGTCTTAACCATCCGAGCCTAGTGATCTGAGTGCTTTGTCTAATGACTTGGTTCACGAACCTAAGGCTCCCCAACGAACCTCAGTTTTGCTTACACGGTGGTCCTACCAGGCTTGAGCAATGTTATGAAGACCCTGGTGTTCAAATATCGATAACCTTCTAAAATTACCTATAGGTAGTGGGCATGTTATTAGCCGTACAGAAGAACTGCGGCTTACTCTTAACCCTTGATAAGTAAACAGATGTCATGCCGACGCCACAGATGACACAGGTTTCTAAATGCCACAAGAGCTTTCTCTATATGCAAGGACACCTCATTTAATATCCAAAATCCGAGTGAAATGCGTCTGCCCAGATACCAGATTTTGTCTACTTGGTCTATAACCTTTGCAAACACTAAAGAATTTGGTGTTGGACCGTCTCAGCTCTGCATCAAAATCTCGAATTTTGAAGCTGCAAAACGAATATTCAACATTGCTGAGTAGTTATCCAAGCTATGCTTAAAAGTTTGCAACTTGCCTGGTACTTCACTTAGAAGAACTATATCTTCCTCATATTCAAGGTCTGACACTCTTCTACCCGGGGAAAGTTTAGCGCCAATATTCTCACTCAAAAATTTGCGATCTTTAGGACCGTGTCAATCAAAAAGGTTCAAGCTAAGAGGAGAAAGTGGACAACCCTGACGTACACCACTCTTTGTGATTACCTTGGGTGAAAGATCATTGTAAGCCCGTACTGGGCCTGGACTATTCACGTAAAAAGATTTTTCCTGGTTCTTACTTCAACAGCAGACATCTCCAGAGAACCGTGCGGTTGACTGAGTCAAAATTTGCTTTCAGATCAAGAGAAACGAAGATAGCGATGCAACGAAAATTGTGCGTATGTTATGAAACTTGTCGAGGAGTGAATGTATGATTAGCACAACCTCAACAAAGTCTTAATCCAGCTTGATTCTGGCGCAAGCACTGTTCGCGAGCGGTTAATGCACGGTAAAAAATAATACCAGAGATCGGTTGAATGTGAAACCAAAGAAAATTATTCTCTTGTGGTTTTCAGAGGAAGATGTCGATTCGGCTGCCTGTTGTTTAGCTTATATAACCCCTACAGATAATTTTATTCTGCTGTTTCATGCCAATTAGTCATCATTTATTTTTCAAGAACACCACAATTTGTGAGCTGAAAGCTGTAACTGCAATGTTGGATTTCCGTGAATGCTCCACGTGAAATTTGAGTATGGCGAAATGGAATTATTTATGGTCCCAGTATTGTAGCCCGAGCATAGTAATGATAATGCTACAACCTTACTTTCAGTTACTCCCTTGCGGCACCAAGTCCGTTTGTAGCATCGGTTTTCGACCGGTTTTCAGTCGGTTTGCTTAGTAGCCATTTTACACGGACCGACATTGGATTTATACAAAAAAAGTTGACAGCCGAAGTGATGTGCAGAGCTTGGTTGGCGTTTCACGTGAATTTATTGACTTAGTTCGTCGAAATGTCCTGAAAACCTTGGTATAGATCACTCTATTTTATCCCCTCAAATGGGTGAAATAATGATGACCAATTGGAAGATCGTAAATCGGGAGATAGAAATGAACATCGTAATACGTAATTTAGGTTAGTGAAAGAAATGAACGAAGCGTATCACATACTTCAAACAGTAGGCACAAACCTCTCGGAAACTGTTCGGAAACTTTCCAGAAAACCGGTCTGAACCCACTCAGAAACCGCTCAAAAACCGATCGATGTATTGGTGAAACCTCCCGAAAACCGGCCAAAAACTGATCGGTTCCGGAGCGTTTTTGGCTAGTTTCTGAGCCGTTTCTGCCAATGGTTTGAAATACATGATACGCTTCGTTCATTTCTTTCACTAACTTAAATTACGTATTACGATGTTCATTTCTATCTCCCGATTTACGATCTTCCAATTGGTTATCATTATTTCACCCATTTGAGGGAATAAAACAGAGTGATCTATACCAAGGTTTTCAGGACATTTCGACGAACTAAGTCAATAAATTCACGTGAAACGCCAACCAAGCTCTGCATATTACTTCGGCTGTCAGCTTTCTTTGTATAAATCCAATGTCGGTCCGTGTAAAATGGCTACTGAGCAAACCGACTGAAAACTGACCGGCGTAATCGTAGGAACTTTTCGAAAACCGGCCAAAAACGGACCGAAAACTGATCAGTTTCGGAGCGGTTTTGCACCGGTTTTGCTGCAAGGGTATCTACTGGCCTCAAACGGGCCACAAAGAGCTTGTTCATCGTCAGATTTTGTAAGAATTTTGACTGTTCGCTTTCGAGAAGCGATATCAGATGGTATATTGCATTTGCCACAGTATTTCACAGTTGTAAAGTTCATGCATGCATTGACAAAGGTACTTGCCTTGGATGAATAATATACTCTTAAGCGCATTTTGAGTAGGTCGGATCATCACGCAATCTAGAATAAAAATAAAAAAATTATCTTCATTTAGTTACTTAGTCATTTCGCTCATCACTCTTGGGTATCTTTTGCTCTTTGCCCATGTAAAATCATTTTGATCGTTTGCGGTGGGCAAGTAGAAACCATAGTCGTGAGACACAAGCAATGGGAGTCGGTAAATTTCCCGGGGACCTATAATATTGGTAGATAGGCCCCTTGAAAATTGCATACTTTTTCCTTACCCTTTGGATCACGTGTATTTAACACTCGAAGACGGCGAAGTTCGCTAAACGAGGACCTATGTCCGGAATATCTCGAGGTCTGGTCTACTGGGATACTTGGAAGTTTTGGGTATTCGGACTTTTGTTGTCCGTCTTTAAGATATTCTTTGATAGTGTTTTGATAACCCAACTGAGTTAAGCCGAAGAAGGCCATTCAAAACGCCGCGTGTTGTTGTCATGGCCAATTATAATTTTTGATAAGTTTAAACAAACAGAATGGGGATTTTTTGGCACTCCATTCCACAGTTATTACCTTAAATCCATAGATCGTGGATCTATACTTGGTTGGCGCTTCTTCAATTATGATTTATCTCAATTTGGCCCTCAATGTCTTGGGTCAGATCACTTCATATTTTTCAGTCCGTTTAAATTTGCACCTGATTTAGTGGGACTAGAGCTGATCGCGTGTCCACTAGGTTGCGTTTTCAGTGCGCTTCCCCCCACGTTCCCTTGAAGAGAGTAGGTGCCCTCCTATCCAGTAACAGACACTGAATGGTTTTATGGGCACCTGTCACTTCAGCATTTCGTGTAACTTGCGTAGCCGAAAAGATTTTGTATCAGAAATCTCACAATGAGCTTTGAACCATGTTTGCCTTACCTTCGGAACGCAGTGGCGGCCGCGGTGCAGGAAGTCACCCCATTTTGCATGCCTTAGGAAATATTCGTGACCAGTTAGACAAGTGCATCTCAGGCATCGGATTTCCAAGGGAATCCTGAAAAGGGCCATAACACATATTGCTGAAGGTGCATTATATACCAAAAAGATGCAAGCAATGAATGACGGACCTACCCGAGTTCCATAAACGTAGTAAACTTGAAAACGGAGAGACGCGAAACAAACTGTACGAAAGTGTCCTGGGATACATGTGTGAATATGGAATGAAGTGCCACCATACAAAAAGGTGACTTTGGTTCCAAGCTTAATAATCCGTGTCACGCGGTAGATAGAAAGAGCAAACGGAGGATCTTGAAACACTGAAGAATCAATTTCAATTAGGATACAGATCGAAGCAGGACTAAAGTTTTGCTACAGGTGCCAGTGTGGAAAACCTCCGCATAATCTCGAGCCTTATTTTGCTGACAAGCTGATAAATGAATTGACTTTTTGTATCTCAGTGCCGTTCGGCGTCCTCACTGGGAACCACCCAAGAAGACGAAAAGTGACCCCAAATCCAGATGGGGTGCTAAAAAATCAAGAATGGCAAACTTCTGTGTCATATATTCCAGTTGTGATATTTGATTGATCTAAATAGACTCTAGGAATGACCGGGGAGCTACTGGAAGTAGGTGTAACGACCGATGGTGGAAAAATCCTTTGAAAGCACCGTGATATTCTGATTTCGCGAAATTACTCACCTACATATATCATTCGCGCGTTTCGCACTGCTTGCGTTTCCCTGAACCAGCCGTTGTTTACTCGCATCCATCACGCTACTTAGTCATATCCTATCTTGGACCCGCCCGACTCACGTGCCTGCCTAAGGCACTCCGTGAACTTGGCTCTCGTTTTTGAGTCAGTGTGACCGCACGTTTGAGGCATGTACATATTTAATGATGCTGTTCATTCTATCATTCAGCAACTAAGAAGTTACGGCTCGACCTCGTTTCCATTCCGGGATTCGTGCTAATTTGGCTGCTTATTGCCCAAAGAGTGTTACATTGGTAATGCGCATCATCCCATAAGTACCCTTATTCTGGGTGGGTGACTGGTGTCTCTGTAAACCAGCAGTGTGTGGCGAAGTACGATGGATGAAAGTGATAAATGATAGAGGCTCGTGCAGTGACGGACTTCGCGGGAGCTCTAACCGTGTAGGCTACAATCGTGATATCGGTAGGAGAAGCTTTGCTTTAGGAGACTGATGAATCTACTGAGAAGGGACTGGGAGCTTTTCATGCCGAGCGGCTTGATTGCATTTTCCGCTGTCATGAGAGGCTGTTGGGTCTCTGCCGGCACGAGCCAGAATTAATCCTTGGCCACCTAATGCGAAGAATGAGGTGGTGGATGGCAACAAGTATTAGGGACCCGGAATATATGAAGTTTGCAGTCTGAACCTGGTTTCAGCTGTGGGTAGTGATAATAAATGGTGAAAACTTTTATTGATTCGGTGGGGTTTATATAAAAGGGGCAAAGATAAAGCTTCATTTGGAGGGTCAGCGAGATCTATACCGTATTCCGATCTGGGTTCTGAATTACAAGTCTTATTAGTGTATGCTTTGAGGGAAATGAGCTATACTACTTTGGAATAGTACTTTCGAGTACTCTACGTAAGCAACTATGTAACCATGCGAGAAGATCAACGATTTGTACTTCAGCTTGTCGCAGCTCAGACACTGAAAAGACCCAGGGCGTTACAATTATGAGGAATTAGTTATGGTAGACCCAGTACCCTCTGCTTATACGGAACGGAGGCCAGCTCCCAGGCGGTAAGACAGTTGTGGAAGAATAACCTCGTGGAAGGGACTGGTAGCCTGCGAGCGTAGCACTGCATTTGTTACTACCTCTTCTGGTTTACTAGGTTCCCTATACTGGATGGGGTCTGAGGAGCATTATGGTGAGGCCGCAGAAGAAACCGTCAAGGATACGGATGTCGGAGAGCCAGAGAAAATTGGTCTGGTGCTGAGAAGCGTAGACGTGGGTTCGACTGTGCTCCGATTCGATGGTGCTGGCACAATGAGATTGTACTTGAAAGCGGGCAGAGTAATCTCAAAGGTTGGCAACTTTACTGTTACGCGATTTCTTTATCGTCCTCAGCGTACTGCAAAGTAGGACTACCCGCGCTTGAGGGCTGGTTCGAAAACAGTAGGGGATCGGAACAAGATAGGACAGAATATTCATCAGGGAAGCGGGCTCTAGCGGTCTACATTAAGCGCTCATTGTAGACGGCATTAGGGTCTGCTTCAGATAGGGAAGCACGACGAGGCATGCCCGTTAGCATCCAGCAGGTGGCCCTCCAAGAAGGATCCACAGTTTTTAGACTTTTATGGTTTGCCTACAGTCGGGTAACTGGCTGCTAGAGAGGGAGCTGCTTTTGGTGAGAGACCACTGTAAAGAACGTTTGAGCAATGCGTAGCCAAGTTCACAACGGATCCCGAAATCAAAAGACGATTATCCGTGGTATTCTACGATACTAGATTATTACATGAACAATGACATCAAAAAATACAAACCTCAATAATATGATCACAAGGACTCAACAACGGAAAACCGAATAGCGGCGTGTGAGCAAACAGCACACGAAGGTTCACGCAGGTCCTGAACAAGGATGTGCCAAATTAGCGCTCTGGGGGCGAATTGACAACGACTGGTCCATAGAAACAACCAGTTCGTAAAGACAAGTCAACAGTTTAGGCAAATTAGTGATGTTAGGAAAAACACTGAATCGCGAGTGTTAAAGGGGGATTTTCCACGACTGGTTGTTATAACCACAGCTCCGACGCCCCAGCCGAAACTTGGATCGTATGTGACAAGCCGCTTTGCGAACAGGTCGGCCAAACCAGTAGTTCCGTAGCAAAGTAACAGCATGGAGACATAGGTCGACTGTGACAAGGCTAGTGTTCTCAGAAGACAAAACGGTGGGGTATGTTTTTCTCGCTTTTTTGTGCCAACATCTTTCCTTTTGATGTTATTGTCCTTTCATTCATGGTCAACTCTGTGAAGCTAGAAAACCACAACCAGGGATATTCGCGGATGCTCCGCGGAAGCACTCACCATATCCGCGAAGTCAGGAGCACCAAGTTGGTCTATAGGGGACGAGTTTATACGACTGGATGACGTTGAGCTTCAGGGGTTGTGGCCAAAGGGGCTCGAGTTCCCGTCGCTCACACCTATCACGATAGGATTGTAATAGATACTCCGACCGTGAGCAAAGCGCAGCCAATTCAAAAGGAACCCAGAAATCAGAACAAGATTTGTTCGTAGTTTCCACGGCACTTGATTAGCAAGTTATGTGCATGTAAATATGTACAAACCTCAACTGTACGACCACAACATCTAACAACGAGGGCCACAGTTCAACAAAGGTCAATATCAGGTACCACCGTCACGGCAGTCCAAGTTCGAATCAAAATTATGCGACTTCACGAGAGCGAATTATAAACAAATGTTGAAGTGTTATGATTGATGCATGCTGTACTTGTTCCAGGGTCAATAAAAAAGAGAGCATGGTTTCAACAACACAAGTATAAGACAACTGCTAGGGAGGATTTCCACACCTACCTTACACCGCCCACGAAATCCTTCCGTGAAAAGGTCAACATCCAAGGGGTAAATAGGGGCCACTTATTCGCCCTAAACTATCTAGGCCCTAAGTCACTGCATACGCAGGTCGCTACGGGCTTCGTCTATAGTTGGCCAGTAGCAGACAAGCTTGCAAATTTCTTGAGGTTATGCTCCATCTTTCGATGTCTTAGAGTTTCTTCTGAGAATGATACGACATTATCCGTATACGAAAAAGTACTTCGATGTGATCGGGATGCGCAGACTGATTACGGAATGTGGAGGAAAAGGCTGCTGGAACAAGAGTAAAGTACGTGGCAAGACTACGACTGAGAATTCATGGTGAAAATCGAGATGGCTACAGGATGCCCGAACATCAGGGGCTCAACGTGTGGTGTTATCACATTAGAAGTAGGTTTGACTCACAACTTACATCCACTTGGAAGCAAGTTGGATATTAATGCAAATGGGTGGCGGAAAGAGAGATATTTTTACAAACGGTAAAAAGCGCTTATTCAAGAGTTTCCTCTACTTCACAGACAATGTTGAGTCGAGTGATAAACTAAGGTTTCGACAACTAACTCCATAGTGAGTCGTGAACACCGTATGAAATTAGACACGAGTGTGCTTCCAAGACGGTGTGAAGGGTTGGGTCTTACGGGAGAATGCACGAGAAATAAATAAGTAAATTCAGCTTATTTGGTATCAGCAGACTTGGTTTAAGCTTGGTATGTAGCGTCAACTTCGCCGTCGCCATTGTCACCATCAAGTCAACAAATCTTACGGATATCTCGCAGTACGTCTCCTTTTTTCGTTCTCACCACCACAGTGCGCACGAGGCCATCGATTTCGGTACGACAGTCCTTGATCACTCCAACCGGCCAATCGTCTTTATGTTAGTGGCTCTCCACGAGGACGACCACATCGCCACGTCTGAACGATCTCTCTTGGGAGATCCACTTTTGCCGAAGCTGCAGTGTCGGTAAGTACTCCCCCGTCCATCGGTCCCAGGAAGCCTGTGTCAGGTGGTTCACTTGTTTCCATCCAACGACGTACGTTCCACGCAGGGTTTTCATTGTGGTTACTCCTGCGTTCGACCGGAGTATTAACAGGTCGTTGGTGGTGAGTGCCAGTTCGCCTCCCAGGTCTGGGACGATCGGCACCAGGGGTCTGTTGTTCAATATGCGTTCTACTTCTGTTAGTAAAGTAGTCAGCATCTCGTCATCGAGGTTTTGTTGTGAGGTCGGGGCTGTGAGTATTCCTCTGGTCGATCGCATCAGCTTTTCCAAAAGGCCACCACGATGACTAGCATAATGTGGATTGAAGTGCCATTCTATCCCCTCTGTTACGGTCTGGGTTAGTATTTTGGCTGTGTCCAAGCGGTTCCACCATTTCACTAAGTCTTTATCAGCCCCAACGAAGTTCGGGCCATTGTATGAGTATAAACTCTTGGGGACTCCCCTGCCTCGCGATGAACCTTTGAAAGGCCCTTAGAAAAGAATCGGTTGTCATGTTATGCACTACTTCGAGGTGGAATGCTCTGGATTGTAAGCATGTTATCAGGCAGCCGTACCTCTTTTGGGTGCTCCTCAGCTGTCGTACAAGTAATGGGCCAAAGCAGTCGAGGCCGATTTCCACGAACGGGCACCATCCCGGTTGGACTCTCACGGCTGGAAGGGGGCCATCATTTGTTGGTCTGCTACCGCTCTCCGGCGACGACAAATAATGCAGTTATCTGCGACTCGCTTGACCGTCGCTGGCCCCTGTGTCACCC
Source organism: Fasciola hepatica (assembly GCA_948099385.1). Taxonomy (NCBI): domain Eukaryota; kingdom Metazoa; phylum Platyhelminthes; class Trematoda; order Plagiorchiida; family Fasciolidae; genus Fasciola; species Fasciola hepatica. The sequence goes on from CANUEZ040000053.1 coordinate 5,640,969, forward strand.
AAAATCGTCGGCGCATATTGTTCAATAAGAGATCCAAACCTACGTGCCCCTCTTCCCGATGTACATGGTCTATCAGGCAACTCGTTATGTGGTGATCACCAGGGACTAATATGGGGTGTTTTGTTTCGTTCTCTAGATTTGAATTCGTCAGCCGCCCTCCAAATCTCAGTAGTCCGTTGGTTCGCAAGGGTTTAGTCTTCGGATACTGCTGTACAACGGTCCGCTTTCTTTGGTGTTATCATCTATCCCGGCTAGCTCGCGGGCCCCGAAAGGGTTAGCGTCAATTTGTAGTAGGCTTAGAACGTCGAGTTCGGCTTGGTTCAGCTTACCAGGTAATATCGTCCCCACATTCAATGTGTTCTTTGGTCGTGCGCCTTTCATAATCAATAGGAGTACTTTGTATCGTGTTCACCAGACCACGGCTATTAATATTTTTTTCCAGTCGGTAAAGTGGCATAGTTTTTTATTAGGCTTACGCTTCCCATGAAATTTGTAGCCAGTATCAGTCTTTCGGTTTCGATATCGCTATCGTCAGGCTTAGGCATTAGTAGCTTTGGCCACACCTCTTCAGCTGTAGTTAGGAAGTCCTGTCCCACTGCTCACATCCACAACCTCTAGTGTCTTCAGGCCCCTTGAGCTGGAGCGGGTTGGTGGCAAAATTGTACATAGTGCCATTGATCGGTTTTAGTCTACTCATGGGTTAAAGTGAGTCAGTTGGCCACGAAAGTGTTGAAGCGAGTGGTACTGTTGTTTATGTAATGAAGTACCGTGGCCGAATACGTCCAAAGGTTTGATTCCCATCTTACTCGATCGAAGCATCTCCTGATCGGCTTCACGGCTTTCACGGCCAGTACTGCTGCCGTCAGTCCCAGCCTTGGAATGGACACCGTTTTCAGTGGAGCTTCTCTCGCATTTGCGTACAATATCTGACAGCGCCGCTCACCTTTTTCGTCCATCCAGTAGCCGTAATCCACTATCTTGTAGCCTATTTCTGATGCATCAGAAAATAAGTGGAGCTGGGTATCGTTTGTGCTCTTGATTCCTGTCAAGCACCTTTGTATTTTGATTTCACCAAGTTGGTCCAGGTTGGGCAGCCAGTCACACCATCGAATGAAGTCGTCGTCCTTGAGAGGCTCGTTTCAACCCGTCCCTTTTTGTCACAGTAATTACAGCAAGCACTTTCCCGGTAGCAAGCATGGTGGAACGAAATCTAAAGGATCATAGATGTCTGAGACTGATGATAGGCTTCTTGTCCGTTTGACTGGTCGTTTGGGTGGGTCCAGAGTGAATATGAATCCGTCACCCTCGGGCTTCCATCGAACTCCAAGCGTGCGATCCATCTGTGAAGGGGATCCCAAAAGCTCCCCCAAACACTCAGTTTTCTCGGGCTTCGGAATAAGGTTCAGAATCTCAGGGCTCTTTGATGTCCATTTTGTGGGGCTGAACCCTCCTGCCCTAAGAGCGGCGGGTAGTTTGGTTTCACATAGGGTAGCAGTATTTGAGTCACCAAAGGAACACAGAGAACCATCCACGTAGAAGCGGTCCATTGCATTTCCTAACGAATTGCTGGGGCAGCCGAAAAGCTTTAGGATTTCCCGGAGGGCAAAGTTGACACAGAAGGAGGACGGTGCCGTCCCAAAGGGGTGCAAGGTCAACCATCAGGACTGCTTAGGAGCGGGAATACAAGCAATGCTAATATTGATAATAACAATGAAAAGAATAATATAATAAGAAGATGACCAGGAAAGAAAAGTGTCCGTAATTCCAAGGAAGGGAGTTTTAGGTAGTAGATCGGTATGTGCCACCTTGCCAGGCGCCCTAGTCATGCCCAGAAAGAGGATAAAGGTTGATTTCTTCGTGTCCGTTACAGCGGTAAAGGTATTAGAAACTGAAACTGAAAGGTGTGCATGATCTGGCTTTTAAAATAGCCTTGTTCGGAGGGGTTTAGTAAATTGTTGCTTAGCGCATAATCGAACATTTGTGCCCTAACTATACTTTCCATCATCTCACACATAACACGAACGTGTTTGATAGAGCGGTGGTTGTCGGGGTCGTATGGGGAACCGTTTCTAAAAAGGGGGTGATGATGGGGATCTTCCATAGCTTCGATACCAGGCTGTTATTCATGGACAACGTGCGCACGTTCAGAGGGAGAAGAGAGATACCTGGTCCGCCAAAAAGGAAAGGAGCAGGAGGAAGTCCATCAGGGCCAAGTCGAGAAGACAGCTTAATCAAGTCGACTGCTTTGTGCACACGGTTGGCGTCAAAAGGGACGCTTAACAGGAAGGTGTCAGTTAAAAATGGCATTGAAAGGGCGGGGAGACTAAACTGGAGTGATGGAAGGGAAGCGAAACGGGCTCTGAATGCTTCTGATAGAGATTCGCATGAGCTTCCAGGTTTAGAGTTGTAAATTATAGCTTTGGGGTCAGCGCGTGAGTTATACCCAGAACGTGAGTCTCGAAACCTTGACAGGCCTCCAGACTCTTGTGAGTGGTTGAAAGCGGCGCATTCTTGACGAACAAGCTGCCTTTCCTTAGAGGGTTTAAAAGTCTCTGGCAGTGAGTTCAAGCAAAAAAGCATAGAAAATTCCCTGAAATTCGAAAAAATGTTATATAATGCTATGGCCTTGAGCATTATTTTCGATTTTCTGGGCGACGGTCAGAGATAACAGACAATGGTAGAGGCAAAGTAAGACATTTAGTAAACAATGACAGTGATTGAAGTCTAGTGGATAAATGAGAATCCGCAAACAGAAAAAAGGTACCCCAGTAAGCAAAGCCAATATTAGAAGATACCGGACCTAAATTAGTAACTCGGGACGATATAAAAGGTGTGAGAGTATTTGTGTGGAAATCCTCCCTAACCGCTGCCACATACTTGCATTATTGAGACTCTGCTCATGAACTTACTGACCCTCGGACAAGTACAACTCGCTTCAACCACAGCATTTGAACATTCGTTCATATTTTGCTCATGTGTCGCGGCATATTTCTGATTTGAACTCGGGCTGCCGTGATGGTCGTATTGAAAGTGACCATTGCAGATTTCTGATCTTCGCCGCTAGACGTTGCGGCCGTACAGTTGAGGTTTGTATATAATTTACTAGAGTATAAATTGTTAATTCAGTAGCGTAGAATCAGCGAATAAATTTTGTTCTGACTTTGGGATTCGGATTCGCTGCATCTTACTCACAGTCGGAATAGCCGTTACAGTATCCAACTTGGGATCTTCGCGGGAAAACTAATCAGAAGTGCCAAGAAGGGGACAGGAGCAAACCGAAGCGGGACAGGATGTAGCTCGGCAAGTCTCTGGGGCATTTTTGGGTGATACTGATTTTTAGGTATTTCTAGGTCTGCTAGTCCTACCAGAGCAACTCCATGTGTTCCAGCCAGTTATACAGAATCCAAACGTGGTGATATCTGTTGACTGAGAATAGCAGAATTAGAAAATCAGCTTAGCCTGGCTAGGGAAGGCGCTGAGTCGGCCGGGAAAGGACAACTTCGAAGACGAAAACCACAAGGTCTGCGACCATTCAGCCTGGCAAGTCCATGGAGCGATGGAAACTTACTTGAGCCAGCAGAACATACGCAATCGACTCATCCAAAGGGGAATTGTCCCCATTCGATGGAAGCTAAGAGCGATGCTGTAAATTCGTTAAACAATAAGTAAACTTTTTAGAAAAGCTATTACTTGATCCAGGGCGGAGCCACCTGTATCCGTTGCACTACTGTCGTGGAAAAGCTAGGGAAGCAATCGACGGGGCTCGGTGCTGGATCCCGAAGAGCGCTACTTTGCGACATACGCAATATTAGCCTCCTCGAGAGTGCAGACGGGGACGTCGATAACGCTGATGCCCAGTAGGCTATTCCGCGTTCGTCTTTGTAGTGGGCAATTGAACCTCCCACGATTGGTGGCATTTACGACGTACTGACGCATTGAACTATCATACACCCTGACACATACACACTTACGTAATACACGTTTACACTTCATGACCTCCATCAAAACAAGCCGCGGGTTTGATTGTCCTCCATTTATCACTGACATTATGGAAGATATCTCCCGTAGGTAGTGGTTGTTACTATTTGCCCATGTACCAGAGTGCGAACTCACCCATGACACCCACACACACACGCACTCACACCAACACATGCAGCCAAAGCACGATGGCCTTCCGGAGGACAGAACTTGTGCTTCCACTTCACACCAGCCATCGCTCAGCTGTTCTCATGGACGATGCAGAGTACCCTCGCGTCGGTGTAGCCACTGGATCAAGTGCGATCGTGAGTAGAATACTGACGCCATACAAATTAGGTACGCGCCGTGACAGTGGGGTGTAGGTAGATAGGGAGAACCAGTACCCTTATTCCAAATCTTTGAATCTGCCCAAATTCGGGAGGAATTCGATGGGCTGCGTAACGACCGGTCGTGAAAAGTCCCCCAGAAACAATGCAGTTTCATGTTTCCTTGACATCACCCACAAATAAACATTGTTGGATTGTTTTATGTACTGTATGTTTTTACGAACTAACGTTTGTTTGTCCATGTCCACCGTGCTACTCTGTCATTTCCTATTTTGGACCTGCGCGACGCACGTGCTCCTGTCCCGCACCCCAAACTTGTTTCTCGTTTTCTGAGTCCCTGTGATTGCATGTTTAAGGTTCTTACCTGCTATAAATCATTGTTCAATTGATAATCAAGTATCGTAGAATTTCACGGATAATCGAGTATTGACTTCGGGATCCATTTCAAAATTGGCTACGTTTTGCTCAAAGGCGTCCGGGGAAGCCAAGGGTATCAGTAGATTTTAGCGAAAAACTACATTGGAAGACCTGACGCAACTTACAGACCTCCACGACTGCATAGCAAATAGTCATTTCGGTCAACTTCTGCGTGAAACGAGCAGCCTGCCTAGGACTGCAACAACACAGGGCTGGACGAGTAACCAGATAGAGGTCAACCACGGGCAAACATATTCGCACTATCCTGCGAAGATGGAAATATGCCAGTGTGTAAGGCTTGTGGCGCCTCACATCGCCTAGTGGAATGTCCTCTCCTCCGTAAAGTAGCCGTCGAAGAACGAAGGGCAATGGCTAGGAGACTGGGCTTGTGCTCTGTTTGTCCCAGTGATTCACATCGAGCAGCGGTGTGCCGAATTAACGTTTGTAGTCAGGATAGATGCCACGGGAAACATCGTTGCCCACTGCATAAGCCCAAGAACTTAAATGCCGAATAAGCTCTGAAGCCAAGTGTGGTCTGCTCAGTGTCCCGCTCACTTATTAAGCCTATTTGCCCGGTAGTAATAGCTGTCGGCGTAGAAACCCCAGGGGGGGGGCGATGAGAGCGTTGGCTTTCTTAGATAGTGGCTCGGGTACCACTCTGGTGAGAGAGGAATCTGCAGAGAGATATGGAATCAAAAGGGATCAATCTTCATTAGCGGTGAGCACAGTGAGTGGCACCCAGATCATCCAATCAAACACACAGCATCTACAACTCGTTTCCTTGGTAAACAACAATAGAGCAGAAAGCCTAGAAGCATTCACCATGGCGGACCTTCCGCGTGTAACTGTTATTCCCATCGTGAGTGACGCGTGATCCATCTACCAAATCCCAAACTCAGGACAAATTTATCTGCTGGTTCTGCGGTACTGAATTGCTAAATTATACGCATATAATAATAATAATGGTTTGTTTCGGAGATGCTTGAAGCATGCTAGATGCATGATCAAGTTTTTGCAGGTGATGGAAAGGACATATAAAACTCCTGAAAATGTTGAAATCTGCATGACAAAAGTAAGATAAAATGGGCTAAGAAGGAGGAATTCAGTGGGAGGAAAGTATGATAAATGTATGCATACTGAAGAAAATGTGGCGAGTTTAAATGGGCCCATGGGCAGATTCAAGTTGATACCCAGTGAGTTTGAGGGTCAAGTCAAATGAATGGTTTGACAGGAGCTGGTGAGGATATCGAAAAGCTAACTGATATACATCAGAAAGGCCAGAAATCGGCGTAAAATAGTGCGGTAGCTGGAGACGACGGAGAATGAAGTGAGATACACCGCGAAAGATTAGACTGCTATGAAGCATTGGTAATTTGCAATATATGGTCGACGGACAGGGCACGGAAGTGGTTGTAAAACATGGAGAGAGCAATCTAAGCACTAAAGGGTGAATAAGATGACATAAATGGTCCAGGAGGATTGAATATGGTAGATGTGGGGCACAGTTGTAGAGGGAATGGAAGCTTATCATGGAAGTCGGCGACATGGTAGCGAGAGAAATGACCGGTGAGGAACTACAGGACACAGAGCGAGTGCATATATACATATATGTGCATTATATATATATATATATATATATATATATATATATATATATAAGAGGAGAACTGGAGCAGTAACAATGGGGTCCTAGAAAGAAATTATCAGTCATTATAGCGGGCAGGTAAGGTTAGACCGAATGGCTGTAGAATTAATTTTGGAACAATCGGGTGAATTATCTTCATGACGGGTGGACATGGCGACTCATCAGAGACAGCGAGAGAGAAAAACAAAGAATGCGGAGAAGCAGAAGCAATGGCGACTGTGCGGAGCTGTCCATAAAAGGAGGAAGATGAAGGAAAGTATCGAAGAGAACAGGTAAGAATGGATCTTGTAGTTTGATTGATGTAGGATAGACCGTGGGGACGGTCGAGAACGAGAGAATCACTAATAATTGGACTTACGTTGTTCAGCGGAAAGATGGTGGAGATGGAGATGGCTGAACAGAGCAGGGCAAATGCGCATACAAAGTGGAGAAAGATGCCTTGGAGGTAAAACTGTCTGTGATGCAGAGATACAGCAGTTGTGAGGGCGAACTGCGTGGGAGAGAAATGAGCAAAACGGGTACCAGGTGGATTGGGTAACGGCAGATCAAACGGACTGAAACTGTGGGTGAGAATCAAGACAAAACAATGACTTTACATTAGGAGGCAAACTAAAAACAGGGGAGCCTGGATTGCATACAGAAAATGCCTTTGGCAGTCAATATACGAAACAGGAGATGGGAGCACGGGCCGAAAATACAGGTGAGATATAACCGGTAAGATGGCCTTACTAAAAATGAAAGAAAAAAAAACTGAGAAGAAGGAAGCACCAGGACAGATACACTGGTGTACGAACATAACGCGCGAACGATGAATGCGCGTCAGAGTTGGGGACACGGAATTTGGGAGTTTCGTTGCTCCACTGAAGTCAGTCTCAATCCCACGCCTTGAACTCAGCGCAGCCGTGTTGGCAGTCAGGGTGGTGCAAGCTGTGAAGAGATGTTTCGATCTCTACATTTGGTCGGTGAGCTTCTGGACGGATTCAACGATAGTACTTTACTATATCAACAACGTCCGGAGCCGGTTTAGCACCTTCGTTGCTAACCGGCTCACGATTTTCCACGATGAATCAGCCACGCACCAGTGGAGTCATGTCAAGTCTGGCGATAATCCGGCCGACCTGTGCTCCCGAGGTGCGAACAACTTCAGGCAACTGGACACGTGGACGAGAGCGCCAAACTTCCTGCAATTGCCCAAACAGGACTGGCCCGTGTTCGACTTAAAACCCCCTACGGAATTGGAACTGGAGATCAAAGGCGTAGTGATAGCAACAAACGTCGTCGAAGCGTCGTCCATTCTATCGCGACTGGTCAGGTTTTCTTCCTGGATGAAGACGCTTCGTTCGCTAGTTTGGTTAACCAGGTTCAAGAGAAATTTACTAGTCATGAAAGGGCTACGGCCCTCAGGTCGGATACGGGTCGGCCCGATAGGTCCCGATGAGCTAAAAGCAGCAGAGTACGATATTTTCAGAATGATACAACTCGAGGCTTTTGCCCGAGAACTCAAGAGGGCGGAAAAAGTGGGGCCGACCAATAAATACATGCCATCTCCAAGAGGCGAGCTGAAGCGTTTAAACCCCAAACTCATCGACGGACTGCTGCGGGTGGATGGTAGGCTGACCAACGCCCACCTGAACTTCGACACAAAGTATCCTATACTGCTGCCTGCGAGACAACCTGTAGTAGAGCTAATGATTCAACACGTCCACGCCGTGGAGGGACATGCCGGGGAAAGTCACGTGACGAGCGTCATCCGAAAGCGTCTTTGGTTGTTGAGAGGACGAGAGACTGTAAAACGCGTAATCCGACGGTGTGTGCAATGCAGGGGACGCAATGCCACAGCAGGCAAACAACACATGGCCCCAGTACCAGAGTGCAGGGTGACTACGGGCTGGTGGCCGTTCAGTGACACCGGGTTGGACTATTTCGGGCCCTTGTTGATCAAGTGCGGGAAAAGATTAGAAAAGCGATACGGATATATCATGACGTGCATGAAGTCACGCGCGGTACACCTAGAAGTCGCACATTCGATGACGACCGATTCGTTTCTACGGGCCTTGAAGAGATTTATCAATCGAAGAGGCGCACCGGCCGATATATGCTCAGATAATGGGTCGAACTTTGTGGGCGTTTGCCGGGAGTCGCAGCGTTGGCACAAGAACATAAACAGGGACGAACTGCAGGATCGAACCGTGGCCTATGGCATACGATGGCATTTCAACCCCCCACAGGCCAGCCACCTAGGCGGCGTATGAGAACGCATGATCCGGTCCGCCAGACGTACATTGCTGTCAATCATGGAGCAGCGGCCGCCCGACGACGAGACGCTGAACACCGTCATGACTGAGGTGGAGCGAATCCTGAACAACCGCCCCCTGGTTACAGTATTTAACGGCGACCCCACCCACCTGGCGCTCACCCCAAACGACTTATTGACGTTTAGGTCGAACGAGGGTTTCCAAGGGCCGGTAAACCTTCGTGGGAGCTATCTCCACGGGTGGAAGCAAGCGAACTATCTGGCCAAGGTCTTCTGGAGCCGATGGCTGCGGGAGTACCTACCGGCTTTGCAGACTCCACAGAAGTGGCTGGCCAAAACAAGACCATTCAAAGTTGGGGACGTGGTTATGATCGCCGACGAACGCGCACATTTCAGCGCTTGGTCTTTGGGAGTAGTTACGGAAACCATCAAAAGCACTGACGGAATGATAAAAACGGTGAAGGTGAAGACAGCTAACGGAGTGCTAATTCGTGACATACGCAGTATTAACCTACTCCAGAGCAAAGACGGAGGAGCTGATAACCCTGAGGCCCAGTAAACCTTTTCACACCAGTAATCAAGGTGGATAAAGAAACACCATATATACCACACGGTCTCCGTCAAACACGTTAAGGTGCTCGCGGTCTTTTCGCTGACATTACAGGAGGTTCTTTCCGATATGTGGTGATGAGTGCGATTCCATTGTACATCCCGATACATACACGCATGCACGACGCACTCTACATCCCGTAAACCCATCAAACATGTGACAGTGTTCGTTGTTTTGCTTTTTGTTGACGCTACCGAATGCCCCTTGTATATGTGGAAGTAGCGGAGCTCAGGTCACACACACATGCTACATTTTACTCGTTTTCTTGCCACGCGGTCTTTTGTTGACATTGCAGAAAGTCCTCCTTTGATGTGTAGTCATACCTGTGATTTCATTGTACCCCCGGCACACAGACACGCACTCATACACACACTCAAACACGTACATCCAGGACCGGACGGACCCTTACGAGGACAACGTCTATGTGACCATTCACGCCCGCCATCGGTCATTTGGTCTTGTGGAAGATGTAGACTGGCCTCACGTCTATGTATCCAATAGATTAGGTGCGACCAGTAGTAGAACGTTGACGACGAGCATTAGACGCACGCACTGACAGCAGGGCCTAGGCAGGTAGGAAGAATCAGTACCTTTATACCGAACCTTTGACTCTGCTACGGATCCAGGAGGATTTTGGTGGGAGGTGTGACAGCCGGTCGTGGAAAATCCCCCTTTTTCCCTCGCAATTCAGTGTTTTTCTCAACATCACTCATTTCCATACACTATTGACTTGACTTTACGAACTGGTTGTTTTTCTGGACTAATTGTTGTTTGTTGGTGCCCAGAGCGCTATTTTGGCACATCCTTGTTCAGGACCTGCGTGACGCACGTGCTGTTTCCTCACACGCTGCTATTCGGTTTCTCGTTGCTGAGTCCCTGTGATCGTATTATTGAGGTTTTTATATTGTTTATGTCATTGTTTATTGTAAAAATCTAGTATCATAGATTATCACGGATAATCCTCTTTTGATTTCGGGATCCGTTGCGAATTTGGCTACGCATTGCTGAAACGTTCGTTACAGAAGCAATGGCGACTGTGCGGAGCTGTCCATAAAAGGAGGAAGATGAAGGAAAGTATCGAAGAGAACAGGTAAGAATGGATCTTGTAGTTTGATTGATGTAAGATAGACCGTGGGGACGGTCGAGAACGAGAGAATCACTAATAATTGGACTTACGTTGTTCAGCGGAAAGATGGTGGAGATGGAGATGGCTGAACAGAGCAGGGCAAATGCGCATACAAAGTGGAGAAAGATGCCTTGGAGGTAAAACTGTCTGTGATGCAGAGATACAGCAGTTGTGAGGGCGAACTGCGTGGGAGAGAAATGAGCAAAACGGGTACCAGGTGGATTGGGTAACGGCAGATCAAACGGACTGAAACTGTGGGTGAGAATCAAGACAAAACAATGACTTTACATTAGGAGGCAAATTAAAAACAGGGGAGCCTGGATTGCATACAGAAAATGCCTTTGGCAGTCAATATACGAAACAGGAGATGGGAGCACGGGCCGAAAATACAGGTGAGATATAACCGGTAAGATGGCCTTACTAAAAATGAAAGAAAAAAAAACTGAGAAGAAGGAAGCACCAGGACAGGTACACTGGTGTACGAACATAACGCGCGAACGATGAATGCGCGTCAGAGTTGGGGACATGGAATTTGGGAGTTTCGTGCCTGTAGGCAATTGTACTAGTAGATGCAACTATACAATACTGATCGGAGAGCTGCCAAATAGGAAGATCCACAGGGGAATCGCGGAATCAGGCAAGGAGGGTTTAGGGGTGGTGATTGGATGCTAAATGTGGCTGTAAGAGATGCTGAGTTTGGAACGACGAGTTCTAATATGGGAACTGGTCTCGGGTGCGGCTGGGACTGGTATGTAATGGTATTTGGCATGAGAAGGGAGGACGAGGTAGGGCTAGACAGAACGCTGGGCAGTGAGGCGTGAGAATGCGATCAACACGCCTTATGAGCACAGGGCGATACCAAGCGAATAGATACTACAGGCCGGCAAAGACGACATGGGTGGGGAAAGAAATATTGCTGGTGGCCGACAGAGTAAAGTGGGTGGAACGATAGTGAAGTGCAATGAGAAGTGACACGGTGCTAGTCAATAGGAACAAGGACGGAATGGGTAGGTGTGCAAACCTTGGAAGAACGAAGAAATTGGAACGATAAGAATGATGGCACATAAAATATATTTGGCCTACAGTGGCAAAGAATTATGTTTGGGGCATGAGATCTTCAAGTGACAGCATTGGAGAGTGTGACCCGCAACAGGTGCTAGTAGGTGGGACTGGCTGTGTGCTTGACACCCAACCTGAAAAAACGTTTCGAAGTGAACACGGAAGGTGTGATCCACCAGCCTGATTGCGCTCAGGCCTCGTTGCAGAAGACCTGAGAGCCAGATGTGCACCGGACAAAGCGATGGATCTGGCAGCGCCCCGCACCGTTGGGAATGGTACTGATATTCATTGGTGGTTATGAATGTGGGGCACAGTTCGACTATGAACGTATAAGATATAAGGTCCGCGATCAGATGGCCAGGTTGTGAGGGGTCTCAGAGGACGGAGCCAGCAGTTAATAAACGACTATACGGCAGCGTTATGCAGGAGCGTATACCAACGTTGAGGGTGAAATGCACATAGGTCGAGAACTAGAAAAAAACAGATAAAAGAAGACGGTCAAGGTATGCTTCTGCCGTGGATTCACGGTTAATGGAGACATATGAAAACAAATAAAGGACGAGGCATAAGAGTACTAGAGACTATGGAAGAAGGCGGAAGCAAAGTGTATGAAAATAATGGCGATTCAATTCCGTTTACTCCTTACGGGAGTGGTCACAGCTAGTCAACCGTCGAGAATTCAGTCAGATAGATGAAACCGTCCATTATTGACTGTGTTCTCAATTGCAGGGAGAGGGTTTTACGAAGGAGTTGGTCCTAGAATTCAAGGCCCTTCTCGTGTGCTATATCTTCTGCTATGCTCATGTTAGACAACTGGAGAGCACAGGTAACGCTGAGGTATAGGATGAGTGCCCATAGAAATCGGGACTTGGCATGAGAATCCCGAGGGGTGATGGGCAAATTGTTCCAGAACTTGGAGTAGACAGCAAGGAAAAAACTTGACCATATGGCCGATTCATCCGCAATAGAAGGGACAACAAAAGGCGGGGCCAGATTAGGTCAAGACTCAGATTTCGGCATCCTTCTTTATAGATTAAAATAGTAGACCAACCGAGTAGTTGTTTGGTAGAATGCCTTTGTAAGTTTTTTCCGCTAATTCACTCCTTTCATCGTCTGACTTCCAATCCTAAGCCGTTCCATACTCCGCGGAGCGCTGTGGCTGGTTCACGTCTCCCTTGGGAACTTCTTTTTCCTCAAGGTGAACAAGCTTTCCGTCAGTTCTATTTGGTGGACGAAGTCTATTAATTTGGGAGGTGCTGTGGGGTTCGTTCAGGGTATTTTAGGCTAGTTAAAATCACCGGCTATGATTTTTGCTGCCGGAGGTGATAGTGAGAGTTAATCAAGGGCTTCGATAGAAGGAGGTAAGCCTGTAATAGTAGAGGGCGGGTGGTAGACACAACCAATGTACATGACTATAGTTGAGAACCGAACCGTGAGCCATAGAGAATCCGGAATTGAGTCGTGTGGCATGGGGGTTACTGAAAGAACGTGTTGTATGTACAATAAGCACCCGCCTCCGCGTCTGTCAGTCGTATTTACTCTAAACGTTTGTACCCCTCAAGCAGGATTTTGATTGTGGGCGTGTGTTACTTGAGCCAGGTTTCAGTAATAAGGATGATATCAGGACTGGATGTTATGACTTGACGTTTTAAGTGGTGAAGCTTATTTAAGATGGACCGGGATTTAAATAAGATCAAGGATAACCCACTCATGTGAATACGAGTACCCGGGCCAGGTGACTTAGCGGAGTTACTGGACGGGGAAAGTGCATGGGGAGGGGAGTGAGGTGGAGTTACCACCGAAGAAGAAGAAAAGGGAGAGTCTGGTGCCTCCGTGATGGCTTCAGAAGATTCAGCCACGGACAACCCGGAAATAATTAATTTCGACATATCACGAGGTGAAAGAGGAGACCTCTGACCAAGTAGTTTTGCTATTTGTCCAGATAAGTTTGGATCGTTCGATGCTCCAGTGCGGTGACAGAATACGGGGTTTCGGAAGATATTGACTTTCCCAAGTGACACCCTTGGTAGTGGTTGGTGCTGTGTGGTAAGAGCGGACCTCAGAAGATAGGGCCTGGGAGAATGTGGGGTGGCTTCCCCGCCTGTCAATGAGGCCTGCTTGGGCCGGGAAGTTTGGGAATCGGTGGTTGGTGGAGGGGGTATATGGAGGTTATTTTGGAGGGATGTGGTGGGAATACTCAATTATGCGTAGTTCGTCTGCGGAGTTCGGAGTGCTATCAAAGATGTGAACGACTGGCAAGGTGTTGGTGTTGAAAAAACGGGTCATTAGGGCTATAAAAAAAGAGGAATTAAGGATTGTATGAATCACAGGGTGGAGAAAATTTACACGAAGGGGGTTTTTGGATGTATCTTGCGGGTAAAAGGACTGTAGTGGGTTGGGAAATGGCGGGGCAAAACGAAAATTTTGGTACGGTAATAGAACTAACGGGCTGAACGGTGAAGGCACGAAAAGGTTAGGAAATGATGAGTTAGGCGGATGCAGCTTTGAACATTAGGTGTGAGGTGAGTTTCGGTTATCGTCCGCATAAATGCGCATGGAGCTGAGATTTCGCTAAAAGGAAACACGTTTTAGGAAGCTACTTACTTTGAGAACAGAAATTCCGGGCCCTGTCATTAGTGACGCCCTTCTAGGGTATCTGTTCGCCCCTAATTTATGCACGACCATCAAAGTTTAGCCTGGTGATATAAGGCGGTCATTGCCTAGTGAACTAGACTTTGAGGCCCTTGGCAGGGATGGAGGGTGGGTTGCTGAATTCTGGATTTGTGGCCATGGGTTTCCGTTGGTACCGACACTGTGCATTATGGGCAGAGTACAGATCGGCATCAACTTTCGGTCCATGGGTGATAAGTCAGAGGGCAACGACGAGATTTTGTACTTGGGGATGCTACCTCTTGGCAGTTTTTTGCAGGAGTATGCCTGAGGGCTGACGGGTTTGGTTAGACCGGGAATGACCTGGCAGTGGTATGGTGCTGTCCAGCGGATGGGTTTCAGTCGTGGCTATATAGTTTGGACGAGAACGGCCATTGGTTTATGTGTCGCCTTGGGAGAGTGCTGCTATGTTGTTAGGTCAGGGAGGCCACGCGAATTAGATAGCTGGTTCTGATGCACAGAGCTAAGCTGTCTGGCAGGAATCGACGGGTTCGAGCCCCAGGTATCTGCGACATTATTGACTAGTCTAGGGTGCTCGGAGGACGGTGGATTTGGAGAAGGTCCAGGCGTTGCTTCAAGGTCTGCATCAGAGAGTTGTTGACTGATAGACGCTGGTTGCATAGAGTAGGTTGGGGGATGCAGGGGGTAAGTGCCTTTTGGCGGATTCCCGCCCTGGATGTTTGAGAAAGTTCAACTTTTTCAGCACTTCTCGCTGCACTAGCGTTTTGTCAGATGCCATTCGAATGTTTTTTGTATGGCGAGTTATTAGCAATAACGCTTTGTTTATGGATAAACCCACTGGTTGTTAGTGGGTCCAAAAATTGGGGAAGCAGGAGGCATTGGTGGCTCCGTGTTTGTTTTCGTATTTTGCAGCTTCGGCACATCCCCTACTCATGTTAGCCGCCCTTAGCAAGAAACTGCCAACTATGTAGAGTGGGGCCCTATCAGGAATGTTAAACACGATGGCGTGATGAGAATTTCGTATTTGTTTCGAAACCTCTGAAAATATGTTTCAATAAAGTTAAACGTGGCAACTAATTACAGCCCATGGTTATCAAAGAGGGCTGGAGAAGTTGAGCCAGTGGAGCCGGGATTCTGGAGGTTCTGTCAAGGGCCTCAATTCGCGATTCGAATGAACTAACGTGTTGTTAGAGGTTGGCAATCTTGCTATGTGCGTCAACGTGGATGTTCGTTAATGAGACGGAGAATGGCTTAGTGATTGGGAGACGTACGGCTACGCGTGGCAAAATCTTGCTAGCCTGTCGGCTTCTTTCAGAACTGCGTATCGTGACAGTAAGCTTCGGATAATCTACTAGTTTTGTGGACTGTTTAGCGATTGCAAAAAGCCTAGGTAAAAAGCAGAGATGGAATTCAACGGGAAGTCACCTAGGATGATTACAAACAGGGTTGACCAGGTGGTTTCACTGTACGAACGAAGGGAGATTAGGGTTTCAACCAAGGAGGAATCGATAACTCAACGAGGTCATTCAGCCAACAATAGCTAAGTATTTTATAGATGGGCTCTCAAAGGGTGAGTTGTGGTAGGTGTAGATCTAGGTTTCCCAGTAAATGGTTGTGTTGATTTTTCTCCGTAATAAATTATGGGCGCACAGTGGTGTTCCGAGTATTGCCACGGACAAAAAGAGGTATCAGAGTAAACAAATATTTCTATTAGGTGCGAAGTAAATCCAAGCCTAAACGATGCAAAAAGGAAAAAACCAGACAACCTGATATACTTCTACAAATCTAAACTGTACGGCCACAAAGTTTGGCAGCGGGGACCACAGTTCAACAGAATGTCAAAGTCAGGTACCACCTTCACGGCAGTCCGCCTTCGAATCGAAAGTATGGCATGGCACATGAGCAGAATATAAACAAACGTTCAAGTGTAGTGGTTGACGCTTGCCGTATTTGTTGGAGGGTCAATAAGATAAAGAGCATAGTCTCGAAACACAAGTATTGACAACAGCTAGGGAAGATTTCCACACATATGCGTTACACCGCACACCAAATCCCCCCATGAAACGGTCAACATCCAAGGGGTAGGTACGGGTAATTATTCATCTTAAGCTTCTCAGACCCTAAGGTCAGTGCATACGTCGGCCGCCACGGGCTTTTTGGCTAGTCGCAGACACGCTCGCAGGTTTTATTGAGGTCATGCTCCATACATCGATCTCTGAGAGTTTCATCTAAAGATGATACGACACTATCTATATACGAAAAATGCTTCATGGTGATCGGGATGAGCAGACAGACTGGGGAATCTGAAGGACAAACGGTTTTCTGACTAACAGAAAAGTACACGGCCAAAAAAATATTGAGAACACTCGATGACGAATCGAGATGGCTACGGGGTACCTGAACATCAGGGGCTTAACCTGTGGTGTAATAACAGTAAAAGTATGTTTGGCTGAAAACTTACATCAATTTGAACAGAGGTTGGATAATGATACAGATTGGAGGTCCCGGAAATGGACGTCTTTCTGCAAACGAGCAGCAAGTGCCTGCCCCGAAGTTTTCTCTGTTTCACAAACAACTTCGTGCCGATTGCTAAATCGGGGTTTTGACAACTCACTCGATTGTTAGTCTTAAACGCTGTATCAAACCACAAAAAATGTACTTCAAAGATGGTGTGAAGTGTTGAAAACCACACTGGAATGCTTGAGAGATAAATGAATAAATTCAGCTTCGTTTGGCATCAGTAGACCTTGTTTCAACTTGGCCTGTCGCGTCGATTTCGCCTTCGCCACAATCACTAGACCATTGGCTCGCACGGGTTTTAAGGACCGGTCGCGGAGAATCCCCCTAAAACCATTGCAGTTCCATGTTTTTCTCAGCATCACTTGCCTGCCTACGCTACTGACGTGTCCTTGCGCACCGTTTGTTTTTATGGACCAAACATTGTTTTTTCGCGCCCAGGGCGCTACTTTGTCATATCCTTGTTGTGGACCTGCTTGGCTCACGTGCTCCTGGCTCGCACATCGTAATTCGGTTTCCTCTGTTGAGTCCTAGTAACCTCATAATTGAGGTTTGTGTCCTTTTGGCGTCATCGCTCATTCAATAATCTAGTATGGTAGAATCTCACGGACAATCGCCTTTTGATTTCGGGATCCGTTGTGAATTTGGCTGCGCATTGCTCAAGCATCTGTTACATGGGTTGTACTTCGGATACCATTGTGCGATAGCCTGCTTCCCTTAGTATCACCCGCTATACGAGCCAGCTCAAACGGTCTCGAACCGGAAGGCTTTTAGTTGTATTAGGCTTAGGGCATGGAGTTCGGCTTGGTTCAACTGGCCCGGTAGCATAGTTCCCACGTTTAACGTGTTCTTGGATCGCATGCCCTTAAAAATCGGTAACTGCATTTTATACCTTGTCCACCAGGCCACTGTTCCCAACATTTTAATCTGTTCTGAGAAAAGGCATAGTTTTTCTGTTAGGCCTACGCCTCCTGTGGGGTTCAAAGCCAGTATCAGTCGTTTCATTTCAATATCGCCATCCCCAGGCCTGTGTGCTATTAGTGCTGGCCAAATATCTCAAAACGAAGTAAGAAGCTACGGTCCCGTTGTCTACATCCGAAGCCTTCCTAGTGTCCTTAGGCCCGTCGAGCAGAAGTCCGTCGGTTTCCTGACAGATTGCACATAAGGCCACTGATCGGTCTTGGTCGACCCATGAACCATAGTTAGTCTGTTGGCCAAGAAGGTATTAAAACGAATGTAAGTGCTGTCTGTGTGATGCAGTACTTTGGCTGAGTCCGCCCAAAAGTTCGACTCCCAGTTTATCCTAACAAAGCACCCTCTAATTCTTGTCACGGCTTCCACGGCCAGTACTGAAGTAGTCAAATCTAGCCTCGGAATGGACACAGTCTTCAGTGGAGCCACTCTCGCCCTTGTGAATACCGTCTGACTGTGCTGCTCACTATTTTTGTCTACCCAGCAGCCATAATGCGCTACCCTACAGCCCAGTTCTAATGCATCTGAAAAAAGTGGAGTTGGGCGTAGTGTGTACACATGGTTCCTGTCAAGCATCCTGGTACCCTGATCTCTCCAAATTGATCCAAGCTATGTAACCATTCACACCATCGCTTGTAGTCGTCGTCCTTGAGAGGATCTTCTCAACCCGTCCCTTTTTGTCACAGTGATTACAGCAAGCACTTTCCCGGTAGCAAGCATGGTGGAACGAAATCTAAAGGATCATAGATGCCTGAGACTGATGATAGGATTCCTGTCCGTTTGACTGGTCGTTTGGGTGGGTCCAGAGTGAATATGAATCCGTCACCCTCGGGCTTCCATCGAACTCCAAGCGTGCGATCCATCTGTGAAGGGGATCCCAAAAGCTCCCCCAAACACTCAGTTTTCTCGGGCTTCGGAATAAGGTTCAGAATCTCAGGGCTCTTTGAGGTCCATTTTGTGGGGCTGAACCCTCCTGCCCTTAGAGCGGCGGGTAGTTTGGTTTCACATAGGGTAGCAGTATTTGAGTCACCAAAGGAACACAGAGAACCATCCACGTAGAAGCGGTCCATTGCATTTCCTAACGGATTGCTGGGGCAGCCGAAAAGCTTTAGGATTTCCCGGAGGGCAAAGTTGACACAGAAGGAGGACGGTACCGTCCCAAAGGGATGCACGGTCAGCATGTACTGGTCTGGCGCGTGACTAGATTCGTTTTCAGGCCACCGAAGAAGACGAAAGGCTGCCCTATCTTCAACGGGCATCTTCACTTTTAGAAACATTTCACACAGGTCCACAGAGAGGGCCACGTATCCCAGCCGAAAATGACATGAAACCTCGACCAGTGTCGTCTAGTCTGGGCCCTGTAGTACATGGTCGTTGAGTGCCACATTCTGACACTCCGCTGCACAATCGACGACCACCCTGACCTTCCCCGGCTTTCTTTGGGTTCAAGATCGAGCGATGGTGTGGGTACCACTTCAGCTTTGCGCTGGTTACTGATGTACCTGCTCTTTCTGAGCAACCCAGGTCTGTGCTATGTTGCATAGCTCGCATACATTTTTTTCTCATTTATGGCTCTCGAATAAGCCTGTTCTTGAGGAAGCCTAATCACTTCAGGGCCATTTCTCGGCTGTTCGGCGTTGGTTAATTGTTGGGCCTTTAAGGCACAGGTACGTCGAAGCGATCTATTACGTACTCGGCATCCTCGGCCACCACTTTCAGAGCCGATATGTCTTCTCGCCATATGGCACCCCTACCAATGACCACTCCAATAAATGCCTGTTCAATTTTCGCCGTTTCCACCGAAATGTATTTGATTTGGATCTGTCAGCCATATCTTCTGTTTGTACTACCATACAGAGTCCAACCGAACATTGAGCCTACTGCATACGGTGCTTCGTGGCCCCTTTTCATTTGATCCAGCACCCAGTGTGCTTCCGGTACATTGCGACCGGTCAGCAGGTCTATTTCGTCATTCTGCCACTCCTAGATTTTGTCCCCTTCAAGATGCGGCTACTGAAAGAGAGCCGATCGTAACGACTGATTTGCACTCATCGGAAGATCTTTTATAGTGAATGCTTCTAGGCTTTCTGCTCTATTGTTGTTTACCAAGGAAACGAGTTGTAGATGCTGTGTGTTTGATTGGGTGATCTGGGTGCCACTCACTGTGCTCACCGCTAATGAAGATTGATCCCTTTTGATTCCATATCTCTCTGCAGATTCCTCTCTCACCAGAGTGGTACCCGAGCCACTATCTAAGAAAGCCAACGCTCTCATCGCCCCCCCCCTGGGGTTTCTACGCCGACAGCTATTACTACCGGGCAAATAGGCTTAATAAGTGAGCAGGACACTGAGCAGACCACACTTGGCTTCAAAGCTTATTCGGCATTTAAGTTCTTGGGCTTATGCAGTGGGCAACGATGTTTCCCGTGGCATCCATCCTGACTACAAGCGTTGCAACCGGGTTGCAGTGTTTCTACGGAATGACTGGTGTGGTTGACCTATCTTCAACGCGGCTTGTTACGTGCGGTCCATGTTTTGGCCGCGGCATGGGAGCTGTGATCGCCCACCAAAGGCAGCTCCGCCTTCTCCGACAGCCAGATACCTGACTGTGATGAAACCATTAAAAAAATTAAAAACGTCTAAAAAATGTATGGATCATTCTTGGAGCGCCACGTGCTGGATGCCAGCTGTTGTGTATCTTGCTACCTCCCTACCTGAAGCGGGCCCTTGTGCGGCCTACCATGAGCACCGAATGTAGGTCGTTAGAGTTTGCCTCCCTGATGAAAATTCGGATCCATCTCTTTCCCATTTCTCACGGCTCTAAAGAACCAGTCCTCACATCGGTGTTTTCCTGCTTCGCAATACGATAACGACAAAAAAGACACCGAGACAACCTTGTCATCATGTCTACGTCAAATTTTCCTGCTCACTCTCAAGCATAATCTCAGTACGATAGCACCATCGAGTAAGAGCATAGATGAACTCACGTTAACGTTCCAAGGCACGTGACCGATTGCCTCCAATCTATCTCCTGTGTCACCCCAATAGTATCTTCTGTTTTAAGGCTCCTCAGGAACTACTCATTATAGAATAACCACTATGCCGGAAGAGACAATAACAGCATAGGGCTACGCTAACAGTTTGCCAGTTCCATTCGCTCACAGTCAGTTATTTCAAACCTATCTGATCTTCTCGATGCCAAACTGCGCTCTGCTTAGGGAAACGGTATTGAGGGTTATCATCTCTAACTGCTCTAAACCGTGAGACCCTAACTCTTTTATTGTTATCCCAGCGATGCCGTGCCAACGTGCAAAATCATAAATACTTTGGGATGCAAACGCAGTGACCAAACCGGTGCACTCAACTTCGTTAGCCTGCAGCAGTATAGCACAAATCCACTGCGAGCCTATTTTAGTTAGAATGTGGAGTAGGTGCCACTGACTGCTCAAATGGAACTTCATCCATGCCTCACTCACACAGACCTAACCAGTCCATTATTTATTGTCTTCATATATCATCATAACCCACAGCTGGAACCACGTCCAGACTGCAATCCCCCTTTATTTCAGGTTCGTTGTCTCCCGCTATCGCAGTCTCCAAACCAGATGACCAAGGAAGCCAATTTGACTCATACGGACAGAGACTCGAGTAGAACCTACCATAGCAACTGGGACTGAAATCAAGCTACCCGACAGGAAATACTCCCAGTTGCTTATCAGATCGTTCAGCGTTTTCTAAAGCAACAAACATGAATTCCAGTTCATACGCATCTTGCTAATATACCACCACACTCAGCTGATTGACCGACACATACTTTGCCCTGCCAGACGAAACATACCCATACGATGTCGTACGTTACCAGAAATGACGCTGAATAACACTGAAGGCAAATGCTTCAACGTAAACATATATATTTGTCAGTGAAACTGCATATTAATGCTCAAGTCCATGCGGAGATTTCTCACTTTATCATCCGGTACCACAGTCCACCTTTCCCCCGAACTGTAGGCGGTTGGAAATTGACTCTCCACTTTTCGGGGACCCTCCAGTTGCGCTTTCTCATTTATGAATGGTACATGTTACTGATCCTGAATCTAAACTCACCTTTTTATGGTTGTTGTTTTTCCCACATCCAACAGTGTTCACTTTCACGAAATTGGTCTCGGTACCGTTTCAAAACTCATTCCGTTTATTAAACTCCGGTAAATCCGTCATTCAGGGTCTGCGTCGTCTTCACGGATCGTTATCCTCTTCGCACGCATCGACTATCCCGAGAACACTTCTTTACAATTTTTTCCTTTTCTTCTTGTTCAAAATTTACTCCATCTGCAGAACCTTAGTAGGTCTCAGTTTTCCTCAGCTTGCATCATTCTCGTTCAAAATGCGTCTTTGGCACTGCGTTGACGATTTTCTGATATCTCCACCGCGCACCACCGCCCAACCCGGATTCGAAACCGGTTTGAAACTGCCGCACAAACCATTATTAAATTGATCCATTCAAACTGTTGCTGGCTATGTTTATCTATCGCTGATACTTTTGACTTTCATACTTTGAATTTGTGAATATTTCACCTTACTGAGTAACGTGTTACACCATGATCATGCGCTAGCTCGTGCGTCTCGACCATGGCCGAGAAATATACCAATATTATTATTATTATTATTATTAATTCGGCACGCCGCTGCTCGATGTGAATCACTGGGACAAACAGAGCACAAGCCCAGTCTCCTAGCCATTGCCCTTCGTTCTTCGACGGCTACTTTACGGAGGAGAGGACATTCCACTAGGCGATGTGAGGCGCCACAAGCCTTACACACTGGCATATTTCCATCTTCGCAGGATAGTGCGAAT
This sequence comes from Fasciola hepatica, assembly GCA_948099385.1. Taxonomy (NCBI): domain Eukaryota; kingdom Metazoa; phylum Platyhelminthes; class Trematoda; order Plagiorchiida; family Fasciolidae; genus Fasciola; species Fasciola hepatica. The sequence continues at coordinate 5,663,356 of CANUEZ040000053.1, forward strand.
ATGTTTGCCCGTGGTTGACCTCTATCTGGTTACTCGTCCAGCCCTGTGTTGTTGCAGTCCTAGGCAGGCTGCTCGTTTCACGCAGAAGTTGACCGAAATGACTATTTGCTATGCAGTCGTGGAGGTCTGTAAGTTGCGTCAGGTCTTCCAATGTAGTTTTTCGCTAAAATCTACTGATACCCTTGGCTTCCCCGGACGCCTTTGAGCAAAACGTAGCCAATTTTGAAATGGATCCCGAAGTCAATACTCGATTATCCGTGAAATTCTACGATACTTGATTATCAATTGAACAATGATTTATAGCAGGTAAGAACCTTAAACATGCAATCACAGGGACTCAGAAAACGAGAAACAAGTTTGGGGTGCGGGACAGGAGCACGTGCGTCGCGCAGGTCCAAAATAGGAAATGACAGAGTAGCACGGTGGACATGGACAAACAAACGTTAGTTCGTAAAAACATACAGTACATAAAACAATCCAACAATGTTTATTTGTGGGTGATGTCAAGGAAACATGAAACTGCATTGTTTCTGGGGGACTTTTCACGACCGGTCGTTACGCAGCCCATCGAATTCCTCCCGAATTTGGGCAGATTCAAAGATTTGGAATAAGGGTACTGGTTCTCCCTATCTACCTACACCCCGCTGTCACGGCGCGTACCTAATTTGTATGGCGTCAGTATTCTACTCACGATCGCACTTGATCCAGTGGCTACACCGACGCGAGGGTACTCTGCATCGTCCATGAGAACAGCTGAGCGATGGCTGGTGTGAAGTGGAAGCACAAGTTCTGTCCTCCGGAAGGCCATCGTGCTTTGGCTGCATGTGTTGGTGTGAGTGCGTGTGTGTGTGGGTGTCATGGGTGAGTTCGCACTCTGGTACATGGGCAAATAGTAACAACCACTACCTACGGGAGATATCTTCCATAATGTCAGTGATAAATGGAGGACAATCAAACCCGCGGCTTGTTTTGATGGAGGTCATGAAGTGTAAACGTGTATTACGTAAGTGTGTATGTGTCAGGGTGTATGATAGTTCAATGCGTCAGTACGTCGTAAATGCCACCAATCGTGGGAGGTTCAATTGCCCACTACAAAGACGAACGCGGAATAGCCTACTGGGCATCAGCGTTATCGACGTCCCCGTCTGCACTCTCGAGGAGGCTAATATTGCGTATGTCGCAAAGTAGCGCTCCGTTGGCTGTCTTCATCTTCACCGTTCTCATCATTCCGTCAGAGCTCTTGATGGTTTCCGTAACCACGCCCAAAGGCCAAGTGCTGAAGTGAGCTTGTTCGTTGGCCATCATTACTACATCCCCAAACTTGAATGGTCTTGCCTTGATCGGCCACTTCCGTCGAGCTTGCAGAGCCGGTAGGTACTCCGGAAGCCATCGCATCCAAAATACTTTGCAAGATAGTTTGCCTGCTTCTATCCGTAGAGGTATCTCCCACGGGGTTTATCGGTCCTTGAAAGCCCTTGTTCGACCTTGACGTCAATAAGTCTTTCGGGGTGGGCGCCAGATGGGCAAGGTAGCCGTGCATTACTGGAACCAGAGGGAGGTTGTTCAGAATTCTCTAGGCCTCAGTCGTGACAGTGTTCAGCATCTCTTCTTCGGGCGGCCGTTGCTCCGTGATCGACAGCAATGTACGTCTGGCGGACCGGATCATGCGTTCCCATACGCCGCCGCGGAACTGGCCTGTGGGGGATTGAAACGCCATCGTATGCCGTAGGCCACGGTTTGATTCTGCAGTTCGTCCCTGTTTATGTTCTTGTGCCAACGCTGCAATTCCCAGTGAGCGCCCACAAAGTTCGACCCATTATCAGAGTATATATCGGCCGGTACGCCTCTTTGATTGATAAATCTCTTCAAGGCCCGTAAGAAAGAATCGGTCGCCATCGAATGTGCGACTTCTAGGTGTACCGCGCGTGACTTCATGCACGTCATGATGCACCCATATAGTTCTTCCAATCTCTTCACAAACTTGATCCACAAGGGCCCGAAATAGTCCAACCCGGTGTCACTGAACGGCCTCCAGCCCGTAGTCACCCTGCATTCTGGCGGCGGGGCCATGTGTTGTTTGCCCGCCGTGACATTGCATCTCTTACACTGTACACAACGTCGAATTACGCGTTTTACAGTCGCTTTTCCTCTCAGCAACCAGAGGCGCTTTTGAATGACGCTCGTAACGTGACTTTCCCCCGCATGTCCCTCCACGGCGTGGACGTGTTGAATCATTAGCTCTTTCACAGGTTGTCCAGCCGGAAGCGGTGAAGCGTACTTTGTGTCGAAGCTCAGGTGGGAGTTGGTCAGCATACCATCCACCCGCAGCAGTCCATCAATAAGTTTGGGGTTTAAATGCGTTGAGCCGCCTCTTGGAGATGATATTTCTTTGTTGATTGGTCCCACTTCGTCCGCCCTCTCAAGTTCTCGAGTGGAAGCCTCCCGTTATATCATCTTGCGGCTTGTAATGCATCGGGACTTATCGGACCCACTCGTATCCGGCCGGAGGGCGAAGCCCTTCCATGACTGAAAAATGTCTCTTGAACCTGGCCAACCAAACTAATGACCGAAGAGTCTTCATCCAGGAGGAAAACCTGACAAATCGTAGCAAAATGAATGTCTCTTCGACGACTGTCACCCTCATCACCACGCCTTTGATCTCCGGTTTCAATTCCAGAGGAAGATTTAGTTCGTATACGGGCCAGTCCCGTTTAGGCATTTGCAGGAATTTCGGTCCTACCGTCCATGCGTCTAGTTGCCGGAAGTTGGTCGCACCTCGGGAGCACAGATCGGCTGGGTTATCGCCAGATCTGACATGCTTCCGCTGGTTCACGGCCGTTTCGTCGTGGAAGATCGTGAGTCGGTTGGCAACGAAAGTACTAAACCGGCTCCTGACGTATTTAATGTGGTACATTACTATCTTCGAGTCCGTCCAGAAACTAGCTGACCAAATGCAGAATTCGAAACATCTCTATACCGCATGTACCGCCCTGACTGCTAACACGGCTGCGCTGAGTTCAAGGCGTGGGATCGAGACCGACTTCAGTGGAGCAACGCGGGCTTTAGCAAACAGGATCCTCGTGGTATATTGTCCATCTCTCGTGCACCATCCTCCATACACCACGGCTCTGTAGCCAACTTCGGAAGCGTCGGAAAAGGCACGTAGCTCTCCCGTCCGCGTTGTATGGCCAGGAGTCAAACATCGTGTAATCCTTATGTCCCCTAATTTCTTCAAGGAGTTCAAAAATTCTTCTCAGTCCAGTTAGTCCTCTCGGTCCAGTGACTGGTCCCAATCGACTTTCTTACGGCAGAGCCGCGGCAGCAGGATCTTTTCGCGTAACAACCAGGGAGGGACAAATCCAAGCGGATCGAGCAAACTAGAGACAGCATAAAGCATACCACAACGAGTCACTGGCAGCTCGAAAACAAAGTCGTCCGTTTCTGTATTCCACTGCATTCCTAGAGTGCTTTCGGTAGGGAGTGGAGAGCCGTCTAGATCTCTAACCCTTTCGGCCCCCTCAAGGTACGGAATGTCCTCGAGCACTTCTGGAGCGTTCGACATCCATTCTGTTAGATGGAAGCCGCCCTCTTCTAGCAATCCTGTTAGGCCTCTGAAATGCGCTAGGGCTGAGTCTACGTCATCAAATGGCCCAAGATAGCCATCCATGTCAAAGTTTCCGCTGACGCTATCTACCAGCGACCGATGGACCAAATCTGCATGTTTGTTCGCAGATTCCCGAAGGGCGTAGTTCGCACAAAATTGTGATGATATGGCTCCGGAAGGGGTGGACGGACATCTTATAATTTATCACTGCGTTGTCCTGGTCGTTCTCTTCCCACCACAGGAACCGCAACGCACCTCGTTCTCCTACCGGTATTTTCACCTGGTGAAACATTTCTCTGATATCGGCGGACGAGGCCGCTTTACTCACTCCGAAACGGCACAAAACTTCGATTAATGATGTGATCCAGTCAGGTCCTTGTAGTAGGCGATCGTTTAACGACCTTCCCTGAAACTCGGCTGCACAGTCGAACACCACCCGCAGTCTTTCGGGTTTTTTGGGGTTGATAGCCGGGTGGTGAGGTAGATACCAGATACCCTTTCGGCCGTCGGCGTTAGCAGGCGCCTCTTCAACGTAGCGGAGAGCTTCGTTTCGCTTCAATAATTCTGCATATCGTTCCCACAGATCCTGATCTCAAGCGAAGCGTTCTTTCAATCGTAGTGAACTTTGCAGAGCACAGTTTCTGTTATCTACCCAAGGGACAGCTGGTGTGCGCCGTGAGGGGAGAACTTTGAGCTGCTTTTTAGACCTCTAGTTCCTCGCTGCACTGTTTGCAGAGCGAAGCGGTCCTCTTGAGACAACGATGGTCTTTCGTCTCTGATGCCATGAAACTCCTTTCAATACAGCCGCTGCAGGTGATATTCTACGCGATCCGTTTCGGCTGATACGTAATTTGAGGAACCACGTCCCCCTACTGGACCACATAATATCCATCTAAGAGCTGTGCTTACGGCATAAGGCGATTGGCTGTCGCCCAATCTCTGGTCAGGTGCCCAGTGTGCCTCTGGCAAGCCGCAGACGATGAGGAGATCCAAAATATCGTCTTCCCAGTCTACAACGGCTAAATGCTGCAGGTGGGGCCACCTAGTCAAAATTGTTTTTACCGACCTTGGTGCTCGCATGGGGAGATCAGCCGATGTGAATGCTTCCGTTGAGTTGATTTGCTCGGTAGTATCTAAGGCTATGAGCAGCAACCTCAACCGGCCGGCGGTCATTACTCGTGTTCCACACAAAGTGCTCACTGCTAACGACGTCGTGCTTTTGTCGAGTTGGTGTCTGTCGGCAAACTTTTCCTTCACCATGGTAGTGTCCGATCCACTGTCGACGAAGGCCAAGGCTTCGATCACTCCAGCTGGATTCATCACTCCCGAGGCAACTACTCCTAGATGTTCTGGTTTACTGGCAGACCGCGATGTTGAACAAATCACACTGGACTTGGTGCTCGCCTCGGGTATAGTTTCTCTCGCCTGGTGTAACGATGGCTGGTGTCTACCCACGCAACCCTCGTGACCACATCTGGTTTTTGTTCCGCAAGCTGCCGCCCGGTGTGTGCGGTGAGGGCATAAAAATGCACGCTCCTGTCACCCTTGCTATTCCCCAAAGTTCGTCTATGGTGGCATTGAGGAACTTGGGGCATTCTAGTTGCCCATTTCTAGCGTCGCAGGACCTGAAATTTGGGTGAGTTATAGCATCGCGTAAAATGGCGTGTACATTGGTCCAAGGCCAATAATTCGGATGTTCCCGTGCAGTGGTTTGAGCCAGATTTGTGCTGGGTTTGTTTGCCCGGTTACTGTCCCAAATGAGTTGGTCAAATGTACTGTCTGCTATTTTGGTTTGCTTGTACAAGTATTCGGTCAAGTCTTCGAAGGTAGCCCGACGGTCGCCTCGACCCGTACTTTCCGCCTCTTCCGCTCACCGACCCCGTAGTTCGGGAGAGAGGTGATAAACTATGCTCTCCAAGGTGCGAATTGCTTCTAGGTCAGCCCCGTGACCTAAATGGTTGAGGGCTATTGAACATTTCTGCATTTTGATCACTAGGTCGGCCATTGTATGGGCGCCGCCCTTGGTTTTTGATGCCTCTACCATCACGCCAACTATTAAGTTACGGGCTACCCTGAATGGCTGCCTGAACAGGTCCCTCAAAATCTTCCTTTCCCGTGTGTAGCCTTGTTCAAGGTCGAGCACAACACACCCATCGATAGCTTCCTCTGCTCAGCCTCGACAGTACTGAATCAGATAGAGAAGCCTTTGCCCGGGATCGGTTATCTTGTCTTTGACGAAAATTTCGAACTGCTTGACGAGCTTGCAGTAGTGTTCAGATCGTCCGTCGAAAACCGTCAATTCTGCTCTTGGCAGATCGATCGTTGGTGGCGTTGTTGTCTTCTATTCGGCGACCGGCCCTACAGCTTCTTACTTTATTCTGTGCTAATCTGTCAGAAAAGTCGTAGTCATTGGTATTCTGCTCATGCCCGTTCTGTCTACACTTTTCCTCTGCTTCCTGGGCCAGCCGCCTAACGGATAACGTTTGTTGTCCTGGGTCTAATGCCCTCAACGAAAATAGACCGACACTCTTGAAATCCATATTACCCTCAGTAATACATGAGCTATCACTGGCGGGACTAGGTGACCTAGCATTAACTAAAAAGTCAAAAGTACCCTGACCCCCTCCCCAGTGACTCGCGGAAAAGCGCCCTGTCCAGATTACGATTGCTTCGATCCTTTTCTTGGCATGTTGTATATTTTCTCCTTCCAAGTTGATCAACTGAGTATTGTAAGACATTTTTGATAAACATGTAGCCAGTGTCGAAACGGTTCCCGAAGTCAATACTCGATTATCCGTGAAATTCTACGATACTTGATTATCAATTGAACAATGATTTATAGCAGGTAAGAACCTCAAACATGCAATCACAGGGACTCAGAAAACGAGAAACAAGTTTGGGGTGCGGGACAGGAGCACGTGCGTCGCGCAGGTCCAAAATAGGAAATGACAGAGTAGCACGGTGGACATGGACAAACAAACGTTAGTTCGTAAAAACATACAGTACATAAAACAATCCAACAATGTTTATTTGTGGGTGATGTCAAGGAAACATGAAACTGCATTGTTTCTGGGGGGATTTTCCACAACCGGTCGGCATGGCCACTCTGGCACTATAGAACAATATTTAATAATAATAACAATAATAATAATAATAGTTTATTTCGGATAACCCCGATGCATGCTGCAATGCAAGATCAAACAGTACAGTTCAAAGGTGAATGAAAGTTACAGTAGGACTGTACAATTATGCGAACGCGATTGAATATAAGAGAAGGCATTCAAGTCAATTGCTGCGATACCGCCCGGTGTTTGTGCAGTTCCACAACAACACTTAAAGTACACGCCGCAACCTACATCGCTCTCCTCTCAACACCTGCAACCTACTGAATCTTGGTAAAACTCATTCGGTAGGGAAATTCTGACAGCTGGCCTGGCTATCTGCCATTTCCGACACTTGCTGGATGACAACCAATTCATCTTCTTCACTGACCACAAGCCAGTCATCTTCACCCCGAGGTCAACCACAGGCCGGCACTCGTCCAGGGAACCCCGTCACCAAGGTTGTCTCACTGGGCCAAGGAAGCAGTTGAGGTGCATTCTATGCTGGATCTATACGTTACGGAAGCGTGGACATATTGTAAGACAACGTAGAGAACCATGAACCTTCCATAAAAGCAAGTTCCCACCTTCGCGGGATAACGCTTGTGTGTTTGCCCATGTTCAACCTCTGTGATAGTCGCTGGTTTGGCTTTGCAATGTAATCGTTGTTCTGGATAGATTGCTCGTTTCAGGACAGCGACAGATGGGATGCGGATAGCCACTAGTTTAACGAGTATCGGACATGGAGGGAAGAGACTGGAGGTGATACATTCGTTCGTCTGCAGGACTGCTTCAGGAATCCGTAACTTCCCTGTTAGTTATGGTAGTTAAATATGTTCTTCCTTGGGCCTAGTGTGCGGAACAGTCTCAACGGGTTGCCTGCCGGTAAAAACTGGTCGGGGCTGCCGGCAAAAGTCCGGGCGAGCCAAAACCTTCACATGCGCACAGACTGAGGGATAAGAGTGGCCCCTCTTCTCCACACATCCCTCTTGTTGAAGATAGATGAAATGCTTGTAGAAGGATCCTTATCTGCAGAAGCAACTCAGGAGACGAGAAAACACGAAAACAAGTGCACGAGTGATCGTCCCAAACAGCTCGATATGCACAAAGTCTATAGGAAGCCGTGAAAATGTTTCGTGTTTTATTTTCTGTTCCGAGAAAAAACAATAATGGCAACGACAAAATCTTGCCCACTGTTAGGTATGAGCCTACAGGCCTTCGCACAACCCAACCACCATGGTTGCGATGTACCGGTGTTCCGTGATCTGTTGGAGCCATGCTTAGTGATGCTGTAGACACGGGTGCGGGTAGGACATTAGGTGCCGGACACGGTTCGGGTGAAGTCAGTGGTGTTTGTACTTCCATGGAAGCCGGTTTTAGTCTGTCCAAAGAAACCTTTTCTTATTTACCCTTGGGTTCTACGATGTGCCACCTTTCTTTCCGTTCAGAGACCCAATGCGGGCCTGGAGGGAGTGCCACGTACTCTCTTTACGCTGGAAGACTTGTGTACACACAGACGGCTCCTGAGGCATGTACACTGGAATGCTCTGTTCTCCGGTCGATGCTGCATGCAAGTCACGCATACACTGAGTTAGGCTTTGGGTGGGATTCGACTAGCTAAAATTCAGTAAAGGTTGCGATGCAACCATCTTTCCGGCCAGCAAAATGGACGCCCTTATAATTCGTCGCAAAGTAAAAAATTCAGTATATATCAAACCCACAATGGATTTCCTTTTTGACATGGCTCCATAGTCTTTCCAATCATGCAATAATGGGATAGAGCGTACATTTGAAAGTTGTGGCAACTAATAAGAAAAATGTCGAGTCGGCTTTTCTGCCTATATCTTGATTATTTAGAACCTAATCTGTTTTGTCTTAGATTTGCGAAGCTGAATCTCACTTTCTTCTGTGGTCCTGCTGGAAATAAATCCTAGTAGAATCATCGCAGTTCAGGTAATTAAGCGATTCACAGTTTCTCTGAGATCGAGGTAAAACACAACTACCGTTTCCATCTCCAGAGGTTCTCTCAAATCGAACATTTTTGTCGAAACTGCTGCATCAATGGACACATTTCTAGGAAGTAAGATGTGTGGAACCATTCAAAACGTTTAAAATCTACATAGGCAACCATCTCGCGGTGTAAACTTTGATTCAGTTGGTACATGCAGACTCGGACGAAGACAAGTCGTCTGAAATTGGGTCAGTTACAAAAAGCTTTCTACTCTACTGTTCCAACACCTCACGGTATCTCAGTATGGCATTTTTGTTGATAGTTATCCAGTCGGCTCGTTTCTCTCCCCCACCGGATTGTGCCCTATCCGCCTCTACTTCTCCCTCGAAAAATCCTGACCAGAAATTCAATATCAGAACTTTCACTCGGCATGCTTCATGTTTTGAACTCGACCTCCGGTTTTGACTTCTCCTGGTCTCTTTAGTACACAAATATCTGGATTCTATGCCTCTATTGCCTCGCAGAATTGTTTTACCTTTAGAGTGGTAACTCTAAGTTCAACGTTCGTCTATTTGCTGAATCTGGTAGCTTAAACATTTTCAGTTTAGCCATATTTTTCATTGCTTGTTCCTTAGCAATTGCAAGTCCATCAACTCTATTTTTTTCCAATTGCATCTTGTTTACTTTGTTCCTGGTTCATTCAGTTTCCTATTTATTGGACTCAACCATTTTGTGAAAAGCTTCGCCTGGCGTTTCTGAGTGAATGACTTCGCTTGGTTTGCTTTACTAACTGAACTCATTTTCCACTTACGTTGGCATCTCTTTTTTTCTCTTTCAAACTTTTTCTCGGTTCTTTTGCTCTACAACATCTTGCCGGATATCATTTTTCAAACTGGTAACTCCAGGTCTAACCTACGCCTTGTTACTTAAACTAAATGATCTTACTTTTCAATTGCTTAAGCACCTCTGTGCCCTTTGTCAAGTAGCTGCAGCACGGGCGTCAACCCCACGTTCTTGATAACTATCCATTCACTTGGCTTCTCTTCACATTCAGAGCACTCCGTGTCCACTTCTACTTCCCCCTTGGAAAATTTAAACGAGAAATTATTCTCAGAAATTTCACTTGATGTGCATCAGAAACTAAACCCGACCTTCAGTCATGACGCCGCACATACCTTTCCATACGTTAGTCCTATGCTTACAATCTTTTTTGTTTCAGGTCCACTTGTGGAATCCATTCTTTACAGCCCAAAACCACCTACCACCTCTACCTGGTTGCCTCATCTTGTCACTTATTTTATAGTATGAAACCGTGTTTTCTGGAATCTACTATCCATGTATACAGTTCTCCAACAACTGTTGGTCCTCAGCTAAGACGTACCCAGACAGCACCTTCCTACTATTTTGCTTTCCGACTGGTAATTAGCTGTGCCGAAATTCGATGACGTTGTGATGGTCCCAGGACTGTGAGCTTCCAACACGGTCAAACTATCAGGCCGAGGACTCTATTGATGCGCGACTCCGAATCACCGCCGGCTGACAGTTACAACCTCGAACTGGTAGCAACAAGAACTGCTGGGTATTTTAAGCCGAAATTTTCTTTTAAGGCCCAAGAAATTCACAGTATTTTTGATTCCAGGTGTGCGAGGAGCGGTCGGATTTACCGCCTTTGCAGGAGGTCTTCGGGTGAGCATGACTTCTTTAAAGATTTGCAGGCGTAACTAGATTGAAGATGCTTCGATTATCTCCGACCGCCTAGATAAGGGTCAGCCGAAAGCGCCGTAGGACCATTCGCTGCTGCTGACAAGGGTTCTGTTTGGCATTCATCTCATCACCCTGTTGTGCATTTACATAAGCCAGGAAGGGGTACGTGTGGTATCTGACCGTGCAACGGTCCAAGCCCAGCGTCGCCGGTTCGAGGGATTCGGATGCCATAGAGCTTAAAAGTGTCTACTGAGAACTGTGGCACGACTGACAAGTACTCCGGATTACACCACAGATAAAAGAAAACCCCCTGTTTTGGTTCGAGATCTCTGAATGCCCCGGAAACCGACAAATCTCTCACGGCTGTTGAAATATTGACAAAGATCACAAAACTTGCCTCCAAAATCAGCTAGCGAGGAAGATTCGATATCGAAGACCGCGTACTTAATGGACCTATGGAAAGTGCTTGAGCTGAAGGTAATGGCTCAAGTTTTGGCACCCTCAGCCGTGTCGACTGGTCAACTCCACCATCTGGGGTCACAGATGAACCGGGTTGAAGAAAATACAACCAAAGTCAACCACGGGTATAGAATATACGTAAATTTATCCGGAGGGGAAGTGTTGACTTATTTCGGTCACCGAATATCCTTCATTATTAGCTCAAACCATTTGTGTGTACCGCCATTTCGTTTTGTTCGCCGCATGGTATTGACCACAATTCTGCCCCATTTCCGTCGCCGTTCCCGTAGTACTAGTTCCTCTAATAACTGTTTAAATGCCCTCTGTTCATGTATACAAAACTATTTTCCGTTCAAAAGGGTTTCCCTGTCCGGGGTTCAAATCACTGACCTCTTTGGCTCTAGCCTAACACCCCACCGTCCCGGGCATCCGGCCACTAGGGTTGGTAGGCCAGTCATGTACTTCCACATGCAGGCAGGCACGCACGTACCCAACTGGTTCTCATCAGTCTCCTTTCCCGACCCTCATTAGCATTTAAGCACAATAGAACCGTACTCTGTCAGCCGTCCCCCGTAAGCCATGTTCGTTTTCTCACTTGCATGTATTTCTGGCGGTTATCCATCATATGACTGTTCCTGCTGTCTGTTTCTGGCCAATACTGCCGCTCTATCAAAATTGATCGTATGTTCAGCTTGAAATTATATTATTATTGGTATTCAGTACCATTTCCAACTGATATGACTGCTTATTAAACTCTGCAGCTCCAGTCTACTGTATTCTGTGTTTGCTGCTGTTTTTTCGGCCATAAACCCACTCGACCTGTCTTCACGGTTTCTGATTTACCGTCGTCATGTTGAGACCATGTAAGACAGAGTGATGAAAACCTGTTGGATCCATAGGAGTTCGGGACTCCATAAAGTAAACTAATGACTGACGGTCTAGATACCCTGTCATTACAGAATTTTGATGTCTTGTTTAATCAAAAGTGCATAAGTTTCTTCAGCTCTGCGTCTAGACCGCCTACAGACTCCATAAGGAGTTAACACCAATGAAAGCCTCAAGCATAAGGTAGAGCGCTTACAGGAGGAGCTGAACAGAGTAGAAAAACAACTCAGTATATAAAACCCGGTCGAAGTTGAAGATAAAGAGCGTGTTCAGATGAGAGAGGGTAAAAAGTTGGACTATCACACTCCGGCTATGCACTTGGCTTCCAAAAAGCAGAGTGGGTTCGTCAGCCAACTTCTCAGTAGCTAACAAACGAGCATTGTGAATCGATTGCTCAATACTGACGTACGATAACTATGCAATTCCTGCTTGGGAACCCGGAGTACTAGCAAGCCACCACCTCTGGGGTGCGCTCATGAGAAAAGACTCATGTGACAACCTCCTAAACTTACACAAATGCGGTAGTGACGAAAACTGTAACCAGAGTGGCCTGGCCCTGAAAAGAGCCCTGGGTTCGTTTGCGCCTCTCAAAGCCGGTGTCGCCCAGTCATATAGTGTCGGCAGCGTTAACTTCCCCCGCTATGTGATGCTTCGGAAATGTCTGCATTCTCCTAAAGTTCCGTACTAGTATAGCACACCGCCCAGCAGATCCAACAGTCCGTACTAAAACGCCTCACCGAGAGCCAGAACGGCAAAACCTTTCACAGTTGGTTGTTCAATCCATGGACCTCACCAGGTGATGTACGTTTGAAGAATGACGGAACTGGCTTGCGAACAGTTTTGTATATAGCCAATAAAAACCCCGATATAAGCCAAAATATCTGCTGTAAACAAATTATCCACAGACTAGGTGGTTACAGTGACCTCCATGCCAGCAACTCACAATTTAAAAAAGAGGACACCTAGACTTAATCACACGTATCATTAAGCCTCTTATGTCCCCTCAGTTGGGAAATGGCGTAAACCAGGTCTGCTGGACTGAACCTGTAGTACTACCAATAAAAACTCGATGACAAAGACTAACAAATTTGTTTATTTGTACGTCGTCTGCACGCCGTTGCGCTCCCCCAATACACACGTTGTCCCGCTCCATCGTTTTGAGTTCTGCTTTGCGCACTGCCGAGTATATTCGCTATCGTGTCATAAACCGAGGACCAGGGGCTTTAGACTCTATACGGGAGCAGGACCTTGCTTAACCGAGAAAAATCCTAAAAACCCGCACTTCCTAGGGTTTCTGCTAGAATCCCCAGTACGAGATTTTCATATACGCAAGCCGAACCAAGTGAAGCAAAACTAAACCCACTCTCGCAACCCACTTATATGTACTCCAGCTCTCCGGCACTATTCAAATTAAATACGATATCCGGGAGTATTTGGGCTTCGGCCTCGTACCAGCGAATCACTTCAAGGGCTTACCTAAAAGTACTCCTCCCTTCCATGTGCATAGCACCGACTGATCCAAGGTGCTCGCGACGCATGAACCGAGTTAAAAGTAGCACACCCCGTCTACACACTGAGATCGGGAACAATTTGAATAGACCTATCATGTACGTCAACAGTAGTAAGGTGGGTTGACCTGACCTTAATCAGTGTTACTATAGTGAATGAAAGCGCGCTTTGCAAAATCGCCTCAGAATGCATAACATGAGTTCAAAACAGAATCGTTATCTCATGCCTATACCTTCGATTGAGAAGGTAAAGCTAGAGATTTCAGAGAAGGAGAAGGATCCAAGTCTACAAAAAATTCTAAACTATTCTCTGGAAAAGCAACGGAAAGCAAACCTTGACCGTTTGAGGTTTTTATGTGACATAATAAATTAGATATCTTTCAAATCCCATAGCATCAAGAGAGCAACAGTTGCCTATAGACTTGCACAAATTGAACTGGCTAATAAACCACCACCTTCCCCTCCACCGCCGGTACCAAACTTCGTATGATTACCGTTTTTGTTATATCGTATCTAACCCTTATTTTAGATGATGAGTGAAGAACTGAAATTAGCCGTATGTTGTTACACCTCCCAATAAAAGCTTTAGAAAAATTACAAAGTATTGAAAGGTTACGTTGAAAGCAGTGTTATCCCCCCAATACAAGACACGTGGTTGCAAAACATATTAGGGATGATACCAAAGAAGCTCAAGACTGGGAAGGAAGAAGGGCTAAATCAGGTTTTGAATGAAGTTCGCGAAAACTTCCTTGAAAGTCTGAAGAAATCTTTAGCTCGCCAAACCCTGAAGAAGCCTGATCTACCACAGTTAGAAAACGATGATTTAGTTGCCGCACCTGAGGAACCAAAGTAGGACTGATTGAAATTATGACGACTTTCAGAAATGTCAACTTTTCAAAGCCGTGGCATGCGGAATATGTAAAACACAGAAAGGAACTTGTTGCAAGATTGATGATACTTTATCCCCATATGCAAAAGATCCTGGATATTTGTCAAAGGTTTTTTGGCTCAATGAGGCTAACGGAGGTTAAAAACTACCGGTAATCTCGTTTCATATGTGATATTCCAGTGAATTGGGTGCAATTGATTTTGAAAACCTTCGATTGGCGGTGCAGCAAGAAGTCGCAGATAATACAGAATATTTGACACATAAGTAAACAACAATACCAATTTTTCTCATCGTTATATTAGGTGGCAACCAAGGATCTTTCAATTATTTTCTGAGAAGCATTCAGTCCCACAGTTGAGAAGTGATGCCCTGGAGTCGTTTTACAATTGCGTTTCTACAGTTTTGTCAATACAGGTACCTGTTTTTCGTTTGCAGTCTAATTATCATAGCTCAAACACTTTCTGGAAAAAAACCTCCTCGAATGGGTGGACTTATTCGATGAAGAGCACACTGAACGTTTACCGGTGTTAAAAATGTACCTTACATATGAAGATCAACGAGTTCAATTTTACCCGAGTTTTGAAGATCTTGAAGAACTAATTCTTTTTATTGGTGATCAAATAACGGATTCTCTGCAGCAGGTGAGCGATCCTTATTGCTATTGGTTTTACTTTTGTGAATACTAAGCCTAGATATTTGTTTTGTAAACTTTACCCATGCAATGGATGCAAAAGTTTTAGCTGCAGTATTTCAACAGGACTCTTGCTTCAGAAAACAGCGGGGGGTGTAAAATAGAGAGAAAGCCGAAAATTGCCGTATCACCCAGGTAAAAATGCGCAGAATAAAAGTGATTTTTCACAACTAGAAGTGGATCAAAAGTTATAACATTTGTTTAACACAATGATTGGCGTGACGTTATATTTTTGCTGCCAAAGAAGGGGAAGAGGCTATAATAAACGGAAATTTTTTAACACTTCCGAGTACATAAGGGAAAAGCTGTAGGTAGTTTGGTGGTGCATCTTGTTGACAGTACAGAATTTCTCCGGGAGCACATGATGTGTTTCGCAGTTGTTTTTACTAATCAAATAGGCGTACTCCGCACTCTTCCGACCAAAACTTCCTTTATTTTAACGATTTACAGTTATTTTGGGGCTATTGTTTCATTTGAATTGTAAGTAGTTTGCGTTAACAAATATTTTATTTCTACATACTTTTGTAAACATACTTTGCCGTGGTTTTTTCCTAGAGATGTTAGTTATATTCATAACGCTACTACGTCGATAACTTGTCTTTATTCTATGGGGAGCACTCAAAATCATTTCATCGTGTTGTGTAAAGTAACAGTACCATGCTAAAAAAGGATGTGCATGAAAGTAGTCAACAACAAAAGATGCAAAGACGTTACAAAACTAACACTTTCAAAAGGTTGGAAGTTGACATCTGTTCTCTGAAGTTTGCTAGTTCCATGCCATATCGTTTTATTGGCTCAAATGTTTTTTTTTTTTGGGGGGGGGGGGGCTTGTTGAGAGTTGGACGGTGTTTTAGTCAGCAACTTCAAAGAGAAATCATAAGATGCACTGATACAGATTTATTTGTCAGAGTGGGCCTAAATATCTAGAACGCGACGGCTGGTGAGTATACTGCTCGTTGAAGGAATTGATCTCTTTTTACTAAGCATTCCTTGTTCTCTACGGTGCATAAAGCCGGTGTTTTACTTTTTAGTGAACCATCTAAATACGAGGTAAAACAGACCATACATAAAGGTCAGAGGAGGTGGGGCTTGTTGTTCTCCATAGTTTTGATGTCAAAGGTCACGTGACCAAATTACCAACTAGCGACTTATTCACAACTAGGATTTGGTAAATAAAATGCTGCACTTAAGGCTCGACTTGCGGTTGCACAAACTAAAACAAAGTAGGAAAAATAATCGGTTATGTAAATGTACTAAAACTTCAACCGACAAATGGTAAACGATGAAAAACTTGTTCTTTTCTTCTCATGTTGTATCAGGTTTTCTATACGTCGGTAAGCTTAGTCAAGAGCAGAGAATTTAATTTATGGACTTAAACCGAAACTCAGTCAAATAGTGAGCTAGGAAGAAATGAGCGACTAAAGGTTCCTCCATCTTCGTTACTCTGCTTGGTTACTGTGATTATAATACCCAGCAGATTTGATGTGGAATATCTGAATTTTCATAAACATAAAAATGAACTTCAGATTTTATGATAAATAAGAAAATAGTTAGGCATTTATAATTTGAAAATGTTGTCGCCTAAGGTTATTACTTACCTTTTGTGAGAATAGGATAAACGGTAGACAATCTGTAATAAGTGAAAAATAACTTTTACATTTCTAACTGCACCTTATAGCTGTATAACCAACGGTGAATGAAGAATATGCCGATAGAGCGACCTCGAGTTTTTGATTACAGAGCATGAGTTTTATATGGTGTGAACAGTTTCTGCAATAGCACCAGAGAGTGTGCACGAAAAATGTTTAACCGTAAATTTTAATGGTCAAAATACACTAACTATAATCACTCGCCTTAAGTTGTCATATGATGCATGCAAAAATGATGACCACAAAACAAACGATTGGGTTAGGAATCGAGTGGCAGCTGCAAGTGTTTTAGGTAATGTTGATTCCACCAGCTCATTTATGGGACGGAAATTTAGATCAAGAGCCACTTCCGCCCGGTTGGAGGCTAGCCTCAAAATCTCTCACTGAACATAAAGAGTATCGAAGATACGATTAAAGCTTACTTTTCGAATAAAAGTTCAAATCAACAATTAGGATCGTGGTTGTTTTAGGAAACAGTACGCAGTAAACATAAATGTTAGTTCAGTACTTCATGTGCTGCCAACACAGTGAAAGCAAGATGTTTTTCAAAATTAATTCGGTTAATAAATACTCTACAGTGTTCACAGAACTTCACAGTAGCAACTGTTAGACTGACGATAGTGCGTTTGAGTAGACAATTCCACTACTAATTTCCCCGATTCCGTGTGTCTGACGCGCCAACCTGCTAACCTTCGGCTAGGAGAGGGAGGGTGTCCTAAATAACTGATTTTTTCTAGCGCAAGATTAGTGAGTGTATTCCGATTGCATTGAAAAGTTTCTGTAAATAAGTAGTCGAGGCCGAGTTTGGACTCGCAGTGTTCTTCCAATCAAGTTCATTACGAGTATTGGTGTACTTTGCGTTTGCCCCCTTCCTCCTTTTCTCTTTAACTTTCTGACTGATATGGTCCTAGAAATCGCGCTTCTGTCAGGCGAGGGTAGTAGTGTTGAAATTTATTGATTCTGAAAACGTCAGACCCTGAATATACGGATGAAATAGTTTTTCTGAGTAAAGATCCATGTAACTTTGCAAGCTTTCCTGGACAGCTTGAGTAACTGCTTAGCAATGTTAGGTATGCGTTTTGCACCTTTAAATTGCAGGAAGCTTTTGCAGGATTGGTATTTGGGAACCCGAGTTATCTGTGGCGTCGATACGACGTCCGTTTATTTATCAAGGGCCTAGTGTACGCTGCAGCAGTCAGTCCAGTGCTTCTGTATGGTCCAGAAAAATGGCTGTTACAGGGGGAAGACATGCAAAGATTGTCGGTATATCGACACTGATGTCTTCGTAATATTGCTAAAATCTGGTGGGAACACAGTATAAGCAACACTGAGGTTTGGTAAACAGTCGGAGGTCCGGAAACCAAATCATTTGATAAGACACTCAATTCCACTAGGGTACGACGGTTAGGATATGCGTTTTGCATGCCCCTTGACTGGGTTCCTCGGCTTCCAGTGTTCGTTGAGGCGGGTAACGATTGGATGATGAGTAAGGGTGGCCAACTCAAGACTTAAAAGAAAGGTGTGAAAAACTTAACTAGGGGACTTGGTCATATAAGATTTGTTAGACCTCCTGTGTGGGGTCCAACAGATCCTCTCATTCATTGGTAAGACACATTAGTGGAAGCGGCTAGGGGTCGCGATCAGTAGTGTTCTTTTGCCCACAAGCTTTCTTTATCTACTGGGTTTTAATACGCGTATTCGTCTGATAACGTTATTATATTCTTGTTCTTTCTCAATATTTCTTACTGAGGCCGTCGCTAGGAGACAGCAACCAAAGCCACTCCACACAGTGCATGGTTAATGGTTGTCTGAACTGAACTAAAGTAAGCTGACTGACTGCAATCGCTCAGGCTGTGGATAGGACTTGTTATCTAACCCTTTTGGAGCGGCTTTGTAACACTTTATACGACCTTGAATGATCCAATACTTGTTAGCTTGTGCCCCGTGTCACTTGAATGGGCCGAGACCGAACGGGTTTCAAGTTTTTGAATTCCGTTCGCCAGCCATCCAGGGCGAAGCTCTCTGCAGGAACATGCATATGAGTACACACGAAATGGGATCAAATGATCTGGTATTTGACCTTTGAGTGTCAATCGCAAGTATGGACTAGTGCTGAACGAGGTCCTGGGCTTCGCAGGGTTAAACATATTTGCTACCGCACGCGATACTTTATGGCTCGGCGTCTCAGAAGTCAAATCTTTAAATTCCATGTTAACATAGATGGACTTTCTGGGGACGTTTGGTTGTTTAGATCAGAAGACAATGTCCATATTTTTTGGAGGAGATTCACTGGATACCGGTTTTCTTACAGTGCATTGCAAGCAGCTCTTATCGCCTCTGGGCCTTTATTTTTAGAGCAAACCTGAAGAGCTCTGTAGACAAGACATCGCACTAAATTTCTTTTCTGCTGTATGGGAACGAAACTTCGGAAGTGAGTACAATACCCCTGTCCATTTTGTTTGTAGCAGATATTCCTCTCGATCGACCCATCCGAGTACCTTTTAGTCGAAAATCTAAAAAATAAGGTGACTGATTTCCTAGTTATATGGTGAATGTTATAGTAGGGTGCGGTCCGCCGAACATCTGCGGTCACTCTTGCACAATATATATTGGCGTGGCTCTAAGAAGAGTACGTCATTGACATACCCCTTATGTTCCCACAAGCAGCTGATGGTCAGGTTTAGTACGTTGTTTCCAGCTTTTGTCATGGATATATCGGAAAGCAAAAGATAAAGTGGGATCCCATTGCTATGCCGTCTTTCCGCCTGTATACATTACTGTCGAAGTGGGGCTGTAAATCCCAACTGGAGAATTCTAGGAGTTTTTTTTTCATTTTTTCAGAACACATTCACGCCGATTTCTTCTGCTGACATGTGATCTCAAACAAATTTTATCGTTTTCAGTAGGCGTAAATATATGAAAAACGAAAAAAATATAAAATAACTCATTTTTTCGGATTCACGCCTGCTTACCGAATTGCGTCGACAAACTGAAAGATGTTTTATAGAATACGTGGTGATGATTTTCGTCTTATCGGTTAAAGGAGCTCAGTTAACCAGCGTGCGATGTTTCGATAAGGCCAGTCAGACCCGTCGAGTACAGGTCGGACAATGATACAAACTTTGTGCGTTTTGGAAGCTCGTAGAGACTCGAGATCGTTGATCATGCTGGTCTTATCCGTTTAAACGTGATCGTGTCCATCACATTACTCTGTCTTTGTTTCGAAATATAGTGCCGACGTGTTTTTTCGTATTGTTTGTTTTATCTTTTCTACTAGCTTTTGTGAGTTATGTCGCGTCACTCAGTAGCTCCGACATCTTGTACCGGTAGACATTCCTGCCCATGATGACTATCCCGGATCCCTTGTCAGAGCGCGTAATGAGGATTGATAGGCTCTCTTTCAAATTCTTTACCACTTCTATATACTTAACGGAGAGAACGTTTTCTTTTAGTTGTTTTGCTATTCATATATTGATAGTTTCGGCTGACCAGAATTGATTTAAGCTGGTCATTACTTCACAATATTATTTAAACCAATACTTCTATCTGGCTGGATAGGCTGTCCATTTGAACTTCTAGACCTAACTGGGTGGATGTTCCTCCCGGATCAGAACAACCTATGACCAAGTGATAGTGTTTCTAGAGTAATTTTATCCAGAAAATTGGTGGATAAATTACAAGCTTACTTTTTGGCTGGCTTGGGAATATCATCCGTCATTTCTCTGATGCGTTGCATACATTATCGTTTCGACTGAGCCTGTATGAGCTTAAATACAACAGGGGCACTCTGGTGTAAACAATTTGCGGAATTTATGTATTATACTGGCATAAATAGCGAGAGACTGGATTTTAGACAGTATGATTCATCATGTTATGTGTCACCTAATTTCCTACTGTTGATACCCACTATAAAACGTTTGCAATCCAGTTGCAAAGCTCGATATAAATCGGGTGCAGACGGATGAACTAAAGCCGCGCCCCAAAACACATGTTTCAGTCTTCTACGAGAGATGGCTGAATCGTTCCAAACAATCAGCGGAGTGAGGATTGTTCACACTAAATATGATGTTTACAGTGTTTTTTTTTGTTCTATTACACTGATTTTTACTATACTCCACTTTCCCAATAACCTCTTATAGCCATCGCGTGAAGCGAACACAAATGAAATATATTCACCATCTGTATTAAGAAATGGTAATGAAAAATACCAAAAGGAACAAATTATTTTCAGCTTTCTAACACATTCGTCGTACCCCGGCTCGTTACCACGACTCATCTATTGGGACCTTATTTGATTATTCATTCCAGTTCTCAGGATCAGGTTGCTGGTTTATAGTAATAATGCAGTGTGCGTTTGAGTCCAGTGGATGTATGCCTTTCACTGCACTAACAAGCATGTAGTCAAAGATACCTTTCGAAGTTAAACTCGAGATGGCAATTCAGACATTACCATGGATATTAGCAGCTGCTAAATGATACCTTAGACCTAACTACTGCTAGTGCTGAAGTGCTCTGAAAACTGAAAACCACTAGATGGAGAATATAACATTGACTTTCTGCTATTGGCTTCCCAGTGTGGCCTTCACTGCAACCACATAGCTACTGTGCAACACTCTCGTACAGGTGCTCAAAAACTGCCGTAAGTGCATTTACTGGTGGCCTGCTAACGTCTCCTGCATTGACTTACAGATCTTTTCTGTCCTGAATTAAGACAAACAGGCAGTCCTCAACAGCACACACACCTATAAACGCACTACATAGGAAAGCTATACACAATATAAATTGTTTAGAGCATGCCCAATCCCTGCTTTTCTCTGTCGGTATCGACTAGTGAGGATGTTTTCATTTTAAACTGCAATTGGTGAATTAACCAATTATCTGATGATGAATGAGATCACCGTTTATTCTATCATCGTAAACGTACGTTTACTACTGGAAAGCATTACCAAGTTAGCCAATATAGTCAAGTTACCATGTTTATGATTATCGAGCTAGTCAGAGTTGTCTACGTTCATTTATTTACGCAATTTCTTTATAAAATCTCCTCCCTCAGATTCCTACTCTAAAGTCATGGCTGAACCCGAACTCAGGAGCCAATTTTGTTGATGCTAAACTGCCGGAACATGTGCTGACCAAAGCCCGGACAAAATTGAGAGCGGCAGTCCGGCGCTATTTTGAGGTTCCGTACCAGTTTTTTACAAAAGTTTTCTGTAAGTGACCAATCCAAGTGACCTCACTTTAACAGTTGAACCATACTCGTTCTTGCTTGATGGTTCAGAAGCCAAGAGCGTCGAAGAATTTCTGAATGGCAAACGAGATTTTCATGAATACAAGGAAGTAAGTTCAACGACAGAATCTAAGTTGAATAAATGTGTTTACCGTTAGATTATATATCTAAAGTATTGATAGGTAGAAGTATGCCAGCGTAATACTGCTTAAGGGGAGTCGAAAAATTATCATTGTAAAGTTTATTTGAAGGACTTGCTGTTAAGAGGTAATTTTCTAATTAGAAATTACGACGAAGTACTTGAACTACTCGCAATGAACGCAGTACAGAG
The DNA here is from genome assembly GCA_948099385.1 of Fasciola hepatica. NCBI lineage: Eukaryota > Metazoa > Platyhelminthes > Trematoda > Plagiorchiida > Fasciolidae > Fasciola > Fasciola hepatica. Next base: position 5,685,355 of record CANUEZ040000053.1, read on the forward strand.
CAATAGAAAGGTGAAAATACCAATCGAAATCGTATTCAGCCGAAATTGTACTATGCACAATCGCAATGTACAAGTATACACAGATGCAATAAAACAGCACAAATTGTTGTCATTGAGAAACACCTTATTCGGTCACGAAGAGCTAACAGTTAAGATATCTACCATGCATTCACATCCCAGTCGAAACGAACTGTTTCATGTTACCCGTAACGTCTAATGCCTTATCTTCAATCAAAAATAATACGATCCAGCCTATTTTGTACCAATAAAAGGCTGATGGTTTCACTGCAAGCCACAATAACAATACAAACTGGAATGAGAAATTCGAAAGTTGCCTTTAAAGAAATATTTGTAGCAGTCACTCGCGCAGCTCACTTCGCACCATCAATCAAAGTAAAATTACGCATCAGTGAGGATTTTGGCCTCCATGGGGGCTGTGCTTGTCACAGTGTTATCAAAGGAAGCCTTTTTACGGATTTTCGCTTGCTCAGGGAGCAGAGTTCCAAAACTTCCTGCTTTTTCCAGCTAGTTTCGCAGACAAGTTATCTATATGTCACAGTGTTTTTGCTTTAATATATTATCTCCTCGACGCCAAGTATAGATATTTATTAAAGTGGTTGTATTTGTATGAATAAGAACTTAAGCTGCCCACGAGGTTCAATACAAAATATCTGGAAAGTTGTAGGCTTCATTCTCGATAACGTTGTACTGCCGAAGGTCAAACGCTTACACAATAAATTCACTGACTTGGACAATCCGGTTTCAACCGAAAAACTTCGTTGTTTATACTGTGCTAACCAAAAAGAGAATAGAACAGCTCAAGTAGCTACCCTACTGTACGATCATATTCTCCAATCTAGTCTTTTCAGTAATTAATGTTTTTTTTTAATTTCCACTATAACACGATGAATGAAAAAATAACATTTGTGTTCAATAGAGAAAAAAGGAGAAATCCAATGACAGTCTTTTTGTTTTAATTCACTTTAGTACACGGCAAAGTTGCATACACTGGGTACAGAAGTGATGACATTACCGAATACAGAATATTTTGATCTCATTCGACTCGACTGCGAGGATGTGAAAGTCGGGCTAGCTAAAGAGTGTCGCAGATTGGCCAATGCACTTCTGGAGCGCGTAGTGTCGGATTTCAAGAGAACCAATGACGAGTAAGTCCCGGTAGAAGTCACCTTAGTCTGTCCAAAAAGAACCGCTTTTGAAGTAAATGGGTGAGGGTAAATAGTGAATCAATTGTTCAAGACCTTTGCAATGCCCAGAAATATGATAATGCAAAATCTGCATAGCCTCCAACATACCCAAATTAAAATGCTTCACTGTCGTTTATATGCTGTACATGTTTATCTAATTACTAAAGACTAATCATTAGGTGGCCAGATATGCATATGGAGCAGTGGTTGACGCATTATGGACACGGGAGCCATTTTTCGCATAAACGATCTCGGAAAACTTCTTTTCAAATGAGGAGATAATAGATATCCGGCTGTCACTTGTGTAGTTGCCATCAGATCAGACCTGGTAGAATCCCCCGGGGCAATCAAAAGCGATTGACCCGTGGATCGTGACGGTTAAGCCCCACACCTTACAGAAAGGTAGGAACGATGAATTCATTCCGATTGGTTATGACGCGTTTATGAGTCTTCCACTGCGGGTTCTATGAGACCCACCTACGCGATAACTAGAAACGTTGGAAAACACGGTATCTCCACTGACTCAACTCACTATGACGTTTGAGCTATAGCAGTCTTAAGTTTTACTTCGTGTAAATAGCCAAAATCAATTTCCATTGTATAATATGGTTCATCATGCAGTTTCAACGCTCAGCTCACCTTTAAAAACCATGGAAGCACTGGACAGCCGTTTCATCTCTGTTAGAAACCATCAGCAGTGCACATCCATCGACCCCCAAAGGGGAATCTACTATTATCAACAATGATAATTCTAGTAGTAGTAGCAGAAGCAGGGGATGAGTGAACATTGCCAAGACAATCACTTATTTGTGTTGAGAGTGCTGTAAGAGTGGCGGCCTCACTTGAAGTTACTTAGGACTCATCTGAAGTTACGGAAGACTCACTTGAAGTTAAAGCGGTTTCGTTTGAAGTTAAAATCGTCTTTTTAGCACTTTTTGTGTTTTCATGTGTACATCTGCAGACGTGTGTCCATATGTGTGGGATACTGATCGACTGTCCGCGAAGTAGTGATGTGCTTGCGAATCTGTCTGTTTTTGCACGTGATCGTTCGAACCGAACACAATAATTGCCAGTTTTCAGTATTACCCAGTTAGAAGTAAAGTGAACACAAGGATGATAAATGAAGCCTCTGCAGGATTGCTCGACTAGAGTGGGACAATCGTACCAATGATGCTGGGACTAAGTTTGGGGTGTTCGGGATCGAAGGCCGGTCTCTATCATATGTTTTTATTGCCTTTCAGTCAAGCCAGAAATCACATAAAGCGCTTGCTAACTTGTATAAGTCAGACAAACCCTATGTATTGACAATGGCAGAAAGCGAGCTACGCAATTTACAATGAGATCATAGAACCATTGAGGTTCCTTATTGTCGTATGCATTTTTATCATCGTTTTAGGCGACCAACTACCAGAAATTGTTGTTGCATAAATTCGTTGGTTTATAATTGTTCAGGGATGCTCATGAATCGCCAGATATCCTGCACCTCGTCTACGTGTGTTTTGCTTTTTCCCACATAGAATTTGTTCCGGGTTTGAAGAGATGCGAGATCGATGCAGAGCCACTCCCCAAAACAGTGAAGAACTAATCGCTATGATACAGTACATGGAAGAGGCCCGTTGCCAAGGGATGGTCAGAATGGAAGAGAAAATTTCAGTACGTTCACACACATTCTTTTTCTAGGTTATGATGAAAAAATTGAATAATAACGTGTGCATTTCTGATGCATCTACCTAACGTACACTCACTAAACGGTGATAGTTTGAAATGAACTCTGTGTAAAAGATTATTTTCAATCGAGAATACTTCGCAATAATCTGAACCACTGAGCCAGCAATGATGAGAGTACAAATCCTTTCAATTTTAAACAAGAAATCTGGTGGTTGTAACATGCATCAGAAATGAAACATATTGCCGCCACGGGAAATTCCCGCAAACTGTTCTGTCTCATTCGAGTCACCTGTAAGAAGCCACTAGGTGTAGGTGAAACAATCTGTGAAGCTGACAGTTCGCAAACTCACAATCAACAACAGCCAGTGAAGAGACTCGGCAGAACACTTTCATACGCAGTTAAACTGGCTGTCATTGTCAGCCTCCACTATGGCTCTTCCGGAACGCGTCCAGTGGTCCGTTTTACCAAATCCGTCCACCGAGGAGGAGATCCGAAAGAAAAATCAGGCTTTAGGAGGCCACAAAGCGCCGGGGTTCCAATGACCTTCTCCTAGGCCCTTTTGAAGATGGTGGGGTGTAGTTTATTAGAGAACTTCATGTTTGGTTCTCAAAAGTTTTTGATTCCAAGTAGGTTCCCTCCTTGTCGGGGGGATCGATTGTTGTCCCTATCGCTGAGAAAGGCTCGCACAGTGACTGCGCTAAACACAGGGGTGTAAGTCTTGTCCCAATAGTGTCGAAGCTGCTTGGGTTTGTCATAATGCGCAGGTTGTACCAAACGCGTGAAGAGCAGACTCGCGAGCAGCAGGCTGGGTTTCGTGCCGGTCGTGAAAGTATCGATAAAATCCTTACTCTCTGACTGCTGCGAGAGAACCGTCACGCTTTTCAAAGACCAAAAATCACCATGCTCCTAGAAGTTCGCACGGTCTTCGAATTTGTTAGTAGGACTGCACTATGTAATAGTTGATCGAAAAATGGAGTAAATGAATAGTGCGTATCAATCCTCGAACACTTGTATCGTAACAGCTCAGGTCGGGTTGAGGCCTACGGCCAGCTTTCACCCTCCTTCGTCGTCTCCAGTGAAGTACGATATGGCTGACCTATGGCCCCATATACCCAACTTCGCCATGGAGGATGTTCTGCTGAGTACCTTGTCTGGTCTTCCAGACGTTATAGATGGACTCCTCCCACGGAAAAGAGTTTTTGACGTGGGATATGCCTAGGACATCACCCTGCTGAGTGACATTTCACAAGCAGTTTAGCACGCTATGACGATTGAGGCATCCAGAAAGGGTATATACCATACGTCTGCTAAGTACAAAGTGGTTTTACAAGACTGACAGGAGCCTGTGCCTGCACTCACCCGCCGTGGTAATCACCCAGAATCAGCGGACAAATTTACGTATTCTGGGTGCTTGATAACTGTTGTGTTTGACTCGTACGTTCACGTGCTAACACGCACGCATGATCTACACCCCGTGCAATCATGGACGCACACCTGCAATCGTGCACACACGCACACAGTTGACGTTTGTCGTGCTTCGTCTCTGACGGCACTGACCAATCAGATCGTACCACGTGTTGCACGACCTTGTACGACTTAATCCGATTGCACAGTAGTCTTAAGCTCCCGATTACATACATAGTTGACTCACGCACTTACGTACTCGTTTGCGTTTTCACTTGCTCGCTCGTATGGATGCTTACGTGCACCTTTGTTCTGCCTAATGAATACGAGGTACAATAATAACAGCTGGAGGTGTTGTTAGGGCAGGAGATCAGCGAGAGCTAGAGCAGCTTTCGCAAACCTGTGACACCCGTGGCGTCGCCGTGACATCCGGCTTTCTCTCAAAGGACAAGTGCCTAAAGCCGCGGTTCGTAGCGTTTTACCATACGGTTGTGAGATCTGACCACCTAGCGTTAAGGATGCTCAGTGTCTTTCCATGTTCGACAGCCGATGTCTCCGAAGCATTGCTCGTATCTGATGGGAACACTGAGTGAGTAGTGGTGAGGTGCGCCGTCGCGTGTTGGGTGCGGATAGTCACCCTTCTAACGAGGTAATCCCTCTACACCACCTCAGGTGGCTCGATCATGTTTTACGAATGCCCGTCCATCGTCTACCTTTACGTGCTGTGTTTGTACGTACTGGGTAAGGCTTGAGGAAGCGATGCGGCGGTCAGGCTATGATTTGGCGTTGAAGTATGAAGAAGCTAGCATCAGCATTGTGTTCGGTGGTGCTTTCCATCTCCCTGGTTGGAGCCCAAGAGAGGAGGATTGTCGTTGTTTGGAGACGTTGAGGTACATGGCTGAGAATTGAAGTCAGTGGTGCGAACAGTGCGGTCAGTGTGTCGAACTTGTGCGCCCCATTAGCCCAAAAATATTCAGACAGATAAAACAGAAACATCAGAAGTGTACTGTGAAAAGGAAAAGAAACCACGGCAAGTCATTTTTTTACTAAATGTTTATGTCATTGTGTTCTACTCCCCCTCCCCACTTACGTACTTGTTGTTGATGCACTGGCATTAAACTTGGTTTCAAGACGCTGTATGGTATTATATACGTTTATATATATATCATAAAAAGACTCGAGACATCATTATCATTTTATATCGATGGTAAGCAAGTAACAAACGATGATATTTCAGATGAAATTATTTCTCCGATGTCAATACCCAGATTGAAAATACATCTTTTTCAGTTGAGGGTTTCCTATTCTTCAAAAAGTATATTTCATTATTGTAGAGCCAAGGTGACATTGTTTATGTCACTGAAAGCAATACCGGTGTCGCGGGGTATGCATACTACTCACAGAATAAGTAGTTGATTATCTAAAAACCAATTACGGACTATCATGGAGCGATAATGAACTTGATTACGTCACACAGATTAAATACGGTAAGACGAAAGAAGGCATGCAAACCATAAAATTGTATCCCCGATCGGATTACGACTGCCTTCTTATGGACTGGACAAAGAAGACGCAAATTGGAAATTCCGTTTCGCACGGTTGATTTTGCTTATCTTCAAATTAGTGGTGTTAGGTAAGCGGCCTATTTCGCAAGCACGTCTTCCGATCTGTAACACTAATAACAGCATAAGAGTTGCACATGTTAGTGGTCACCAGTCTAACTAATCAGGAAGAATTCCGGAAATGTTATCCAGAAAATCAGCAGTGGTCGATACGTTAGTCCCTGTCCAACACACTGTGTGGGGTACAGATATTTGCATTCCCGCAGATATATCGCTAATCGAGAGGAAAGCTTCTCTTGTACTAGCTCTAAGTTCGTGAGTTCGAGTGTAATTTACTAACTTCTAGTTATCCCTCAATGTCTCACAATTACTTGCAAGTAGCGTGTGGGAATGACGATATTTTTGTTGAGCTGACGGTCCTTTGGACTCCATCTTTCATGCACAAACCTCAGGTCATCCGACGAACATTGCACTCAGAAGCACCAAACTCGGGTTTTGCTCTTGTTAAAACTCATCAGTGGTGTATATCCTCTGAATATTTGTTGTAAACAGCATGGAAGACATCAACAATCATGTAACGGTTCTATCGCCTGAAACTGGTGGTGAAAGTACACCTGCAACTCGGAATTGTACTAATAAAAATAAGATAATTTCTATCCACAAATCCTCGGACTTGACCATATCGGGTTGCGCTGACGAACGTGAATATCACCGTTATTGTTTTTCTTTCAAAGTAGCCACACAGGATTATTTTGCGTGATCTGTAAGTTTCTATTACTCATCTTCTTTCATGGCATCTCACGACATTCGACTCCGGTCAAACTAACTAGTTACCATTAGGAATATCCACTGCAGCACTGGATAAAAGCAGTCATAGTTACCACTTTTGAGGTAGATTAAAGAAACGGTATTGATTTTAGTAAACCGTCAACCAAATTGGGCGGAAGTTGATTTCAGGTACTCCTCCTTGGTTGATTTCCAGTTGGTGAATCGCACTACTACTCTTGAGTATGAAGTAACTGTACTAAAAAATAGAGGTAGAAATGTTTGGGTCGACCTGTACCACTAAAATAAAAATGATAGGAAATGACAAGGAGAAAAATAGCGCATCACGATGTATGTTGATATGCGATGTGCAGAAAAAATAGTTCAACAATAATGGGAGCAACTTTTTGGGGAATTAGTACCCCACACATAACTGGACTTCATCCAAATACCTTCATGTACCTAAGAGTAGCTTCGGTTCTCCGAGATGGTGCAAAAGATGTAAAAACCGATATTTTTCCCTCCTTCCTAACAACCGATGGTCTCCATAGCACTAGACTCAAGAGTTCCGAACAAAAGTGCCTCTATTCATTCCAGCCAGGCTATCGACCAGTTTGAGACCATGGGTAAAAATCAACCGTTCTTAAAAGACAAACCCAAGATATAAGTGGAATCAGCGTGCAAAGTTCAGTAGGTACTTGCTTTAACTTGTAGTAAAAAACACTAAGAAAGACACACAAAGGTGATTAAAACCGCCGTCCGCCCCAAACTATGTGAACGTGTACATCCTTTTTGCAATATTGCTAATTTTTTTAGGATAACGCTGTCAGTGAATCACAATTGCATGAAACCCTGAAAAAAAAAACTGATAAGTCTGTTTCCTTTTCTTTCCGTCTGCAGTGGTCGCGCGAATATCTAGACTATTTGCTAGATGTATATCATTTCAAGCCGGAAGATATCGCCCAGAACAGTGCAGTCTTGACATGGAGAGCGCGCATTCAACCGGAGTTTGATGCCAACGACAAGGTATGCAGTTTTAAACAAGCTGTCGTGAATATTCGAGTCTTTTCAGGAACTGCGTGCTATTTGGGAGTTGGCCTTTCGAAGGAATGAAATCTAGACATTGTATTTTTTACTTTGAAAAGAATTAGCACAGATGATTTTGTGCGGTAAAAACTTCTTTTTGGATTTAGATAGGCATTAAATTCAAATTACAGCTGGCAGTTTACCAATTTACTTGGCCTGTTCTCAATTTGTCTACTTATTTTGAATTTCCCAGAGGTGGAAATAAATTTTTCTCTAACAGCTGTTGTGAAATTTGTGACGTTAATCCATTATTTATCCAGTCAAAAGATAACTGTTTGAACGTTACAAACCAGTGTTACCAATTTTCGCTTGTAGTTACAAGAACGGATGCGCGCGGTCGGGGAAGCAGCCGTGATTGCCAGACGCGAGAAACTAGCCACTGAGATGAACCGGTTACGTAATCGCGTGGACGAGTTTAACGATTACGGTGAAATGGATAGTGAAATGCAGGCTCAGTATGTGCAAGATGTGCGTGCTGTGCTCAAACGCCTGATGGATGCCGAAAACGAAAGGGCCTGGATCAATAAAGAGGAAGAATTGTACAAATTGCAGGTGACCAATTATCCCGATATAGAGGAAATTCGGTCCCTCGCGGAACCATTCCAGAGGCTGTTCAATACAGTCGTACGATACAGCAAATCGGAAAGGCGGTAAGTTCAGTGAATAAATCTTTGGACGGAAGAGAAAGATAGATATTGGGTTTACGGGGTGCTATTAAAACTGACATTTCATTATCAATCACCTTGTGTGACAAACTGTCTGAAGTGCGCTTGAATGAAAATACCTACACTTAGTAGTACTTAATCTATCCTTCCATAATACACGATATTCTTTGTCAATTTCAGTTATCTGCGTCGTGGAAGTGGAATCTATTTGTCCATCTAAGGTCAAGAATACGTGCCACAGATTAGACAAATTCGTCAGTAGCGCGCAAAATCGTCGCTTCTTCAGCTGGAAGGCACATGAAGATTACCGGTGTCCACACACACCACTGCCCTCGTTGTGCTCCTCAAATGGGAACACCGTATCAGCAATGCTGAGGTTAGGCGAAAACAATTTCCTACATAAGGCAGATCGTTGGAAAAAATAAACAATAAAATTTTACCTTTTCATTTATTTCTCAGCCTTATGGCCTTTCTTGAACAATAGAATCATGAAACTTTTCTCAATGTGACTAGTTCCTTCACCTCATGTGGTTCATTAAGTCCACTAGGTCATGAAATGTACCTATTTTACGGTATGTCAAGTAAATTTATGTAACCAAGGAAATCAGAACCACCACCTCCAGGGTTAGGGTTATTGGTTAGTTGAAGTGAAACTAAAGTTGGGATGATATTTCCCTTACAAAAACTAATGATGATAATATTCCTAATAATAAGTGTCCCCTACCAAATATTGTTTTTAATGCTAACTATAGTGGTTCTCCTGAGTGTGTGCTGAGTTCGATGGCTATCATGTGAACAAAATAAGACAACTGAAATCTGGCATTGCCTACTACTAATCCCAATTAGTTACCTTGTGACGTCATTCTGAAACGCCAGTCTGTGCACCGTAGACCGGGCACGTAAATCGATGAGCGATCTGTGGGTAAGGAATCCGCTTCGACTTATTTTACCACCGAAGTGGAAATTTCATTTACGGGAATTCGACCAGTTATCGGCGGTTCGGTTCAGTTCCGTTTTTTCCAACGAATAAACTCACGCTTCTGTGATCCGGTTTAAATAATTGTTGCTACCTCGCACCATCACACAACTGGGTGTGAAATAAATCAAAGCATGAACTGTAGTCAAGGTTGCTAGTGAAAATTCTATAGGAAAAAGAAGAGTTCAAATACATCTGTGTCACTGACTGCTGCACCCAGCCATGTCACCCGATGTCTCCGAACATTCGGTGAACCACTCACGCGAACCCCAACCCAGGAGCCTAAGACGTCATACTCATTTGGTTCCGGTTTTCATACTTTTTCCGAGTCATGGACTGACCATCTCTAGCCATCCCTTAATTACCACCTTCCTTGGGGAAAAACGTAGACCGAGGAAGCCAATCTGTATGCATGAGTTGTATATGGACTAAACATCTTAACCTCTTTAGACTGAGCGCTTGCCCCAGAGACTAGTCTTTGGTTGCAGACCCCTTACGCCAAGCCTGAACATTTCCGACTCGGTTTTCTCACCATATATGCGCAATGCTGCGAATAAATCAGTACTGAACACCGATATTGGTTATGTCCCTGAGCTGTATGAAACATCTAACCCAACTAGCACAATTTAAACTCTACTCTGGATGGGCAGACGGATGTTACATCAACACCACAGGTGACTCACATTGATAGAAGCCTCGAGGGGCTTCGATGTACGCCACAAAACTCTCTCATCTTAGATACTTAGACCAGCGTTTAGATGGCAATCCACTCATCACTTGTTCCAGTGACAATCCGTGCTCTTTATCTATCAAAGCCCAATTGGGATGTGTGAAGGCATGTGCTTACTCATGGTCGATAGCCAGCCATGTCCCGCCAACAGTCGGTATGTCAGGGCCTGGCCAGAATCCAGGTCAGTGATGTGCCAGCGGACGCGCAAGTGACGAGGTAGTGGATCGATGAGAATCAGACGGAGTCCCGTCAACGGGTAGCTGGTCATGTGACCAATCAACCAATCAGAAGATAGGCTACTTGATGCCGGCGTGAACCAGTTGGTTTGCACTGCAATGATTGGTGTCGGTGATTGTTTCTTCCTATGTAAACGGTGTGTCCTGAGCTAGTTAAATGGGGGGGGGGGTTAGTGAACGCAGTAGAGCCCTCGATAGAGTTGTCGGGGCGATTCAAAACGGGGGTCACATGCCGTTCTCAGATGAGCGTATGTTTTGTCTCTATCCTTTGTGGTCTTGGCAATTTTGAGGTAGCGACAATTATTTCGTCACTATCACGGCACTGAATTTATCCATCCTCGATTTTCAAATGATTAGTGTCAATTCTATACACTTCCAATCTATTGATATATTCACCTAAGGTATTTTGCTCTATCTAAGAAAGAGGTACCTTGGAAATATTGATTGGTCCGCATTTCCAATCACTCAGCATAATGAACCTTTGGAAATGCACAGTTAATGGTGGACAAAAAGTATGCATACCATTAGGAAGGGCTCAACTCTGTCATTTTGAAGTATTTGTAGGGAAATGAAATCCGGCTCCAGGCTATGCTCCTGATTAATGGGTAACATTCAGTAGGTTATTCCAAAATTGACATTAGCCTACCGGGCAAATGGGTCTTTGAATCGTGTATATCTACTGGAACAGCCAAAGCCTGAGTTCAGCACGTGATGTGGTGTTCACCAGGGTTGCCCTTTTTCACCCTTCCTCTTCAATTTTATTGCCAAAATGGTTCTCCGGGTAACCCTACCCTGGAGTGAGAATAGCGGTATCGATTTTCGCTCAGGCAGTAAACTGTCTGACTTAGAATACGCGGACGATATTGACCTTTTGAATGAAGATACAGGTAACGTGAAAGTTCTCCTTGACTGCCTAACCAGCAGTGTAGCAATGTTTGGGATGTGAATTTCACCTTCAAAGTGTAAAATGCTGCTGCACAGCTGGGTTGGCTCTACATCAAACCTTGTGTTGGCAGGGGAAGCTCTAAATGAAGCAGATAAGTTTTGTTACTTGGGCAGTTACATCTCACCAGGTGGACGGATATCGGATGAGGTGTCGTCGTGTATACAGAAGGTACGTTTGGCTTTTGTTAACCTCAGTCATCTGTGGCGCCGGTATGGCATCCGAGTGCTTGTCAAGGGTCTAGTGTACATTGCGGCGGTTAAGTCCGTTATTCTAGACGGCTCAGAAACATAGCCGTTAAGGGTAGAAGATAGACGAAGACTGTCAGTGTTTGGGCATCAATATCTTCTTCTTGTCCAAATATGGTGGGAGCACCGTAACAGCAATTTTGAGGTTACACATAAGATGTTGGAAACCAGTAGTCATTCACTGGAACGAGTACTAAATCTAAATAGATTAGGTTGGCTGGGACATGTGTTATGCATGTCAACCGCTAGACTTCTTTGGCGTACGCTGTTCTCCGAGGCAGGTCGTGGTTTGGAAGGTAGGTCGAAATGGTCAATCCATGACAAGGCAAAAAGGGTATGAAAACCCTGACCAACGGATTCGGTCAAATAGAATGTGTTATACTTCCGGGTTGGGGTCCACGCGACCCGCCTATCGGATGATTGGAGGCATCAAGTGATCTGGGCAGGTGCTGCGGGCAGTGACGTAGTTGTATTCGGGTTCTTTCTTTGTCTTCATCGGTTCCGCTTCTTAGTTTGCTTTCGGCTCTTCTTCACTTTATGCTCCAATCCATTCTACACTCAAATCAAAGATGTTGTGAGTCAGAGACCAAAACTAGAGCACACAAGTGCGAGTCTAGAGACTGAATCAGCAGACCTGATTATACAACACACATACACTCTCTCTCTCCCATTTCACTGCACGCCTACACAAACTCACTTCTCAGTCTAAAGGAATTTCGGTGGTATTTCACTTTCGCTAACCCACGTCCCTATTTGAGTATCGTAAAATGGACGTCAGTGAAGAAAACAATTACGATCCTCTAAAACACCGACACGACAGGCATCTTCAAGAAAGTAAATATTGAAAAGTAAAACTGAGACAGTTATACAGTTTTAAGTTTACTCTAGTGCAACCATTCGATCTTGATAACCTGTGCTTTCAAGAATCTACCACGGGCATAAAATTATCTTCTCTGTCAGCAAATTTCTGTTATTTCATAATTCAGAGACCTGTGGTGGCTGAAACCGAAATTCGACTGCATAAGGGGACGTTGGAAGGACTATCTGACCATCGTTCGATGCACTGGAGAAGGAAACGTGATTCATTCATCCACTGAGCCATTTATTTCAAAAGAGAATTGTTATGACTTTACCATTCCCTACTTTATTTCAGAATTATAAAATGTATTCGGAAATGCCAACTGATTGGGTGTTTGAGGTATCGTTCCATTCGGTCTGAAGTCTGGTGCGACCATCACACTCACCCAGTTCGTCTTAATGCCAACATCGCACGCTCGTCGTCTGCTCATCCCATGTTGATTTACGGCCGTAATGACTCACTAGGCCCGATCTTGTCGCGATAGAAGCTACGGACCTCAGTAACTATCCCACGTCTAAACTAGTTGATCATGACCAGTAAACGAGGATTGGCCTCTCAGTCAGCTCTCACATTCTGGGTGAACGAAACGAGCGAAGCAGGTGCAATCACATGGCAGTTACAGGCTGACCCCAATGCTAACAGTGGGAAACGGGAACCGCAGTTCGGTCATAATAATGCAAATGTATCCGTGTTTCAATCAGTCGTTGTAGTTGATGGGCAATAATGAAATGTCATTTGGTTAGATCCTGGGGTGGAAGGCATCACTTGGGATATCAAAATATATAGGCTTGTAGGTTCAGGAGTTATGATCGTGATTTTCTACGTTTTGTGTTACCAGCAGCACATTTACAAAAAGCTTAGCTACTGACCTCGTAAAAGCGGTATTCTGTGGCCGATTCAGATTGGAATATGACCTAGGGTTTGGGGAACTGATTTAGGTGAGTGAGTCACTTGTTTCCGCACACTTTAAATAGATGTACTTGACGGCTAATTCGGTTTCGGAAACTGCAGTGATGATGATAGTGCAAAATAGATCTCAGTTTCAGCCAGTATTCAATGATTGAGTCCCTGACTACGAAATATCACAAATTTTGCTGATTTCTTGCAAAAAAATCTTTGGTGAGGCTCTTTCAACTGGATATCGATTCTAGAGTAATTTTATTCGGTTCCAGCGTGCATCGATCTCTTGTCAAAAAGCAGCCTACCTTGACTGGACCAGTCTCATCACCATGAGCCAGGCGAGACAAGCGTCGCGCGTCGCGCGTCGCGGATGCCAATCAGGAATCTGTCAATCAGTTGTTTTTGAACCACCCTGTGAGATATTATTCAGTCATCTCATTATGATTGCAACCAGTTAAGTGTTGCAAATGAATCAGACCAAACCGGTCAGTCAGAATAAGTGGGTGCCAAAAATACATGAATCATTTAGTTCCGTGTAAATTCTGGTTACGGTCAACCAGGATTCTATATGTAAATAATATCTGCTTTACACTAACAAGCGAGATAGTTCGGAAGCAAAGAAGCTTTCGTCCTAGATACAGTGCTCTAATCGTGAAATGGTTCGAAAAGAATCGTCCAACAGCTTGACACTCTTGCCTGAAAATCCCCTCACGTTCGTTCACCTGCGGAGCACACGGATCAACTTAGCGTGTACAGTGTTGAATTTATGATTTAGGCATTGTCTCACGATGACTGGCAGTGGTCAGACGGTCATCGTGGTAGCGGGGCTATCAACCCAGCTGTCTCGGGGATTCGAAATCTGCTTCGACCGCCGGTCACTTTCCCCAACGGACAGCTTCAAATCGGTCGCGACCCTCTTCCTGAAATTACGTGCCATCATAATATGGTAGAAGGAAGTAAATCAAAGATAACGATAAAGGGTTATATTTGCAAAATAATTGTCTGGGTGGTTAAGCTTTCTAACGATCAAGTGCTTTTACAACCCAAGCCATTAGGTCGACAGCTCCAAAGCTTCTGGTCATCATGCCAGGGACAATATTATAAGGCTTTGGAAATGAATGTTCGGTCTCGTTTCATTGCTGCACCCCCAGTAATGACAAAGTTCTTGGATAGCTGGTTAGATTACTGCTGAATGACAAGTCTTACCGTTACGGTCGTGGGAAACTTCAGTTAGTTGTTAGTGATCTACCACACAGTAACAACATTTAGCAAGAGACTGGAAATAACGGGAACACTGTAATGCTGTTCCATCTGCGGATCCCCAGTTGGGACTGAAATCAATAAAACCCACGAGGCATCATTTCAGAAGAACAGTAGTGAGAGGATTTGGGGCAGCGATACACGTGTCGTTGCATGCCTGCTGATCGGCTGACTGGCATGAATGCATATCAATGTGAATGAATTAAAGTTCCTTAGATAGCTTCACAACCCAGACATTCCTCACCACTGATATACGGTAATGTGGCTGAGGAAAGACTGATATTATTACCGATTTTCCGGTTATCCACTTCTTCCCATGTTTAGTAGATTCATAAAACCATGTAAAAAATGATGGTTATTTTGTCAGTAAGGTAGAACTCTAATTTGTGGGGTAAATGCCTGACCTAATTTGAAGATCCACTCCAAAATAGAGACCTATCACAAGGGAACAACATGCACGTGGCTTTCAGTAACCGCCCGATCTTTCCGCCATACAATCACATGATCGGTTTCAATTCAGCGCGACATTAATATGAAAAATGAAATATACCCGACTACTTGGGCAGAACTTTGAGTTCGAACGTGATTGGTGTGAAATACCTACGTTGAAGTGTGTATCGGACATTGAATAGTTCCAGCTGTGGGACATCGCCTTGTACTGTGTTCAAAATCCTGATGTGCAGGAATCAGTCTAAATCTTATCTCACGAGACTACACCAGCTATTTTCCCTGATGCTGCTTGTTGTTGCTACTGCTCTCCTGCACTTGTAACCGTGTGCCATCGTGGTGCATAATGATCGACCACAACTCGAATAAGCCGATCAGAACGTTTACTTGCCACATAAGGTCACAACAACCAACACCTCGTGTGTAAATCACGTGTGTAGTCGTAACCAAAGCTTCCACTTCACCTAGCTGCTCGGTAAACAACGTTTCAACATTTACGATATGGGTAGTATGGTACTGTATCTTTCTTCTTCTCGTGGTTCATATAGTTTTCCTTACTGGGCCATGATGGCAAATACGCGTACGAGTTCCATAAGACGGATTTATTACCGATATTTTTTATTTTTTATAATATTATCAGCTATCGAGGCACGAAATTATTGAAGACGGAATGATGTTGTACCATGTGGTGTTGACGTGAAGCAAGATGTTGTGCACCAGTCTGGATAGTCTAGTGATTAGCTTATGACATTTAAAAGCTTTCGATCTTTCCGCCCTTTAGTTATTTGTTTCATTAATATAATAGTTGATTACCATATTTATTTGGATATTAAGGAATCACTTCGGGACAGGGATTGTCAAATCCGATCTTTTCAAATGCGGATTTATATTATCAACTTTTTGCCATTAAAGGTAATGGACCCACGGTCCCCATTTACTCGCACAGCTGCAGCCTGAAGTCGATCAAATAGTGCATTCTTTGTGATGTTCACAGTATCATTTTATTGTTCATTTTTCATGTATGAGCCCTTATCCTCTTCGTCTTAAAAAATACAACT
Organism: Fasciola hepatica; assembly: GCA_948099385.1. Classification (NCBI taxonomy): domain Eukaryota; kingdom Metazoa; phylum Platyhelminthes; class Trematoda; order Plagiorchiida; family Fasciolidae; genus Fasciola; species Fasciola hepatica. Next base: position 5,701,368 of record CANUEZ040000053.1, read on the forward strand.
TTCGCTTCCATCATTAGAGAGTAAAGAAACACTCAGTGAAACTGCTTTTCTGTCTGTGTTCATTCGATAATAATCATTACAATGATTCGTATGTTCATCCTAAACTTAGTCACTGAATGGGTTGATAGCGTTTGTAAACGGATAACTGAGATTCGGTGTTACATGACAAAGCTTTCTATGAACAATTCAAATCCCGCATTACCAAAACTGTTCAAGTATTCAAGCTCTTTAGGTTTGTTAGTGAAATTCAGAGCGTAACAAAACCGTTTTTAAAACATCACAGGAACTGAATAGTAAAAGATACATTCCCATTCCATTGGATATTTTAGCTGGTTACATGGAGAGTTTGATAAACTGAATGCAGAAGCTATCGAAGCAGAAGTGGAAGAATACTGGCGAGAAATGCTGAAACTACAAAAACTATTCACAGCTCGTGTGAAGAAGATGCGCATGGAATTAGATGAGAAACGCCGTAATCAGAAGAAACGAAGGCGGGCCGACGATACCAAAGCGGCTGCTGGTGGCGCTGCCGAAGGAGCCCCAGCTGAGGGCGGAGCGCCAGCCGAAGGAGCACCAGCTGCCGCAGAGGCAGCGGTACCGGAAAAAGAAATAGAGGATGTCAAACCACCAGCAGCACTGGATATTATCAAAAATATCCAAAATCAAATGAAGCACTTCAAGGTAGGACAAATGTTAGAAGCCTAGTACGGCGAATATCCTTCCCATTCTTAGCAAACACATGTTTTGAAATGTTGCATCAGAGTAGTGTCGTGTTCATTGATAGTGTGTTGGCTTTTTCTGCCCATTTATTGCTTATCAGATTTAATCGTGTAATCCAATAGTATAGATTGATTTTCTTGATTTGCGCCGTTAGGTGAGGCGATAAGCTGTTGTTGTTGTTGTTGGGATATGTGTTGAGCTGATTGATCTGTGACCCAGCCGAAGGGTTTAAAAACCGCATCAAATAAACTTGATCATGAAGGACGCGTTCAGTTTCTTGGTTAAATTCCATGGGGCTAACCTAGTTTAACGGGTTGATATTAGAAGATGTGGTTGCATCACCGTCACCTATTTCATTGTAATAGAACTTTGTATTGTATTTTATCGACTCGTAAAGCTGTTTTATTTGCCCAATGGCTCTTTATTCTCATGTATGGTATTCATGAGTGTCATATGCCGAGGAGCGATGAATAAAACAACATCACTACGATGCCAAATTAACGATATTTGAAGTGAAGATCGATGTGTCTGACAGCAATCTGAGCCAGTTTATCCGAACGGGTGACGCTTTTCGTAGTACTGTTGTCGTTCGGTGGTGCAATCGCATTAGGAATGCTCATTCTGCTTACTACAAATCGTTGAGGGAGTACACTGTAGTGGAAATCTGAGCAGTACTTCTCAAAACGCTCTAAAATAGAAGTGGGTATCAAACGTGAAAGTGACGAAAAGTCCTATCAGTGTATCTGGACATGATGATTTCGTGAATATTTCAGAGTTAGGTCCATTTGACTCGACACGAAGTCTTGTTAATAGGTAATGCAAGGGTATGTGCTGACTTATGATCGATAGTTCATCAAGTCCCGTTAGCGATCAGCATGTCAGCACCTGTCCAGAATCCAGACCAATGTTTGAGACAACGGATTCGCAAGTAACATGGTGGCGGATCGGGAAGACGCGAACGGATTCCCGTCAAGTGGTACCTGGTCGTACCACCAATCAACCAATCTGAAGACAGCCTACTTGACGAAAGTATGATCCAGTTAGTTCGTGTTGCAATGACCGATGACAGTGACTGTTTCTTCTCATATCAGCGACGCGTTCCGCGCTAATAAAAAGAGATGGTTCGAGGGCAGCGAGGTCTTCTCATTAGAGTTAGTGGAACAGTTCAGAACAGGCGGCAATTAATTGTGGGGGACACAGTGTAGCGGGGAGTGCTGGGGCAAGAGAACGGCGTGAATATCAAATCGATCGGACCACCCAACCGAGTACCACAGACAAAAGAACAGACGACGAATATGGCGGAGGCTTCCGCGAAGCAGACAAAAGGAGACATATGGACAAGCAGAGGGGAAGCAGCGGGATCTCGGGCAACCAGCAAGATAGCCGAGGTGGGGGGCTACTGCCCGATCAAACCATCAATAGGGACAATTGGATCAACCGAATAAAAATGATGCCCAAGAGAAGTAATCTATCGGCTACAGGCAACTGGCCAGAACGCAGCCGAAACAATTAAGCAGCCGCAAGAGCAATGTGGGTGCCGCGTGGTCTGGAAAAGGATCTATGTAAACGATTGTATGTGTTTCATGGACTTGACTTGTTTGGCCGTTGTTGTACAAATGTCCTAATCCGTCTTGTCGTCCTCGTTACAACAGGGACGAGATTATTAGTTGTCTAAGAGAACGTTCCTAGGCTATCGAAACAATCCAAGAAGCATTTTAATACAGGGCTTGCAAATAAAAATTGTTGGTACAGTTAAACAGTCAACGCGACTCCTAAGCTGAACCGTGATTAGGTTAACAGCACTTTCGAAACTTGAATACCGCCTGTAATAGTCATTCAAGAACAGAAGGACACGATAAACAAGGATAGAAGCTACATTTGATAATTTATTTTTTTTTTCATAATTTAGGAGATTGTACCTGTCATTGCAATCTTGTGCAATCCTGGCATTCGTAAACGACATTGGGATCAAATGTCTCAAATTGCCGGAATTGATCTGACACCGGACAGTGGAACTTCTTTGGCAAAGATGTTGCAATTGAATCTGGATTCTTGTATGGATCGTTTTGCGGAAATCTCAGGCGGGGCTAGCAAAGAATACACACTGGAGACCAATATGAAGAAAATGCGTGAAGACTGGGCCGAAGTGGTATTCGGCTTGACACCCTATCGTGAGACGGGAATCTCAATTCTGGCTTCGGTTGATGATATACAACAAATGTTGGATGATCAAATTGTCAAGACACAGACAATGCGTGGATCACCTTTCATTCGACCTTTCGAAGCAGAAATTAAAGTAAGAGAAGATTAGGTGACAAAAGTTTGTGCACTCAAGATGATACCTTTTTCTCGCGGGAGAGGAAGAGACAAGTGGAAATGAAATAAATTTAACGCACAGTAGATATCAACCAGGAAATCAAGCTAACGAGGCTGTAAGTCAAACTCAGATCGTTTTCGAGAACAGAAAGAAGAGGTGTGCGCCTGGACACCAATGACAATTAGTGCTATCTGATTCGTCCTCACATTCGTTGATTGCCGAATCTCAAGCCATTTTAGGTGAATCGACTGTACTGATTCAACTTGAGACCAAATCACGTTTCTGACAAGGCAGATAGTCTTGCCAGTGGTACAATGTTAGAAGTACAGTGTGTCTCATAAGTAAAGCCCGAAAGGTCACCGCTCGCAGGCGGTAAACAAGTCAGGTAAAGTGCGTGGGGCTACGTGTTCCGCTGCCACTGGTATCGGAGTTAAGTTCACCTGTGGTCTAAAGATCTGACGGTCACAGAAACCACGTAACAGACAGGCCTCGGTTGAAAACTGAGTTAATGGTTAGGTACGTCTCTGTGCGTGCACAAGTATCACCTAAGGTACCGTGCGTTTTTAAAGACGTGAAAAAGAGTTCAGAGGCTTATCTAGGTCCAGTTAAACTATATTCTGCATCGAACTACTTTTCCGTTTGTCAGTAGGCAAACTCGTTTGGCTGACTGTCCCTCGGACCCATCCCTCACGCACACGCCTCAGCACAATCACCGATTCACACCATTCCCTGGGACTCTACTCACTATCCCAAATAATACGGAGGAGTTTTGTTAACTTCGAAACCAAAGCTTCGCCTGTATCCTTGAAAAGTTGCAGGCATTGATCAGAGGTACCGGTACACAGAAGCCTGGTGTAAGTGAGTTAATTAGGAAATCCGAGGGCCTACTGATTCACTCTCAGGGACGTCGTCTGGATCGTCGGGCAGAGCACTTCAAGGAACAATTCAGTTGGCCCACTTCAACGGTGGACCTTCCAAACGATGCAGGTTGATATCAGTCCTCCATCAGAGATGGAGATTATGCGGGAGATAGGTTACTTTAAAAGGTACAAAGCAGCTGGACCAGATGGGTTGTCCCCATCTATTTTCAAGGATACAGGCGAAGCTTTGGTTTCGAAGTTGACAAAACTCCTCCGTGTTATTTGGGATAGTGAGTAGAGTCCCAGGGAATGGTGTGAATCGGTGATTGTGCCGATTTACAAGAAAGATGACAGGTCCTATTGTGAAAACCACAAAGGAATTAGCTTGGTAAGTATCGTGTCTAAACTGCCCACAGGTCTTATTCTCCACCGATTATCCAGTGTTGGTGAAATGTGTACGCGTGCGAACCAAGCCGGTTTCAGACCCGGTCGGGGTTGTATCGGCCACATTTTTACTCTTCGGCATACCTTAGAGCACAGACACATCTTCCATAGGCCCACGATCTGTGTCTTTCTTGATCTGAAAGCGGCGTTCGACTCAGCCGATCGCACAGTTCTCTGCGCTGCCTCTCATTGAAGGGTGTGCCAGAGAAATTTATTTCTCTTTTCCAATGCTCGTATGCAAGCAGCCGAAGCCGAGTTCGTGCTTACGGCGATCTTTTCCCGGAGTTCACCACGGAAAGTGGTGTTCGTCAGGGTTGCCCTATTTCAACCCTCCCCTTCAATTGTGTGATTGAATTGATTCTTGAGATAGTCTCATCCCCGTGTGAGAATAGTGGCGTTGATCTTTACTCAGACAGTAAACTGTCTGATCTGGAATATGCGGATGATATTTTTCTTCTGAGTGAAGATCCAGGTAAGCTGCAAGCTCTTTGAGATAGCCCAACCAACAGCGTATCAATGTTTGGGATTTGTTTTGGACCTTCAAAGTGTAAAATGCTGCTGCAGAACTGGATCGGCCCAACACCAAACCTTGTATTGGTTTGGGAACCTCTAGCTGGAGTGGATAAATTTTGTTACCTAGGCAGTTACATTTCACCAGGTGGACAGATAACGGATCAAGTGTCATCGCAAATACAGAAGGCGCGTTTGGCCTTAGCCAACTTTCGTCATCTGTGGTGTCGGCGTGACATCTGATTGTCTGTTAAGGATCTAGTGTACAATGCGGTGGTTACATCCGTTCTTTTATACGGTTCAGAAACATGGCCGTTGAGGGTAGAAGATAGGTGAAGACTGTCGGTGTTCGAACACCGATGTCTTCGTAGCATTGCCCCAGTATGGTGGCAACACCGTATCAGCAATGCTGAGGTTCGCCGTAAGGTGTTGGGAACCGGAGGTCAGTCTCTGGATCAAGTACTAAATCTAAACAGGTTATGGTGGTTGAGAAGTGTTACGCATGCCCACGGATAGACTTCCTCAGCATACGCTGTTCTCTGAGCCATGTGGTGAGTAGAAGGTCGGTCGAGGTGGTTATTCCATGACATGGCTAAAAGGTATGAAAACCTTAACCAGTAGACTTGGCCGAGTAGGACGTGTTAGACTTCCAAGTTGGGGTCCATGTGATCCGCCTACTAAATTGCTGGAGACATTAAATGATATGGCTAAGTGACACAGTCAGTGGCGTAGTTGTATTCGGACTCTTTCCTTGTCGTCTGGATTTCCCCTTGGTACATCGACTTTTTGGATTTTTTATCACTATTCTTCTGTTCATTTCGCCCTTTACTGGACGACGCTGGAAGGTGGAAAACGAAACCAGAGCACAGAAGTGCGAGGTTAATGGTTTAATAAACTGAAAGTGAAACTGAAACTGGTTGCGAAAGAAAAACGAGTTCGGACCTGACTCCAAATGATTACATATGCCAACTTCTCGGCTCCACATATGGATTTCATTTCCGTGACCATTGATACGCAGCACACAAACCCACCATCCATAACCACCCCGGCGAGCATCATATGTACAGAAAGCCACTAGGTACACGCCTGAATCAGTTCGTTAAGTGTCAGTTCACATGCCGATCTGAATAGACCACAGAATACCGCTGTCACGAGGCCGGTAGCTAACGCTTTTGTGGATGTTGGTAACACAAAATACAGAAAACCGCGCACAATTCTTGCAACTGTGAATTTGTACATTTTGACATCCGAAGTGTTGCCTAGCTGTCAATCAAAGACGGAACCTGACTGCAGTCTATCATTCGTACGGCCCAATAATTTCCTATCGTTACGCGGCAACGATGAAGGCGGATTGAAATTCGGATACATTTACTCCGTTGTAACCGCACCACAGTCTTCGTTTCCCATTGGTATCCCCGGTGTCAGTCTGTGACCGCGGTGTGATTTCACCCGCTGTGTTCGCTTCGCCCACTTGGAACGCGTAAAGCCGACTGAGAGGCTTGTCTCTGTCTACTGGTCTTGTTAATGATCGCCTCTCGATCACCTGGTTCGGTCACATGATAGTTACCGAGCTTCTTGGTCATGGTCGTGACAAGGACGAGTACACGTGCGTAATTGCGGACGCACATGATGGTGCGATGCACAGATGACGAGCACACAGTGCGGCCACCAACACGAAACGTGTAAGGGTGATTGATACGCCAATCTTCAGACCAATCAGGAGGAAATCTCAAACAGCCAATCGGGTGGTATTTCCGAATAATTTTGACCTAAATCCGAGTAATTTCTACCTCATTCCGAATAATTTTGGCGTATTGTCGATTAAAATTGATTCCATCAATTCTCAGTAAATATACAGACCAACTGAATGCTCCCAGTCGTGCTTAGCATGGCTGGATGGAAAACGACTGATTTTCATTGTCGCACTGACATGTTTGCAATCAGAAGCCCCATCGCGGTGCCGAATCAACCTTGCTGCATTTCGCTGTTGATCCTATCTTGCGCACGTGTGTGCACATACACAAATGCACCCAATGTGTCCCTCGGTTTTTAATCCAGACCTGTCTGTTCTGTTATCATTGTGTCCATCATACCCTTAGGCCACTGGTGAGCAGAACTTCGACATTGATAGCAGCTGGGACCGTAATCTGTGGTTTATCTCAGTTACTGATGCTCCCACACCCTTTACCTGACTCGCACACAACCTTTGAGCGATGACTTCTCGAGCGTCACTTATCTGACAACTGTACTGAGACAGTGAGTAGTATATGTGACCTTAAACGACTGTTGGTAATGGAGCAGAAAAAGAACGTAGTGACCTCAAGTGGACGGATTGCACTGAGCTGAAGCATTGCATATAAAATATGCTATAAAATCAGCTGACCGACTGAGTAGCGAATTGTTGTCGACTGTGTGTCTTTGATGCAAACACAGCAGTCAGTTGTAGTTGAATCATTTGAGTTTCGTCCCTGAGCATCACTCTGAATAGACGGATCATAATCCGGCACGTTTCATGGATTTTAACTGTGGTATGGTTTCTGATGCTAGTTTGCGCTGTCAGAAGAGCAATCATAAGTCGACATACTAATCTCAGGTATTGGTTTCATCGCTAACGGATCGTCATCAGTATGACCATTTGTGTTTGATATACTCCACTCTGTTTCTACAAAACGAATAATATAATATAATATAATATAATATAATCCAGGAAACGGGTGTACTGACATTGTCTCCTACCCCCAATGGGGTAAGCCACAAAGTTATACAAGACTTGGAGTAACCTTTACGATGTACCATAATATCAAATACCATATGCTGTATCGTCCAAATAAGTCTTACGGATGGCTAGTTAACGATTGCTCACCTTAATGGAAAGTTTCCTGTAGGAAGAGTTTAAATAGCTATAGAATCAGGATCCACGCTCTAGGGGGTGAACAATGAATTAGATAATGGGAAATCCAATTTCATTTTTCATATTCAAAAGTCCAAAACCTCACTAGCTAAGATGCAGGCCTCCCATGTCAACAATATATTCTAGGAATGTTTTTCAATGTTCACCGAAGCGTGTTCAGCCGTTCAGCTGTTAGTCTCTTTAAGAAGTAAGCGTTGAGTCTAATTCAGTGATCAATACCAGAAAAGTTGCTGTGCATCACTTGGAAGAACAGTTACGCATCACTGGATATTCACTTGCCTTATTCGCACCTGATTGTCCGCACGGTGATAGATCAGCTGACAGAGCAACTGTCCGTTAGGCGAGGGGTCATCGGATCGATTCCGGATCATGGACTCGTACTTTTGGATGCGAAAAATACAAGTGAATTTTCCAATACCTATAAGATACTGCTCCTGGTGACAGCAATAGTTATTCCAGTTCAGTTCCGTTCATATAACTACTAGCCATGCACGGGGTGCGGTCTATACAGTTGGGCAGATTGCGATGAATAGCAATCCTGTGCTACGGAATTGTCTTGCTTTAGTAATGGAACTATTCTCCACGTGCTAGTATCACTACATTGAGAATTTTTGCTGATATAACTAATATTTTCGCAGCTCCTCCTTAAAGTAAATTCAATGGGTGATTAATTCATCAGAAAACCATTCCCTTGCTTCACTTATCGTCTAGTGATGCGTGCATTGTTTTCGTGTTCCTCATTTAGATTTGGGAAGACCGGTTGTTATACATTCAAGAAACCATTGACGAATGGCTCAAAATGCAAGCCCAGTGGTTGTATTTGGAGCCCATATTCAGCTCCGAGGATATTATGCAACAGATGCCCGAAGAAGGACGCCTATTCCAAGTCGTTGATCGAAACTGGAAAGACGTCATGCGCAATACGGTCAAAGATCCTAGCGTTTTGAAGGTATGTAACAGCTGAAGTAAACAGCATTACCCAACTCTATTTGGCCATCAGTGGGTCAGAATCAATTTATACTGAATGAAGGAATTTTATCGTTCCTTATCCAGCTAGTATTTCATTTATCAGAAGGTCAATCCAAGCTGGATGATAGCTGTGGCTTTACACTCCTTGTATCATTCATAAATTTGATTATAACTGTAAATACAGTGGCTTTCTACAATTAAAAACAATGATATACAGTATGACTTCGTAAAATGGGTACAGCAGGAAATAGCCGTGCATTTATCCCATGCAATGCTTCCCAATGACTAGACATCGGCATGGTTTTGGTGTACGCGTTTGTGTGTCAGAAAGAGAGAGAGAGAGAGAGAGAGAGAGAGAGAGAGAGAGAGAGAGAGAGAGAGAGCGGGCTCGAATTCGATGATGTGCCACTAATTGGTAGAAAGCCATCTTTGCTAGTGTGATGCATCCATTTGAAAGTTCGAGGACCAAAAGCATTTCCCAGTCAATTTCTTCTTTTCATAAAACTTGCAAAGCACACTTCAGTTGATTTCCGTTAGTTTTCCGCTTCTTGTGATAAAAGCAAAAATGTACGTGAGCTAAAGTTCATGTCAGTGAGGAACATTTCATATTTTGGAAACTTTAAACCGTGACTGTGATGAATTGTCACATCGATTCCCAAGGGATATCAATAAGAGTGGTTCGAATTATCAAAACGAACTACATGAAATGATTCATCATGCATTGGCTACGCTCGACTTATCATTGGAAACCACGGAAGAACTCAACAGTTGTATCATCCATCATCATCATCATCATCATCATCCACGGAACTCACACTGGAACTGGAACCCCGGGGTGAGAGATCGTGTGTCAAAAACACCTGACCACCCGGACTATCATTTTGTGGTGGTGGTGGTGGGGTTTTTCGCCTAGCTGATTGTCTAAAAACAGCAGCAATGAGTGTTATCGGTTTTAACTGTGGCATAAATGCAGTGTCTTACATCTGAAGAATTCGACAAACAGTTGGATCAGGTGAATTAACAAGGAACCATAATAAGCCCCACATTTGAGTTATTACGACGAAAAATGCCGTGACAATTCGATGCGGTTTTCCCAGTACGCCCATTTCTACCGGACCGAAAATTCGGGGTCACGGTTTTTTTATTGCAGTTAGACGGGGTACCTAGTGGGTGGTAAAAATATTGGCAGAAGTCAGTTCTCGAGAGGATTGTGTTAGTGATGGGGAGAACAGAGACCAACACTGATCCGAAGAAACATGACTCGGACTACTGACCGACAGTTATTCCGTTGTTCCTCGTGCTTATTTTCACCTCACATTTATTCACCCTTATTCTGATTGGTTTGGTCGACTTCGAGTCCCGACCGATGATAGACACACAGGCAACGGACGTTGTTGAAGCAATTGATTGACAATTATTTTTGGCGGAGAAAAAACTTTAAAAAATGTTCTATTGAATGTTTCCAAAGTACTCAACAACACATGATGATGTGTATGATACGGACAGCACAGAAACGCATGTAATAACCCAGCGCGAGTAGTGCAAGTCAGCCGAGGCACAGGCAAAGAGATCTTTCGGGCGATTGGAAATAAACAGACGGGCAAGCTAAATCTAAAGCTGATTGGTTCATTAGGTCACGAGTGTGACTTGTGTTCGTGTGACTTACGTGTGTACTACTTGTCTTCGTGCTTACCGGTAGTGGGCAAGTGGTTATCACCGTGAACTTTGTACAACAATGACCCGGGTTCGATTCTCAACAGCGCGGGCAACTGTCCTATTTGTCAGCCTTTCGCTGGCTGCAACCCCCTTCCTGAATTGCTGTACAGCAAAAAGGAAGTAAAGATAGTGTTTTTGTGCAGACCATCCTAGTGCAGGTCACTGTGTCCATTTGCACGTTATCGTTGATGCCGGATAACAACGTGCTGTGTAAAAAAACTGCACTGCGAGGGGTGGGATAGGCTTCCTCAGCATGCCACATTCACTGACGGGTGGGGGGCAGTTTTCGGAAGATGAGTCAAGGGGCCAGTTCATCATGTGTAAGAAAGGTGGGAAAGTCGTAACCGGAGGTCTTGGTCATGTGAGGTGTGGGTGGGGGCACGGGATCCACTCAGTTTTGATTATCTAGTGTGGATTCGGCTGAGCAATCAAAACCGCCATGATTATAGGCTGTTCACACTGGAACTGAAACTGAACCTCTTTTCGTCTACCCGCCTAAGGAAATATAAACTACGGGACGAGGGCAACACCACGACAACTCCGATCATACGCGCACTGGAAATAACTGACACGGGGATAGAAATGAAATCATGCGTGAAATGTACAAGAACGATTCGACAGACGGTTTCAAAATCCCATTGTTGTTACTGCAGTACCATGTAAATATCACGGGCTGAATCAAGATAGTCACTGGGTGGGCCAGCAAATTTCGACACATGATGAGAGTACTAATAGTCATAACTGCTTATCGACGAAGTAGGACAGCCCACGTGATTGAATTGGGTATGTTAGATTCTTGTTAATACTTTTCTCTGCTATCAGGAATTCGACAATATAGTAGCTGGAGTTGTGCAAACACAATATATGATAAATCGTCCTGGCACTAAATCTATTTTCCTCGCCCGTATGTATCATATGAATTAAGCTTCAAGTGACTAAGCAATTTTCCATTCAATTTTCCCCCTAGGCCACCTCGTTTCCCGGAATACGTGAACGGTTGAAAGACAGTAACGCTTTACTGGATAAGATTAACAAAGGATTGAATGCGTATTTGGAAAAGAAACGTTTATTTTTTGCACGTTTCTTCTTTCTATCCAACGACGAAATGCTGGAAATTTTGTCCGAGACCAAAGATCCATTACGGGTGCAACCACACTTGAAAAAATGTTTCGAAGGAATTGCAAAATTGGAATTTGACAATCGCTTGGATATCAAAGCTATGTTCTCAAGCGAAGGTGAAAAAGTTTCTCTCAGTCAGGTACATAAACGGTTCACTATGGTAGCTGAAAAAAACCCCACGTATTTTCGTGTTTGTTCTGTTCATTGGAACTCACTGACATCTTAAAAAGGGAGTTTTTTTCATTACAAGATGCGCTCGTTTTTACACACGCCGTTAGAAAAACAGTCAGAAACTGTATAAACTTTTGATTTCCTTCCTGTACAAATCACGGATCACGATATCCACGAACTTCCTCTGGGTAATGGGACCACTGGTAACCTAGCCCTAATTCAATTCAAATCGATAATTTTGCACGACGTTCATGTTGTCAACCAGCCGTTCCATTTGTTCTCGGTTGTATATCTTAGTCGTCTTATCATACACTTCACGAACCAATATCAGTATTAGCGTCGTGATATCTAAAACCGAATACTGTACGCGTTTATTTCTACACTGGTGCATCCCATTTACTTAGGGACACAATAATCCCTTTTTTCGAAGTATCCGGCAGGTTTTTTTATGGACTATCAAGTGCTGAAGTCACAAGTCAACCGAACAAATGTTTCTGACTGAGTAGGGATTTATTCAACTTAATTTGGGGACTGGGGTCGGTTACTATTTTCTTCAAATGTAGCTCCATCCACAGAATTCATCGGTGGCACGAGGAGCCGGCATGATATAGGCAATGTAAAATACACGGGTATTTTTTAACATCAGAAACTCGAGCGCCGTGAACCGGAATCGAACCGACCATTTGATTACACGGAATTTGTTCTACCTTCCGAGCTATCGAGGTAAGGCCAGTTGAACTCGAATACACGAGTGAATTTTCCATTACCTACATCGTTCCGTCTCATTTTGCCACCGATAAATTCTGCGGTCATATCAATATGCCCGTTGGATTTCGTTCAGCTGTGTACTACATTGTGCTGCATTGGGAATTAACTGACGAGGCTAATTCGATAGTTAAAACCAGAAAAGTCACTGTACATCATTGGAATAGGGGTTGCGGGTACCGTGATAGATCTCCTGGTACAGTAACTCCGCTTATCCAGCTTCTTACACTGAGTGACATGAGAAGTGCAACAATGTTGATTAGTTTGGATTGAGTGGGTTTCAGAAAGTAGGTTCGCAATCCCATATTGAATCGTTTGAGCTTGATTTACCTGGCTCGTTCGCTTCAATCCCATCCACAATAGAAATTGATCTCCAACCACTTTGATAGATGAACTCTCTATTGATTGATTCATCGAACATTATCAACTCTTAACTCACCACTGGAAATCAATGGAAGCACAGTATACACCTGCCGAACGTGGTGTGTCAGACATTAATATCAGAGCTTATCCACTGAATTCCAACTGGGACCGCTTCCTTAATAAACTTGAAAATCATTCACCTGTAAACTCATGTCAAGTATATGCGTTTCGCACGGGGATGGGGGGGAGGAGGAGTTGGATCTTCAGCAGCTACATAATTATTTGCAATGGCAAGATAAAATTGTACGTACAATGGGCAAATTATAATGTCGATTTAGGTTCTACAGTGGAAGTTTCAAAGTTGGTGAGAAGACAGGCGAAATATGATAGTACAGAGGAACCCTTGCTGTGAAAAGATAGGTATTTATAGTGAAACTGTGTGGATGATGTGAAAAAGCATTTGCCGAGGTCGGGATAGATGGAGTGGGTTTGGTCAGCAAGCATTCTAAGAGAGAACTTCGCGACACGAATTGTCATTCAGACTAACATGCTGAAAAAATATCAAAACTTCTGCGGTGCCGAAATAAAAATGTCGTAGCATCTCTTATCATTATAATAGTTGATTCTTACATTCTGTTGTATACACCACCATCTTGCAGTTAGTGTTATTGAGTTGGCATCCTTCTATGATTTCAGGGCCGTGTCATTATATATATATATATATATATATATATATATATATATATATATATAGCCTAATATTCACTACTAACACTTCTAAATTGCATATTTAGGTCATTAGTACCTCGGAGGCACGTGGCGCAGTGGAAAAGTGGCTCCTTCAGGTGCAAGATGTGATGATATTATCCGTACGAGATGTCGTGGGGGTAGCACGTGAAGTAAGTTCTTTTAGATGCACTTATTTCTGTACACCGATTGGTCCTCCTGGGTCGGGAGTGTTATTCCTTATCAATATTGTCTAGTGTAATAAACTGGAAGGGTTTCGCTTGAGTTAGTTTTACAGAAAAATTTCTAATTTGAGGGTTATTCCCTAAAAACAGTCTGTGGGAAAAGAGTCAAGAACTGAGCTTTAGAGGACGCAGTAGGGCTGCCTAGTTGCTTATTCCGGGAATCTCAGCCTTGCCAGTGGTAATGTAGTTGGTCACTTCAATATGGTGCTTTCAAGTGACCTGTGGTACGATGATGTTAAGACATCATCAAAACACGACTCATGATTTTTGCATATAACTTAATGATAACTATAGTGAATGGACTATTTTACTCAGTAACTGGATTGCGATTTTTCACAATTTCTATTCTGAGAGGATGCCTGGAACGCTCATTCCTGAAAAATAGTTGGATTTAGACAACGAAGGACTGTATCAATGATACCATCCACTGTTGGGCAGGGGTTTTCGGCGTCGGGACAGTTGTGGTTGTATTTTATTCGCTGCCAATTCATCAGTACGGAAATAAGAGCTCATTGCCGCGCTTGGCGTCTAGGTCATAAACGTCTCGCCACCAGCTGAGGTGATGTCGTCAGTGCGCAGGTGAAAGTGCCCGAACTCATCTGTACACACGGAGCTTGCTCTTGACATGACCTTGACCTCTCAGGTCACCTTGAACTTGGAAGCTTATTGGCTTTCTGTCCTCTAGACGCAAAATTCTAGATTCAGTAACTCGGCCCTCGACCTTTGGCATTACCGTCTACGTTCCGAAACTGAATTTGGAAGTTTACATCCAGAAGTAAAATGATCAGGACTCTCTATTCAGTAACCCTCCGAGGTCAAGTTAACCTGATAGGTCTAGTTCATACCCACAGCAAGCTTCATATACGTACAGAGGAGTACGGATAACTTCACCTGTGCACTGACGATGTCATGTCGACCGGTGATGAAACGTTCCCGACCTAATTGCTAAGCTCAGCGATCACCAGTCGATGCAGTCCACTAACCTGAGCCACAAACAACACCAGTATTCCGAACCATTGAGAACCTAATGCATTGCGATGGACGATTGAAAACTGTGACACAAGGTTTTCAGAGTCATATAAGACCCCAGATTTCTTAGCACCACAATGAGCCTACCTTCAAACCGAATTACTTTTATGAATAGCACCTTTCACAAACAAACACTTATCACAGTGTAAAAAACTTCAGAGACTTTATATTTTACATCCTGTGACGGAACGTTTCCCGGCGGACTCGAGATTCCAGTCTGAGACTCAAATTGTTTTCGGTCCTTGATGCTGACCATTTGAACATCGCGGACCATTCGTCTGTGATTTTGGTTGGTGTCAATTGACCAGCATTATTGCACCTTCGTAAAGGTTCAGGGGTTGTAAGCAGTTTGGTGAAAAAAAGTGTTCATTTGAATATTGCAACAGTTCTGATCGTTGTTATTCTACTTGAACAAATTCGGTTGTTTGAGTGGGAGTATACGTAACACACACACACAGGCAAGCGTCTCAACTAAGCAGTTTAAGGCGGTTAGAGCATGTTACTCATGCACACAGATTGATTTCATCGGTCTTAATTTTTCTCCGAGGAGAGTAGTGCTTGGAGGATAGGATGTTCAGTTCATGGCAAAGCAAAATACACTCAAGTCTGTCGAATGTTGCATCCGCAGGAAAGAAACAGTTTGAGAGATATTCCGAAACTTGTCAAAACTCGATCCCAAACCCATATTTTCCATTGACTAATGGGAAGACAACTAGTGGATATCGGCGAGTAGAACGTATTTGATTTCTTGCTTGAGACAACGCTATCGGTGTGTCCGAACAAATCACTTTTGAAAGTAAAGTATGTTGAAATGTGACAAAGTTCTACATCAAAGTTAATTTCTGAGGAGTTAATTAACCTTGCATCTTCCTAAAGACAACATCGATAGCGTCACGTTATTCACATGAAAATAATTCTGTATATTTCTCACCCTTCTGTACACTTCAAAGCGTCTGGTCCAGCCGATCTACAGCTACTATCCTACTGCAGTTACCGCCAGAAGTATCTAAGTGGTTTAAATAAAACTTTTCTATTGAAAATTAAAAAAAGAACAGATTTATTTTCGCTAATTCTCCTGCATCAATCCTGCTCCATCACCGCCACCACCACAATTACAGGCGTATGAACGGGAGAACCGTGAGGATTGGGTGTGCGCATGGCCTGGACAGGTTGTACTTTGCGTTTCTCAAATATTTTGGACACTGGAAGTGCACGAATTTCTCGAGTACGGATCTGAGGGTTTGAGAAATTATCACCAGAAATTGGATCGTCAAATGGCTGAAATTGTTCGTCTGGTTCGAGGCAAACTGAACGCGCAACAACGTATCACCCTGGGCGCGTTGGTTGTGATTGATGTGCACGCACGGGATGTGGTCTCCGATATGATCAAATTGGAAGTCACCTCAGAAAATGATTTCAACTGGTTGTCTCAGCTGCGATACTACTGGGAAGATGAGAATGTGAAAGCAAGTTACTGATCCTATTCCGAACGGGCTGATCTAAAACTTAGAAATTGTGCATTTAGCATTAATTTTTTTTCTAATTTCTAACTGTATACTGATGTATCCAGAACTCAGTAATTAAAATGAAGGCACGCTTGTACGAATGAACGGGTGTTCGGTACCATCGCACGACAAACGCAAATACAAGCAAACAATTTAAAACGCAAAAAACGTGTGGAACTGCGTGAGTCGGCGATGTATGATGTGATTGAATACGTACGGCAATCGTACAATCGGATTAGGTTGCGCAAGATCGTGCAACGAGTGCTACGATCTGATTGAACGAGACACGACGAACGCCAAGTGTGTACGTGTGTCACGGCTGCGGACGTGTGACCTTGACTGCACGGGGTGTAGATCAAGCGTACGTGTGTAAGCACACGACTGTGCAAACCAAACACAACATATACCTTCGCATGAAAATAGCCTCGATGGTTAATGGTCATTGTGTTGTTCGGATGAACTTATTTAAACGATGCTTTATACATGAGATGTATAATAGGGCTGTTTTCCATAGATACCGTCATGATTGTTGTTCAGTATTTACTAAATGGCACGTCAATGCAGTCAATCAAGCAATCACAATAACATTGCTGGAATCTGGTGGGAACATTGGATCAGCAATGCCAAGGCTAGGCCGGGCTAAGCAAAGGTGGTTGGTACATGTGTTACTCTTGTCCCCTAACAGGACTCCTCAATACGCAATGTTCGCTGAGGCAGATGTGGTTGGAAGAGGACCAAGAGGAACCAGTCTATGACACCGGAAAAAAGTATGAAAAACCTGACCAACCTGGCCGTGTAGACATGTTAGACTTTGTGGGTTGGTCTATAATACCCACCAATTCAGCTGATGTATATATTTTAGTACATTTCTAAGTGCTACGATCAGTAGCACCCTTACAATCACACATTTTCTTCATCTATTACTATCTGTATTTCCTTTCTCACTTTTTTGTACTCCTGCTTTTCCCAATTCCTAATGGGATTTCTTGTTGAGGGAGAACAACCCAGACCACCGCACCTAATGTTAGGCTTATGGTTGTTTACATTGAAATTAATCACACATCACGCTCACTGGCGGTTATCGTGGTGGACTTTGAACCCCCCCCCCCTACTCCGGGTCCGAATACTATCACCGTTGCCCCTTCCCTTTCATAGGTTAGCCGTGTCTAATTGGCTGCGACTGCCTTCCTAAAATATTGTATCATTATAATATAGTAGAAGGGGAAGTAAATAAAAAGAAATATTGGTGTTCATAGCCCAGACTGATGATTTGCATTAGCTCCAGATCGCTGAGCTTGGTGTCAAGTGTTGTGGCGCCCGATTTTCATTCCGGTACGGCCAGTGCACTTGACCTTTGCTCACAGCTCCGATCACTTCAGCCCGCAAATGGAAAATCGGAAGATAACACACAACGCGCCAACTGAATATGCATTTACATGAATGAAAAGCATGGTATTTAAAACTAAGGTAGAACATCCCCGAACTCGGGAATGTGGTCAGGTTTCTGCCTTGACGGTCCGATTAGGCTGATAAGAAACCGACCAGTTTGATTTATTGATTTCTGATGCAAACTATGCCGAACTGATGATAGTTATTCGAGTGGTGAAGGGGGCTAAACCTTGTGTGGACTGGTGGCTTATTGATTGTTGATTAGTCTTCTCGGCTCGGCATGCTCGAATCGATTAGCAACTAGTTTCAGGGGGAGATTTTACGACTTCCAATAGATGTCTGGAAAATACCCATTGTTTCACATAAAAGTCAAATTTGGCGAAACAACTGTTTTTTCTCGTAATTCATTCTCAAGCCATTTACAGATTACGTAGGAAACCTTAGGCAAAAGATCAGGCGGATAGACACGGAATAGACACCAGTCACGGTCAGAGGTTTGCCAGTCAAATTATCCTTGACATAATTTTGGTTTATCTGGTACGCTATGTGGTGCTCAAATTAGGCAAGCTTGCCCGTGAGATCTGACGTGGGTAAGAGCCCGTTGTGACGCTAATTCATGTAGCATGGACTCTCGCTCGTGAATCTTTCCAACCACATTCGCCTTGCGCTCGCCGGTTCGATGACTGTCTGTATTGAGCTCTGTTTTGGCCTTCTCTACCAATCAAACGCAGCTAGCTCCGCGTGCGACTGAAATCGACCATTTGTTTAGCTGACTGTCCTTTGGACTCCACCTTTCACGCACAAACCTCAGGTCATCTGACCAACTGCACTCGGAAGCACCAGATTCGAGTTTCACTCTGGTTAGAGCTCAACAGGGGTGCATATCCTCCGCCACACCCAGGGTCTGAACCCAGGTCCTTTCACCACGAAGGCGTGTGCTACCACTGCGCCACCCCGCGCCCGTCCGGGCTGATCCGAATCGCCAAAATAACTTTGTTCAGATGTCGACCTCTAAGACAGCCAGAGATGCGCGACAGCTTCGAATGGAGACACGGTACCTGCCCCGTTAACTCCAAGCGAATGCCTCCCACCAAGTCAGGTCTTCTCCATAGGATGGGGTGCACATACCCCCATTTTAAACCTACATCGCATTTTCGGTATATGTATCACACAAATACTTGCGAGTAGTGCGTGGGATTCATGAATTTTTGTTTAGCTGACTGTTATTCATCAATCCCACACGCTACTCGCAAGTAATATCGATTAACCACTTCCGTCCGATTGACACATGCTTACGCCTGCGCGTGCTGTACGCTGATCCGGAAGACAGGTTCTGCTGTGCATACGTACTTTCGTTCTGTTTACTGAGTCTTGGACACAACAGAGCCCTAACAAGCCACATTATTCATCTGTGCGGTACTACCATGGATTCTCACCTTTGGGTGGTGAGCTGGTGCCATACGATGGGAGACTTATTTTTCTTAAAATGGGTCTCAGGAATCTTCGTTTAATGTAATACAGAAAACCAGGCGTTTCTCTCTGTTCGATGACTTTCTGTGTACAGTGGAAAGCATAAAAATCAGCATTTTCTCTCTCGCACCATTTGTCTGTTTTACTGCATTCTACTCCCCTTCTCCTATTTGGTGATTATCGTTGTTGCGTTGGCACCTTGCTTGATCTCATGTCGGTATATATATATATATATATATATATATATATATATATATATATATATATATATATATATATATATATATATATATATATATATATATATATATATATATATATAATATATATATATATATATATATATATATCTGCATTCAAAAGACCAGGTGTTTTCAAGTCAGCTTTGTGAACTTATTATTCTGTGTACTGTCCGTTTTATACTACACTTTGAAGTTCCTTTGTCAGCATCGTTGGGGAACATACCATTTACAATTTGCGGCAGTGGTTCGTTCGGAATCCCTGTATCAAATAATGTGTTAGTGATTGCTCTAACTGACCTTTTAAAATCTGTACTGAGAATGACGTCAACACACTGAGTTTACTGTGTGCATGTTTCCCCCTCCCCCCACCCAGGTTCGCCTAACAAATGCCACCGTAAAATACGCGTACGAATACTTGGGAAATTCACCGCGTCTCGTGATCACTCCGCTTACGGATCGGTGCTATCGTACACTGATCGGTGCTTTCCATTTGAATCTCAATGGTGCACCCGAGGGCCCGGCGGGAACGGGTAAAACGGAGACAACCAAAGATTTGGCCAAAGCGTTGGCTGTTCAGTGTGTGGTGTTCAACTGTTCCGACGGATTGGATTATATAGCCATGGGCAAGGTGAGCATACACGCAACGGTATTGGTCCGTTAGCCGAATCTTGCAGGGCTACCTAATTAACGAGGTGTTGTCTTTTTTGTTTTGTTTACATACTGATTTCCGCCACAGGAAAACGCTACCGTTGTTCAGTTTCTCAACCGAAATTAAACCTAAGCTTTCTTGCTAGAAGTAATTTCAGAGAAACTATGAGTTTTACATTATTGGATCAGACTAAGGTGCTCAAAAAATATAATTTTTTTGTGAGAGAAGTTCGCATGTCCCAAAGTTTTCATTTGATTCAAATCATAGTTTGTTGTTACCGTGAATTTGATCAAAAAGCCGTGAGATGATAAGCACCAGTAATCACAGAAGCGTGTTACTGGTAGCGAGCACTCATTGACTGGCTAATTCCCACAGGCGATTCAATTTGCTTCAAATCAATTGCCCGCTAAACAAATCAGATGTCTGTCATGATTCCGCTAACCCAGTCATGATAAATAATGAGCGTAAGGTTGTGAACGAGAAATGCTAGTGAAATTGTCTGAAAAATCCCACAAAACACATCGAGAATAAACAAAGTGTCGAACAAGCTCGGTTTCAGCTGTTCGTACTTATACAAATACATAACAATATAAATGACTCACAAAATAAGGAAGGGGAATGATGACCCAAGTCGATCTCTGCACGAGCGTGCGTGCATGTGACCAATTTCACATCGAGTTAGTGAATTGTGCGCATGAACTCACTAGTGTTTTTAAAGCGCGAATGTCATGACCAACAATAAAGTAATCTGGTTCCAAGGGAATCTGAACGTGCAGTAATTTTGATGCTCATCAAACATGACTTAGCAGGGGAAAGAATTGCTGTAAAATTACGCAAACATACTTACAGCCATGATTCACTCAAGTTTACCTGTTCCTATCACGATGTAATCAGCTGGTTCAAATACGAATGTTTTTTTCTTCTGAAGCAAACCACATGTAGATATTTGTTTTTGTGCTTGCTATCTCGTACTATCTGCAGTTTTTCAAGGGACTGGCATCAACGGGAGCATGGGCTTGCTTTGACGAGTTTAATCGGATTGAGATGGAGGTGCTTTCCGTGGTTGCACAACAGGTAACTGTGCATTATTTTTACGTGTTACATAACTTCTCTGTGATGCCTTTTATAATTTATCTATCGTTTCTTTTCCTTTCTTTTGGTAGCCAGCTAACACAGGATTTTGGAGCTGTTGCTATACACGATCGTTTTATTCTCGAGGATTAGTGATAACATGGTTCATTGAGTTCATCGAAGCAAACAACAGTGGTTTATGAAGCCGATGGTGATCGAACGGTTAAACAGTCGGTATATCCTACATCACTGGCTGCATACCTCACCTGTCATCTTTCCTGGTCTGTTGTTGAAGGACTTTTGGTTCATTGTCAGATCACCTGCGCTCTTATCACCTGCCAGCGTTATACCCCGACGGCATTTCACTCATACTATACCATTCTAACATAGTAAAACTTATTAAAAATTATCAAAAAAAGATTCTTACTGACTCTGCTCACCTTGTACACAAACACCTTGTGGAAGTATTGTCCAGTTCCTCCACATGCTGTCAATAGAAACACCTTTGTGCACGCATTCAAGCGTGCAGCTCCACTATTCCCTACCTAGCAAGGTTTTTGCGATACCCATTTTCGGTAATATCACAACTAAAACTGCATTTGGAATGACGCAGGTGCTTACTACCATTTACCTCAGTAATTAATTTATTTTTCATTGTATTATTTGCCTCTACGAGGATGTGAACTTGGTTACGTGATGGCTCATTGTTCACCCCTCTGGATGCATAAGGCATTTTGGTTGAATTGACTTGGTTTATGGTCCGGGACCCAAAGCTCGACGCATCCCGTCCCATTTCACACTCCCCCCCTCCCCCTCCTCAGCAATCTTCTATTGACGGAATTTCAGTTTCAGGAATATTTTAACTTTGGTGAAAACATAATCAAAGAAGTAGAAATTGATTATTGTGATAGTTATTACTACTTTTGATTCAATAAATGTTGTTCTATTGGACAACACGAAGCTCAAGAAACTTACTGGGCGTAGGACCTGTGATCTTCGTGTGTACACTAAAGTTGTGTGACTTGCCTCACATGTGTGCCAAGAGTTGACATTGAGGTACTGATTCGGACGAAACGTTTTTGTTCGGCCGCTGATGTACCACCGAGAACTTTGCCAGTTAATCTCGATGCTTGTTATCAGTCGGAACAATTGAATCTGGTATTTATTATGCACTTTCTTGATCCATGGTAACTAAACCAATTCTCCAATGTTATTTCAATGTTTGCATCCATTCTACCGCAGATTTTATGCATTATCCGAGCCATTCAAGCACACGTAGATGTGTTTGTGTTCGAGGGGACCGAGCTTAATCTGAATCCTAATTGTTACGTGTGCATCACCATGAATCCTGGCTATGCTGGCCGTTCGGAACTACCGGATAATTTGAAGGTGAGTTTGGCAAAACTGAATTCGGTCTTCTGACGGAATAGGCGAGTAGCCGTCTCCTATGCCAATCAAACCTTGAACTATACGTACGCCGTTTGACCACAGAACTCAGGGTTTTACAGTGTGCACCCATTTCACCAAGTTGGGAGAGATGAAGAAAAACCACCGGGTAAACATACCCGATGATCGGCGGTAACCACGACTCCAGCAGTCTGTTTCAGATAATCTTTGTCTACACAATCAATGTCTCAACCAGCCACCGCCGTCTCGTCATTCTCCGGGTTAGCTAAACCCGAACAACAAAGTACTGTCAGCAAAATAGTTCCGATTCTCCAGTGAACTCTGAAAAGAGGAGCATCCATGCACATTGCAGACGCACAATGAGACTGCTGTCAATAAATCACACCACAAACACAAAACACTTTCTATCAACCTTTGTCGATGAAAAGTCTGCAATTTAGTTTGTACAGCTCCACAGTCACAAGAAAGGAAGGCCTGAGAGATACCGTCCACAAAAGCCCTTAGTTCGTATTCCCTAAACAAGTATGAACCGTAAAACCATGCACTGGAACTGTGAACCACTCCAAATCAGGTTAAGACAAACGGTTAACACAACAACCCGGTAGCTCAAGTATGTCATTTACCGTGGACCATGTCTTGTTTCAGCTGCAAGCATTTGATTTTTGCAGCTTCGAAACTGTGCAAAGGCGAAAAAGCCACGAGCATTTTGTGTTGTTGATCCGGCTCTGCTGTTCAAAGTACTTACCAAAGCACCATCACTTCGCCCTCTACATGTGTGCTGTTGCATGCCGTTCAAAAAACACTGAGAATGAGTTCGTTCGTGGGACTGTTTCCTAATTTCTCTCGTGCATGTCTTGCTTGCTACGTTTCTTAAAGGAGAGCGATTTTTGCCTTCACAACTTTACTGTGGTACTCAATCAGTTGTAGTCACTATCACGGTGACACATCGATTATCTGACAGTCTTCAGCATTAAACTTCATCTTATATATATATATATATATATATATATATATATATATATATATATATATATATATATATATATATATATATATATATAATGTGTGTGTGGTGCTGACGAAAAACTATTCAGTATATATTTTGAGCTTTGAGACTTACTTCAGATATATCAGGCCATCGGATAGTGATATTAATTTACTAAAACTTTCCTCGAATTTGCGTTGGTTTTTGCTACACTATGCATAGTTGAATGTGTGTGACCTTGGTTTTGAGGGTAAAACGCTCTGAGCTAAATAAGCTAACAAGTGGCAAGGTATGGAAATATAAGTAAACTGATCAACAGGACCACATAAATTAACCTGGGTTACATTTAGATAGGCATACTATCCGAATAACCTGACAGAAGCCTTTTCCCGGCCAATATTTTTTTGATGGTTTTGCCTATATTATAAGGTTAAGAGAAATTATTTCATTACTTCGCGATTTCACGACATACGTGGTTTACCAATGCTTTTTAACGATAACCGCAAAAATTATCGAAAAAGGATGCCAGTTCGCATCAGTATCAGCGTCGTCTTCAGGATCGTTTGAGCACACTGTATTAAGCGCTTACGCTCCTATCGCGATAGTGATGGAATGATCCAATGAAACTGAATTTTCCAGGCACTTTGTTAAACGGAATCAAAGTTGAAGCGCAGAGGCTTGCTCAGTGTTTTAGGACGAATAGGTGCATCAGTTGTTGGGTTCTTCACAGAAAAACCACCCCAAGTAAAGTGTGTTTCTTAAGCCGTCAAAACATTTTGGAGACTTGTCCAAGCCCATCTAAACTATATCCTGCGCAGTGGGCCAATCGTCGAAAAATCTACTTGGGCTGCAAGCGTGCGGCCTGATTACCTAGACCGTATATTTTGCATACTGACAAGTTCTCGCCAGTTGAAGGTGCCGTGGAACCGAGATTATGGACCGATGGATATAAGTATGCAATCGATTTCTCCGAAGTCCGCACAGTTATGAAGCTAATGGTCCAGATTGCCCTACGGCAGTCGCATTGCATGGGGTAACAAGTCAATGTTAATAATACCAATTCCGTCTGAATATATCGGACAATTAAAAAGTTGAATCTGTAGCACCAGTGAAAGAATGAAAAATACGATCCGTTTGGTGCGCATAAAATACCTTGAAGGCATGTAGGATCTTATCGTAGAAAATCGTTGATGCGAACCATTTTTTGTATTACCACCAACGCAGCAAATCAAATACTGTGGTCTCTCTGATGCCATAATTGTTTTCCATCACTCATCTGGAACTGCAGAACTTTCATTGGGTCGCAAATTGAATCGGTACAATCAGGTGACCTAAAAAGGTTTGAACATCCTCAGCTAGATTTGATCGAGTTATACGATCAGCACGCATGCACATCACTGATTGATGAAGCCTTTTGAATTAAATTATCGCAGTCAAACACAGTATACACATTTAACCCGTATTCGGATTGGCGGTGTTGGTTTGACGAAAGTCGGCACATCATACTGACCATCATCATACTTTTGAGTCGGAATGAAAACGTTTAGCATTGCTGGTGAATTTCAATTAGAGGCACTTCAATTGTTGGGGAAATCTTCGCTTTCATGACTGAAAAGGCCTCGGAATTAAACGAAAAGAAGTAACCTGAGCAGGTGGTAATTTTTCAGGCCAACGCCTCATGCTTTGTTTCACGAGAGGTTTGTATATAAAATCATGCGGAACGACTTGTCTGTTAATTTTTTACTACGATGCTTGTAAATGTATGCGCAACTCCAACGCCCACTTCACACAATCAACCTCTAGTAGCGCAGCTTTAACGCAATCGTAAAAATGTATCTGTTCTAAAGAGAATAGTCAAAGGACTACATACACACTGGCCATTGGAGTTAAACATGCAGCATGTGATGGTACATAAGATAAAGGATTTGTTCGTCATATATATATATATATATATATATATATATATATATATATATGCTTGCTTAGTGCCAATGCTAAAACGTTGAAAAATGTCGGTGGAAATCGAGAATGGTCAAGGGGAGAAGGCGGTTTGTAAAATGGACAGCACTTTTTATTTGACTATCTCTTACGTTTACGAGGCAGGGTAATTCAGAAAACAGATCCTACAATAAACGTGCCACTTTTATCTCTAGCCGCATCTCTCATAGTCCCCAATTAGCGAAAATCCTCTTCGCTTGGTCCCGAAAGCGGAAAGTGGGATGCACCAACCGAAGGCACCGGCATCCCAACGCCAGGTTGTCGCCTAACCACGGCGCTCCTTCTTCCAGCCTGTCCCTCAGCGCACTTAAAAAACATCAAACGTTAGACGATGAGCAGGCATACGCAAAATATGTTGAAGTCATCGGAAGCGGTGTAGAGTGATTACGTCTGTCAGAGGACAGCCATCCGCGCCCAACACACGCGACGATCAACCTGGCCATTACTCACTCGATGTTCCCGCCAGAAGCAAGTAATGCCTCGGAGACAGCTGTTGTCGAACACAAGTTGTCGAGCGTTCCTAACGCGGATTGGCCAGGTCACACTACAGTGCAGTAAAACACTGCAAACTGAGCCGACGTATACTAATTTCTAAAGAGAAAGCCAGATATTGCGGCGGTGCCATATGTGTCGCACGTTGGCAAAAGTTGTTCTGGCTCTCGGTCTTCTTGGTGTGCTCTCTTCTCCAACAATACGTCTAACTGCAATTAAGTTCTCAGGGCAGTTTGAACTATCAGAAACTTAAAGCTGATCACCTAATGCAGACTAAGTTGAGAGAAATTGAGTTATTCAATGGTTCCTTATAGACTGATCACATT
Organism: Fasciola hepatica; assembly: GCA_948099385.1. Lineage (NCBI taxonomy): Eukaryota > Metazoa > Platyhelminthes > Trematoda > Plagiorchiida > Fasciolidae > Fasciola > Fasciola hepatica. The sequence goes on from CANUEZ040000053.1 coordinate 5,727,767, forward strand.
TTGATTCAAAACCATTAGGTCCTATATTGTTCCTCAGGCTGAAACCCAACTGTAACATTTCTCATGGAAACCCGTTGCTTGTTGCCTGTGCCATTTTGGATCTACTGGTAGAACACATCTGTCGGTTTTTCGGGTTGTGAGAACTAGGGGGGAGCTTGGGAAACAGGGCGAATTGTCCAGATTTTTCAAAGCGAGCTCCGTTTAACCAATATAGGTTTTCGTTTTGCTATTGAAGCATTCCTAATTGAACCAGTGATATAACCCAGGCACCGATAAGTCTTGCTACCACCGGGCCGCATAACTGATCCACAATATTTTCCATGATCCTACAGAAGCTTGCACAGTTTCGGAATCGATGTTCCCTAAACGTACTCCTCAAATGCGCAAGGTCACACAGTCCATTTTCCTCGGTTGATCAACTCCTCAGCTAATGCATTTCCGTGATTTCCTTATTATCCGTCATATTAGGTTCTTTTCCGACCAGTAGCTATGATGGTTCCGGATTACGCCATGATCGGAGAGATATCTCTCTATTCGTACGGGTTTATGGAAGCCCGCAGTTTGTCTGTCAAAATTGTGACTACCTATCGTCTGTGCTCAGAACAACTATCTTCCCAATCGCATTACGATTATGGGATGCGAGCAGTCAAGGCGGTTTTGTCAGCTGCCGGGAATTTGAAATTGAAGCTTCCGGATGAGGATGAAAATATTATCGTAAGTATTGTGTTATCCTTAAAATTCGCTTAATTTTGTGGTGAATGAGTGAAGTTATTTGGCGTTTGGGCCCGACGGCTGTTGCAGCATCCCAAAAGTTTAGATCATCGACCGAGCAATACGGCATTGCTGCGATCCCACCGCACAGGGAAGCATGGGCATTACTTGACCACCGTGCCACTGGTACGCAGGACTGTTCAGCTGTTGGCTGATGGCGAACGGCTTGGTTACCTTCACGTGACCGACTGGTCAGAAGACGATCAAGGTCAACGCAGTGCACATACATGTGTGTGCGTGTGTGTGTGCTATTGCATGTACCTGCATGGATTTGCATGATGTCGTGATCGATAACTCAGCTGCATATGCAAGTGTGTCTGTAAACCAGCATACACCGATGTCCGCATGCTGCAGATGCAAGGCCTCATTTTATCAGTCTCACGTGACATCGAGGTTATGGTCGAGCCTATTAGGAAAACGTCAGTATGAGAGCGCACGATGTGACGCACAGGACACGACTCCGGCTGGGCTTGCGTTTATTTTGCTTTTTTCTGATGACTATACCGATCATAAGGTCCTTATTCAAAAAGTGTTCTATTTCATGTCGCAAGGCTGCCGCATCGATTCTCATTTGTCGGTGGCGGGTAGAGATTTAACTAGCAATAATACAGTGCACATCAATTCCGACGGACAATAACAGTACACTTTAGTCCAGTCCACTTTTTCCACGATCAACCTTGTACCTGAGTAATTTGAATTCAATTACCGTTCATTATCAGGAGCCGATCGAAAATCATGAACGAAAGCAAGGAAAGCAGATAGATAGATCAGACAAGGATATAAATGGAAATTTAGGTAAATGTAGAATGCGTCCCAAATGCGAGTGAGTCCCCGACAGCAAGCTACGTCATGTTGTCCAATATATCCAGCTGGCAGATCAGTACTTTCCATGAACCCTAACCAAAGAAACTTACCTCGTCTTTTATAGTCGATTTTTAGCTGAGGTTTTACCAATCAATCGGTAGCGAATATCGTACAGATAGTCATTTCACAAACCAACATGTGGGTGTGTTTTACATGTTTTTGTTTGAACTTCAAAAGATCTCAGGACTAACCGAATAGGAACATCCGCGGTTATGCCAGTTAGCCGTTAATAGTTCAGCGTAGTACGCACAGTACATACTGTGTATCAGGCTAATCTTTTTCACATTTTTTTTCCAGCTGTTGCGCTCCATACTGGATGTGAATCTGCCAAAATTTCTGTCACACGATATTCCACTATTTCGAGGCATCATTTCGGATCTCTTTCCGGGCATTGTGCTTCCGCAAGCTGATTATAGTATCTTCTTGGCTGAGGTTGATGAAGTATGCAAAGAACAGAATTTGCAAGCAGTTGATTTTTTCACAGAAAAACTCATCCAAACGTATGAAATGATGATTGTCCGACATGGGTGAGTAATAGATGGCTTATAAAATGGGATAACGGAATGCGTCTGTACTGTGTTATTTTGTCCCGGATCACAGGGGTCGAGTGATTTCGCGTTCGGACAAGTCAATCGTGATTTGTTTAATTGTCCATTTGCGCGGCAAACACAAGGTAGATTAGTGTGTAGAATTTACTGATGCCATGAGGAATAGGAACAGTGTAGATGGGTGAACCGGGAGAGAAACTGTCCTCTAAGTGGAACGTAGTCGATCGATCCGAGTTCGCGGCATGAACTTGTGCATGGGACAGATGCAAATGGATTTTCCCCTCCCTATGTAAATCTGGTTTCTCGTATCACCAACAGATTACACAATGCAAATTAGTCCGTGTTTTGACCGATATGTCATTACGGATCGTGTGGACCGTGGGGAAACGTGTCAGATCGTCAAATCAGTGGACAAAGTTACACGCAATTTTCTAACTGAAGCTGAAACCTCATTGATGTTGACCGAACACAACAGAACAAAACCAAACTTTATACTTAAGCGACTCATTGTAACTAAGCATTTCATTTTTTTCCATCTTATGGCAAAACAGAGCACCACATAAATAAGTTATTAATTCAAAGCGATCAAGCGTCAATGAGTTTATTCGACAACAGAAAACCGTCATGGTCGACGATAATTTACAGTACCATTGAGGTAGATCCATACGATAGAATGGGGATGAGTTTGTTGACATAGTCACCAGACAGTACTTGGATTACGTGATTACGGATGTCATTAAGACTGAGCAGCACAGTTGGACCCACTGATAGTATATTTGATAAGGAAGTTGAAGTGCATACAGTACGACGAGTTCCAAGATGTAGTTATCGTTCAAACAGGACACAAGCTGTCACCCAGTAATTTTTGTACACAATAATGTGGAAAATTATTCTAGTTTAGTTTGAACAACCACTAACTGTGAATCGGTTGTGGAAGTTCTGACTGGTATCTTTCAGCAAAACCACAATACTAATTTAAAGATCAGGAATAAAGTAATAATAGCGAGAGAACGACGATTGAGGGCATCGCATAGATGAAGAAATATGCTGAATACAATCCCGCCACTTGTCATGACATACTACCGTATTCGTTACGGCCTATTATCATTGGACAGGCGAATCTCATAAGTCGCATCAGAGTAGCATAAACCCTCCCACGTGGTCAGTTCCATCGCTTAGGATTTTCTTACGCGTCTAGTCGCTTATGTTTATCCTGGAATTACCATTCACCTCAGAGGATGAAATCTGTCTTGGAGCTTTCGGAACGCACATGGGTTGTGTGATTTATAGAACAAAACCAAGAATAATTTCATGTAAAGATATTATCATTATTAAGAAATCTGGAAATTCATACAAATAACTATGCTGTTTATGCAAGAGGAAATTGTCAAATTAAGTATGTTGGGGCATTAAAATACAATAATCTAAATAGTAAATTTGTCAGACCGATTTCAACTGTTGGGGTCATTCAGGTATCATTGACGTACCGTAATACTTGATCAGATAAGAGATAACAGATTCAGTTGTATTTATTCTCTAGTATGGATAGCCGTAACCAACGGGGTATCGATAGCCATGTCTGTACCGTCGTCCATAATGTCGCATTTGATGTCGATACATACGTTTCTGTGCCCGATGCATACGGCGTTGTGCTCGAAGATATCTTCGCACTGAACTCCCCGCCGGAGCTAGGACCAATCCACTCTGTCCCATGACCACACCGGCACCGACCGGTGCATGACGAGCAGTTCTAACAACACTGTCCAATCTCTCTTCCAGGTCCCCGTCTGCTGGTGTAGATGAGACGAGGGAAATGATCAAAGTGAATAGGAAAAGCACAATTCCGTAGTAGATTCTCATTCTAGCCGGGTTCGAACAGATCAGATTGGAGTCTCTCGTTCACGTACGTGCCTATATAGACCCAAATACGGAAAGCGTGCAATAATCACGTGCTGTTTGCGAACAACCACGGGAAGTAATCATTCACACAGAGTTGTCAATTTAGTAAATTATTTATCTGAACACGCACGAAGCTCAATACAGTGTTGTTTTGTTTATACGCGGAATCGCCTTCGAAGCTAACCGCTGGCACAGTCAGCTTTGAACAAAATGCTTGTGTACATGAACGCGTCGTAAAGACTGTGCACATGGGTGTAGGCTAGGGTGTACGCATTAGATGGATCATCAACGGATGACTTGAAATCATGTTCCATGTGAATCTGGTGCTTCATGTAAACACGGTGTACGGTACTTAGGCGATCAGTGCTGTTAGAGAAATCTACTAGCCCAAAACGGCTGTGCTAATCTTGAATAATAACAAATACGCATCGATATAAGATGGAAAGGATAAACGGGGCACAACAAAACGAGAATAACTTCATGTCAGTGTCAAAAGCCTTGAGGGCAAAACATATTTCCGCAGATTGACTGTCTGAATCGGCACTGTCCGTACTTGCCAGTCGTTCCATTGTCAGCCTGCCGTGCGCCAAGACGCGCTGATAAATGATTCCATTTTCCTCTCTAGGATTTGTACTATATTCGAAGGGTCATTATAGCCTTTGGGAAACGTTCTGAGGCCATAGACCGCCATGACTGATTTGTCTTGTTGTCCACCTATATACCAGTGGATATTCAGTGTGCTCTTTATTTCATTTTTTGTGGTTTCCTGAGAGGTTTCCCGAGGATTTCGGTTCAAGACAAGTGGGTGAAAGTGAAAGGACTGGGTTTAATTCAACCCCCAGGTATAAATAGTGATGTATTCGGACAGGTTCACTGGTGGGATGGATACTAGAAAGTCGGTAATGTCCTACCGAATTAATAAACTTAGGAGACACTAGCAAGTTTTTCCCAAAAGTAACCCGACTGGTGACAAGAATAAATGTATCGGAGTCGAGATCATTTTGGAGTGTATTGAAAAAACGATGCGCCATATGACATATTACAGGTAAGTGTTTATTGTTTGCCAACACAGCGTTTTTGGAGAAGATGGTAGTCAGTCGACGTTTCAATTACCGCGGGTAACTTTTTCTCAAGACCAGTTTATGATCGAATCTGGTCTTGAGAAAGGTAGTCCATGGTAACTGAAACGTCGATTGACTACCATCTTTTCTGACAAAGTAGTGTTGTCGAACAACAATCACGTACCTATGAGCAAGCATTAGAAAATGGTGGAACTTCATGCTTGAACTTATTCATTCAACCACCCGATTTTTCGCAAATCATGTTCGTTATGTATGAAATAAAAGATTCCGAATTTCTTGAAGGCAGTGAACAAATTAAGGCAGTCATGATTAGATTAAATCAATTAATATTGTTCTAATTCAGATTAGGGAATTTTCGCTTTTTGTGGTTTACCTGACAGGTATTGGTTGAAAGGCTAACCTCAGTTCCACTTAATAAAATTGATTTCAAAGATATTTCATTTTGTCTTCTACATTATTCACATACATGTCGGTCTGTAATCTTTGATTCACAGGTCTCTTTACAACACTCACGTGCGTACGTCTTCATCTATCCCGTGTACCTGTCTTATTAGCTCATAATACTTCATCTGATATGATACTGTTTAGGAAGAAAACGTCAGTGACTGTACAATTCAGCCATTTGTTTGCGAATTTTCATTTTCCAAATGTCAGCTTCATGTTAGTTGGTGAACCGTTCGGCGGTAAAACCACCGTTTTGCACGTATTAGCCGATGTGATGACACGTCTCAATGAGGCTGGACACGAGGAGTATGAGCGTGTTTTGTACAAAACAATCAATCCAAAATCAATTACGATGGGACAGTTGTTTGGTGAATTCGATCCGGTCTCTCATGAGGTAAGTATCTCTAACCACTCGTTTCTAAAGGAAGTAGACAAAAATCAAACACAAAATCACATACCGGAACACTTTCTTGCTAGTATTGAATGTGTCCGGACAAGTTTGCAATTCCTCGATCAAATCCATCTGGAATGAAGCAGTTCCACTGTCAGAACAACTCGTTTGCAGTTGTCCTTATAGTCAATTATTATTTTTCAGACATCACTAGCCACTGCACAATAAACTATTCGCATTACCGCAAACCCACCGAAATGACCAGTTCATATTGTATGGCCGCCAACCAGCACTGAGACAAGCCAGTTTCTCATCAGAGGATAATAATCATTCACATCCTGCACGCCTGGGTTTATGTGGCGATACATGACTATCAAGAGTATCAGTGCATATTTGTATGATAATGTGAATGTAGCAGACTCTTGTGTTTGTACTTCAGTCAAACGCGTTCGCTCGAAAACTAACACATTGGGTTTACACAAAACGTAAAAAGATGTGATGGATAGCGTTCAGTGGACTCGATTCACCACAACGATCAAACTTCATGCACCAAGATTAGAGCACAATTCTGCAGCTAGTGTCTGTTTATTTGTCAAAATGAGAGACAAACATGGGACAGGAGAATCCCGTCAAATTCCAAGGCGAGAGGAGATACGTTGAAAAGTAGAATCTGTTTTTGGATGACAGTAGCAGGAAGACAACCTGGCATGTACTATGTGCGTGCTGTCCAGAAATTCTTGTGATAAAATTTTATGCGTCTGTCGATAAGATTCAAGGTTAATCCCCTTATAGGGGTTAGGAAAACACGATTACTCATCATAAGACGGAGTTGTAGGGCTTTCAAATATTGTCATAGAAGGTCGGGGAACAGTACAGGAGGGCACTGAAGTGGGACAGGAAGGACATATTGGTGGACAAGGTAAACAGGCTTGATTGTGTGATCTGGAATTGTCTGCGGTTAGAAATGCGAGCAGGCATGTTTCAGAGCTTCCCACGCGTAACTGAATTTTCAAAGACGGCCGCAGCTGAATATTTGCGGTGAGTACTAGATATTTCATTGTGTTCAATCTAGAGAGGGAGTTGGTATTATTGGTCACATTGCCTGTCCGGAAAGTTGAACAAAAAGCAATAAAGATAAATTTCAGAAGTTTAGATGAGTTTCAGGAATGACCAAAATGGATGAACTAGTTTTCTAATTTTTAGCAAATTTTCCCGAAACGCATAGGAATCCGAAGAATTACAGGTGACATAACGCAGAACTACATTACCTAGATACAATATAACATAAGCAGGAGAAATGGCAGGCAAACCACGAATTCATGAGCCTGATTAAGTGAACACGTGTACCAGACAAACTTTTTCATTTTTGCAAAAAGATCCATCATATCTTCTTGGACGACACTGATCGTTCGAGTGCGTATAAATTACATAAGAAACCGAATGGCTACTGATAAATAACCATGGACATTTTTTTCAAGGATTTCCTTATGAATCCATCAGATTCATGCTTACATGGTGATAATAATAAATAAAAATATCTAGCTCACTTCATATGAGGCAGTAGAGGTGAGTGGAAGAAGGTTGAATTAAATAAAGCCAAGGAACGCTCTCAGGGATGACCGGACTCTGCGACGTCTGCTGATTCACTTACGACACCGGTACACTCATTCATGAAGTGATGCGCTCTCGGCTGCCGGAGTAAGAGTGTTTGGATCAATTTTCGCCGTACACATGACACAGTTTCAAGTGATGGATGCTATATTTTAAGCTAGGCCGAGTGAGGTCACCTCAGTATTTTCTAGTGTGCGATGCCTGATTGCTTTTGACTTAAGACCAGAAGGATAGCTGTAAAAGCCATCTGGTTGCCCATTAACAGCTTGGGTTTTTGCAGCTGCGCATCACTTGAGTTTGATGCTGCTCCATTCCTTCAGTGTCTAAACCAACATAGATGTTGTTCTATGATGCGTTTTTACTAGCTTCCTTATGGTTTGATCTACGTAAGTAGCTCAACTTGATTCATTCACCTTCTCCCACCTCTGTCTCTTTATGTGAATAGAATGGTTGTATCAGCAATGCTGAGGTTAGGTGTAGTGCGTTGGGAACCAACGATCAATCACTGGAACAAGTACTGATTTTAAATTCAGAGTGGGACATTTCTTGTATATGCCCATCGATGAATTTCCTCAGCGCACGCTGTACTCCGCGGCAGCTAGTGGGTGGAAGGTGGGTTGAGATGGTCAGTACACGACATGGTAGTGAGGTGTGAAAACCTTTACCAGTGGACTGGGCCAAGTAGGACGTGTTAGACTTCCGGGTTGGGGTCCACGAGACCCACCTACCAGATCGTTGGAGGTATTAAGTGATCTGGCGAGGTGTCGGGGCCAGTGAATTAGTTGCATTCGAACTCTTTGTTTGTCTTCGTGATTTCCGCTTAATAATTTCCACTCGACTTTTTCTACTGTATGCTTCTATTCATTTTTCTCTCATGTGAACGGTGCTGCAAGGTAGCAACCAAAACCAGAGCACATGAGTGCGAGATTAATGGTTTAATTAACCGAAATAAACTCTTCTCATTACTTTGTTTCAATATGCATTCCATTGTATTGGCTTGAGAAAAAAAGTCACGGGAAACGAGTGTTCTCCTATAATCCATGCTCTGATACCAGTAACAAGTTTACGAAATGACACACTATGCACTACTAACGCAAAACTAGCCACTGAAAACAATGAAAGCACTGTGCAGCTGGTTGAGCTTTGGTAGAGCGTAAAACAGCTTGTAAACAGATTGATCCTCTGAATACGTTTACTCAATAATAAATTTGTTTTTCTGTCTAAAAGGATCTGTATATCTACTCATTTTGTGCAATACAGCCTTGAAAATCTCCCATGGGAACAGTAAACTCAATGACCCTGATAGTCTTTAACTGGTATGGCGTTATACCACCATGAAGTCAAATGACCATCTTTACCGGGATTTCACGCTTGCACGGATCGCTTTCGTTCAACGGTTTTTAAAGTATTCCCCACCAAACTCGTTTGGCGATTTGGTTGACCGTCCGGCAAATTGGGGTTTAAACGAAGCTTGAGGGTTTAATGGGTTCATATCAATAATGTACACGCTCGACTGTTTCACCCACACTCGTTGCTGTGATCGTATTTGAATTCAAGAGCTGCGCTACTGGTTGTGCACGACACTGGTCTCGTGTTTTATTAGTTTACAGTTCAAGTACAGACGGATTGATGTATTAGTCCAATCCGTAGACGAGTCAATTCGAGTTTGGAATGCGTTAGACAGTGGTGAAATTCTCCCTGGGTGGAAATTCCCAATAAAACAGGAACTTTCCAGGCCAAACGTAGCTTGTGAAAATTGTATTCCCATTCTGTTGATAGGTTTTTAAGATTGTCCTTTCGGGACTTCCAGAGGAGAAATATGATTCGGATTCATTGTGTCCGTCACTTTCGAGTAATCTTGGTAAAAGCGGATTGTGCATAATTTATAAGCTAACTTCGTGTGGATAAGCTTTTAAGTCGATTCACAGGCCACAATGGAGTGTTTTTATCTGGTCGGCAAAGTGTCGACTTCAGTCCTGGTAAGGTCTTGGGATTAGACCCATTGGAACTATCGTCTCTGATCGGTGAAATATGTGGCCGAACCGCTGGAATCGCGATTACCCTCCCAAAACCTGAAGATGCAATAAAAACAGTAAGGCGAAAGTTGAAGAGACATTATAGTCAAATTTCCCAATCCTCTTACGACTTCACTGTTTTGCAATGACTATTAAAGTTCACACCGTCGCCCAGGTCAAGTTGCCATGCCTCATGTGGTTCTCCACTTCAAGTCTCACTAACGTGATTACCGGTTATAAGTGACAGTGCAGTGGGTCTTTTGGATGCGACGGTGCATACCCTTCCATTGTGCTTATGCTAAGACAGGATCAAAGTAAAAGCGATTGACAGTGAGAATTTTCACTTGTTATAACCATAGAATATCTGATTATAATATGATAGCTTTCATTCATATGGATATATGACTGACGTTTTCCAACTTTTCTAAAGACTAAACGCCGTTTGAAATGTCCGTCATTATCCATTCGACAAATTTACTGACGATGTTACCCGAGGCGATCATTATTTGCCTAAAGACAATGCCACACATATTTAGGTTGCTTGGAAATTGAAGTTTCCCGGTAGAAAACGCTTTCTTTCCAGTCCAAATTGTAAAGTCATGTTGTGCGACTGACTGACCTCTGCGTAAGTGCTCACTTAATGTAGCAAGAAATTTCGCATGACCGATATCTTCCCTCTTATTTGGAGTGTTTTAATTTGGGAAATATCAACATGTATATCATTACCAACTACAAGAGGTGAATATTATAGTAAAACAGAACTCTACAGTAGTGTTAGTTCCTTTTTCGTTGATATATATTGGGCATCTATCCCTACTAGTTTTCAAAACTGATTCACGATAATACGTAATGAAAATTAACAAGACATTGCTGATAGAAACTATAAAAGTAAACGATTATCTTGCAAAAAGAAACTTTTCCATACAGGCAAATAATAACCTTGAGAAATTCGCTTTGAAATCAGTAGTTTTCTTGCGGGTTTCTAGCTGGTGCCTAAATGTTCCCGGGTCTCGCGGTCTTCTCTTTTCCCGTGGAAATTGCAATACTTAAATTAGGTTAACTGGATAGCACAGGATACGTCTCACAGTCGGTATCTTGCATTGGGAGTAGTTTTGATTTGACTAGTCATGCTTTTTACAAACTAAAAATGATAGGAGGTAGACTGTTTGTTAATCCGATTGTTTGTTAATCCACCGCGCGGGAACACAACTCGTAATGGCTCTTCGTACATAACATCAATCATTTTCTAATCGGGAACAAACTCCATAATAGTTTTTTTCCCATCCAACATTGCTCATAAATAGCAAACATGTAGAATGACAAGTGAAATTTCCCAATTATGCCTACATATATTATTTGTATATAACAATTGGATGCCAGATACGGTTAAGACCGTCATCATCAGATAAGCATCCGCTACGTATCCTCTCTATTTCTCAGTGGACCGATGGTGTAACAGCCAATTCGTTTCGTGAATTCGCTTCAAACGACACTCCGGATCGGAAATGGGTCATTTTTGACGGCCCAGTTGATACGTTGTGGATCGAAAGTATGAATACCGTGCTGGATGACAACAAGAAATTATGTTTGATGTCCGGAGAAATCATCCAAATGTCTCGTGTGATGAGTTTGATTTTCGAGACCATGGATTTGTCACAAGCTTCGGCAAGTTTATCCGTTTCCCACAGTGTCTTCAATTAGACAATAAATGGTCATAATAACACAACAGTAGTCTAGGTGTCTTTAGTAGCATCCCACCTTCAACTAATAAGAAGTATCAATGTGAGTGTTCGCGGTCTTGATGGCTATTATGTAAGTGCAGTGAATTGGGGGTATAACTATTAGGTCCGCCCAGGGTGGGGCCCAAGAGACCCTCCCACTCAATGGTTAGATACGTTGGGGGATATGGCTAGATGCCACGATCAGTGGCTCTCTTGCACTGACAAACTTTATTCATCGAGTTAGTTCCATCAAAGTAGCTCTCTTCTTACTCATTTCATACTATTTTCTCCTTCGTTATTTCCTTTCGAGATTGCCGCTAGGAGATAGCAACCAAAGCTACCGCACCCAATGTCATGGTTAATGGTTGTCTGAACAGAACAGAAGCGTATCCGTTTGTCAAATACGTCGCCAGGACACCGAAGTTGTTCATGAAATAACTCATCATCCACTGTGAACGCTCATCGCATACCACATCACGACAGTGGTTTCGTTCTTTTGAGAAGTCGTTAGCAATGCATACCCGCCTCCCTCCCTCCCGGATTCCTCCTCTCTGCGTTGCTTGATCGCGAGTCACACACGCTACCACTGGGCTGACTGTAATCTGAATGGTAAAAAAATAGTTTATGAATGAAATCGTAATTACCTCGGCCTTATGTGACCGCTTTTGAGACCACCTCTTCGCATCGTTAACTAATTTGCCACACGCGCGCACAGACACACACTCCCTTGATGGTAGGCAGTGCGTTTGATTTCAACGGAACCTTTTGAAATTGTGCATGCTCTCATCATCAACATCGTACAGCACTAAACAGAAGGGCAAGCCCCACTGACCACTGCCTTTCTCACCCTGTTATACGTGGAAAAAGAATGAATGAATGTACAAGATGGACAGGGAGTGGACCTACACGGGTGGGAAAAGGAAAGAACGCCCTAGTAGCCAACACAGCCAATACACAGTCTAACTGTACAAATGCGCATTGATCAATCATTCTGATTCGACAGAAAATGACAACACAATCGCCACTGTTCGCGGTTCGCAGCCATATCCTTCAATGTCTCCAGCCAACCGGTTGAGGGATCTTTTGGATCCCAACCACGAAGACGTGAGGCAACTACTTTTCCTAAGTTTTCTATACATTTTCTCATTCCTCGTTGCCAAGTCATCCGTTGGCCTCCACGGGGTTTCTTCCACTCCCTAGGAGGAACGGAAAACGGCACGACACGGTAGACGTGTGTTTGCCGTACGTAACATGTGCTTTAACCAACGAATTCTACCAATCTGGATGCGCTGTGATAGAATGTTCTCTGAATTAGTACCCAATACTCACTTTTTGACCTCAGTATTGCTTACTCGGCCATTCCATCCAATCTTACCGATACTACACAGACATCGGTGGTCGAAAACCTCAAGACGACAAGTATCTTCAGCACACAGACTCCATGTCTCGCAACCACAAAAAAGAACTGAACGCACTGCGGCACAGTACACACGACCTTTCAATTTCAGTGAAATATCAGGTCGGCGCCACAAGTGCTTCAGTCCAGCGTACGCCGCTCGAGCCTTGAATATCCGCATGCTTACCCTTACTACCGCGCTTACAACCGTCGTCAAGCTGCTGCCGAGGTAGCTGAAGCGGTTAACAGTTGTTAATTCCTCCTCATCGAGCATCAAACTCGGAAGCTTTGATGTCCAGTCTTGTAACATCACTTTACACTTTGAAGGTGCAAAGCGCATGCCAAATGGAGCTACAGCTCTCACAAGTCTATCCAGCGCATATTGCGTATGTTCCGTGCATTCGAACAAGCAGACAAGGTCATCTGCGTAATCTAGGTCCACAACTTCTCACTATTCCCTAATTCGACGCCTAGATCCTAGAGGTTTCGCAAGTTATTCTCCGTTATCTCGTCCATGACGAAGTTGAACAGGAATGGAGAAATGGGACATCCTGTCGAACACCTCTCGTCGTTTCGAACCGACCGGATAGTTCACCGTAAACCCTTACTCAACCAGAAGTATGAGAGTACAACGACCTCAGTAGGTTCACAAACTTCAGTGGCATACCTTTTCGCTGAAGTGCATTGAATAGCGCCCTCCGGTCAACTGGATCGAAGGCACCTTTGAAGTCGAGGAAAACCATTATTCAGAGAATGTATTGTTGGCTCGAGGAGCCTGAATCTTACGTAATGGAAAATCCACTTGCATTTTTCACGTCGAAAAGTCGGACGGCACAAGCCGTAATCGAACCGGCGACCTTCCGCGCACCGGGTAGATGCTCTACCAGCTGAGCTTTCGCGGTCCGGAAAGTCTGGCGTGAATAACGCAAGTGAATAATCGGTGATGCGCGAACCACTATTCCAATAATACACAGCAACTGTCCTGGTTTTATTCACTGGGCTAGCCTCGTCGGTCACTTCCCAGTGGGACGAACAGCACACAAATGAACGTGATCCATTGGGCATTGATGTGAAAAGTGCAAGTGGGTTTTCCATTACATAAAACCATTGTTGTTGGTAGACGGTGTGCGCGACGCACCTCCAGTAATTGACAAAGAGTAAAAATTTGATCTATACATCCTTGACCTGGGCGGAATCCAGCCTGTTGTTCGCGGGCGTTCCTCTCGAGAGCCGGTGTAAGACGACGCAGCAAAATCGAGGCTACTATCTTGGTGACTATCGGAATTAAGGTAAACCCACGATGATTGCTATAGTCATTGCGTATTCTTTTCTCGAAGATAGGTACAGTCAGTGACTCGCCTAATAATGATGGAATACGTTCCTCGTTCCAAACGCCACGGATCAGGGTGGTGAGTGATTTTATAACGTACCACCACCCATTTTGAAAAGAATTGGAGGTAGCTCGTCAGAACCGACCTAGCAGATCATAAATACATAACGACCAACATTGCTTCCACATTTGGTTTAAATTTCAGGGGATGTAAACCCTAATGAACAAAGCACTGCACTGATAACTATTTGCATGTTGGTTCTCCAGTCCAGGTGTCAAGGCCTGGTTGTCAGATATTTCTAATAGTGCAGTGGACCTTTGAGGCTATGGGGTACACCCCTACCAGTGCACTGATGCGCAAGCACGTAACTAAATAAAGTGGTATCGGAATTTTCCTTATTTGCTGCATCCTGACTTCCCGGTGTGGGGTCAATAGGTGAGGAGTGTTTTCGGTTAGAGACACTGAGGGATACTGTGGTGCTTCAACGTGAAATTCACGGGACATTGCAGAGTACAGCTTTGCCGTGAAATACAATGAGGGGCCCCAATCAATCAGAATCACCGTGAAGTAAATGATATACTTATTAAATTTCGTAGGTCCCATTGATAATGACATTTTTAATGCTTGTAAATCTTTTGTTACATAGCGCACAGCTGAGGACTCTCGCCGCAGTGGCCGTAAGTATTGATTTCATTACTAGAAACATTCACGCGCATGAACCGTTCGAATTTTTCAGATATTACTCTTTTACTAAGCAAAAACGTTGCAACTTTTCACATTCAGCCCGCCACCGTTTCACGATGTGGAATGATCTACATGGAACCATTGTCACTCGGCTGGCGTCCACTAGCCCGATCTTGGATGAATCGTTTGCCTACTTCTCTTGTGGCCGGAGATGGGCGAGCCGTAATTGAAGCTTTGTTGGAATGGCTTATTGATCCATCTCTGGAGTTTATCAAATTAAATTGTCGTTCTATGGTATCCACACGACAAGCGAATCTGGTTCATTCATGTCTAAGTTATGTGGACATGCTGATGGAGAAGCCGGCAAATCAGGAAGATGCGTTAGAAAATCGTTATCTACGCCTCTGGATGTGTACTGCATTCGTGTTTGGTGTGGTATGGGGTCTCGGTGGTTGTCTGGATTCAACTGGTCGTCAGAAATTTGATCAGTTTCTGAGAGCTTTACTTTCGGGACAGAATGAGTCTTGCCCGATCCCTAAGGAATTGGGCAGTCGTATTGAGTTTCCATTCCCAGAAACTGGTCTGGTCTACGACTACTTCTATGAGGTATGTCAATTTACGTTCCTGGTTTGATGATAACAATAACGGCCGTATTTAATAGTTAATTCCTTCTGTTTGTTATGCCTGAGATCCGAAGGTTTATCCCCGTCTTCCCCAGTTAGAATTGGAAGAAGGATCATGCAACCCTTCGGTGTTCTCCGGCGAACTGTCACGTTTAACCTATTGGAGCCAAAGGGGGCATACTCGTTCAGAGTCCCAGAGTCACGGTAACCTATTTTTTATTGGGGTTTGTCTTTCATCAAGCCGCAAATATTTCTACTGATAAATTTGCATCTATCTGAGAGCGGCGTTCGATTCAGTTGACAGCACAGTCCCCTGATGCTGTCCATCAATAAAGGATGTGCCACAGAAATTTATTTCTCTTTTCCAATCATTGTCGGAAACAGCCGGAGCAGAAGTCGTGCTCACGACGATCTTACACCCACGCTCTCCCCGAAAAGTGGTGTGCATCAGAGTTGTCCTGTCTCTCTTTTTCGATTTTGTGATTGAAATGATTCTGGAGATAGCGCTATCCTTGTGGGAGAATAGAGGCGTCTATCTTTGTTTAGAAAATAAACTACCTGCCTTAGAACTCACGAACTGTTGTGCTCCTAAATAAGGGTTCAGACTATTTGTACTTTTTTCTGGATCCTCTAAACAACAGAATATCAAAGTTTGGAATTCGTTTCACACCTCAGAAGCGTGAAATGTCTCTGCAAGACTGGGTTGGCCCTGCACTAAACCTTGTCCTGGCAGGAAATCCTTAGATGAAATAGATAAATTTTGTTACGTTTGCAGTTACAGCTCATCAGGTTGTCCGATATGGGAAGAATTTTTGTCGGGTATACGAAAGACCTGTCTAACGTTCCTCACCTTGAACCACCTATGTTGCCAGCGTGACATCTGATTTTCTGTCAAGGGTCGAGCTTACACTGAGGCAGTAACGTCAGTCCTCCTATATGGATTAGATACATGGTCGTTACGGGAAGAAGATACGCGAGGACTGCCGATGCGTGAGCATCAATGTCTTCGAAGTATTGTTCGAATATGGTGGTAACAGCGCACTATAAATGCTGAATTTAAGCGAGAGGAGTCCGGAACCGAAGACCAGTCCCTGAAGCAAACGCACAATCTAGCCGGGCTAAGAGAGCCGGGAAATTTGTGACTCATGAACACAAACCGACTAACTCGGTTTGTGTTTCTGTCCAAGGTACACTAAGGTTGAAGGTTGAGTTGAAGTGGTCATTCCACGAGATCCACCAGCCGGGTTGTTGGATACATTAGATGATGTGACTGGGTGTCGCAGTCAGCGGCGCAGTCGTATTTGAGTTCATTCTTCGTCTTCATAATTTCCTCATTACTCTGTTCTTTGTCTGTTTGGTTTCTTCCCTCTCGTTTTGCTCCTGCCTAGAGGACGTTTCAAGGTGGGGGACAAACCATGGTACAGAAGAACGGCAACCCACCATTCTTCGGTCACGAACCGTAGTCTCATAGCCCTAATGCACAACCTTTAACCATGTCGCTGCAAACCAGTCAGATCAAAGTAACTGAATATAATGAAATCAATAAATCGCTTGGCTGACTGCTCTTTGGACTTAATTTTCTACTCGCAAACCTCAGGTCTTCCGATCAACCCTGCACCCGGAAACACCAGACTCGGGTTTCGCTCTTTTTAGGGCCCAACAGTGGTACATGTCCTACGTGGCACTCAGGATTTGATGGGAGCGGGTGGTGTAGTGGTAGCACACACGCCTCCGAGGTGAAAAACCCGGGTGCTGAAGAGGATATGCACCAATGATGAGGTCTAAAAAGAGCGAAACTCAAGTTTCGTGCTTATGAGGACAGAGATGATCGGAGGACGTGGTGTTTGTGAGTGAAAAGTGGAATTCAAAGGAGGGTCAGCCAAGCGAAGTATCACCAATCCCACACACTACTCGCAAGTAGTTAGGGCATATACAGACACCAATAATTGTTGGAACAATTTATTTTTTAAAAGATTGGTGTTGCAAAGCTGGCCGAGCAAATGAGGAAGTGTGACGATCGTATTCTGAGCAGTTTTCCGTGGTATGGTATCAGTTAGTGCATCGCAAATGGATTGAAGAAGGTTTAACCGATGCGCCTATATCGTCGAACCAAGTGGCACAGCCCGTATGACTGCTGAATTTTCGGTGAAACCGTTTTTATTGTACCAAAATACCAAACGAATTTAAGTAGTAAAACCTTATTTGTTTGAATTTACTTAATGTCTGATCCCGCGGGTTTAAAAATGGACTATTCGGTGGGAGAAAACGTAGTTAATGATTGCTATGTGACTGCGCATCCACAGCCCTCCGATGAATGGACGCAATGCCAAAGATGAACACTACTAGAACGCCAGGATGCTCAGTGGCAATAGACGCTGAGCAGCATAAAAGCAACTCAAAAACACACCATGTTTTCTTCGTATGACATTCATATTTCAAAGTACCGGCTGTAGATGAACACGCTAATATGTTCAAATTAAGTCCTTTACTTGATGGTAGACTTCGGATGGCTTCACTACCTACTTTTGAGCGCCCATATCTGCGACAACACAGGTTGTAGTTGGTTTCATCGACTTATAACCTCGTACTTGCGGTACTTGATCGTTGCAGCCAATCGGCATATTCCGCTCGCTTGGACTTGACGGTTTGCGAGTTTCGTTCCACTGGTTGAACAGTCAGCTTCTTAACCGAATAGTGATTCCCATCCAGCCATCGATCAGTGGATTACTTGCTGACTATTGTGCTTGGGAAATCTTTCTCCATCCTTACTCTTGACTGCTTCAATGCGCTTGTTGGGGTTTTCGTTCACCACATCACACAAACCCTTCCCGATCTGTAGTTGCAATACCACGGCTAGTTTTGATCTTGATGTCTTGGTGTCTGGCAATGCCCTTCAGATCATCTCTTTGTGCACGTTCGATTATCCATCGATCTTCCGCGCTGGTGAAACGATACAATCATTTCTTTGCGCCCATATTAACGCATTGGTGTGGTTATATCGCCTGGCTGCCTCCAAACGAAGTATCAGTCAATCGAGAAGGAGTGATCCCATGCAAAGTTGGATTTTCATAAACTCGGAGTCCTGTAGGCAAAAGTCGTAATGCAGCAAACGGTACTTTATTTTGCATTTGGAGTCTTTGATAAAAACATCAAGGCTCGATATAACGAAAAAAATAAAAGATTAGTCCCTTTCAGATTTAGATAAGTGAATACATTGACAGTCTGAGGATAGTTCACACAGCTGTCGTAAGTACACTCCCGTCAATATCATCAGTCTATTTATCTTCCAACATTTGACACCATTACTATCACTGAAAATATAGCAGTCATACGGGCTGTGCCATATGGTTCGACGGTAGGGGCACATCCATTTACGGTGCAGCCTTTGATTCCATTAATAGGGTCAAATGCGCAGAATACGATCGTTAGACTTTCACATTTGTTCAACCAGTTCTGTAAAATCAGTGAAATAATAAATTGTTCCAACATCCCTTGACGCCATGATATTCCGATACTTTTGATCTAGCAGGTTTTCAGTGCCGTGGCTCAAGGTTGTGCGTCAAGGTTAAAGGACTACGGGTCGTGGCCACAGAGCGTTGAGTTGTGGCTATAAGACGGTGAGTCAGCCCGCAAAAGAACTGCCGTTCAGGCTGAAGCTTGATGGGGAAAAGTGTACTATTTTGATATTTGGGTTACAAACATCCGAGAAACCGCACCTCATGCGGGACGACTCTCTTTTTCTTCCGAGGCGTGACTGTATCAAGTATTTCATTTCATGTTGTCTTACCCAGCATTCAGTGTGTAATAAAAGGAGTAAGCCAGGTAGAGTGAGCAGAAATTGGTCGCGTTCATTTATGCGCAATTAATAACGATTAAAAAGTACCCCTCGGACAACGAATGATCTTTGGTCACGTTTTTCTCTGTTTGTTAACGAAAGTCAATCAAAAGCATACTGCCTACGAACGCGAATATCTATATAATAATTGTTTCTTGGAAGATTCCTACCGTAAAATTATTCCAGTCAAAGAAGGATGAAGGACTCGCCTGGTTCAGGAAAATTTCGAACAAATTAAGGATCCAGTAAACTCAAAATTCATCCACTCATCGAGAAGTTTAGACAGATCACTTACCGTCCCTAATCTTTTGAACTCTATTCATAAATCCGAACACGTCCTTTGCGACTATGCTTACCGGGTTCCTTTTTATGTACTATTCTGCTACGGAATGAATTAGTGACTCTTTCACGCCTTACCGTCGTCGAAGCAATTATGCTCTCCAACAACCGGTTTTTCGCTCTAAACAGCAGATTGTTCAGTTTACCTGTTCCAATATAAGCATGATTATTGACAGCAAAATGACATTTGATCGAACGAGATTCCGGCCTATGCTCACAGAAAACAGAGAGAGTTCTAGGTTAGAATAGGATATTTGTGTTAGCCAACGCAGCTGGCTAGATAAGTAAAAACACCGAGATAATTTTGGTTCGGTCTTTGCAGCAACATAATGGTTTAGTCTGGAACTAATGGTATCGATCATATCGATCAACCGGCGATGGCCTAAAGGTCAGCTTGCTGAACTTTAGACCCTCATGTCGTGTGTTCGAATTCTCGCACCTCCGCCGCTGCTGCCGCCGGTCGCTTCCATCCCCCCTCCCCCCCCCCCCCCCCCCGCCCAGTTGGCAGCCTTGAGTTGGCCTCGATCTCCTTCCTGAAATACTATATTGTTATGTAATGAAAAGGAAGGAAGTAAAAAAAGAATCAATCAGCAAAACAATATTTCTTAAGCAAACTTTTTGGCGTATTCAGCTGGTAGACACTCGCGGATTCAGTAAATAGTAATGAAATATTTAAAGCCCTTGGTGAGGCTCCGAATTTCAAAGGGTGGAGCGCACAGGGTATTAAGTTGTGAGTGCTACAGGTGTTTGGGTTCTAATCCCCCCGGGACTGATAACTTATCACACTTGGATCCATTCAACGTACTAACTATTTTCTATTGTTCATGAGATGCAAGGGCTTTAATCCGTAATCTGTTCGATCATTCGTCTTCCTCATAGTATAAAAGCCGGGGGGCATGGAAACACTGGAACGACCGCAATAAAAATGCAGACACAGCCGGTGTTCGTAGTATTCGAGAAATCATTGTCCCGACCATGGATACAGCCCGATACAAATACCTGATGCACATGTGCCTGAAACATTGTCGGCCCCTGATGTTTGTCGGTCCAACAGGCACGGGCAAGTCTGCGTACGTGCAAGAAAAATTGATGAGGGAATTGGATCAGGAAAAATTTGTCGCATACTTTGTGAATTTCTCCGCCCAAACCAGTGCAAACCAAACTCAGGTGAGTTTTATTTCTTCCAGCTTGAATGGTTTGTTTTTCCGGTCAAAAATCAGACAACACGAACATGATCTATGGGCTGAGTTGAGAATAATTCGTTTACCAGATACGGTATCTGCGTATACTGAGTTCAAAATACTATCGACAAGGACGAAACTGATTTCTTTTCAAGACAACTCAGTGATTGAAGCTGTGTCGCCTAATGTCGTGGTCATTCTAGAATATCAGTGTTACGATTCATTCTTGGAACTGGAATTCACAACGGTACAGGTTTTCCCACCATTTAGCAATGATGCTGAAAACAATGTGAAAAACATATCCCCTACTACTTTGCTGCTTAAAGCAGTCAAGTTCCGGAGGCTAGTCTCGGTAACTGAGTGCCGTTTTTGAACTTAGACCCCCACCGCTAAAGAGAAGTCGTCCGTTGTAGGAGTCGATCGCCGAACGGGCAACGGGTTGTACCCTTGCGAAAATGTCATGGACGAAAGGGTGCAATGTCACGCACCGTTTATGTTCAACAAACCGTAAGAGCTAGCCCAGATAGCGTATTGGTCAAGTGTTTGACTCCCAGTCGTTCACTCCAGGTTCGAGCCCCCTGGGGGCTTGATGGATGTGTACTGTGGATGATTTGCAACAAGGATGGAACAGTTGTTTATTCTTTCCGTAGTTTTCAATGGCGAGTTGAAAGTTGAAACTGTACAACTAAAACATATTGCATAAGCAGAAATAGTCGAACCCTTCAGTGGAAAAAGTCAAAGTCGAATCAGAAGTCCAAATGTGGCTTTATTCATTCAAAGGAGTGTATTTGGAACACTAGACTCATTGTACACTATCCGTTGGATGAACTTGTTGTACATTCAAATAGTTGAAAAAATAAAATGAATACTAGGTTCAAGTAGTGGTATCAGATAATGACAGTAAGATGAGCTAAGACAACGCGTTTCTGAGCTCATCAGACAGGGGTGATATTTTGTTGGGGTACCTCACAAGAGTGGGCAGGACAGATTAATGATGGGAGTTTGTCCGGGAGTAGAACACGTCGTATTAACACATGGTGGATGAGGAAGAAACACGCCTGAATAAATGCATGTGCAGCGGATGAATCGAGTCCGGCATAGTTTTCGCACGAAGAAAAGTGTTTTTTATAGGGAAATTGGCTACAACAAGATGGGAGATACCATTGCACCGAGATGTAACTTTGATAGAGTTGCGCAAAATGACAAACTCATTCTTTCGAAGACCAACAAAGATGAATGGAGGGCACAGTAAACGAGGTGTGGCACCAGGCACGAAAATCCAAACCGTTTAATAGGATATCGTGGAACACGTAAGGATCTCAGGCGTAGAATATAAAACGATAATCGTCGAATCCTTGTAAATGTGTCAATCATGTGTTGGGACCAGGTGAGGTCTTGAGAAAAGGTTACGTCAAGATATTTCACCGACCGAACTTTAAGAATAACCTCGTTGTCAATATGTAAAGAAGAACAACTACTTTCGATTGAGGATAGACGTCCTTTCTTGGCTAGCGCAAAAAAGAATGTCATTACATTCAGATACATTAGGAGATAAGTGTGACGATGTGGACCACTGAATGATAGAGGATGAAGATTTACCAAACTCAGAAAATTTGTGGTTATCGTCAGATTTGGTTTTCATTGGTAACGTGATCAGAGCACTAAAAGCTTTGGGTCAGTTACGAATGCAAGACAAAAAAAGAAGGGAGAGGGGGAGAATGACCTCCTGAAATAATCCTGCTTTGACGGACAGAAAACAGAGATATTGCCTTTGGTCGTAGACAGTAATCCACCGTCTCCCGGATCGTTACCACACCTGATTTATTGGGATCTTATGTGGCTCTTCGTCACTCCAAGTCTCGGGGTCTGGTTGCCGGTTATCCCCAACAGTGCAGCGAGCCTTCGTGGCTATGTGGTGAATGCCGGTTCCACTGCACTCATGCGCAATCATGCAATAAATAAATAAATAAATAAATAAATAAATAAATAGAGTTCTATCACTGAAATAGTCTCGAATCAGCGACACTGTAGGTAGAGATATGCTTGCATTTTGAAATTATGATAACCTTAGAAACCTATCAACACAGCTGAGTGCATTAGCATAACAGAAAACAAAATTCGCGAAAAGGTTTTCCGATACGTTCGAGGGAGAATGAAAAGGAGTTGATCAAACATGCCTAGGCCTTCTGTTGTGAGACGGATATTCCGGTAAACAAACTGGTAATCGTCCTCACTGTCGATGCACGAATAAATGCGCGTAAGAATACGTTTTTCGAGTACTTTTAAGATAACAAAAATGATTGCAATTGGGCGAAATTTACCGATTTCCTTTTTGTGTATCGGGGTAATACGGACTGGTCTCCAGAGGTCAGCGATGGTGGTTTCTTCGATGCATTCGTTTAAAAGTACTGCAAGAGGTTCAGCTAAGTACGAAGTGTACTCCTTAAGGACGGTTGGACAAAACTCGTCGAGTCCCGAGGTCTTCCTAATCTTGAGTCCTTTGAGCACGGTTAACATTCGGTTTGGGTTGATAAAAAACGCATCTAAGTCTGAGTTAGGGTCAAAAATGAATTCCGTTAGCTTCGTATTGAGTATTCATGGTAAGTGAAACATTTGATTGGGTTCTTTAGCCGTTTTCTGAGGTAACCGTTGTATGGAGCTCATAGCACTGAGCTTTCTGATCGTGTTCCAAATTTGGCGATGACTGGCGTTTCCAAGTATAGTTTCTGTATACACTGATGTACCATTTCTAGTCATATAAGCCCGTTCTTTCCATATTGCTGATGTTTTTTCACGTGAGGTGAGGTGACGCAAATCTCGAGGGTAGGGTGTACAACGATCTGTTGTGGTTGGTGTACTGCAGATTGCTGCTGATTGAACCCATATGGTGTTGTCACAAATGTGGCCGGATTCAACTGTCTCCTGTGTAAATTAGCTTGGTTTATCGTACAGTCAAATCTGTGCAGTTAGTAAATCGTTCCAAGATAATTTGTTTAATCTCTGTAATTTGGTTAGTTATTTGTTTGTGATTGGTTGAAGAAACATACCGCGACATCATTACATTTTGAATATATATATGTATATATCCTTTTTTAGATATAATAAAAACCACCACTAACTATTTCAGATATACATTTCACACTTGAAAAAGTACTAAGATGCGTCGAAAATATGAATTACTTAATATTATGCAACTAAAAATCCTCCTTTGATTACCCATGGCGGCCGAATGTTGCGGCAGCAGATTACTCAAACGGGAGCGGACTAATTCATCCAGTCGAAAAGCCCGCGGTAGGCAGACCTTAGCAACCACCTTAGATACGGCGGCAGTTTGAACCATTTTCGCAAATTTATTACACGCTACCCACAAAAAGCACAAACGAATTTGAGTGTCCCGCCAACAAACTGGGGAATCGAGCTGGAAAGCTGTAGGCGTAGCGTTGTCTTTTTGATCTGCCTTCTTTTCAGTTCGACACCATACAGAAAAAAACAAACCGTTGGTAGTCTCAGCCTCATTCTCTGATGGCGAAGCATCCATTATCTCGTCATAAAAATAGCCTAACCATAGGCAAACTTAGTCACTGGAATAACAAGCAGATGGTCTTATTTGCTACTTTCGAAAGACAGAAATAATCGCACAGGCATATTGGGTCAGGTATATACATGTTGCAGCCGTAAGCGGAAGATCGGCCTGATCACGGTCACAGAGGAGGTTCAAATACGTCGCAAGATCAATGACCGTGTGATGGTTAGGATCACCGGGGCACATGTTCTAATGCCCAGCCCCAAGCGTGAACCCGTGCACGCGGGTGTGCAAGTGGTTGCACACCCGGATTTTGATCAACCAAATCGCTAATAACAGCTCCATGAAAACGTATCACAGTCCAGTAGACGGTTTCCGTGACATACTCATCTGCCAAAATGAC
This sequence comes from Fasciola hepatica, assembly GCA_948099385.1. Taxonomy (NCBI): domain Eukaryota; kingdom Metazoa; phylum Platyhelminthes; class Trematoda; order Plagiorchiida; family Fasciolidae; genus Fasciola; species Fasciola hepatica. The sequence goes on from CANUEZ040000053.1 coordinate 5,752,428, forward strand.
AGTAACTTGCAACAGGCTTAAAATAGATTTTGGAATCTGGGTGACAGTCCTTCATCAGCTATCATTACGAAGGTGAAATTGTTTGGCCTGATAGCACGATCATATAAGTCCTAGGGCTAAAACCGCTGCCGTCCCGCCGACGTAAACGAAATTAACGACAGATTTGCGCCAAGAAGACGTGTACTGTCTGTCACGCACATATCGCGCGAGAACAATCACGATTTTACTCCACCTAAGGAAGTTTATGGTATTCATTAAGTAAACAGTCTGTTACAAAAAAAAAACAGTTCCCTGCTATCACGGTTTCCAACGAATGCCTGAGAATTATTGACATCTCGTGTGACACATATTAATCACGAGAAATAGAGAACCAGTATTAAATTATTTGAATTTTTGTCAAATAACCTACTATGATAGCATGAAAAAACTTCTTTACCGTTTACCAGTCTAAATGGTCGAAAGCAACATATATTCCTCCAGAATGTCCTATATCTTCTACACATCCGATCCATTTTCTCCTACTGCCTAGATGATCATGATGTCTAAAATAGACCGTCGACGTAAAGGAGTCTATGGACCTCCGGTTGGCAAAACAGCGGTATTTTTTGTGGACGATCTAAACATGCCGGCCAAGGAAGAGTATGGGGCTCAGCCGCCAATCGAATTACTACGCATGCTCATAGACCACGGATACTGGTACGTGACTTGGTCGATTCAATTTAGTTCTTTCGATCATTAGACTCCTCCTCAATTCTGTGCTATGGTTTGGTTGTTATCTTGCAGAATCATGGAGTCCGAGGAGGAATAAATCAAAGCATAAACAAAACATAAACAGAAGGGCAAAGTGCAACAGAAACCTATGTAGACGAGGAAAGAGTTCGACTGTAACTACACAACCGACCGAGGCACCTAGCTATTTCACCCCATGACTTCAGTCACATTATGGACGGGTCTTGTGGATCTCAAACGAGGAGCCTAAAGCGTCCTTCTCGGCCAGACCCATTGATTCGAGTTTCCACACTATTTCACTATGCTAGAAACTGACCATCCCGGTCCATGCACGTGTCACTACCTGCCTCCTGGCACAATGCGCAAAAATGGAGTCTATCTATGGGTACGCGTAACACATCTCCGTAACCTGCTTAGGTTAAACGCTCGCTCCAGAGACTGATACGTGGTTAGGATTGAGTTCGCTCAGATCATGTTCAGAGTAGCAATGAAAAACTGTTATCAAAACAATCAGAACCTGCATATATATCTCAGTGAGTATCATGCACCATCGTCGATGAGTTGAAACATTCGGGAAAATGGCCAGCTTGGAAGTCAGTAAAAAGTCACTTTAAATGATGAGTTGGTCCATTTTAACCGTCCGTGAATCCAGCAGAAATAAGAAGAATATGGTGAATGTATACTTTTTTACCCAGGAATTCTTTCGGCACATATTTAGCTTTTCATTCATTCTCATGAGGTGAACTAGTTGTGTTAAAGCAGTATGATTCCATCACACCGTAACTGTCTGACGTTCCTGTGTGACAGGTATGATCTTAAGGATACAACCAAGCTTTTACTTCAAGACATTCAACTCCTTACCGCGATGGGACCACCTGGCGGCGGTCGAAATGATGTCACTCAGCGGTTTATGCGACACTTCCGGTTGGTTAGCATGACACAATTCAATGACGAAACAATGACGCGCATTTTCTCATCCCTTATGCTAACTTATATGAGGGTAAGTAAACGTCAAAAGTAATCCACACAACTGCAGAGTTTATTTTTTGTTATCTATGCAGTGCGGGCGCAATGTCAAGTCACATGTCCGTTCTTACAGTTAAATGCTGTACGTGCTGTTTTGTCTTTACTAGCTTACAATGAGTGCTTTCGACAAGAATGAAACCGCCCCTATAATAGTCTCCTAAAAATCAACCAATCAATCGATCGACCAGTCACTCAGTCAATCAATCAGTCGATCAATCAATCAATCAGTCAGTCAGTCAATAAATAAATCAAACAATCGATCAGTCAGTCAATCTATTTATCTTTCTATCCACCCATCTAATCTATCTGACCAATCATTCGCTGCCTACTGTACTTACTTAGGGATGCAGCGGGCGCTATATAGTGGGACTGATATTTGTCAATGTTGTACTTCCTTTTAAATCATAATTTTCATCTTATATTTTACGTGATCTCAAGTATGTATACTTTTTGCACCCGAATGAGAGTATACATCGGTCACTTTTGGGTTATGTAGTGTTCCTACGAAACCTGGTAACGTAGAGACAGGAAATGATAATCTTGGTTTAGATCCTTGGTTAAGAATCCGATGTGATAAACGAACGTATCAGGCGCTTTTTTGTCCCAACCAGAAAGTCACTGCGACCTACTTCATTCTAGCTGGTGACAGAACCATTCTTCGCTCACGTATATTGAGGGTATATGTTTAGTTATCAAGGGCAACTCAGAATACACCTAGTAAAGAGGAGGCAGTTGTAGATCCCATTACAAGTTTAAAAAAGATTCTATTGTCATTACTTGCTTCCAGAAGATAGCGGATAAACCCTAATAGATAAAAAGATAATCAGTCACTCGGACCACTCATCACATGCACGAAATACTCTGAGACCATGAATATCGAAAACAATAGCTTTTAACCTAGGAACTTCTACGAGCATCAGGTTTATTAATTGATAAATTTGTTCCATTTTACAGACCGAGCTCTTTGCGGATCCTGTTTGATAAATTTTGTACATTCTGTTCACGGAATTAAGACCAACCACTGGCGTTCCCGATCAAGATCTTACAAGTGAATGGCGCGTAGAATTTTGATTCCAAACCATTAAAAACTGAGACTATCACGTGAAACTCTACCAATGATAATGGCAAATGATTTCTGATTTGAGTAGAGTCTACAGGTGGATCGAAAAAGATTCTCGGAAACACACGACCGGTTTCGCGGTTAGTGCCGCTCATCAGATATGCGTATCCGGTACTCCTCTGTCCATCCATTTGTTCTAATATTTGTACACCCGTAGGTATTTCTTCAAAACAATCTCATATGTGTATTCGATGATTCACACAAACTTCAAATCGTTAAATGTCTATGCCTCCAGTTGGTACCCACAGTCACTCGAAATATGGTGCATCCTTTAGATACAGAAAATGAGATGCAAATTCACAACATACCATGACAAGATACCACTCGGCTGTGTCCAGCTGGAGCAGACAAAAGAAATGCCGGTCTGCAAAACCGGGTCGAATGCACAAGGCCATTCATGAGCTCAAACAAGCTCGCATGCAATCTTACCGCGGAAACTATTCACTGGTCAGCAGGGAACCCATCGGTTGAAGGAAATTAGGATGCATACGGGGTGAAATGAGTCAGGAGGGAGCTGTGTGTGCACGTCGGGTTATCTCAACGACCGAGTCAGGCCGAAGGCAGTTTGCGAACGTCAATAGTGCGTATTTAAAAGGGGATTGAAATCCCGCCCCTGACGAAAATGAACATGGAAGAGACGCAAAGGAACTAATTCTGAGAAGAAGAATCAACACTACCCATCTTTGAAAAATCCATCTAGGATATGAGCTTCATGCGTAACTAACTGGACCTTATTTTGTGCAATACTGACTCCTTTCTGGTCCGAGATTATTAACGGATAAATGTCAGCATGTAGTCGATTCGTTTGAGGTCTACAATGAGTTAATCTCGTCTAAGGGTTATAGACCCGGTGGACCAGATTGCTTCCGACAGCCTTATTTCATGCGGTAAAAAAGTTACCGTTATGAATATACACGACAATTAAAAAGTTGGATCTGTCGTACTAGTGACAGAATGAAAAATACGATCCATTTGGTGCGTATAAAATTCCTTGAAGGCATGTGAAATCTTATTGCAAAGGATCCCCCATTTGAATCATTATGAGTATTACCACTCACACAGCAGATCGGATATTGTAGCCTCTCTAAGGCCATAAATATTTTTCTTCCAATCAGCTGGAACTGCAAATGTGTCATTATGTGTTCAATAACAAACTGATGGGTTTAACTTCATCCAGCTGTCAAATAGGGATGGATGGTGGTTACTTTTATTTGTTCTGGTGGAATTCACAGTCATTGCAATTATTTCGTGCATGATGGTATAACGTTTAGCACATTTCGTGTTGGCTCTTTATCAGCACTAGAATGTCGAGGGAGTGCAAGAAAACACCGGCTCATAGGAAAAATCGAACGAGTTTTTTTTATCTATTTTCACAGCAATTCACTGAAGTTTCTTGAATTTTCCTGATGATAAGTTTCGTGTGCTTCCTTCGAGTTTCGCTGAATTCTGTTAATCGGTTGACACTCAAGGTAGACCCAAATCGTGTTCCCGGACACAGGGACGCGAAGTCCGCGTAGACACCGGCGGTGGTTTGTATTATCTGATCCGTCCTCACTCGGGCTAACAACCAAGTATTAGGCCATTTTAGATCACTTGTCTGTACCGATTTACCTTTTGATCCAATCACGTTTCGGCAAAACGTTGATGGATGTTACTGGTATCGTTGGTTCTCCAAAACGGCGAGCCACCCATAGACCAATTATTTTTGTTTTTTCTCAACTTTCAGTCAAGCAGTTCCCTCAGTGTCAGTCACTACGAACAGCGGTTATCGTAGTGCTTCCAAGCAGCTCTTTCTAACCTGACTTATTGTGTCCATCCTGCCCTAGTTTTTGATTCCCCAGTTATGCAATCAACTCGGTGCACTGTTACGTCAAACGGTGTAAGCAACCACCCCTGCCAGCTTCATGCAACAGACTATGGAGACCGTGGTTTTCACTACGAATTCTGCCTGAATATGTCGGACAATTTAAAAGTTGAACCGGTCGCGCCAATGACAGATTGATACTCTGATGGGCAGTTTTTCGCAACAGTCGGTTTTGTGTGTGTGTGTGTGTGTGTGTGTGTGTATGCATGTGTGTGTGCGTCCACCAACATAATGCGTACATGGGGTCGACAGACGCTACGAAGGCCAGCACATTGAGTTGAGTTCAGTATCGAGGGCATGCTTGTGATAGCGATGGTTAGGTGATATATTAGGCAGCGCATATTTACTTCTCAGATAAAAAATCACTTTATTTGATCTTTGCATTAGACGCAGTCTATCAGTGTGTATTGCACTTATTATCACCTCCGTATACGATGACGTCAGCTCTCGCCAAAGCATGCGAAGAATTCCACCCGTGAGCGCACACATGAGAAGTTATGTCATGTATATTGACGGCGTTGTTTTGACTCGGGCCACCTCTCAGCCAACCGATTTAAATGAGTTTCATGATAATATTGCACATATCCAAAACTTTTCTCAGCAGTCTGGTCTTTTATTAAACAATGCCAAATGTCAGGAGTGCATTTTTCCACTTCGCGATCGCGCTTTATAGAAAACAGCTCCACTGTCAACTCTACTCTTCTTGCACGTGTGAGCCATGTGAAGTACCTCGATGTAACTTCACAAGAGAACTTACATTGGTCTTCACACGTTGTCCTTTCAAATTTGTAAACGTCGACAGTGCAGTGCTCCGCAATCTGCCACTTCTTCCTTCTTACACCAGTGTATATCTCCCGTTATTCTATATTGTTCTCCCGCTAACCGCGGGACTATACCACTCTTTTTAGAGATCTGCGAGTCGTTAGCCTTATTTCTGGTATAGTCTTAAGAGACCTCGTATTGGACCTATGTGGTAAGCACAGGATAGCATCTATTTCATTTGCATAGATCATTTCGGACTGTCCACATCCACTGTATTGCGATCTTTCTTTAAAACCAATCAAACCCTCTAACCCGTTCTATGTTTCGAGTGCTTCATTCCAAATTATTGCTGTACAGGACTTATATAGTTCCCTTCCTTGGGCGTGTTTCAACAAACAAGGTGGACGTTTTACCTGAAATGTTAACCCGTTTTCCTGTGTAAAACTTTTCCGTATTTTCTCGACAGCTGAGAAGCACCGTGAAAACGTGCCCAAGTCATTTTAATAATAGTAATTATACTGTTGATAATAATAATAAATTGAGCTATTCCAATCGACTCTCAGTTTGTCCATGACAACGTGACCGGTGAGTTGACTGCGTCAGACTGAGACAGTCCAAAAAGGAACACGACATCAATCGCCTCATCTGCATATATTGTTCATTGTCTGAGCCTTTTCGAGTGGCTTTGTGACACTCGAAAGATGACATTGAACTAGCCACCTGGTGTTAGCTTGTGCCTCAAATTGATCGTAAGGGCGAAGATCACACTGGTTACGGTTTTTTGATTCCTTTAGCTAGTCAACTAGTGCAACACTCTGACTCGCTGCGGTGCATAAAAGATATATGGTATGATCCATCGTGCAATATGGGCGCTCATCTCGTCATTGGAAACCATGTAAACACTGTACACCTACTTCATCCTCGTTCGCAATCATCGGTGGTGCACATCCGCCGAGACCCAACTGGGACTCGAACCTGGGGTGGACGATTGTAAGTTGAACACCTAACCACAGGCTATCCTTATGGTCCACATGACACACATCCTGGTAGTTGGCTCACTGGCTCACAGTCGTTCACCCCGGGTTCGAGTTCCTGTGAGAGCTCGATGGATGTGCACTGCCCATTATTTCTGACAAGCCAGATGAAACAGCTGTTCAGTGTTCCCATGTTTTCAATGGTGAGTTGAGCGCTCACACTATATGACGAGTCATATTATGTAAAATCTAATATCCTACTACTCATATGAGAGTTACCTGATGATAACCTCTGCCTAGTGCCATAAGAATACAATGTGAGCTGCCATAGTTGACTATCTAAAAGAATCAAAAAACCGTAACCAGTGTGATCTTGGCCCTTACGATCAACGTGTGAGGCTCAAGCTAACACCAGATGGCTTGTTCAGTGTCGTCTTTCGAGTGCCACAAAGCCACTCGAAAGGGGTTAGACAACGTATAATATACACAGCCGAGGCGATTGCAGTCAGGTTACACCGACCAACCCTTATGTTTCTCAAAAACTTTTCGTCAAGGCATTGATTCTTCCCCGACCAAAGGTCAACGAGATGATGAAACAGACATACGGAATCGGCGAAACCAATGACGGAGTTGTCCACACGAATCCACTATAGCACCGTGGTGTGGATTGCTGTAGCGACTGAACAAGACCAGTATCAAATCGATTGGGTTGACTAGTCTAGAGGTACAGACCAAAGAAACAACTGAGAATGTGTTAGATCGACAAAGAGCCCTGAAAATTTTAGAGAGACAATTCAGCGAGATCTAAGAAAGTCATTAGGATAACCCATGTAGACAGCTTCTGATCAAGTCGTCAACTGGAGCAATCAGACCAACCAAGTGAGAAGGGTGTGTAAGAGAACCACCACAATGGCCACAGACACATTACTAGAAAGGATACGAAATGCTTAGGTGGCCGAAAGATTGATATTACTGCAGTGCTGACGCGATAAATAACTATCTAGATGGAGGTACAGGTTTTACCATTTGGAGGCTTTTTGGTCGGTAAAACACCAGTGAGACTAACGGTTACTATCGTGAATTCTTGTGAACACTAGTTTTACAAAGTTCTGCATGTGTATTGTATTGTATTGGTCTGATGAGAAGTACCGAAAAGACAGATCGATGCTGTTCTGTATTCACCAACACCAAGAGAAAGGATAACAATTTCAATAAAAGATTACTGCGTAACTGGTTAATTCTGTTAATTTGTTGGACCTTGACTTTTAGGCCAGATTGGTTTTACCAATAGTAACCCGTGCCTCACCTGCTTCCGTTTACACTATTCAGTCCCAGGAGTTCAGCTCGGAATACATCGCGGTGGGTCAAACTGTTGTAGCTTCGACACTTGAGGTGTACAAAGCCGCAATGGAGAACCTGTTGCCTACTCCAGCCAAATCCCACTACTTATTCAATTTGCGTGACTTCAGTCGTGTGATTCTGGGAATTTGTTTGATCAAGAAAGATCGCGTGGAGGATAAAAAGACATTCTCCCGATTGTGGGCTCATGAGGTGATGCGTGTTTTCTACGACCGTTTAACCGACGATCCGGACAGAGCTTGGTTATTCGAGTGAGTCTTTTGGCAAAATAGGAAGATTTCTTTGAAATATGGTTACATTCATTATGCTTGATTTGTTGTGACACCTAAATGAAATCAAATTTATCTTCATCCATAAGCATCTCGTAGTCAGTCAACTCACTCAGGTGAACCACTCAATTAACATAAGTTTTCGCTTGGTAGAATGGTTAATATCAAACAGAAGGATAAGTGCGTGGATAGTACACACACAGTGGGGTGATTCAGCCGCCGTCACACGTGATACGACCACGTACAGCTCGGTAGCTACACATGCGGATGACCCTCTGATGTAACGTATTTATGCAAATCAGATCCGCGATACTATAAACGTGCTATTTGGCAGCCTTGGTCATCTTGCTACTTTCGTTCGTGTAGTTCTGGGTGGGAACAGTTTCAATACGTCTTATCAGTTCGGGCATTGTACGTGCTACAATTGCTGTCACGTCGTGGGGCTGCCCAGTGTTGAACAGTTGAATCTGCACGCTGATGGATAGCACACACACACACACACACACACACACACACACACACACAGAGCTAAACGCAGGGAACACTTAAGGTCCCGGTGTGAATAAAGGATCCCGACAGAAAAACACATTCATAGGTCTTATCATCTTATCCGCTGCGACGAGTTTTGACTGCTGGTACCTCATCACTGTGACAAAATGTTCACATTTTAGGGTGTGGAATGAATACGTTCCGAGAATTGCTACACTCACGTAAAGTTTTATAGCAGAAATTCTCTCATTTTGGTTTGACCTAAGAGTGTAACTATTCACACTTGGTACTGATTGAAGAACCATGCCCGGTGGTTTCACTCATGTGGACCACGTAGCTAGCGCAGTCAAAAGATTTCTACGACTAGAACAGAATCTGCCGGCCGATAAATTTATGGAAGTCCTTTGTGAAAGCATGTTTTGGACGTGGAATTCAACAATTATTTCCTACTATTTTATGCGGAGAGGGTAATCCCGAAAGCTGCGTGTGATGGTTTGGGCTGACACATTGTCGATGGACACCCATTGGGACCTTATGGGATTTTTCATTTCAGGCCTCGGGATCAGATTGCGGATTATCTATAACAGTGTAGTAGGCCCTTGAGACTGTGAGAAATATCCGATTCATCACAAATTGCGTAAGTTTGTGACAAAAGCCCTCACTATTTTGTATTATATGGACCTCCTTTAACAGTGGTATGGACACCTTTTGTTATCCATATGCAACAGAACTAGTCTTCCAACATCATAATACCATACTCAATAAGATTTCGCATTCTTTTACTTTCATTTTGAAATTGTTTTCTCCACTGTATACTTTCAGATTCATCAAATTGTGCTTGACAAATAACTTCAAAGAGAAGTTCGATTTTCTGTTCAGTCATCTCGCGAAAAGAGAGGGAGAAAAGGTAACCGAAAATTGAACTAATGGAATACGGATTTTGCTGTGGCTCTAAAATAATGGTATTAATAATAATAATAATAATAATAATAATAATAATAATAATAATAATGGTGTAATCCCAAACAAAAGGGTCTATCACACCCAGTCGGCAGTATTGGAAAACACGGTCGTTTATCACATTTTGTATGGACAGGGGCCGTACATCAGATTGTTATTCTGGTTTCATCGAGACGTGTATTCTTCGATATGAAGTGATCAACTCGACTGTAGTATGCATGTACTGTGGTAAAGATTCAAGGAAATGCTCCGGAATGCATCGTGCAAACAGATTTTGTTTGGGACTATTCTGTCACCTATCTATTATCTATAGCGCCGACGGAACATACCTTCATTTATCAAAAATCTGGTGTATGCTGTAGCAATCATGTCAGGTCTTTGTACGGTTTAGAAATGTATTCATTGCAAATTAACGATACACGACAACTGTCACTGTTTACTTACCAATGCCTTCGCAGCTTTACTGGAATCTGGTGCGAACGCCGAATCAGTAATGATGAAATTGGACGCTCAACATTAGGTGCACGAAAAAATCCAAAAGATCAAACGGTAAAGCTAAGCAGGCCAAGATGGCTGTGTCATGTGTTGTACACGACCCCGTGTGGGCTTCCTCGGCTTGCTGTGTTTGTCGAGGAGGATAGTAGTTTCAGGGAGTGTGACACTAACCAATCCAAAAAATGGAAGAACGTGAATAGCCTAACCAGTGAACTGGACAATTTCGAACGAGCTGGGCTCCCTGAGTGGGGTTCAAGAGCTCCACCCATTCACGTGCTGAAGACGTTGGAATATGCCGACGTATGTCCGGAACGATGACTTCCTCTTATTCACATATCCTCTTCATGCGTCTGATTGTGTAATCAGCAGTTAACCTTTTACTTTTTTCACAGGCTGGATCGCTTAGGTTTTCGTGCAAAGTTTCTGCTGACAGATGTCAGCCACATCCGCTGAACTGAACTGAACCAAGTGTATCCTACCAAACAATTGCATACACATATCGTGATTTAGTGCTAATCACAAATCATGGACAGATAAGATTATGAACTGTACAGGTTGACTGCAATTGAAATAGTGTTCCGCTATCAATTGTGTGCAACTTTCTTAGGCTGTATCAACATCCCAAGGAGTCTATTGTTTTCACCATAACCTGTCCTCCTATACCACAGATTGTGGAAGAACACTTACGAAGTCTTCTGTTCGGTGACTACATGGATCCAGACTCATTGCCGGAAGATCGTGCTTACGAAGAGATCAAAGATATCAGTGCCGTATATCCGGTAGTGGAACAGTGCCTGGGAGAGTACAATCAGGCGAACAAAAAGAAAATGCCTCTTGTCATCTTCAGGTTAGTGCCACATTTGTACTTTCCATAGCCTTCCCAGTAGTGGTCTGCTAATTTTTTGCTTCAATTCAAAAGTCAGGCTCGAATGCGTTATAGCAACCTGGGTGCGTCTACCGAACACGTCTATCTGTCTTACCGACACAGACAACCCTTTCTTGTGTTCGGTCGTATATGTCATGTACTAAAAACCTTTTATAGCTGGTTTCAGATTCTTGCTAATCTCCACAGCATTAGCCAAGGTCAGTAGTACATTTTCTAGTTCACTCTCTGGGTTGATTTTTCTTCTTGCTAACCGGTTCGTCTGCTTCGATCTGTTTATGTCCTTTTCGTAGCCTGATTCATTAGGTACGGTCTACATCCCGAGAATATTTTGTGGAACTGGCAACAAGACCAATGTTCTAATAGTTGGCAGAAGACCTTAAACTGACGATAGGTTCCGTGGACTACCATGCTTAATAAAAGAGCACATTTTATCGATCATGTTTTAATGCTCGAGTCACATCGGACATCAAGTAATCTAGGGGAGCTACGATCCAACCGTCTATAAGCGGAGCAGTCAGAAATTGATTTTCAATTGGCGGAAATCAGTTGTCGTTGGTACAAGCGGACAGACAATGAACAGGGACCTGTGACGTCGAACAGTATACAGACCGCCCAGAGCAATGTACGGAATAGTTATAGTTAGCTAATTTAATTTTAACTAAGGAAGTCACAAGAATAAACTCAGTTATCCCCAGGTCACTACACGATCGCGAATTTAAATGCAATAATTTGGTTAATATCCTTGTCCAGTGAGTTTTATTTCTAACGACCGCACGCGGTTACATGTAGTTCGTCCCAGATTTTAGTATTCCGCGCCTTCAAGACAAACTAACTGGTTCAACGAGTTCATCAAGCATTTCTCAGACCGATCCTAACGGAATTTTAAGATGAACTGCCGTCCCGACAGTGGTTGTGCGTAGTATCTATTCAGTGTAACTAATAATGTCCGTTTATGTGCACATCTTAACCAGATACGTTGTCGAACATCTGTCACGGATTTGTCGTATTTTGAGAGTCCCCGGCGGAAACGCTCTGCTCGTCGGCGTGGGTGGATCTGGACGACAGTCGTTGACGCGATTGGCTGCTGCGATGGCTGGCTACAGTCTAGTCCAACCGGAAATTTCCAAAAATTACGGTAAACCCGAGTGGAGAGAGGATTTGAAAGTAAGTTGGAAAATGGATACATTTGGCATCATTATGGATCATCATTTGTGGCTAGTAGGTTAGTATTTTTACGCTTCAGCTGGTTTGCACGGGAACACAACCCGGGATGTTTTATGTTGCGTAATGCGAGGCGTCAGAACGCACCGTTGTCTTCGTTTGACGGGGAGGATGATGGTTGTGGTTTGAAACCGCATTGACGAGTCAGTCGTCTGCCACAGTCTGCAATAGTAACGCTTTTTTGGCGACATTCGATAACCGTTCATAGGCAGACAGTTGCTGAATTTCCATTGTTGTTTCACTAGTGTAAGGAAATCATCCAGAAGAGCTTTTGAGTTCAGCAGATTTTATTATCGTGGAGGTTACTGGGACAATAGAAAAAGACTGTTATTAAGCCGATCGCGTCCACCCACTACTGGTTAAAGACCAAAAAAGAAGTAATAAACACGCAGGAAATCCCATGCTATGGCTGTTCTATTTGGCGAACATGATGCACTTTCTCAGCGTGCCTTTCATGAAAGACTGGATCACATTTTGACCAACATTGTGCCCCGATCGCTTAACCACGGTCACGAGTTCGATTGTCGGCGGATACTCCTGGAGATCTCCATGAATTTAGCAAGCCAGAACTTCTCACACGCTCTCCATTGGGTTCAGAACGGGACTATACACTGGCCATACCATGACTTTGATCCCACGGAATAGTAACCGGCTTTTGGCTGGTACATGCATGGGAGTTTTGTGCGCCATGCAATATGGCGAATTCATTCAGGCCATGGGCAGAGAAAGCACTTCAAACCAGTACCGAGGTTTTGCCACTGATTCTTTCACTGAAACACCTTTAATCTTTCCTCAATTTATGCCAACAGTGGTTCCAGGCATCTGGACCATCTAAGATGAACGTCCATTCGGCCTTCAGCCCTCACGTCTGATGTAGTGTTTTTCAAGTCGTGAAAAATATTTTTGAGACGTATCCCAGCCCATCTGAACTGCATTCTGCACCGGACTACTGTCGTGCTTCTCAGTAGGCAAATTACCGAAGAATGCTTTTGGGCTCGGAGAGGCCATCCCGATTGCTTAGGCAGCACACTTTGCAAGCTGAAAAAAATTCTCGTCCGTAAAAGCTTCCGTGAAACCAAGCTTATCAATAGCCAAATACAACCATGTGATCAATTTATCGGTGCTCTGTAAGGATTTAGTATAGTTTAAACGTTATGGAGCTAGTGGTTCAGATTGTTTCCTGACAGTCGCATTGTATGCGGTAACAAATTAATGTTATCAATACCACTTCCGTCTGAATACATTAAGCAGTTAAAAACCCCATCTGTACAGCTTTAAAAAAAAAGAAAAATATGATCCATATGATGCGTATGAAATAGCTTGAAGGCATGTAAATCTTATTTCAAAAGATCCCTGACATGAACCATTAGGAGTATTACCACTGAAACAGCGAATCAGATGTTGTAGCCTATCCAACGGCATAATTTTTTTTCTATCACCTTCCGGAAACGTAAATATGTCATGGCGTGTTAAGTAATAAACCGATGAATTCAGTTGTCAGCAAGAAAACTCGCTACATACTTCAGAGACAAGTGGTATCCTACTCCCAACCAGATTTCACTTAACCAACTGCAATACAACACGTCGTTGCAGTCCAAACCATCGCTTATCGTACGGCGTACTTGAATACACGTTCCCTCTCACACGCACGCTGTCGTTCGACTACTGATTACTGGACATAATTAGTGCTCTGCTTAAACCGATCTTTTTTAATTATCCAAATCAACACCACCAACCCGACTATGGGTTAAATCTGTATATTGTGTTTGAATGCAATAATTTAATTCGAAAAGCCTCATCAGGTTGTCAAATAAGGATGGATGATAATCACTACACACGCGGTGGTTCTCCCTTTCAATTTCCCTAGAGTGAGTACTTTAGAAAACAATAAAGTTTGTTCTGGTAGGATGCCTAAAAGCTGCAATCATTATGTGCGTCGAAAGAGTCCAAGGGAACACTGGCTGGTTGTAAAAGTTGAATAACTCAGTTTTCGTTGCAGTTCGTTGGAATTTCGTAACTTTTTCTGATGATAAATTTTGCACCCTTCCTCAAAATTTCGCTGAAATCTGGTATTCGGCTCATACTCCAGGAAGACCCCAGATTGCTTTCCAGGACACAAAAACAAGGTGTTCAGGGTCACCCCATTTCGTAAGTGACCTCTTGTATAGCTTCTCAGAAACTGAAACGTAGCATGCTAACATCGTAAGTATTTGCCATGCTGTATCATCCAAAGAGCAATAAATAACCTATCTGAAAATCTTCAAACCGTTGTGAGTTATTATGAACAAAGCGATCTTTCACGCAACCCTTTGTAGTGTTCTGAGTGCATCTCCACCCCTTCTCACACAGCCTTCTCGAATGGTGAGTATACTCCGCGCACAAGTCAATTACACAGAGTTCAATCTCCTAAGTACTTTGGAGTGATTTTAAACACTGATATTCTCATGTTATCCATTGTGTACGCGAATTGGGTCTGAAGACCGACGTATCCACCACCCGTACACATTTCGCGTTGGTGGCCACACAGTGCGCCCGTCTGTGCATTGCACCATAATGTGGGTCCACTATTACATACGTGCACTCGATCGTATCGTGACCAAAGCTAAGAGGCCCGGTAACTATCATATTACCGAACCAGTTGGTCGAGAATCAATAATTTATCATAATCAGTAGACAGTGAGAAGCCTCTCAGTCGGCTTCACGCGTTCTCAGTGGATGAGGTGAACAACGCAGGTGGAATCACTGCGGTCACAGATTGATTCCGAGGCTAACAATGGGGAACGAGGACTGTAGTGCGGTTAGAATGGAGCAAATGTATCCGAATTCCAGTTCACCTTCACCGTTGTTGCGTGGTGATAAAAAATTATCGGGGCATACGAATGACAGATTGCAGTTAGGTTCCGTCTTTGAATGGCAGTTAGGCAACATTTTGGATGACAAAATCTATAAACTCCCAGGTGCAAGAACTATGAGCTTGATTTCCTGCATTTGTGTTACCAACATCCATAAAAATCTTAGCTACTGGCCTCGTAACAGCGGCATTCTGTGATTGATTCCGATCTGTATGTGAACTGGGGCTTGGTTACGGAAACTGCATTATGATCAAAGTCATCAAAACAAATCCTAATTTCGCCAGGTTGTTTTGGTTTGAGCCTTTGAGAGCCAAAGTTCATCGCAATTTTTTTTCACGAACCAGAACTGATTTTAAATAAAGCAGGAAGAACACTGTGGACATTCTCTCAATCAGTTGCCAAGGTCCATTAAATACAATTATATAAAGTTACCACAATTTCAAGGAGTTGTGATCTAGTTGACTCAGCATAGAGACAACGTAGGAATTCCGATCTAACAAGCTCTACTCCGCTATCTTCGAACAGGGTCGGGTAAACATATCGAAGCCCGTTGATTTGTGACGTTCTAAGACTTGGTTTTCATTGTGCATATGCGCCTCAATAGGTGGATCTATCGAAGCCGGAGGGCCGAATCGGGGCGATCAGCAGAGTGAAAAGGTTACTTGGATTCACTAAGATTACCGCTGTTCATTGTGACTAACACTCAATAAACTCCGTGACTGAAAGTTGAGGAAAATAAAACTAATAAGTCTGTCGGGGATTCATCGTTTTCGGAAACTACCGATGCGCGTGTGCATGTGTTCGTCAATTACAACACACTGACGGTGGTGAGATAATCTTATGCTAGGTAGGATGAAACCAGTCACTGGAGCCTTTTAGTGCACCGGACTGCGCGAGTGTGCATGACCAGAAAAACAACTCACCGCTAAGGTGTGAAGAGGTACAGTGCTCCAACGCTGACTGACGGGGTTGTTGACAGGACAAGTGTGTTGGGGGTGTGCGAATCGCCAGCATTGGAGGGGTCTAAAACCTCTACCGCCAACGGTTTGAGTGACAGTTACAGAAAGACATACTGGTCCCATCATGGCAACGTAATGAACACATGGTATACAGCCGGAACAAACTGAAGGTTGAGAAGCGCAAAAATTACGATAGTCTGTTGGAGATTCATCGTTTACGAGAAGTATCGATACCAATTGGCATGCGAAATTAATAGTCCTGGCAGGATTGATTGAAATGGCAGTGATATGTATTCGCACTGATCGTGTGATTAGATCATGTCTGGCTGAGGATGGTGGTATACCCAATACATCTTTTTCTAATAAGTGTGGTTACGAATACGGGATGATATAAACGAGTGCATATCATGACCGATAAAACTTAATTCATCTTCTTCGATCTTTCTTTCCGTGTTTCGGACGACTAACTGAGGGAGTTATGGCGGACATATAGATGCACCTTTTGAAGCTTCATATTTGTGAGTACGTACTGATGAACCGGCTAGTCATTTCAATTTGGACTGTAATACAGTGGATGATCACAACTGATAACAAAATGTGAACGACTTGTCTTTCACGTGATCTGCTGTCTCGCTTCCAAGTCGTTTCACTTTTGAAGCAGCTTTCTCTCTGACTGATTTAGCGGTGTGTTGGCAGGTATAACAATCGTTAGCACGTCTTTATTGAGATGAATGGGCTTGGGCAGTAGATAGTTCGACAATATCTTCTAACTGCCGATCTGTCAATACCAAACGTATTCTGTGTAATTTTATATACTGTACCGTTGCCGATATGGTCGAATAAAAGAGCGAATTGATCTTATTCAGAAATCTAGGCGACTACATGGTTCACTAGAATTGCCTGCTTTTAAGACAAGTTGACTGCAACTTTTTTTCAGTTTCGTCGAATTAAGTCAAGTTGTGGTATTGCTGCACGGTTTGTCACCTAACGCGAAGTGCTTCTCTGTTAGGAAACTGAATAATTTAAGGTGAGAGATAACACTGAATCGTGATATTACTTCATTGGATCTTTCCAAAATAAAAATAATCTTTCACTAGGCGACCGGCAAAAATGATAAGGGAACAACAAACTCCAATACAAATTGCCGACAAGTCCAGGGTTCTCCAATTTCCCTGATATGTTACTTTACCGTAACAAGCGAAAAGCTGTCGCACACTGGAAAGCCAAAGGAAAAAACCTCGACAGAATGGCGACATGTGCGTACGGACACTTTGCATCATAACGCCAGAAGAAAATGCCCCACATAAGCTAACTGGACCAAATTCGAAAGCCAATAATGAGGTTTTTTCGAACATACCAAAGTTATAGGGGGAATGGAATGCAACTATGAAGTATCACTTCAGGGAAACTTTAAGGAAACGTGTGGAACTTATCATAAGGGAAATTCACGAAATGTCAACAAATTGCCATGAAATCAAGTTATTCGAGTTTTACTACGAGCCAATGTCCTCTTGGACTCCGTTGGTGTTCTAGCGCTGATAAAGAGATGACGAGAACTATGCTAAATGCTACAATATGCGCGCAAATAATAGTGCACACAATAATTGCAGGTACTTTGCATTCCACTAGAACGAACGAAAGTAATCATCCATCTCTGTTTGACAGCTTGATAAATCTGAATCCATCTGATTAGCATTGTAAACATCATGAAAATTCACGGTTGCCAATGAGTAATAGAGATAAAATTATGGCGTTAAAGGGGTTACGGTATCTGATCTGCTGTGTGAATAGTAATACTCCCAATGGTTCGCATCAGGGATCTTTTGCAATAAGACTTCACATGCCTTCAAGGAACTTTATATGCACCATACGGGTAGTACTTTTTCATTCTGTCACTAATGCGGCAGATCCAACCTTTTAATTGTCCTATGTATTCCGGCGCAACTGGTATTAATAACACTAACTTGTTACCGCATGCAATAAGCCTGTCAGGAAGCGATCTCTACCATCGGCTTAATAACTTTGTGGACTCCAGAGGAATTGATTACAAATTGATAGCTATCCGTCGATAACCTTGGTTTCACTGCAACTTTTACCGGCGAGAATTTTGTTTGTATGCAAACATACTGCCTAGGCAGTCAGGGGGGACGCTCGCATCCCAAGTGGATTTGTCGGTAATTTGTCTACTGACAAGCATAGAAGTAGTCCAGTGAAGAATGTGGTTTAAATGCGCCTAGGCAAGTCTCGGATTTTTTCACGACTTGAAAACCCACTGTACAGTATGTGGTGTTGTTTACCGAATGCTTGCACACGAGTGCAGTGGGATGGATATACCCCATAGCCTGAAAACATTACTGCACTATATTAGGGACAACCAACAATCTGATCCTAGGACTTGGAGTGGAAAACCTCATCAGATCTCAATAGGTCATACGTGATAGTGAGTCGAGCAACGACGCACTACTCGATTGCCGTCAAAGTTTGAAAACAGACAAATGAATCAACGCTTGTCTCGGAGTGAGAGACTTTCAGGGCGTTCAGTACACTGCAAAGCGGAGTTTCGTAGTTTCACTCCAAATACTGTCGTATGTTAACACTTGATCTGTTCCATTTCCTTTCGGTTTCATGTGAACTGCAGTGTTCGACGTAGTCCTAATATCCTCCTTTCTCGAATTCAGCAATTCTTTTTCGGGGGTGATGGATGCCAAACTATCAATGAACCGTGAATCTCTCAAGGTCATTGTGACTGAGGCTATCAAACAAGGGGTCTGTCAGTTCGCCACAATCGGTGCCCGGTCATCACCATGCCCTTCTTATGCTTGTGTCGTGTAGACCTATAGGAGTCATGAGAATAATCTTACCTGGAATTCGCCATAGTTGTTCCCAAGGCTTAATACCTTAGTCTCTCATGCAAGGGAAGCTGAGAAGGCATATCAAAGTACTCACACAGAATGACCGTAGCATATTGTTCTTCTTAGTGAAGATCCGCTTAGGCTGTACGTTTTCTAGATAGCTTAAACAACAGTGTAGCAATGCTTAGGATGTGTTTGGCAACTTCGAAGTGTAAAATTTTGCTGGAGGTGTTGTGTTCGTTATTCATGGCGAATACAATGCACAATAAATCCGTTTATTAGCGTATCAGTAAGCATATGCGTAAACGAGTAAACAAGCAAACAAGTAAATCATCTATAGACAAGCGCAATCAGTACATGCAATCGAGTGCGGCCAAACAGGGATGCTCAGCATCAACGAATCAACAAGCCCGTATGGCTCAGGGCCAAAGTCGGATTGGTCAGAACAAGCCGTCCGTGGCATGGGTAAAGTCACAGTGATGTGCGTACGTGCGTACATGCGTGTGTGTATGACTAGTGTCAGTCAACAAGCATGAATCAATAGTCAATAGGGTTAGAGTCATCCTGTTACCGATTCAGACCTCATTGAAGCCACACAGCAGCAGGACTGGGTTGGCTCTAGACCAAACCTTGTCTTGGCAGGGGGAAGTCATAGCTTAGTGGGTAAATTTTAATGCCTAGGCAGTTACATCACATCAGGTGGTCGGATCGATATGAAGCGTCCTCGCGCACATGGAAGGCGCGTTAGGATTTTCGCCAATTTGTGCTATCTGCGGCGCTGGTCTGAAATCCGATTTTCTATCAGGGGTAGGGTGCACACTGCGGTAGTTAGATCTGTTCTTTTATACGGCTCAAATACACGACCATTAAGGGTAGAAGATAAGTGAAGGTTTTCTCTGAGCATTGTTACCTCCGTATTATTTCTCTAAACTGGTGTGAACGCCGCATTAGGAATGCTGAGGTTAGACGTTGAACGTTGGGAACCACGGGTCAGCCTCTGGATCAAGCATTGCATTAAAACAGGTTAAGGTGGCTGGGGCATTTGCTGATCTTCAAAGCAGGTAGTGCTTGAAAGGTAGGTTGAGGTGATGATTCGATGACACTACAAAAAGTATGAAGACCTTGACCGGTGGACTTGGCCAATTAGGACGTGTCCGACTTCCGCTTTGAGGTCCACGAGACCCGCCTCTCAGATGGTTGGAGACGTTAAGTGACATGGCTAGGTGTCACTGCGAGTGTCCTAGTTGCATTCAGACTGTTTAATTTTCTTGTTGATTTTTGCTTCTTAATTTGTTTTCGGTCCTTTTTCACTGTATGGTTGTATTTATTTTGCTCTGAGCTAGACGTTGCTGCGAAGTGGCAACGGAAACCAGAGCACTGGAATACGTGATTGGTGGTTGGTTAAACTGAAGGGAACCGAATAGCCGTAGCATGCGATTTTAAAAAGATTTGACTGAAGCATATGGTTTGATTTTGGGTAATTTTGTAACCGTTAAATTTCCTACATAGCCTCATATTTTTCTATCCACTAAAGAAACTGTGAGTGTGACTCCATATTCTAGTTTAGAGAGGATCCCTTGGAGGAAGCTAACCTTCCAAATGGTGGAAATCAGAGGGGGAGGGTGCGACCAGTTATCTGAAACTTTTGTCGCTAATCGCAGTCCAGGATACTTTCACTTACTGTTTGTTCTGGTAGTGCTGACGGCGAATTCAACTGTTTGATTATTTGAAACACTAGGTAGCAGTCACGGCATTTCTTCATCAACTGGTTTTTTTTTATTCGCAACCTATATTCCCAATTGTTAGCTCTTTTCACGGTCACGTTATTTCTCCCCGCGCTGCAGTAAGAAGTAGCACTCATAGCACGCAGATGCTTGGTTGGTGGTCAAATCACGAACACCGTTAGTGAATTTATCTTGGCGAAATGGATTATAAATTAACCTGTTCTAATATGGCTTCCATCAACCAATATTTCCGTTAAACCATGCGCTATGTAACAGGAACAATGATTATGTAGACTGACAGAATTCTGTCCCAATTCAAGGGCCCTATCCTATTCGCTCCCTACAGCAAGTATCGGTAGTGGTTTCTGACTGATTCGTTCAAGAAATTCAGTTGGGTGCGGGAGGAGTATCTGCGGTGCATTTATGTCGATTTCCACGTTGTTATCTTGCAAGTGCTTATACCGCAAGTTACACAATGACATTTGAGTTGTATTCACATGAAACTCACTTCGAATTGCTTTACCTCACAAGTTATTACTGAAACGAGCTGGAGGTGAAGGCAAAGCAACTGTGTTTCTGATGACCGACGCGCAGATCAAAGAAGAATCATTCCTCGAGGATGTGGATAATTTGCTAAATGCCGGCGAGGTTCCGAATTTGTACTCGTCAGAAGAAAAAGCAGAAGTAATGGATATGGTCCAGTCGGCTCGAGAGGCTGCTAGTGGCGGAAAATCGGCGGACTTATCCCCCTTGGCTCTGTACGCTCTCTTTGTTAGCCGGTGTCGTGAAAAATTACACGTGGTGATGGCGTTTTCGCCGATTGGAGAAGCGTTTCGGAACAGACTGCGTCAATTTCCGGCCCTCATTAACTGCTGCACAATTGATTGGTTCCAAGTAAGTTGTCTGGTATCACAATGTGAATTTCGATGGGAAATTTCGCTTCGCACCATTTTGGAAAGTGACTGAACAATCACTTTTGAAATCACTGTATCAGTTTTCGGGTTGGAAAATTCTACTTCGGATACGATGATAACTAGACATCCGGTTTTATCTATCAAGTACACGAACTTCAACTGAAAACAGGTTTTTAAATATAAACAATATAAAACGTGCAGTTTGCCACCGAGTTCAACTTTACCAACGAAAACATCCTGTAACCGTTTTGGCTTAGACCAGTTGAATCAACATGTCAGTCAAGGAATTCACGAAGTGAGCGTTCCACATTACTTTCCCTTGGTAAATACTATTTTTCAGTGATAATCAGTCTGGTTCCTGATGAAATCCGTGGGGAATCATGCTGAACTAATTTAGGTAATTGGTGTACATAAAAATGACTATCCCTAATCGTTTAACTACCATTCCTACCAAATCTGGGTCTTCCGTGAATCCTGTGCTCTCTTTTGTGACCTCTCAAAGTTTGGGTGCGCTAAATTACTAAAGCTATTCTTTCTTTGAACACTGAAGTCAATAGCACTAGGTCATCCGATATGTTCCGGAGCATTTCACTGCATACTCACTGGTGCAAAATGCAGTCAAGGTGATGATTGACAAATGGTAAAGGGAACGTTCTCATGAGACCAAAAGTAAACAAACGCACGGACTTGGAATAAGTGTTAACAATTAGAAACATGTTATACTTACGGCAGAATTACATTGTCACTCTTTGAGGTCCTCAAAGGACCCTCTTGATAGATGAAGAGTTAATGGTAAGTGGACCTATAAAATATTACGTCTCTTTGATGTCCGTTAAGTAACTAATCCAACGTTGAACTTTTAAAATATAATTCATGTGAGATAGAACGGTGGAATGTGTGTTGATCCTCATTCTTAGTTCGTTCACCGTCAATACCCGAGGAGAAAAGTGAGACACAGGACTAATTGGATGCTTACAGCTGGGAGTGAATGGATTGTACAGTCTTGGCCAACGCGAGAGCGAAATCAACAGGTTTGCAGCTGATAAATATGGATTCGACCAGAGAAAATTGTGCGTAATTCAACGTGACTTGATAACCTTTCATATCTTGACTACGGGTCTCACTGGAGCATATCAGAATTGGTTGAACTGCAGGCCATTTGACTGACATTTGCTTGCAATTTCAGTCGAGTATGAATGTTAGTTGAATGGCTGGCCTTGAAGGCCTGCCTTTGAAAAGTACCGAAACGTAATAATTACTACTGTGTATATGCTGATATCTGTAGACGCTAGCAACCAAGAGATATCCGTATTTGCGAAACACGTACGATATTTGTTCGCCTGAGACTCAACTTTGGGTCATATATATTGTGAACTGCAGAACTTCAAATATCATGTGTACACCAAAGGAGTAGCGGTTCATGTACGGTTGTTATTCGCCACTCAACCGACCGGGTGCGAGAAATGACCAATACGTATTCAAATCGGAGCAACCGAAATCCGGAAAAATGATAACTCTACCTGAAGCAATAAAAACACTTTACTCGGGGATAGACAGTATTTTGAAGTAGTTTGCTGTCCAATGTTTGTTCACCAGTAAAATATCTTGAAAGGAATTTAATGATGTGTCGTTCGTGGATATCATCAGTGATATGAATAAATGTAACCACACTGCTTTTGAAGATCGGAACTCTCGGAGTTAGACCAGAAAGTTGTTTATTCACCTAGGTATTTCTGGTATTTGAATGATATTTACGTTTTATGATGTTCTCCCAGTCCCGGAAATCACTCACCTGCGAGTATTGTACTCACTCTTTGATTTCGCTCAATTATCTGCCGCTGTAATAGTCTGGGTAGAAAACTCAATACTGCATTATCACTCCGAATCACGTTGAACACTGTACAGAATCAATCTACTGTAACCATAGAAACGGATAAGACTATGGGATCCAACGTACCATTCTAGTCAGTTTAGATAACATTTGTGCAGAAAGTATCGCGTTCAACCGTCTCCGTCCCCTACTCCCGGGGTTTTCGCGTCGAGTAAATTGTAACGGAATGATTATAAATTTTCGAAAACAGTTGTTCGCCTGAACGTGTTTTCTAAGATTATCCTTTTGATTCATCCCAGCCATGGCCGGAAGACGCACTCGAAAGAGTGGCACACAAAGCACTTCAACGTTTGGACATGGAGGATGAAGTGCGCAACGTGACCGTGCAACTGTTCAAGTACTTTCACACTTCCATCACTCCGCTGGCCGATAAATTCGCACGCCGTCTTGGGCGAAAGACCTACGTGACACCGACATCTTATTTGGAACTGATTGAAAGCTTTCGGCGTTTACTAAACAAAAAACAAGATGAAACGATGCGTGCACGAATGCGGTACGTGAATTTATTTCCCACCGGTCGTTCAGTGCTACTCCTATTGGGGTGTATTTTGGTCGCAGCAAGGTATCGTTGGTTCTTATCATTTCGCATTCTCCATGCCGTCGTTGGCGGTTGACGGTAAAAATCAGTATCACGTAGGCGTCTGGCTGAATAGCGCATTCCCCTTAGATCAGTTTATTCACGGATTAATTAACTTATGATCGCTTCAATTTGGGTTGATAAATAAAGCAACTAAAAATGGCCAATGAATGGGTAAAATATAATTAAAATGTTGAGGGAAACAAATGGTGGGAACTTTTAATTAATATACTCCTTGCACCGCTACTTACTTTTTTCACCTAGAGCTCCCAACATGTAGTTTGCAAAGCAAACCACATAAAGCTTACCAGGGATGACTAACGGACCAGAACCGGTGAAATCCGTTCCGTCACGTTTTATGGCTGGTCACACGTGTGCCATTTTTGATCATTATCCACGGGCAATACATGACAATAAATTGCATATTGCAACATTCATGGGAACTATTCCGAACAAGGAGTAATTGAGTGCTTCTTCGAGCTACTTGCTGAACAGGTTGTTTTAAACAGAAAATGTGAAAAAAATTATTTAAATTAATCAAATTGGTGTTACAATGGGAATGGGAATGGGGAGTAAATCTCTTCCTGATTTATGGTGTTTCAGATGGAAAGTATTACTTCAATGAATGTGCTCAGGTCAGGAGAGTACCAGGTACGCATATCTCATGAGCGGCAACAACCGCGAAACCGGTCGCGTGCTCCCGGCGGAATTTCGTCCTATCATCTAAATACTATACCACCTGCATCAAAAATGCTTACTAACGTTTAAAAGCTTACATTTTTCTAACCATAAAATTTCTTTCTGATATGATAGAAGATATAATTGGTTTTCAACGAAAAAGTACCGTAGATGGCGATAAAATTCCCTAAATGTGGGTGATCATTTGCGTGTTTTCAATCATACCTCACCTTTCAGTTACGTGAATGGATTAGACAAACTTGCATTCGCAGCTGAACAGGTCGCGGATATGCAAGTGAAACTCGAGGAACTTCAACCTCAGTTGGTTGAAGCCAGTCAGGAGAACGAGAAACTACTCACCGTGATTGCCACGGAATCTGTGGCTGTGGAGGAACAACGTGTACGAGTCAAAGCTGAGGAGGAAATTGTCAATCAGAAAGCCGATGCATCGAAAGCACTTAGTGAAGAATGTCGTGCAGATTTGGCTGAGGCTCAGCCCGCATTAGAAGCCGCTTTGTGTGCTCTGGACACATTGAAACCCGCCGATATCACTATAGTCAAGTCCATGCAAAACCCGCCTCCAGGAGTGAAATTGGTCATGGAAGCCGTATGTGTGATGCGTGATATCAAACCTGACAAAGTCAATGATCCTAGTGGATCTGGGAAAAAGATCAATGATTACTGGGGTCCGTCAAAACGACTTCTGGGTGAAATGAACTTTTTGAACTCTTTAAGAGAATACGATAAAGATAACATCAATCCGACGGTAAGTTATCATGGGGACTTTGCCCATATTGACTAGGTGGCTACTCACCACGGGCTTTATTTTTTGAAACGAACTATTGTGAATGATACTTGGACAGAGATAACCTTTTGTTTGCTCCAGGTCAGATTCACCAGAGAGTAGTTCTCATTGACCTAAGTGATCTGCCTTTTGTTGTAAGGGTCCGTTGATTGTTGTAACAAGACTCCGATGTGCGGTATCCGTTTGTGAGTGCATGGCCTGACACATCGATTGAAAGATGGCTCAGCTTCATTGGCAGACACTGCGTCAGCACCAGCCCAGTGCCGAGCCCAGGAAGACGCGAACGACAGGACAACCGATCGATGGCGTGCATCGATGGAATGAGAGATGAACCTTGACATTGATGTTCGAGCCTCGAAGCTTGGTCGCCCACACCAGTCGGACCAGCAGGATGTGGGCAACGAGTGGGTACCTGGGGAACAAACTACATATTGTTTTACGCCAGTAAAGCGCCATGATTCGGAGGCAGAAAAGACTTCTCACTAGGGTTAGTTGACGGATTAAAACAATTCTTCACATATCACCGATAAATCCAGAAGCAGCTGTTTTATTACAAGTACTAATCAATAACAATGTATCTCCGACAATCCGCACTCACAGGGACTAGAACACGAAATGTTTGATTCGGAATTTCATTTCGTGTAATCGCACAACCGTGATGATTCCAAACCGCCCGTTTTATATTCACGCTAATTGATGTTGCTGGTTTTTATTTTTGTTTGCATTTCAAACGATTAATAAATGTGTACTGGTTGCGGCGGTTCTAGACGTCATCTCGCAGCAAAAACTTTATTAAGAAACGAAAAATGCTGACTGAATAGAAATAGGGAGGAGTCGTGTGCAGTTTAACACACTTTGATGATGCGAGTGTGTCCACAATAACGCAATGTACTAAATGATTTTGTCGATCCACAGATCATGCAACGTATTCGAAAAGATTTCATGGTCAACCCCGAGTTCGATCCGGCCAAAGTAGCCCGGGCCAGTTCGGCCGCGGAGGGTCTGTGCAAATGGATTATGGCAATGGAGCAGTACGATCGTGTGGCCAAAATCGTCGCTCCCAAACGAGCAAAACTTGCCGAAGCAGAGGCAGAACTGGCTGAAAATATGGCCTATTTGAAAAAGACGCAAGCAGCGCTCACCGAAGTAGAGGAGAAACTAGAGAATTTACAGATGCAATTGCAAGCAACGCAAGACGAAAAACAACGCCTCGAAGAGGAAGTGATGTCTTGTGCGACCAAACTGGATCGAGCCAAAAAGCTTATTGGTGGACTGGGTGGAGAAAAGGATCGCTGGGGTGTGGCTGCGGAACGTCTGCAACAAATATACAACAATCTGACCGGCGATATTCTAGTGTCAGCGGGCGTTATTGCTTACTTGGGCCCGTTTACGTCTGTTTACAGAGAAGATTGTATAAATGATTGGGTTGCATTGTGCTTGAAGTCCAACATCGCTTGTTCGGAACACTTCTCACTCACCCAGTGTCTGGGTGACCCCGTGAAAATACAGCAATGGAATATCAATGGGTTACCTAGGGATGCGTTCTCGATAGACAATAGTGTGATTGTGGCCAATTCTAGGAGGTGGTAAGTCAGTATCGCTTAGATTTACGCAGATTTCCTGGAGAAAATTCGTAATGACTCGCATTCAATATCTTAATTTCTGGAGAAAATCTTCTATTTACCTATTTTGTTGAGGGCAGTCGAATAAGAAGCTTATTGGGAGTGTTGCATAATGATCATTAGTGGTTCTCACCGCTATGGTAATGCTGGCACGTACTCAATATGAACAGAGATCTCAGTATGAGATCTCCTCACCCTACTGATGAAGCGCTAGCCTCGGTCATTTATCACATAAATCGGTATACTTGATATGAAGCAGAAAGTTTTTGAATACTAACCTTGACTAGTGGACTTGGCCAAGTAGGACGTGTCCGACTTCCAGGTTGAGGTCCACGAGACCCGCCTCTCAGATGGTTGGAGACGTTAAGTGACACGGCTAGGTGTCACTGCGAGTGTCCCAGTTGCATTCAGACTGTTTAATTTTCTTGTTGATTTTTGCTTCTTAATTTGTTTTCGGTTCTTTTTCACTGTATGGTTGTATTTATTTTACTCTGAGCTAGACGTTGCTGCGAAGTGGCAACGGAAACCAGAGCACTGGAATACGTGATTGATGGTTGACTGAACTTAACTGAACTGAATCGTAGAAGCATTGCGCACCTGTTTCATCTGCCTTACTAGGAGTCATCAGTAGTGCACATCCACCAAACCCTCACCAGGATTCAAACTCGAGATGAACAGATGTGAGTAAGGCACACCTTACCGCCAAGCTTTCAGTACTCTCTCTCTCTCTCTCTTTATATATATATATATATATATATATATATATATATATATATATATATATATATATATATATATATATATATATATATATATATATATATATATATATAATAACCCACTGAGAGCCGGCGACAGAATGCTCAGTTCATACACCCTTAGGATGAGGCAAAACATCCTGGATGACCAGTGCACTTCTCCGCTGCAGATGCCGCTGAGCATATCGTTGTACGCCTTATACACCACCCATGGTTGGTTTGGAATCAGGGTTTTAGCCACCTCCCCTAGACTGACTACCAGTCAGCCAACCCGGCGGAGGGCGCCGGGCATTCGCTTTCGTCCTCTCACTTCAGTGGGAACATCTGAGCCGCGAGGAGGCAATGAGTAGGACTTCCTCAGCAGAAGCTGTGTTAGACACACGGTCACTTGGGAGCATTTCATGTGGCGTTCGGGACGGGTAGCCATCTCGGAGCCTGAGACGCCCACCCTCGACCATACTGAGGCATTTGGGCTCTGGCTTTCATCAGCCTGTTGAACATATACACTTCATAATAATGTGCACTCACGTCACTGTCTATTGAACGGTAACAACCAGTTGCCCACATATGGATGGATTTCTATGACGGAAGATTTATCCGAAGAGGCCTAAGTGAAACGAAGGTAGTACTTTGCAAATCACCTACAGAGCTTAGCTACTCGACCAGTAAGAGTAGTAAATGGTTTAATTTGATTCTGAAATGATTCACCACAAAGTATTGAAGCGGAACTCACCCACGACCGTTCCGGTGACAGATGCTATCGTCCGCAAATCCAGTGTCTGAATAGTGCTGCTTCCGATTCCTAACAAGCCAAGTGATACAAATGAGTAGTGTTTCCATGGTGGATTAGGCGTTGAAATAGCATGACGAATCCTTGAATTTTCCTACTCATAATAATCACAACAGGATTGGCGTGCGGATTGGATTTGTTTGGCAAATTTGTCTGTTATAAGTGACACGCTCTGACTTCGATTCACCACATAGACATCATCTTCCACGTCAATCCTGAATACATTCCAATGCTCACTCAAATGCCACATGTTTTCTTAGTTATCTTCAAATGTGAAGAAAATAGCGTCTGGTTTATTTGGTTTCAGCGAGAATAACTAACTGTCAGTATCTTGACGTCGTTCATGGCTTTCATATTCAATAATTTAGTGACGTTTGCACTGTCGCAAACACGCACACTCTAGGGACTTATTTTTTACTGGTATCTTCTTGATGACGTAAAATATAGTTGTTAACTTTTTGAATCATATTGTTGATAAAACCATATTCAGATTTGTGCTTCAAAATAAGTAAAACAGAAAATAACAACTTCAGCAAGTTCCGTGCGAAGTAAAGTACTGATAATTTCGAGGTAAAGGGTATTAGGAAATGGATCTTCAGCGAAATTCTTTTTGCCCCATTTGGCTGAACGAGTGAAACTGTAGACCATGTCACTGTCGAACAGAGATTATCTTCATCCGGCACGCTTCAGTGACGTCAAGTGAAAACCGATGCCTGACAGCACAGATCAGCCTGACAGTCGTTTGATAACCTGAAAGTTGCAGAACCCCGTAGATGATCGTTCATAGATCCGATGCAGTCCCAATTATGACGGCGGTCTATCAAAACTCTTCATGATTGACTGAATGGACGAATTAGCGGCAGTTCAAATCGGTTGCGGAATAAGAGCGGCGCTGCGGCTGCATGGGGTATTTGACAGAAAAGTGTTTGGAACTGTAGCTGACCATAAATCGTGGTTCAAATTCGGGAGCGACATGTGGTCAGTTGTAGGATCACTAAGAACCGTAAGGGCGATAAACGAAAGTCGAGTGTGATGTACAGTGATACATGATTGGTCACCCAGTTCGTGTGGTTAAGGCAGAATAGAATGCTTGGCTTCTACTTTTGAAGTGAGCGAGTGGATCCTTGGGAGAGGGCTGTCTATCTGGGACCGATGTTGACAGTATTATTCTGGTAAAAGAAGCACAACAGTTGACAGTCAGTGCCCGGACAGTAAAACAGAATCAAAAAAAGGATAGTGGAATGCGGGGAAATCGGTCCTTGCTGTGGAATGTGACCTATGACTGTCAGTAAGCGGAGTGCGCTTGGGCCTAATAATAATGTCACTTGATAACCGAAGGGAACTGGCAGTCTAGATATTTGTCGTCAAACCAACCTGTCCGTCAGTGCATGACCTGCATGACCTGATTATTCCTTATGCTAGATAATTATTGTTCGTGGTCTATGATTTTACCATCAAACGAAATTACAATTGAACCCTTTCCCAGGCCACTGATGATTGATCCTCAAGGTCAGGCCAATAAATGGATTAAGAATATGGAAAAGGAAGTCGGGATTACGGTGGTCAAACTGACAGATAGTGATTTCATGCGAAACCTCGAGAATGGGATCCAGTTTGGCACACCAGTTCTATTGGAGAATGTCGGAGAAGATTTGGACCCCAGCCTGGAACCGTTGTTACTCAAACAGACATTCAAACAAGGTATACACTCAGTCGATACCGTTATATAAAAAGTCAAGTATTTAGAAGTTAGAAAAAATAGAAACAGAAATGCCTGCGATTTGGCAAAATGTATAAGTCTGGTTTTCGTATACTTCCATTCCGCCTTTTGAAGACTCAACAGTTTTGTTAGTCAAAAGGCAATCTTTCGCCTTGTGGGTGTTTTTATTCTTATGTACGGAGGTTTGCTACAGGATTTATTTTGTGACTGCACAGAATAATGATATTCAATGAATGCCCGTATGTGACAATCGTGTTTGGTTGTGAGTCACAAATACAATGTGAAACAGCTGTTCGGGAGACTGGTACCAAATTAGTGTTTTGCTTTCAAGTAGTATTTTCTCGTCATAAACTTTCTCACTATGTATTGTTCATCCGTACGGGTAGTGTTCCTATGATTGGTAATAGTGGTCATTCTACGACATGGTGAATTTAGTCATGTAAATTACCCTTGAAGTAGTATCTCGGAAGTAGGGCGGAAAACCGAGGTCGTTCAAGATCCGATTCACCTCAGGACAGGTGAGTCGTCCAAGGTAAAAAAAAACGCCTAATAAAATTAAGGAGAATGTCGTTGGTATTCATTTGATCCATCATCAGGCCACATGAAAACGAAGTCTATCAAGAGGGTGGGGGTTACGCGGAAATTTGCA
Organism: Fasciola hepatica; assembly: GCA_948099385.1. Taxonomy (NCBI): domain Eukaryota; kingdom Metazoa; phylum Platyhelminthes; class Trematoda; order Plagiorchiida; family Fasciolidae; genus Fasciola; species Fasciola hepatica. Next base: position 5,783,373 of record CANUEZ040000053.1, read on the forward strand.
TAACATTTTGTAAGTTGACTGATCGTGCCCAAACTAGCCCGAGTAAACAAGCAGGGATTGTGTTTTCGCGTCAACATAACAGGTTGAGTATTTGTACCTAAAAGGCCGAAAGAGATGACCATCAAATGATTTTATGAGCTAGCCGTATTTCGTTTGCTTTGGTATCAAAAGCATCGGATTTGATTGAAGGAACAACCATTTCGTCATTGCTATATCCCTCAGTATTTCCAAACAACCTGAAAGAGAAAAGACACCTACTTTCCCCAACATTTGTGTTCTTTTATCCATCGATTTCATTTTCCTGTTGATTTCCAAGTGCTTTTGTCCATGATGAGGCCGGGATTTCCCGAAGGTGGTAGTGTGGAAAACAGATCCTCGCCGTGTCCACCTCGAGTGGTTTTGGTCGATAGGCTTTCTTTTGTTTGTTGACCACGTCCGTTATTGTTTGTTTGTTTGTTTGTTCACAGCTGACTGACTTAACATTTGGGTAACTAGCTACGTTTGAGCTGCGGTCATTGACAGCCCTTGTAATTGACACACTGGTTTACCGATCAGGATGCTTTCATTAGGACCGTTAGATATCAGCATTGTAAATCGTTCGAGGTTTCCAAACTGAGGTAATTAAAACCCACTGATTGGTTGACTGGTGACATTTTGAGGCACGACCAAGTGCCCTGGTCAGTGATGCATTGCCATTCAGAATCATCTTTGATCTAATTCACTTTCAGGCAAAGTGTGTGTAAATAGGAGATGGACAAAAAGCTTATCGCATCCACAGATTGCTTGTTCGTTATTCTTCCAGCAGTTTATGCCTTTGTAGCACGTTCTTTAAATAAAACTTACGTGCCTTTTAGCTGGACGAATCAATCTGTCAAAGAGCACAGCTCTCCTCACCACAAGAGTTAGGAGGAAAAATAGGGATAGTAGGATGAAAACAGTTTCTTTATTTTCCTCGACCGAACAAGTACAACTTGTTGGATTGTGAATGGTATAGCGTATGATACATAAAAAGGAAAACGAATCAGGTCCAAAATTTAATGAATGCCTTGGAAGAGGGGTAAAGAACAACTGTTGAGGCGGTGCCAAGATAGGCACATTGTGATACACATCACGTTGCTGTGCTTGGGTTTTCGAGACTTGGTTACTCTAATCTGTATTAGAGATATTTTGCCAATTTAGCTCCGCAATTCGCTGGTATTATATACTTTACATTTGAAGCCTCTGGTGATTCCGCCCTCCCAAATTGCTTTGTTGTTGAGGAAAAGCCAAATATTTTGAAAACGTTCTTGTTTGTTACAAACAGAGATTACTGCTAAGGTAATTCTGAGCATCGATAAAAGGAACTGCGTATTTTTTCACCTGTGAAAGTCTGTAATACAATTGGTACTTGTATGAATACAGTTGAACATTGTTGCCAAGCAATAATCAATCAGTTCTGGGTGGACATTGGTAGGTTGGTGACTGGTGGTTCTTCTGTGACCTCATTGTCCTCACCGAATGTTCTTGACACATCAAAGAATAGAGTCCCAACTTTGTTTACATTCGGAATAATTGGGTTTGAAAATGAGTTAGTATGAATGAATGGCCATTTAAAGAAGTTATTAGTAAAAGCTAGTTGAGTACTGGCTGTATGTGGACGTGTACACAGCGGGAATGTTCTCGCTGGTTTGCAACACCGATGTTATTTGGAGCTCAGTTTAATGGCTTTAAAAATCCAATTATGTCACGTCTGTTGGTGATGAAACGTGTGCATCCTGAACACTAGGATCAACAATTTGGGGCTTATGGCTTCATCCCTTGCGGATTAAGCTTTGGCTAGCTAAAGGCTCCGGTTGTGAGCCCTTAAGAAAACTATCTGCTTTGGCCTTGGCTACCTGAGAGTATTGCGCCCGCAAACACATCATGGAAGCTGACTCCATGTACCCATTCTTCCCCTGTTGTACCATGCTTCGTTTGGCACACAGCAGGCAGAACGACGAAGGACCTGCCTGGGTGGGTAGGAACCATTACTTCTATATGAAAAATATTCCATAGTGTATTCGAGTGTATATATATATATATATATATATATATATATATATATATATATATATATATATACATGCATAAGGAAACCTTAGCCAGGGGGTTTGGTCGACCAGGACATGTTAGGCTTTTGGGTCGGGACCCACTGGATCCCCTCGTCGGATAATTGTTGATATCAAGTGAAATGCCTAGGCGCGGCAATCGGTGGCACAGTTGAGTTCCAGTTCTCTCTACGTCTGCATGGTTTTCACACATAAGTTTCCTTTATTAATATGCTTTGTGTGCTTCGAATTATTTCACTTCCGTGCAGACGATCCTGAGAGTTAGTAACCAAAATTTAGATAAAACCCAGAGTGCGGAATTGCCGTTTTAATGGTTCAAAGAACTAAAGTGAAATTAAATTAGCGGAGTTTGCAAAGTAAGTTAGCCATGTTATTCAATCGTACCTAATGAGGACGATGCTACTGGTGTCGTTGCTGTGTTTTGTATCCGCACAAGTTCCCAGTCCACCTAATGCTATCTTTCGTTATTGCGACTCTTGCAATTCTCAGTTTCAACCTTTTAGTTGCCGACTTGAAGGTCATACACAAAGATGGCAATCGGAACCACCGCACTCGATGCACGGTGAATGATTGTGTGAAATCATCTGAATTGATATTTCTGATAAGAAAAATGAAATTCGAAATATTAATATAATTGTCAGGTTAATTACAATGATAGATATTCCATGAACATATGCAGTGATGTGAAACGGAACATGTTTTATCATCCAAACTATAATGGGAAAGTGTTCGATTCACAATCGTTCACCCCGGGTTCGAGTCCCCGTGGGAGCTCGGTGGATGTGCACTGCTGATGATTCCTAACAAGGATGAAACAGCTGTACAGTGCTTCCATGGTTTTCAATGGTGAGTTGAGAGTTGAAGCTGCATGATGAATCATATCATATCATGGACAAATTGACTGGCGAGCGCACATGAACTAATTTTCAGTGGTGCAATGAGTGCGGTGGGTTTACTGAAATACTGTGCGTGGGTAGGGTAATACACAATACTCAAGTTGTTATCATTCATGGGTTGGACCATTACTTATCGAAACTTGATTACTCAGTGTGTGAGAGTATGTGCCGACTCAGTCGATAGACGGCTGATTCGCGTTAGGAGTCAGCACGTCAGCGCCTGTCCAGAATCCAGGTCAGTGTTTGAGACAACGAATTCGCAGGTGCCAGGGCAGAGGATCGATAAGATGAGTACGCATTCCCGTCACGTGGTGGCTGGCCATTTCACCAGTCAACCAATCAGGAGGTAGGTCGCCCGATGCAATTTTAAACCCAATCTTTGATGTTTGCAATGATTTGTGACAGCGACCGTTTCTTCCTATGTAAACAATGTGTTCTGATCCGGTAAACTATGATTGAAGGGCAGAAAATTCTTCTCACTAGAGCTGCTAGGAGGCGGAGGAAAACTGTGCTGTTTAGGTGTTGATGTATTAGAAATTTACAAGTGACTTTGAGTCATATTTCGAGGGGAATAAAATGTATCCATTAATTTGTCTTCGCAACAATTACTTTCCACCATCAGTCTTCGTTTCTTCTATTCAGGTGGTGTGGAAATGATCCGACTTGGTGAAAATGTGATCGAATATTCACGAGAGTTTCGTTTGTATATCACCACGAAATTGCGCAATCCACACTATCTTCCAGAAGTTGCTGTCAAAGTGTCGCTATTGAATTTCATGATTACTTTGGAGGGTTTGGAGGACCAATTGCTTGGTATTGTAGTGGCCAAAGAGAAGTGAGTTTTATCAAAACTTTTCAACCGGTGGTGGTCGAGTGATATGTTTCCCTATCACCTCAAAGGTACGAAGGTTCGATCCGTGCCAAAGCCAGTCACATACTAATTATAGGCATAAACTGACGGTCACTCGGTTGGAAGTGTTTGTGGTTCTCCACTCCAAAGCTTGAAGTCGAAGTAGTTTATTCCCTTAATTTGAGTCGGAGTCGTAATGAGTTCGGTGTTCAAAGTTGACTGGTCGGGAGAGAAAAAGGCCAAGTCGGAGTGTTAACCTTTTCTTGTATTGACCGGATGAATTGTGTTGTGTACATACTTGCACGCATTTGTAACTTACTCAATATCGTGCATGTGTGTGTGTGTGTTATGAGTTCAGATAAGGTTAGTAAGTCATAGAATAGACACAGGAATGACAGTATGAGTGAAAATGCGCCAACCCGTTGATCAGTTCAAGCAATTAACCGAGAAAGTGGCAATCAGTCAGGTGAATTATTAAAGTCATATCTACCCGACCAGTCGTATGGAATGCAATAGCTCGTACCCGGACAACACGCACTAGGAAACGATAAGGTCAGATAAGAACAGTGGAAATGCATTCTGTCGGATTTGTTTGGTACAAACATACCTATATACAAAAGGAGGTGTGCACTTATTGGCAGAAAACGTGCTGATCAATCACAAGGCGATTCCACTGTGTATACACGACCTGAGTGTCAAGGTCCAACTTCGCCTGATTGGTTGGACACTGGAAACGGAGTTACAACGTACTGGACTGCATGCGATTCACCAAGTGATTAGTTTATGGCACGGAGTAAAGCATTATCTGATTCTTTAATAGAATATCTCGAACGTTACCTTTTATTTAGGTCGATCAACGGCTGCCATCACCAAGCGCTTCATTGCGTAATTCGCTCGTTCTCAAAATGTCCACTAAATAAGTCATATCAACAAGTGACTAACCAGTAGCTTAGGAACACAAAGCTCTGTTAGTAGAAAAATGTTTGCCACGTGCGCCTAGAAGTCAAACATTCGGTTGACGTGGTTGCTCTGTAAATGTTGGAAACTCATGTGGGATCATTTACACATTACAGAAAATGACTGCCGAAGTCAAGATTTATAACGTTGCTCTGAGACCGTTGAGATGAGCGAGCCCGAAAAATGTCAACAAAGAAATTTGGTTTGATAAGTGTTGTAGTGGATTGGATCGTAAATATACCCGATGCATTAACCTAGATCATCAAATGCATGAATTAATTTAGGAGGCCGGCGGTAGTGCACCAGAGTATAAAAACTAGTTAGTGAAAGAATATGATATGTTGTAATTTCTAACGGTGCCGTAATTTACTTGAATTTTGGAAGCAAGTGCATGAAATAATCTGCTCCAAATAGAAAAGCCTTTTCACATTATCTAGACCGGAACTGGAAGAAGCCCGTCAGGAGTTGATCGTCACCACAGCCAATAATCGTCGTATGCTGAAGGAGACAGAGGATCGCATTCTGGTCACCTTGTCAGAATCTGAAGGGAATATTTTGGAAAACGAGTCGGCCATTGAGATTCTTGACTCCTCAAAGCAAATTTCAGATGACATACAGAAAAAGCAAAAGGTAATTCCTAAAGCACAATTTTTTTCGGGGGAAGTGATACGACCTGAGATAAGTTGTCTCTTTCAATGTCTGTAACACTATGACACTAAATATCCCCCCATACCTTATTTTACACTTTTTGGTCACAGGTGGCAGAAGAAACGCAGAAGAAAATCGACAGTACTCGAATGGATTACGCTCCAATAGCGAAACACTCGGCTGTTCTATTTTTCTCCATTACAGACCTACCCAATATCGATCCTATGTATCAGTATTCTCTGACGTGGTTTGTGAATCTCTATATCAACTCCATACACGACAGGTAAGCCGGATTGTGATCGGGTCGTTGAAATTGTCCCGTCCTCTTTGTGTACAGCCAATACAGTATAGAGTAAAACGAAACATTAGAAAGATGGTCAGTGCTCGAGAAAGTTCTTTTGTTTTCGTTGTTGATGGAAAACCAATGTCCCAGTGCACAAATACGGGGTACGCCATTTGCTAACAACGCGAAGAATGTACGACCATTATCAAGTATCAGGGATCACGTACATTGATTTTTAACGGCAAATTATGAGTTTGTGAATACTGATTATGTGTCTGCGAATGACATGAACTAGGACAGCAGAACACCCGTTGAAAAGTATCGGTGAAACTGCTCTGTTTACGTAATGGATCACCCAGGATTCTTCTGAGTTCATAATGAAAAACCAAGTTCCTAATTTGGAGAAGGGAAACAAATTTTCGTATATTGAATTCCGGTGCATACCGTTACTCATTTCCTTTGTGCAATATCTGAGAATATCGAAATCGGAAAAACTTTTGACGATATACATGGTTATTCACGACAATTTTCGCTAATTTGCACAATACTTGTCGCAAATGTTGTACCCTACCGTCTGCAAAGCTTATTATTTTTAAAATCGAGCTAAACTGTGGTTTTTCTTTTTCAAAGTTTATTGTACGGCGTGAATCATGTAGTCTTCCAGCTGCCATTGCTGATAATATAAAGAAGAAGATGTTGGTCGGCGTGGATACCGGTTCTCAAAAATGTTATCGCTAACTGTATTCGTTACACAAGTACCGGTAATGTCATAAGTCAAATAACAAACAGTGATGATGCCATCAAGATACCCCAGTAGAGAAACAGACCAAAACTAAATCCATGACGTGTGTGAACATAAAACAGAGAACAAATATGGATGGGGATTCAAGCCATCTGGTTGGGATTTGTATAAAACATTAAAGAAGGATGCAAGGGTCAACAATATGCGTACTGTTGCGTTCATTTGTCTATCTCAAAAGCTTCCTTCCTTTAAACGGATGTTAGACACTCCTATGGAAGAATAGAACACTGATTCTTTTTCACGCTTCCGTCAATCGATTTATAAGTGTGCCACCATGGTCGCAAGAGAGAGAGAAGCAATTTTCATGGGTGCAATCAAATTTGCGGTGAACCACGTCTTCATTTCTCACTTTTTATCTAGAAAACAGTGCGGTCCTCTTTCGCTCTTTTCCCCTCTTTCTACCTTTCCTTCGTTTTCTCTTCTTTTCCTTTCTTTCTTTTCGGCTGTACCTGATATAAATGATGACCATGATGGTTGGTTTGGTTCCGTCCGGCTAAGTCGAGGAAGAAAACTTCCTTGTTTGCGAACAATCTCATTCTTTTGGTGTAAAACACTACGATGCTTTACCCCATACGTTCACAATGATCACAAACCTTCCTTAATATCTTATGAGATATTTGATTTTTGTCACCTCGATTTCTAAGGGCATGAAGTTTATCATTTAGTGATAGTAAGTTGCGTGGGTCTGACTTACTTTCCATGTTCTTTAAAAAAATAATATATCTCCCAAGTTCTTGTTTGTAACGAAGTGGAATGCATTCGTTTCATCTAAATATGCATTATGTAGTCATCACCTCTCCAGGCTTCATTGGATATAAGAACAAACCTAATTGATAAAACAACACTAATAATATTCATAAAATAATTTTCTCTTCGGGAATCCGGAGTTCATTTTGTCAATACTTCGCTGTAGCATTCTTTGTAATAAAGTTTTGTCCTTTTTGAGGATAAACTGTTTTTCCACTGATAGTGGTTTAGATGACAGAGCTTTGACCACTTTCTTGTTCTCGACTACTTCTCTCTTTTGTATATCTGTTCAACTTCCCGAATGGTGATAATCTTTTTTGCTTTTGATGCAGTTTTCCGCCCGCTGATCGAAAATAATTTCGGTCCCGTGAAATTGCTTCATTATAAACCATTAGCTCAAACAGACGTAGTTCTACTTCAGAAACGCTTCTGTAGTTATGTGGACCATTATGACCATCCGTGATTGGCATACGTACCGTACATCAACCATTTGGCTTCATTATCTTTCGCATCTGACAATGACCAATGGGTGGTCGTTGGTCTATGCAAGATGACAGGATGTTTTGCCCGAACCATTTGCGGAGGGGCGAACAACTGCTCTCGGGCCGGACTTTTATCAGATGAGCAATATTTCTCAACGACGACCAAATCTGTGCGTTGCTCGCCCAAATCAACCTCTGTCGTAGTAGTAGTCTTTTTTAAATCTGTGCTGATGGTCTTCTTAAACTGATCAGTTCATGAATGATGCAAACACATTTCGCGACGAAACGTTCACGACCTAGTCACTAAGCTCAGGAAACAGGGACTTGTAAAGGCGCTGCATTCCGCTTGCTAGGTCCATCATGAAAGATTATCGCCTTACTAAATTGTTACGAATAACCGTGACCGTTTTTTTCTCTCTTTCTCCTCTGATTGCTCAGTTGAACAGTCCCGATCGAAGTTGAAACACCAGAGCAAATAGTATAGACATACGAATTCTTTTCAGCTGTACTCGAGCCGCTCCGAAGCTGTCTTCTTCACAAGTTCCGAGCGTGCTTTTGATCCGTATCATACCACATTCAACGAACGAATTGGCGTGCTCGGATAAGATAATGCATAAAATCAAAACAAAAAATGTAGCGTTCGCCTGTGATGCAATTTCACCATTCATTTCCATTTTTTTTTGCGTACAGCAACAAATCGAAGATACTCGATCGACGAGTACGATATCTGAAAGATCATTTTCAGTACAATCTCTACATGAATGTTTGTCGATCTTTGTTCGAAAACCATCGATTGTTATTCTCCATGTTGATGTGTGTCCGTCTGATGGAGTGAGTAATTATATCACTGTTGTCTCCACACCCAAACTGCTGCACGAGCTAGCTATGAATGCACCCGTTTCACGCTTGGTTCATTTCCAGTGCATATTTCTTGCGTATTTTTCCGTTTTGTATGTGCGTCCACAAAAGCTTGCAAACACAGTTGCCTCATGGTTCGCCACATCCGTCTTTCCATTCAAACTCCCACCCACCCACCCCTGACATGCCTCAACTCGGTCTCCTGCTTGCGCACCGCAACCCGTGCCTTTCCCCATGCAGCAATAAGTCGAAGATCATGGAGAAGCGTATTCGCTATCTGATTGATCATTTCACCTATAGTTTGTACGTGAATGTGTGTCGTTCGCTGTTTGAGATACACAAACTGCTGTTTTCTCTCATACTCTGCGCAAAATTGTTAATGTAAGCTGCATATTTTGTGCGTTTTTTGCATCCCAGTTAGTTTTATCTGTCTGTCTATTTCGTTCCGTTTTTTTATTCGTTTCAGTTTTGAACCGTTTCAATTTTCCGGTTTTCATTTCTCCCTAGTTGATCATTTCGCCTGGGTTCGCATTGTTTAAGCCTGCGGCTAAACAAGTGTGGATTGACTTCGTTATCATCAGCTGTCTTACGCGGTAGGGGTTGGAGAAGATGAAATTTATTCGGTATCCGATCGAACGTGAATAATTCTTTCTGACCTCTTTGAGAATTCTCCCTCGCAGTCTGGAAATATGAGTTTCCATTTAAGTACACAGTTGTTGGCTTACCGTGGAAGGTAGGTTTTCCTAATGTTGACTTCGGTGAGAAATATTCTTTTTTTATCTCGTAAATTTCGTGAGGAACCGATCCCTTTGATCCGTGGAATGGAACACGACAATTGTAAATTCCTCATTTATTCTAATTCCTCAGAAGAGATCAACTCAGTTCATAAAATTGTCATAAAAACTGGTTCCGCGAAAGGTCATCAATTTGACCAAAAAATGGGAGGAGGAATGCAGATGAACGCATCAAGTAGATGAAGAAAAACTTTGGATATAAGTGGATTGTTGGTCCTGTCTTCTGGCTATGACAATCAGTGTGATGTGGCAAATCGTTTATTCTTCTGCAAAATCCTACGGTAATTAGTTCGTCCGGAAAGCTATACTCTTGCCAAAGGGTGATGGCCAAGTCCAAGCGTACATATACAGTTCAAAAGTCACTCTTTCATTTGCATCAGTGCATCTTGCATTATAATGTATCTATTTCGTTCCTGTGCATCCAGCTTTGTAAAGAACAAAATAGTCGATAGGATTTCTCCAACCTGACGCCTGTTTGTTGGGGGGTGAAAATGGCCGAATTTAAAGAAACAGTAGCAGAAGGAAACACCGTTCGCATGAGCAAACTTTTGACCATCCAAACTCGGTTCCCAATCACAGGCGGCTCCGACACCCACCTCAAAAAACTGTTGTAACTTCAGTCGTGAAAGCGTCGATCGAGAAGGTATGATACGCCCCTAAATTCGTAATAACTGACCGCGGCAAAATATGGCAGGCATTTCAACTGTCGGTTCTCTCAGGTAAACTGCGATGTGATTAATCTGTTCAGTTAATAAATTATGTACATTATTTAATTGTATTTGGTGAAGCCGCTTCTGTCGTACAAGTATGGCCACGTGTTACAGGGTATCAAAAATTGATAGTCGTTGGTCCCTTTGTAAGGTAGTCACAGAGAGCCAGATAAAATGATTGTTTTGACCTGGGCAACCTAGCAGTATTGCACCCTCGAACAAATGGGATCTGACAATACCTACCCCTTCCTCCCCGATACAGCCTGAAATCAGGAAGCTATATATATATATATATATATATATATATATATATATATATATATATATATATATATAATGACTGTTACTACCCAGTAGATTCAGGTCCGATCTGCGTGAGTGCTTCGACTTAGTCGTGTAGACGGTTGATCTTAACCACCCATCCTCCGCCCAGTCCCCATGACCTTTGACCCGATTCAAATCACTCCCAACTCTGTATGATCCATGGAAAGAGTAAGTGAAGCATTTGTCCACTTGCGAAGTACAACCCACAGTCTGCTTTTTGTGAACATGGAGGAAAGAATCTCCGAGAGTTGCGCATAGAGTCAACACTGCGGTGCAGGCCACGAAGGCCATTGGATATAGTCTAAGAGCGTGCGTTCGAGACTGAGCGCGTGGATAGTGGTGCGGATGATTGGTTGTGCATGTCCACACTGGGTACAAACATGCAACTGGAACCTCGAATAGCGAACTACAGATGGCTCTAATTACTTAGTCCATGAATTCAAAACACGGCAATTGATCATCCTAACACAGGTTCGGGTAAGATGAGGTGACACATCGAATATGGAACATATGGCTATTCTGTTTTATTTTTACTGGTGGTACAAACAGTTTTTAAGCTTTATAAACTCCCTATCATGTATTGCAGGAGTTTAAGACAGCTTGCTTCAATTTTGCTGGTTAGTTATCTTTGGAAATGTACTCTTCGCACTACTCCCCTCACCCCCTTTGAATGACATGGTAGTCGGTGCTTATATCACTGTACACTCTAACTACTCACGTGCAGGGCTCGTGGTGAACTGGAAATGTCAGAATTCCTATTCTTCCTGACCGGTGGTATCGGTCTGGAGAATAAATTGGCCAACCCGGCAGCGAATTGGTTGTCGGATAAAAGTTGGGACGAAATTTGTCGCCTCAGTTCTCTCAAAAGTTTTGACGGATTTCGAGATCACTTTAGCACTCATCTTCCCGATTGGAAACGATACTATGATAGCAAGGATCCGCACGAGACCCCTTTGCCTGCTCCGTGGGACAAGATTGACGTTTTTCGAGCACTTATGGTGCTTCGATGTATTCGTCCGGACAAGGTGAGCACTTGTTCCTTACAACTCTATCATCAAACTACAGAAGATGAGAAGATTAACATTCCCACTTTCTAAAAGATGCTTTGTTCAAATCCTTTGCAGCTTTTCAATAAAATCGGGAATTAAATAATCACGTTACGGAAAATACTTCAATTTATCTATTGCGATTGTTCAGTTCAGTCAGTTTGATCCCAACCAGATGATTTGAAGTCTCAGCTAACGTGTAAAAAACATTATTTTTGTATTGAATGTCTAAGTGCTTCGTGTGATATCAACAGGCAAAATTTCTAACCATTACAAAGCTCCGTTCGAATGCATAAACCGGTTGAGTAGATCATGTCACTGTGCGAATATTCTTTTTGGATACATGATACACTTTTTGAAAATCAATATGAACACATATTCAGTCTTTCCATTCAATCTTTGTAGTTAAATTACACGTACGCAGGGAGACTCTTCCTCGTTCAACTTCGCCGTTCCATGTTCACTAACATGTGCTATTTCTTTTAGTTTGCTTCACTTTCCTAGTGGTTCCTATTGCGTTTTTACCAAAAGACAAATAGGAAACACAATTTGTTTCGCTGCAAGATGACTGCTTAATAAAATGACGATTACCAAATTTTGAAGGAACGATACAACTGAATTTTTCATTACAACTTGGCACTAGTTCGATCTAGAACATGGTTTTGTAAAGAAACTAGGCCCAGAACGACGTGATTTCTCTTTTAGTACTCGATTTCCATGGGATACTGAATGGCTATGTGTTACTGATTAACTCCAACAGAAATCAGTTGGAAAAACGGTTCTGTGCTTCTGGGGACTTCTGATGACCATTAAAGCATTGTTTGTGCAATGCAGCTCACTTCCTAAAAATAGATTCTGCCCCTATAGCTTTCCATTCAAAGAAAGAAATTGTTCTATGCTCAAAATCGAATCAGAAATAATGACACATGTCTGGTAAGCAACTGACATTCGGATTACGTCATACACTAAAAGCCCTAACTACTCCGGCCCCTCTCCTAATTCGAATCTGATTCATTTGCCTGTTTGAGGTACCTTGCCAGAATTGGACTTTGTAAGTGTCTAATCAGTCAAATTGTTGATACTAATTTGGTGAAAAATTACCAAGGGTTGGAATGAACAGTTACGAAAATTGTAAAATTCGTTGTATTGGGTAGAATACTACCATATTCGTGGTAAAAGATAATTCATTACTTTATCATTTAATACCCAAAATCAAAAATGTAATCGGGATTGTGAAAGTTATAATGTTGGTAACACCGCGTTGTTGGTAGATGTAATTCACCATCGTTTCGGTTACCTTGGGCAGCCGGAACGTTCCCATATCGAAGGATGTTTGGTAAACGGTAACCAAAATACTCGCGAACGAAGACATCTACCAAAAATGCCATGTTATTGACATTAAAACTTTCACAATAAAAACAACACATGGAGCATCGAATTTCCGATACACTCCTTCGACTGTTATCGGAATGAATTAGAAATCAAATGCAACTGCAAGGGAACTACCATTATTGTATTATTCCCATCATTGTTTACAATTTTTTTTGTGATACTTCGATACACATCGACAAAACAGCGTAGTAAGCTAATCACCTTGTCAAATGTGACTGTTTGTTACGAGTGGAAGAGAAAAAATGACGATTTGATACACAGCCAGAGTGTGATATTTGTTTACTGTAACGCGTTCATCCTACGAGAATTATCACCAAACAATCAGTTTACTTTCACCGATATCGGACAATCATGAGGTGATACCTGTTTCCGCAACACAGTTATTCACTTGGAGGTACACAGATGCGTCGGTTCATCTCTGAGTTAATCAATTTCCCGGTCGGACATGACGGTGTTTCGGATATCTGGGACAACCGCGTGTTCATCCTCACGGATAATTTAACCAACTACCATGGGAAACCAGCCGCTTGTTTGCTACCTTTGAACGTCAAACAAGGGGATCTTACGAACTATGCGAAAGAAGCCAAACCCTTCTGTATGAATAAGCGCGGTGGTTAGGGTTATTCCATCATCACGGAAAGACAACATAAATACAAAGTCAGTCCAAAGATTAATCGTCCAGTCGTTTATCACGTAGTGAGAAGATAGGTTCTGGTGTTTATCCGTGCGACAACAAAACTACTCGTGGTAATTCTGCGTTGTATCTCAAGGTAGATGTTTGAGAAGAATAGTTTCAGAATCTTTTCTTCACGGAATCAGTTCAGTTCAGTTTATTCAACCATTACCCTCGCATTTCTGTGCTCTGGTTTCGGTTGTTACCTTCCAGCATCGTCCAATAAAGGGCGAAATGAATAGAAGCCTAGTGCTAAAGATCCAAAAAGTCGAAGTATCAAGGGAAAATCAAGAGGACAATGAATGAATCCGAGTGCAACTACGCCACTGACCGCAATATCAAGCCACATCAACTAATGTCTCCAACAATTTAGTAGGTGGATCACGTGGACCCCAACCTGGAAGTCTCACATATCCTACTCGGCCAAGTCCACTGGTCAAGGTTTTCATACCTTTTTTCCATGTCATGGTCTAACCACCTCAACCTACCTTCCAACCAATACCTGCCTCGGAAAACGGCGTAGGCTGAGGAAGTCTATCGGTGGACATGTGTAACACATTTCCCAACCACCTTAACCTGTTTAGATTCAGTCATTGATCCAGAGACTGATCTCCGGTTCCCAGCACCTTACGGCGAACCTCAGCATTGCTGATACGGTGTTCCCACCACACTGGGGCAATGCTACGGAGACATCGGTGCTCGAACACGGACAGTCTTCACTTATCTTCTACCCTTCAACGCATCCATCACCCATATCCATTTCGCGTTGGTGGTGGCACCATACGCTCGTTTTCTGTGCACCGCCCCATGATGCACGGCCACGATGAAGCACGTGGACTTACTCCTGTCGTGACCAGAGCTAAAAACCTTAGTAAACGTTTCCGTACCGGGTTTTCGCGCGGTTATCGACAACCCGACCAACAGGCGGATGCAGGCCTGTCAATCGGCTCTCATTTTTCTTAGTTAGTGAACAAAGAAAGTGAAATCGCATCTTCATCACCGAATATCATGCGACCTTTACCAGTCTCTTCAAATTTATTGTTTATTGTTATATGGTTTCCGAATGCTGCAGGACTAAGCGCATCCCATTTATCCCCATGAATGGGTTTAAGAATAATGGTCCAACAGCTTGTCACTCCGCGCAGTCAAAAGTGTTACAAAATGCAATACTTAACCGTATGGTTATCCACATGCATTCCCTTGGCTCAGCACGTTTGGCCTACCAACCCTCTATGCCGAACTTGGCTGTCGTCAGTTACATTTTCGACTCAGTCGTGTCTGCTTTTCACTTTGGAAGCCATATTGTTCGGTTATTAATTCTTGTCCACTTTAAAGCTTTCGGTTCCTTTCAATGGCGTACTGTTCTCCTTTAGCTTCATGGTAGTGGTATTTACCGACACACATCAGATTCCCTGTTTTTGTCCCATTTGACGCAACAGTTTTCGAGGACATCATCCTATCCCAGCTCTGCGCGATACCGCTGACTGCATTAACTTTTCTGACCTTTCCATGGATAACCAATGCCTTCTTAAGCAATCATCGGTTCGTTTTCTTCCAGTTATTCTTCGCACGCAGCTTTGTTTGAGCTGAGGACGTAAGATTTGCAAGTTTTTGAAAGAGCGCTTTTGCTGTAGCAGCATTAACAAAGATACTCTGAATTTTTCATTCGGAAGCGTAAAAGAATACAGTTCCTGTCCTGAACTAAATCGGTTTAAACTGTCTGATTCATTGTGATAGCTACGTTTTTTTCATTTTGCTCATACATCTGGCCGAGCATGAACAAACAAATGAATGGGTTAACCTAGAGAAGGAAATAACAGGCAATTTGTCTTTGAGGTTCGTGGAAATCACCGATCCGCTAGTGAAGCGGTCACTTAGTAGAGCCTTGAGAAATGTATAAGTAATCGTATTTTTAAAGGGCTGCTTCCTCTGAAGGTGATTTATATGCGCAACTGGCTCCTTCTTGAAGGTCAGTATCGGCAGCCGCTTGAGTATTCCAACACATTATTTTGAACAAATTGTTTCGGGTACATTTTTCGGTGTTTTGTCGTGTATAATTCACTTCTTCATCTTTCGGGCACTAGATACAAGGGAGAGAACTAGATGTTACTCGAATTTCGGAGACATAAAGCTGGAAGAATGCGTGTATTGGTCAGCCCATGTTGGTTTTCCGTAGATGAAACTGACAAGCTTGCCATCTGCCCTGTTCATGAGGTTCACATCCAGCACATTAGATGTAAATTTACCTTCCACTGCGGGTGTGGAATTACACGCACCGTGAGCTCGATTACGTTTTCCAACAAACGCCTCCAGATGCATATGCTTGTGTATCATAATGCGAATATTTTTCACTTTATCCATAGTAAGTGAGTAATCTTTCTATAGTGTCCCGGAGTATCACATTTTCTAGTTTAGCAATGAAATCCAAGAGGCGAGTCTGTCACGAACTCAATTCTCTGCCGGTAGTACCCACAATTGGAGATAAAGTGGACATTGTGAGCTTCGTAGACGAAGTTCTTTCGGATTAGCTACAGGCTTATCAATAATTATTGTCCGAAATGAAGCTATGCGGATTTTCAGCCACTTCTCGCAGTGGGACGTTTGTAAATAGGGGTGTCATGTCTAGAGAGAGACTATATCTAGTTCCGTCGTATCCTGTTCTTATACCAGATCTAGGAATTGGAATGTTTTGTTCACGCTGCGTTGATTGACGCTTCTTCGTACTGGTCCCAGTATATTGAAGAACAACAAATCGATAAGGATAAGTACTCATGTGAAGTATCGATATCCTAGATAGATCGGACTTGTGTATCTCCGGTAAGCCAGATAAGGGTGAAATAGTAGTACCCGTGAGTCGTGGCTGTTAAGCAGGGACATGTAAAATAAAGATGTGGTTTTCCAGAATTCTCAGGATAAAGTTAGTTACACTTGCACAGTTCCGTCATTATTTTTCTCTTCTTCAGGCTTGTAAATTTCAATTGGTAATACGATTGGTCCTATTGAGCTTATTTTCTCTCGATCTTTCAACTTTTTATTTTCACTTTAACGGAAGTGTTCGTTCATGTTTTTCCGATTCCTGGGTAATTTTTATACCATCAATAATTGCCGTCCCCCTCATTAGGAAAGTAAATCTGGTCACTTGTTGAACGATGCTATAGAACCGTCGTTCTTTCCCAGAACCGCAGTGCGTTGGAACAACCTTGTCTTTCCTTCTAATTTCTTCTAATGCTTTTCTCTTCAAGGCGGAATGAATAATTCACCCTTCAAGTGATATTCCCCGTAACCTTTTTGCACAGTGATTCTAGGGGATCATGGGGTTCATCCCTTTTAATGAATGTATTATTTAGAGAGCATATATTGCAAACAGACTTGTTTTCAGTGGTTCATACTTATGTAACGTCTTGAGTTAAATCTGGGTTGCAATTTGTTTCTTTCATCCCCTTTTTTGTCACCATTTTCACCTATTTGTATGATTAATCAAAGTCCTTAACTTGTCATAATATATTGTGGTGTAATAGCATGATTGTAAATCACTGAAGACGAGCTTGTTTGTCAGTCTGTGTTCTCTAAATGTGCCCAGTGGGAATAGTCCGACAATAAGTCTTATTTATTTAATACGTATTGGAAAAACATCAGTTAGCAGCAAAAAGTCTGTTCACGAGGGTCATATTTCATCCTCACAATTATGAAGTCACGGTTATATGGAGTAAGTAGGTTTTGTTACATTAGTCAAAATGGAATACGTCGCAAGCAAAGATGCGTCTGTCAGCATGCGAAATTATATGGAATGAATGCTTTCCATTAGAAAAAACAAACTCTACACTACCGAATGTCAGCGGGTCGGGCTGATGTTGTTTCGGAACGCATTTTTCACAGGATGTCAAAGCATCCACTGGATCGTCATTCAGTTTTAAACTTGCGAAACTACAGTGTTAGATCCACGAGCCAAATTCTCTCACTATACAGTGCGTCCGGTGTCCGGGCCAGTGTGTTACGCGCAACTTCAGAAAAGGAAGTCGAATCCAACATAGGATTTATATGCGTGTGTATGCCGTATTTCGTGAAAACGACTATTACAGGATAACGAGTTGTGCAAATTTCAGTTTGTGGCGTCCTCCAGGGAGTTCACCAGACACATTATTTTAGAAACAGTGCGGAAACAGGCAACGATAATCTACGGCCAGCAGGCCAGTTCAGCCAACCACAGTTCCGACTGCCTAACAAAGCCAACTGACTTGGCATTATATATATATATATATATATATATATATATATATATATATATATATATTAACCTTCAAAAAAAACATTCCACAGTTGTTTGAGTCTTTTCCAAGGCCACTGAACCAAATAAGCCGGCTGATGCAATTTCAATTGATTTTTTTTTGTATTGAAGCTCATGGGCTGTTATTGCTGACTTTGTTTTAGGGTTTAAGATACACTGTTTTGTCTTCATTGTCCTAAAAATGGTCATGGAGCTCACTGTCTTTGTATCTATAGAGAATCGGTTTCAAAATATCATGCATGAAACTTCCCGACCAGCTGGAGAATTCACCTACCTTAACACGTTCTCTTTGTATTTTTCCCTTCAGGTTGTCCCCGGTGTATTGAATTACGTTCGAGAAAAATTGGGTAGAAAGTTCGTCGAACCTCCCCCATTCGATTTGACCCGTACGTATCAGGATTCCAGTTGTAACACTCCTCTGCTGTTCATCTTGTCCCCGGGGGCAGATCCTACCATGGCCTTGTTGAAATTCGCCACCGATAAAGGATTTGGTGGAGCGCGATTTCAGTCAATCAGCTTGGGTCAAGGTCAAGGCCCGATTGCCGCTAAAATGATTGCTCAGGGTAAACAAGATGGCTCATGGGTTTTGTTGCAAAATTGTCATCTGGCTGTGAGTTGGATGCCCGCACTGGAAAAAATCTGTGAAGAATTGACCATTGAAAACACGAATGCCACTTTCCGATTATGGTTGACCAGTTATCCATCTCCAAAAGTGAGTCTCGTTCATGGTAGCTGATAGTGCGTTGCAGCATCAATAACTTAATCCAACGTCAGTGTTATGTCCGATTAAAATCACAAACACGCAGTACGCCGACAACCGATCGATATTCTACGCATGAGTGGACATACTACTACTTTGTTTTGATCCTTAATCATGCTTCAGCGCGAGCAGTATTGACTGATCGATTTTGCTACTTTTTATGTTGCCGTACTCCTTCGCGCGTGATACCACATGTAGCTTAGCTCTTTTGCGTACTTGCTTGTTTGTGGCTTAATGGCCGGTTGTGGTTTAATTGCACTGACACTCCTGCAAATAAATGGGATGCAATAATTAGGTGTTCTGTTGATACTGACTGCGAATACAGCAAGTAGCAGCAAAAGTACAGCGCCGTTAAGGACTGCCACTTACTGCTTCTGGTCAATCTGTCTGATGATCACACTATCTCTAATTCAATGAAACCCAGCCTACCGCAAGAATGATGTGACGTTGACTACTGGAGGCATGCCTAGCTTGGACAGATGGTTTCATCGCTGAACTGAAAAGTGTTGGTCGAAAAAATTTCATCATCAGTCATACATAAATATCAGTCTACATATATATATATATATATATATATATATATATATATATATGTATATGTATGTATATATATATATATATATGTAATTTGTCATCTATCTTTATTCAATTGTATTTTACAAACAAAAGACGTCCGTGTTGAATGGGGTCATTAGAGTGTACCAATTCTGAGTGGAATGTATTAAGGAATTATTCATCTTTCAGACTGAGAATCATATCTGAGTCGAAAAGAGAAAACTAATCTTGTCCAGTGCAAAAACGCTATAGGATATATTGTCGTTTTCCCATTTACACTACAGTTTCCGGTGACTGTGCTGCAGAACGGGGTCAAAATGACTAACGAACCGCCCACGGGTCTACGTCAAAACCTATTACAATCCTACTTGAATGATCCAATATCGGACCCGGAATTTTTTGAGGGCTGTCCAGGAAAACAAGATGTAAGTTTGATGAATGCACGGAATCTCAATGCCCAGACACCTGTCTAGATCAAAATTTTCTGTTGATTTAGAACATAACCACAATGATGCCGACGTTCACGACAATAACAAAATTAACAAGACGGAAAACAACAAGTCCAGGATTTTTTCCCCGCTTCATTTCGAACGAGTTTTGCGGTGGATTGTACAATTTGATAACACCACAGTTACACGTAGACAAGTCGACAGAACTCCTTTATTCCCTGGCCATGGCGGAGAAAATTGGTAATACGACAGGGCAGAAAGTAAAAAGAAGATAAAATAGGCTTAGAAAGCAGTTGTTAAGCGTCATTGTTCACCAGGAAACCTAACGTCTAATGGGCCGATAATCACGTAGTACCTACTTTGGCGATAGTGCGAATTCTATCATTAAACACGCCATTTACCCGGCTGCCGGATAATCTGCGAATGTGGGCTTAAGTTCCTCGGTGGGACTTGATAGGGCATTTCACTCTTTTCTTCTTTATTGTTTCCTTTTGGGGTTGCCGCTAGGAGATAGCAACCACAAACACTGCACCCAGTGCATGGTCTTTGGTCGTCTGAACTGAACTGGACTGGGCCGAGAATTCGATAGGACTACGTACAGTACAACTTTGCGACAACAACAACAACAACAACCAGAACAATAGCTGGTTTAACTTTTGATTTGGAAGATTCTTTACCAGTGAAAGTAGTCAGTTGGTTGGACTTCTGTCACCAGCATTATTGAAGGGAAAATGTGATCGAACCAGTACTGTGCTGAATTGTGCAGTTGGCTTTCCTCGGTGTGCCATTTTGCATATCAATTACAAGAACATTTGACCTGAAAGTCTAAGAGAAATCTCCGTCATTCCTATTGCTGGTGGACAGAGCTTAATGTCCGCATATGAAACGTGACGACAAAAACAATTCGGAGCTTTCTAAATGTGGATACCGACAAATCCCGACAAATAGTTTCATTCTAGAGTCGACTGGACAATGGAACCACGTCACACGACACAGTTCCTTTGTTCTTAAGACAAAAGCATGGAATGTTTTTTTTACTGAAAGGCACGCGTCACATTAATTAGGCAGTATGTAGGCAGTTAAAATACCCATAAACAAGACCTGAACCGTGGGGATAGTT
This sequence comes from Fasciola hepatica, assembly GCA_948099385.1. NCBI lineage: Eukaryota > Metazoa > Platyhelminthes > Trematoda > Plagiorchiida > Fasciolidae > Fasciola > Fasciola hepatica. Next base: position 5,804,091 of record CANUEZ040000053.1, read on the forward strand.
TGACGGTTTGTTGCGCCAAGAGCATGAGAAATACTTGCGTCTTGCAATGTCTCTTCCTTCCGTTCTCGCCAATTTTCTCAATCGTTGAGAACAAATTCTTAATCACCTTCTAATCTAGGCAGTTGCGGGACAATTATGTAAAAACTGAATCGTTGACAGGTTCACGGTTTCGCTACTGTAAACGAATATAACGATTGATGAGATGCGTCCATGGCCATTATGTATCTAACTTACTGCGATACATTGCTTAACACATTACCCTGCGGCAGGATAGTTTTCCTAGAAGCATTTATAATCTGACAGACTAACTTTTATTTGTTGAGCCCAATGAATTCTGCAGTTTTGTGAGCCCTCAAACGATTAGGTTGGAGTGTACGAAGTTAATCGGTAGCCGAAACTATTTGTAATCTGAACCAGCGTTAGATCAGTCGGAAGCTGACAAAACCATATTTTCTTCACTCTTTTCCACAATGGGGAACCGGAGAATCTTCTCAGAGGATGAAACTAGTGCTCCTTGGACGTTCTTTTTTTTATTCTAGTGCCGATAACATCATTATTCTAGTGGTATGCATGGATTTTTGTCCACCACGTCTTGTTGTGTCACCTTAGTTACATGAATGATGCGATCCCGAACAACTGCTGAGATAGAAACACATCACTGTTGGGCAAGCAGAATGTCATCTCTCTCTCTCTCTCTCTCTCTCTCTTGCTTCTTGAATAAATTAGTGGAATTTTCTGGTTTCCAGCAAATCTTCCTCCAAAGCAGAAAAAACAAAACCAATAACTAACGGATCTTCTTCATATGACTTTCATATGAAGGTCATGCGCTCGAAATAAACCGGAGGTTTACTCCGGTGAGCCTACAATCGACCACGAGTTTTTTTTATTCACGAGGCACCATGGCATGACGTTCTCGAAATGTATTTGCATTTTTTTGTTTCAATTTTACTGGCAGAAACGGGGTTGACTATTCAGCAAAATGAAATGATTCTGGCAGGATTAGTATCTATTCAGTAGCGAAAAAACCTACTTTCAGATTTATTTATCATATTAATCAAAGTGACCCAATTTCAACTGCCCACGGATTACTACAGAACTAACAACCAGTTTTAGGATACGTGGAACTTTATATCATTCAATATAGTATAGCATATTTAGCAGCGAGAAGTTCACCACCGAGCAGATAAATTGTGACTCGAATTTCGATAGTCCCTGAGTTTTGTTGTTTGGTAGTTTCATTCGCAAATCATTACATCCACATCTGCATGAAAGTAAGATAACAATGATGATAACAATAATAGCAATAATAGTAGAGGGATATTTTATTTGTTCATGAAATAGTTCATCAAGCGGCATCAACAATCAGCTCGCCATTGAAAACTATGGAAGTATAGTCAGTTTAGTTCGGTTCAAATAACCACCTATCATGCACCGGGCGCAGCGGTTTCGGTGATGGTGTCTTGTGGTCCAACCTTCATGTTCGTCAAACTGGCTTTAAGCGAGCAAACTGGAGAAAATTGTTGAGTGTGATGAAGTTCTATATGCGGAAAATAAGAATGACATCATCAGCTTCGTTGTGAATTTTGTTTTACTTTACAAATATTTAGTATATAAATAGGTTTACCAACGTTGCCTCCACTGACCACCGTGACTGGTCCCGCTGGCAGTGCTGCTGCGGACGGTCGGTGACTCGCAGACAAATTCAGGTTGGGAACCCCCGCAGCTGTCGAGTATTATGCTCTAAATGAGTGAAGTGGATTGTTCAGCGTGAAGAGATTCATAATGATCCCGTAAGATCCGAGGAAAAATGGTTAGAATGGCCGCACTAACGTTACTAATGCTAAGCAATAACTGGGTAATGGAAGCCTTTAGCGTGTCTTGTTGCGGGAGTCCGCTGCTATCAGTATGAACCAGATTTCAGTGACTTAAGTACAGGTTACGGAAAATAGGTTCTATTGCAGATGCCACTACCACCAGATTTTCTGTGAACGGAACGTTTTGTAGCATGCAATGGGCATTTAAACCATGGACAATAGCGATCACTAGTAAGTTGCGAGAAGGCGTAATTCGAATATGACCACTGAGGTGTTCTAAATTAAGCTCCAGACAACGAATTTATAATATTTGTAGCTTGTATGCTTTTTACTCACCAAAAAGCATCATGCATATAGCTGTCTTCACTGTCCCAAATAGGTTTTGGAAATATTTGAGTGGTTTTAGGAATGCTTCTATGCACGCATACGAGATAGTTAATCCATACGTGAAATAATGTCCAGTTTAAGAATAATTCAGCATTTAGCTGTACGAATCACCAACATGCGTATCAGCTATCGCGCACCCTCTTAAACTGACGGCAAAATCTCAAACAGCGGTCTGTTGGACCGCAGAACGCTACCGGTTTTGGTTGCTCTTTTTCTTTCTCGGCGGGAAATCCCGATCGGAAATAACGAACAAAAAAGAAGAGTATGAATAAGAGTGAGGGGTAAACTACAACTAGAATGAAGACAGCAGAAGGGAACTTGTGAATACTAGGGAGCCTCTGATCGCGCTACCTGGCACATTTTTGTTAAGGATCATCAGTAGTGCATATTCACCAAACCCAAAAAGTGACTCGAACTCGGAACGATGAGCTGTGTCTCATATGTGGCCAAGACGTTGCACCTCACGTGCGATGAATCGGAGTTCACTGAGGACGAATTGGAAAAAAAAGATCAAACAGAGTAGGCGGAAAATGAAGTTATGAACGCATTAAAGTGCCTCGCATGTCCGGCTACATATCATTTAGCCTTTTCGAAAGCCTTCTCTCATATTCGGGCAGTATGGCCTACACATAGATCACAAACATGGTCCGCCTGTCAGTCCGATCATTTCCATGACAAATTTAGCCTAACACACAAAAGCCCCTTTGATATTTTACCGTTGGAACCCGTACTTAGGGAGTTACATCTCACCAGGTGGCCAGAATCAGGATTAATTTTCGTCTCGTATACATTAGGTGTCTTTGGGTCCTGCCAGCCTCAGTCATTTGTCAACCGCGGTCGAGTGCAGACTGGCGATTAGGTCCTCTCTTTTATTCCCCTCAGAAACGTGATCGTCGGTGTTTGAGCATTGAATTTTTCGTAGTATTGCTTAAATATGGTGGGAACACCATATGAGCAAAACTGATGTTGGGTGTAGGGTGTTTGAAATCAGAGGTCAATCACTGGAACATGTACTGAATCTAAAGAGGTTATGATGGCTGGGACATGAGCCCCGCCAACTGATAGACTTCCTCGGTGTACGCTGTTCTTTGAGGCAGATAGTGGCTGGGAGGTAAGTCGATATGGCAAAAATGTGTGGAAACTTTGACCAGTGGACTTGGCCAAGTAGGACGTGTCCGACTTCTGGGTTAGGGTCCATGAGACCTGCCTACCAGACGGTTCAGAGACATTGAGTGATACGGCTAGGCGCTGCGGCTAGTGGCGTATTTGCATTCGGACTCTGCTTTTTACTTTGTTTTCGACTCTTTTTTTAAACATACTTTTGTATTGTGCGGGGTAGTAACCGAAACCACAGCACACAAGGGTGATATGGTTGAAACAACTGAACTGGACTTTTCGACAGACCCGCAAAGTACACACTACGTGACGCTTTTCATTTCACTCGAGTATAAAGAGATGCGACACAGCAAGGAGGCGAACGTGCCCTAGTGGTAAAATACTAAAGATACTCATTCCAACCCCTTTTTATTTATCATACAAGAAAGTACAACAATTGAGGAAGCGGCCGCGACCAATAAGAGGCTGCCAAATGGGAAAGTGAGTGGCGATTGCGGGAATCTAACCCGGGTTGATATTGTCTAAAGTCCACGATGATAACCAGCTGACCACCGCCATCCTTTTGTTCATTGGGCCAGCAGTGGCCAAGGGATTATCATCATGGTCTTTGAGCAATATCGGGTTCGATTCCCGTCACCACCACTCACTTTCCCATTTGGTAGTCTTTCATTGGCCCCGGGCCCCTTCATGAATTGTTGTGCACTGTTGTATAATAAATAACGAAGGAAGTAAAAAGAGCATTTTAGTGTTACTCATTTGTGAGTTCGTTGAAGAGGAAATTACATTTACTTGTCATGATTAAAGGAGAGGGTAAGAGTGCAGTTCTCAGCCGGTACTGTTATCAGATATAAAAACAAATATAAACTGTCTTTGTTGACATCTTCAATGATCATCTATCAGCGTGCTTGTGGTACCACCTTATGGGGGTCGAAGTACGAGACATTTTTAGGACTGCAATAAAAAGTATCAGCCATGCTGGCTTCAACGTGGGGTAAAATGGAACGGATTCCAGCGCAATTACTGCTCGTTTACTAGAATCAGCGTATTCGATTATAGTGGAGAACGCATTGCGTGTTGTGCACTGAGTGCCACGTAATGAATCTAAAGCGATCAGATGCAGAACACAAGCAATGACTGAGGCGATTCTCATCTCAGCCCTTTAACCTGAGCTTTGTTCGCACAGAAAACCAGTGCATGCCCTCGAGCTTCTCCGGTTAGAGACTGATGATGTCACTCGCGACCCCTTTGTCGATCCCGGTTAATAATTGTTCACACGATGACACGGTGATTCCCTTCATCTCCCCGTTTATCAACCAACTGGTTGATCAAATTACCGATCGGATAACAAACCGGATGATAGTTCCACTGACCGTCCCCTTAATCCCCCCCCCCCCTTCTCGTGCAAAACAAATGTGGTTGTAAGGGACGAAAACCGTTCGTCCACCTTCCGAGTTTTCATCTAAATTATGGGTCTATTCAATACTTTGAGAAAATTATATACTGTGAACCGTAGAAAAATAATTCTTCGATATGCTTTAAATGTAGATTTTTATTATTTGAAAACACATTGTCCACAAAAAGGATGAGCGTGATATGGACTTACTCTGAATACTACTTCTTATCCACATCTTCATGATGAAGCTAGAAAAACAAGCATTACGCAGTGCAGTAAGCCGATTTGATCAGCACCACCGGTATTTGCATGATACCTTTTCTGTAATCGCTGGACAGATCGACTCGGAGAACTTCTCGCGCAAATTCAACACTGTGCAACCCGCAATTGTATTCACTATCGAAACAGAAGAAGAAAATTGCCTGTCATTTCTCAACCTTTGTCTAACCAGATGTGTTGATGGTTCGGCGAGGAACAGGGAGCATCGAAAATGACCTAGAATAGCCAGTACACGAATTTTCACAGTCTCGTGCTTCCTATCTGGAATCAGTCCGATACTCTGCATTCTACACAGAGTGGGACATTTGCGATAAATAGATTTTAGAGTTGGAGCTGTCACAGATGGGCAAAACACCAGTGAACCGAGAAATTTTTTGAACGTAATGAACGGAGCCATTAGGAATACCACAAGTAAATAAGAAGGTGCTTTTCATCGGCCTCCCTTTCAAGACGGAAATCGCAGCCAAAAGAGTTGTCAGAATCTTTAATGCCACACTGAGTTCCACTTCCAAATCCACCAAGATCAGATACGTGTTTGCTATGTCACCAACAGCTCGATTTCAAAACGAAGGTAAGATGCCCTTGGATCAGTTTTTTACCCGGCACGAATTGGAATAAAGATGCCAAAAACACTGGTTTGCTCATTGTATCCAGGATCGATCCGCTGCATCTTCACAAATGCGTACTGCGGTCCGGTAATCGTTCACGTAGTTAGAATAAAACACTTTGAATGAGGCGAAATTGCGAACATAAAGACATCACGTTACTAGAGAAGAGAAGGAGAGGGTGTAGGAGATTTTCACGTTGCTCGCATAGATCAGGGTTGCAGTTGCGATTGCCCACTCTCTGATGTAGTTTCGTGCATCAATGTTGGCACTAGAGTACATGCCTTGAAAGGTGTTGCGGGGGCTGACGCAATGCTTCGATTCCCGCATAAGTTCTATTAAGTCCGCGCACGGAATTACGTTGGAACTGCCCTTCCGTTTGTAACCGAACGATTGAGATACGCGTGAAGCCCCATAGCAAAAGCAATGAATACCGAGAGTTTCATGAAATACGGTTCTACTAAACAATAACCAATCAGTGAAGAAATAAACGATGCGAACCTGGAATCTTGCGGTAGCTCGGTAACGGAAGTCGTTCAAGAGATTTTCGAACGAAGGTCCATCCTTCTGCAAAAAATAAATGGAATTTCACAACGTACCAGGGAGGAAAAAGGCAGCACGCAGCTGTGTACAGAGATTTTGCCGAGGATGGCAAAAAGCACCGTCAGACAGCCACGGCTGTATCGAGGACCGTACAAAAGATGTACAGTGTGTCTCATATGTGACGCTCTAAAGGTCACCGCTGGCAAGCGGTGAACAAGTCAGGCTTCGTGTTCCGCTGCAATCGGTATCGGAGTTCTGTTCACCCGTGGTCTTAAGGTGCGACGGTTACAAGGCCCACATAACAGACAGATCGTGCCGGCAAACCGAGTGACCGATTGAGTGGGTCCGTGTGCGTGCGTACGCTTGCATCAGCCAGGATCAGTGGCGAAATGCAGCAGGGTTGATCAACGATCGCGATGGGGTTGTTGATTGCAAACACATCGGTGTGACAACAAAAATCAGTCGTTCTGAATCGCAGTCATGCCAAGCAAGAGTGAGAGAATTCATTTGGTCCGCCTCTTTATCGAGAGTAAGGGGAACACGGAGCAAACGGCTAGGATTCTTAATCGGCAATATGCGGAGAGAAAGCCGATAGCTGCAACAACCGTACGCAGGCTAATGAACAGATTCGAAGAGACGGGATCGGTTGAGGACAAAATAAAGCGCGGTCGACCGAAGGCGGCCACAAGCGGAGATGTCTCACATGAAGCTCTAGAAGGCATTCAAGACCACCCACAACATAGATTTCGAGCATTGGCAAGCTGTTGTGTCCAGTCACGGTCGTCCGTGGCCCGTATTCTACGAGAAAACAGCTGGAAGGCATTTAAGGAGCTTCATTTGCAACGGTTGTACTTAAAAGATGCAGGTCGTCACCTTCAATTCTGCACCTGATATCTCAGTCGCGACATTATAAACGTTACAGATGCTGTGAAATGAATCCACTGAACGTCCGTCAAGTGTATACACTTCTGGTTGTTTTACCTAGGCTGTTGTGAAGACTAAACGAATTTTTAACTCGTTCTCGATCAAAAATCATCCTGCTCAGTACTGCATGTGCTGGGATACTTTACTGTGAGCGGTTTCGAATACTTTCTAGAGCGTCATGTGACACCACTGCACGTAGCCGTTTACGCTCGACCGCACTTTATTTTGTCTTCAGCCCATCTTGTTTCTTAGGCTTTGTTCATTCGTCTGTAATCAACAACCCCATCGCGATCGTTGATCAACCCTGCTGCATTTCGCCACTGATCCTGGCTGATGCAAGCGTACGCACGCACACGGACCCACTCAATCGGTCACTCGGTTTGCCGGCACGATCTGTCTGTTATGTGGGCCTTGTAACCGTCGCACCTTAAGACCACGGGTGAACAGAACTCCGATACCGATTGCAGCGGAACACGCAGCCTGACTTGTTCACCGCTTGCCAGCGGTGACCTTTAGAGCGTCACATATCGGACACCGTATGCCGTCATACACATGAATCAGATCACAATCAGTCGGCCAGAATGTGCGTTCAAGGTTAACACGTGATGCGCGTGAAGAGTGCCGTGATACGTTACTCCAGGACGGAAACAATCAGATGAAAGTAGTCAGGGCGTACACAAAGTGAAGTGTGATGGCGGGACGCGGATATGTGAACCGTCAAGCAGTGTGTGTAAGTGCACTTTGTGGCCCAAAAATCGAACCAATCAGTAGAGGGTAACAAGATGTACGCAAAGTGAACTGAATGAAACAGACATCTATGTATGTATGTATGTATGTATGTAGGCGTTTGACAGGTCAGCCAAGCGATGACGGCATTTCTTGTCAGGCCGAAAGTACAGTGTCGGAAAGGTCAAATAAACAACGGCAACGAGAATCGCCCATACACTGGAATACGTGGTCTACACTCACCACAGGCGAGTGAAAAGAATCTGGGAACAAAGTCTAAACTATTTAGTTATGGGCCTAAACGAAATTATCATGCTGTGCTATCGGCGACTTCATTTTATTGATTCTATCGATGGTATTCTGCGTATTAGATGACTGAGCGGCAATCGCTCGCACCTTTCCCGCTGCCACACTACGTGCCCACTTCACCAGTCGACCAGTGATCTCGATAAACCTAAAAGACAAGTTACCTGTCCTCGCCTCATCCATGCTAACCTATTCGTTTGTTTGCCCATGTTCGGCAAGCTAAATAGGTAGAACGACACGGCAACTATCACAAAGGATCAAAGAGCACAAACCAACTTGGATGTTGACGGGAAACAGAAAATTCATCATTAGTGTAATGGTGACGCACCTTGCGGACACTGGACATCACGTAAACGACGACGCGTTCAGAATAGTCTACAGAGTCCCTACGAACGCGCCGAAAGCCGCTCGAAAACAAAATCTAGCAACGGCAGAGGCTGTGGCGATCAGATTATTCAATCCATCGCTTTGTTTTCAGAAACGTTTCGTCAAGGCACTCAGACTAGCTTGGCCGCGATCCGATACCGACCTTGGAGCTCAATGTGACCCATTCTTTGACCCTTTGGTTGGAACCGGAAATGGATAGTCCCCGAAACCCATGTTCATTGTTTCACTGGTCCCTTTCCCATCCACGAAACAACAACATTTCCCCTCCTATCTTTCCTAACTACGCAACACCAACTTTGATGACCATCCAATCACACTTTAGAACACAGACATTGTTCATAATTTACGCATTTGTAACCTATAAATGTAACTGCATTAGCCACGTGGAAGATGTTACCGAAAGCGAGCTTGTTCGCTATTCATGTTTTCTATATATAATGAAATGGGATTATTCAGTGATTTCTTAGTTAACCGACTAACAGTATCACCTCTGCAGGGCAACCCCAAGAAAGCCTACAATTATGGCACATACGGAGATCGTTGTCCCTTCTCCTTAGATGTAGAATGCCCATGAATAAATGTAACTGGATAGCGGTTTGCTTACAGCGTGCAAACTTCACTTGCTTTGCGGAATGACGTTCTGGCAAGGCTGATTTTGTATCCAACTGGCATGAAACTAGTGGTACTCAGATATTGTTTAGATCATGTATCTTTTCGGAAGACAGATCTGATCAATCCATCCGATCTGTGGGAGATTTCAGAGACCAGAAAGTTGATTAGATTGTCTTCCTCCTCACACTTTAAAGAGATATTCAGATGAGTCATTCTGAACTGGTCAAACTGGCACTCTCCGTCTTCATTGGTTTTACTTATAATGGATATGTCATCAACATATGATATAAAGAAGTGGATAATTCACTTGAATTTTCCGTATCCGAAAGTCCTGTACCACTAGACGAAATGAAACTGGTGACATTCTGCTTACCGGGCAAATGCTCTACCAAATGAGTTATCGCAGTACAGCTGCTGTGTACCATTGGAATAGTGGTTCGCGCATCATCGGATATCCACTTGCACTATTCACACCCGGCTGGCTCCACCGCAATAGCTCAGTTGAAAAAGCATCCACCCCGTAAGCGGAATGTCGCTGGTTCGATTCCGACTAGCGGCGTTGGACTTTTGGAAGTGAATAATGCAAGCGAACTTCCCATTATGTAATTCAAGTTTTCCTGTGGGGGCTGCCTATGTAGGTCGAGTGATAAGGCGGCAATCATAACGCTGGCTTACCCGTGGAGGGAATGGAACAGTGTACGGCTCCATTATTGGGCATTTGATAGGATAAGGGCATTCGAGTGACGTTCAGTTGAACCTGACAACTGTCTACCGGGCGCCACGACAAGTGTACAGACTAACTAGGCAACTGCAAAAGTTTGAAACATTGAGCCCCTTGATCCACCTCTCAAAGTCGATCGACCATTAGTTCAAGCACTGCAGTTTCCCTGGCTGATAGTCGATTGCGTGAGCGTAATTGTGACGTGGGCTAACTACCACCCGTTGCATAATCCAGTCACATCTGTGCTTATGTTTCCTGGTTGAAGTTGACTCATTCATCTTCCTCTATCCCTGTGTGTTTTCATGCACATTGCGAAGACACTTTTGAAGCCTTATTATTCTTTTGTGTAATGAGCGTTAGTGTTCCATCTAATGAAGCACTTTCTGTGCCTGATAGTTCATGCCAAAGCTCAGCATCGCTGATGCGGAGTTCCCACCAGATTCTGGAAGTGCTACGAAGAAATCGGTGCTCGAATGCTGACAATCTTGGTAGATCCCCACCCAAAGCGGCTAAGTTTCTGAGCCATATAGAACTGGCTTGACTGCTGCAGCGTACACTCGACCTTTCACAGATAAATGAAGGCCACATTGGAACCAGAGATGACTGAGGTAGGCAAAAGTCAGTCACACATTCTGTGAACGCAAAAACACTTCATCCGATATCCGGCTTCCGGGTTAAGTGTACCGGCCCAGATAACAGAACCCATCTCTTTAGTTTACAATCACCTCAGATATCGAGAAGTTTGCTGTGGAAATAACCCCGATCCTGCAACAGCATTTTTCACATTGCGGGTCCAGGAACGCAGTTTGTGTTATCATTTCACAGTTTCCCTTTAAATCACAACCGTATTTTGAAATTCCTATGGATCACCCGAATAGGACAGCGAAAAGCAACTTCAGCAGTGCTCAGTACCGGTGTTCCCTAAACAGGATTGGGTTTATATTGCTGATCGTTTCCTGTGGTGAAATTTTGCATGCATTGCAATACTGCATCGATCGCACGGAACTGTATTAATTACTCATGATGAACGAATTAGTGGGCATTAACCGTCCAGCTCAGTTTGAACACGTAGCCCGATTACTTGTTTAGTTTCCGCTCTCAGGCCCTTCCTAGGCCCTCGAAACACAATTAGGCTTGCACCGGAGCTTTACAGAAACCTTCGTAACAAGATGTCCGCTTTTCAGCCTAATGGTACAAGGAGCTCATTCAGTTTCTAAGATTTCGCATTCCATAGAGGGATTGGGAAGTATTGCGCATGTGAAAATTCCATACATGCCCATGTACCAACAGATCCTTTGGTGTATCCTAAGTCATTCTTATGATACTTCTCAATACTGCCTCATTTAATAATTTGTGAACAACATTTTTGTTCTTGAAGTTGGAATTAGTTGCGACCTTAAATGTAGCTTAGAGATAATTTGAAGCGCAACACAAAGTTGCATTTCCATACCTATTCTTGTCACCGATAAATATGAGCTTTGGTTGAACTGCGGTCACATTGTTCACCGTCCGTACACTTTGTTGTTCCATCTCACCCCCCCCCCGCCAACTCCCTAAATTTAATTTTGGAAGACATTTGAGAAACTGCTGTACGGACTTTGTTTTTTCCACGCACTGGTTCAAGAACGTCGTAAATTTGGGCCTTTGGGTTGGAATATTCCATACGGCTTCAATGAATCCGATTTGCGTATTTCTGTTCGTCAATTGCAAATGTTCGTGAATGAATATAGCAAGGTAAGTTTGAGGAGTTTTCTCGCTCTGTTCACAAGTTTGGATTATATTTTGTTGTATTTCATTGTCCTGTGCATTGCCCCCTTACTTCAGTCAGAATTACACCCACTAGTTCGCATATATATATATATATATATATATATATATATATATATATATATAATGTTACGAGTGATTGCCAAAACCAAGGGATGAGTGATGTGTGAACCAGTTGTTATTTAAGCATTCTGTAGACCACGCTTTTTGAGAGAAATAAACCTGATATTTGATTTTGAAACCACTCTTTTGAGGAGGTTCGGTGTCTATAAGACATCTATGCAAATAAACATATAACGATTATCTTTATCAGTTGAGTATGAGATCGGTCATCTTTTCTGACGTAATTACTATTTAAGAGAGAAGTAAATGAGCGCGGCATACTATTTTTTAAAATCTGATTTAGGTTCCATATGATGCTATTCAATACATGACTGGTGAATGCAACTATGGCGGCCGTGTAACGGACGAACGTGATCGGCGCTGTCTGATGACCATTTTGTGTGACTTCTTATGCCCGACAATTGTGACTGATGCTCGTTACAAATTCTCTGCAAGTGGTCTGTATTTTGCGCCGAGCAAAATGGAGTATGCAGATTACTTGGAATTTATCAAGGTTAGTTTCAATCCTATCCCTCATATGTTCAAACATAAGTGGACGTGGGTGATCGAATTCCACCTCTAGGTTTTTGACAACTTGCACTGTTGATTACATGGATGAGATATTTATCTTTCGGCTTGAAAACGATCCAGTATGGTTATTATGTTGGGAGAGCAGTCAAACAGTGATACCACTTTCGTTTTTGTCATGTTGGTGCCTGCGTTCCTGATCGAGTTCAGTTGAATATGTTGTCACTTCAATTATATTCCATTAGAATTCACGTAAGGGCAACAATCGTATCGTTTTTCATGAAGAGGTTTGTGATTGGTTCGGTAGCGTTTACCCGTGTCACCAGCTCATGAGAACTCTCAATCATGCCATGACCCATATTCATATTGTTGAATTCCACCACCATTGATTGTAAACCTGCCTCGAGAAAGGTTGCTCACGAAAATCTAAACGTCGGTTAGTTACAAATAGTCTTGACAACGTTGTATCAAACATGTCATAACGGTTGCGCTGAAGTGTTGTCGATTAGTGCAACGGTATATTCGAGATAGGAGAGGTTCATGTTCATCGTTCATTTCAAACACTGGTTCCGTCGACTTGTGCGACCAGTACGTCCGACGATCGTTTGCTTCTAGAAGGCACAATGTGGCGGTGACTTCGACACTGCGTAACTCAAGGGCGGAAATCATGAGAGAAAGCACAGCGACTAGAACAACGGACTTTTAGTCTCACAAGTTGACCGGAAAACTGTCCGTGCTTGTGATCGTTTCTCTGAAGCACGGCTTCTTTACTCGAATCCGATATGAGGAACAGAGAAGGATACCAACTTGGGTAACTCATGGTTCTGCACACTCGATTTCGGACACCAATCTTAATTCTGTTATGTTTTACTTGGGATTTTTGGTCAAGGTGAAACAGCTGGTCAGGGTATTCTTGCTTTCATTCGATGACCTGTGCAGTATCATTTCTGTTTATTTGTGTTTCTAGATAGGATTATGCGCACTTTTGCGATTTCAGTACATTCGTCCGGCGGTCATCATACCCCGATCGAAATGAACCCCCACAGGAACCTGAACCCTAAACCCACGATATGTTTCGAATTTCATCACGGGAATACAAGCTGTGCATCGTGTAGTCCTGAGAGATGGATGCTTCATAAACGATCACCAGTTCGCATAAGTTGCAGAATGAGATTGATACACAAAATGCTTGCGCTTAGACATCTCTGATGTTGGTTGTTATTTCTGAATGACTCAACGGGGCCTATTAGCTGGCTCTGTTTATACGCTCACGAACGAATTTTCGCTATGGTTTCTTGCCAATGCAGTCACTTAATAATTTCAGTCGTCGATATTATTTCGTTCGTTGTACCGTGATGTGCCATGTCAAACGCGAGGGGTAATTCTCAAGTTAAAACAAAATCTAACAGCCTTCATGTTTTAAATTTGTCACGAATCAAAAATACTCCCCCCCCCAACCTTTTATTGGAAGGTACGGATGTGATGCGATCTGTTTAACTAGTGATTACTTGTAATGTGAGCTTTCTCGCACAAGGCGATTTTTAACAAACAGTTTTAGATAATATGACATTCATCATGCTGTGTGAAAGTTCAGACCACTGAAAACCCTGGAAACACCGTGCAGCCGTTTCATCCTCGTGAGGAATCATCAGCAATGCACATCCAACGAGCAACCCCCCCCCCCGGCAACTAGGCCTCGAACAGTTTTATCGGGTGTTGTGATATGAAGTGAGGAAAACTGTGTCAACATGAGGTCAGTCACTTCTTAATCAAAGAAAGCATTGATAGAGTACTGTATTGCACACGGACGCTTTCGATCTGCGCTGTTTTGCGAAAGCGGGTTGTGATGAAAACATTTACATTTACACTTGGGACACACACGCATACGGGAGTCCTAATGCCATGCCACAAATTCGGAAACCAAACAATGATAAAAGTTCTCAACTAATAATAATACAAGTAGAATATTCAGCATGTCCGACCCGAACGAGGTTCAGAGTGTATCGAAAAACCGAAGCGCCATATGGTGTGTTAAACGGGGAAATATGATGTCAATAACACGACGTTGTCGGTGGAAAAATTATGAGCCCCCGTTTCGGTTACTGTGAGTAAACCTTTCTCAAGGCAGTTTTACAATCAGATAATTCTGAGGAATCAGTTACAAGTCAGCGCATGTATGAGGGTGTGTCTGTGTGCATGCGTGTCAACTGATTCTTCAGAGTTATTTGATTGTAAAACTGCCTTGAGAAAAGTTATCCACGGTAACGGAAACGTGGGCTCATAATTTTCCCTCCGACAACGCCATGTTATTGACGTCATGTTTCCTCGTGTAACAAGCAGAATATATTGCTAATACGGGGAGTTGGAATAATGTAAGTGTAACTGAAAATTCGCTTGCATCTTTTTCGCATTCGAAAGTTCAACGTGGCCGGTCAAAATTGAACCGTTTGGAAATAACCGATGAAGCTAGTCCAGTGATTAAAGCCCAAACAGTTGCTGTGTCTTACTGGAAGAGAGAGTGCGCATTAATGAATCAGAATACAAGTGAATGTAAAATGTGAAACTATCTACCTCTTCTTCATATTGAACCATCTGTTATCGGTGCAATAAGACAGCACGTCCAAATTCCAGTAGACGTACTAAGTTTATAATTGTGTCATATTATCTTCGAAGTAAAAAAAATCGACCATTCGTTTGGGTATGTGCGTGGGTTGATGAATGTGCCCTCGTTTTTGGTAACATTGTTGCGAATGAGTTCAGTGGTAGGGGCACACACTCTATCAGTTCAAAGGTGACCGGCTGTGGTCAAAATGGTTCTCATGGTGGACCTAGGACATGATTGACCCGGGCTCAATTCCGGCCATCGCCGCTCACTTTCCCATTTGGCAATCTTTCATTGGTCGCGGCCCCCTTCCTGAATTGTTGTACATTGTTAATAAATAATAAATAAAGGAGGCAAAAAGAGTATTACGTATTTTATCAATCCACTGACAAGGGTTACCGGGATCCATGATCCTGAAATCTGTCAGTAGTGATCCTCACAATGTCCCAGCCAGCCGGGGAAATGGCGGCTGACCGCGGATTACTGTCGGTCAGCACCAGTGTGACTGTCGGCGGTTAGGGCGGGATTCGAATGCTGCTCCTTCGAGGAGATAGGGACCGGTCCCACCGGAGCATCACCGGCCGAGTTGGGTTTCCGTTAGGTTGGGTCAACGTGCCGGTTCATTTGACTGTCCACTTTTTTGTTTAAGTGCGCAAATGATTTGCTAACATTATTCCCGATTGCCTTTCTTCTGCTTGAAATAATTTAGGCTCTCCCAGCCGTACAAAACCCGGAAGTGTTTGGCATGCACGAAAATGTGGACATTACACGAGAATTGAGTGAAACACGACTTCTGTGTGAATCAATATTGCTCACTGTTGGTCAGTCCACTTCCGGTGCAGGTGGATCTTCAGACGCAGAACTGGATCTGATTGCTTCAGATATTTTGGGGAAAATACCATCCTCGTTCGATATTGAGGAAGCGTACCGGCGCTATCCAACCAAATACGAGGAGAGTATGAACACGGTGCTAGTACAAGAATTAGAACGATTCAATAAGTAAGATGATCATTTCACGGAATGTGCACACCACCAAACCTTGCCGTTTTCATTTTGTGGTGATGAGTTTATCCGAAGAACGAAAATTGTGACAAATGCTTAACAGCTTGCGGTCTGTTAGCTAATCGGTTCATCTGTGTCGTCTATAAGCCATTCCCATTGGGTAATTGGAGTTCCATGCGGTGTGCACTGAAAGACTGAGAAGGAACTTGATATGGCTGAGAAGTGAAACAGTCAACAAGACAGACATTTGGCAATCAGTCAATGACAGAAAAAGTAAACGTGAGAGCCAGTCATCCTTAGATGTCACACTTCTCAAGTCCAGGAAAAAAATCAAGTCAAATTTAGACACGGGAGAATTCCATTGCAGCCCAACTGATTCCTGGTGCGGAGAACGATTATAAACTACGCGACACAGACATAGGAATCCCTCATTTTCCCGCATGTTTCCGGTTCTGTATTCTTCGACAAAACCATATTTGGCCAGGACGATCGATTACACATTACGATGAACAATTTAAGATTTCACAACAAAATAGTTTATTATGATCAAATTAAATCAGAATATGCGAAAAAAGCGGGTGACAAAATATAGGACGCTTCTCGGCTGGGCCGTAATACTCACTACTTAAATCGTGTGCAACCGCCATTCTGCTTGGGGACCTCGATACATCGTCTCGGGATACATTTTACAAGACTTGTCATTGTCCTTTGGCCAATATTCATCCAGCCTCGTTTACGGGCGGTTACGAATTCACTCTCTGACCGGTTAACCATGCAATAAATGTACACCTGGCGAGAAAGTGCGCCCCTATGGTGTTCAGTCGGGTTTAGATCTGGGTTGCAAGCTGGCCACTGTATGACCTTAATCCCACGTAACAGTAACCAACATTTCTTACTGTACGAGCAGTGGACAGAACCAATATCATATTAGAGTGTGGAGTCGTCTTGTAATCTGCTGGTCGGTGGCGGGAGAAATAGCTGTCCCAGCGTACGAATATGTGCAACTAAATCTTATATACTCTCAAGTATAACTAGCACATGTTTGCCGTTGGCCGTGAAGGTTCCCTAAACCATCACTGGTTCTCTGACTGAAAATTCATTCTTCTTTTCTGATATCATGGCAGTAATAGTTCCAAGCATCCGGTCCATCCGAATCAAATTCATTTCGTCACCAAAATAGACATGTTTCTACTGGTTTGTCTATGCTATTTATGCTTCAGTCTACGCTCAGCGTTGTTCTTTATGCAGTGGTTTGAGAGCAGTGTATAGTTACATTTTCTACCTGTATTTCACCCAAATCACGTTCGTTTCGAAACGCTGACCTCAACCGAAGCCTTCAACATCGACGTGGAACACATGTTGTTGGAGGCTAAACGAATTAGGCTGCGGTCATCCGATTTGGAAGATCCGTTCGTTTTTCAGGTCCACATTGCGTGTCGCATTCCAAATACCGTTGTGCGACGTTTCTTGATCTCTTGCATTGCTTGAAGAACACCCATTTGGCAGAATGTTGATATTTCGCTTTAGGCGAAATTTGTTTATTTATTTCTCTGTGGCATTGCGCAGACAAAATTCGCCGTGAGTTCTAAGTGTATACGTGAAACCAATGCGAATAAAGGTTTCCTAGGTCACTAGGGTGCACCACGTGCTCCAGTGCATATGAATCACGTGATTCCGGTTTTCATGGATTTGTCAGTCGCCAAATCCACAAACTGAACTGATCAGCTTGTTTCCAGGTTCAATAGTCCATCTGATTTTGCGAAATTTTCCATGGAACGGCGCACCAGAATAGGGGGTCCCATGCTTTTGTCACTATCATTTTCATGTTTTCTGCTCTAATTAGCACATTTTGCATAGTTTCGCTCTGAAATTTGATGTGCCGGTATAGTATTGTGCACTCGGTCGTTCTGACCCGATATGGTTTCGTTGAACGATACAGAACCGGAAATAAGCGGGAAAATGATGGGGTCCTATGTCTTTGTCGCGCAGTATACAACATCTTTTTACAGTACACAACAAGCCCAATGAAAAAGACGGAGTCAGATCAACGTGATGTATGGGTCGAAACTGCATTGATCGCTCTTGCCTCCTAATGATTCAAGAAGCCAAGATCTCATGTGGGGAAATTAATTTCAATACTAGGCAACTCGATCAGTCACGTGGTTTGTTGCTAATGTGTATTTCACGATAAATTACACAGTTGTTCCGTGTTTCTCGTTCTCACGGATTCCTTTGCTTACTTCACGTTAGGTCATGTTCGGATTGCGCTAAACGGCAAGGTTGCGTAATTACCACTGTTGTTCTAATGCAGATTGTTCCTTCCTCATAATAAAATTGGTTTTTAGCTGCCTCAGTAATTTTCGAGCTATGCTTACCAATAAAATTAATAGGCTGGATAAATTAGTACAAACAGCGGACGAAATCAATCGATTACGTCTCTGTGTAATAACTACCAGTTGACACGCTTTTCTGCACCCTATTTTTCAATTATTCTCATAAAACGGAAGCCATAAACTTGGTTATGATTTGTCTTTTTGAAGTCATAGATCAATTAAAAATGTTGGTAGAATAAAAAACAATACCAAAAATGATGGGCAACATTTGTACAAATTTACACAGTTCACTGAGTCCTGAAAGCAGATGCTAAACTCAGTACGTAGGTTGAGTTGAAGAAGAACAAAGTTCAAAATAGATTGTAATGTTTCACAGAAATAAAAATTCCATGGTTCACGATGAAGGATAGTGACAGTGTAGATCCATAGATCTGTCGATCACGCATATCATTATCGCCGTTTTGATTCCCGGCTAACAGATGTCAAATAGACGATAGACAATTGTTGACAATTATTCAAACAGAAGAACATCTGTTGAAGTCATCGCCGTAAGATCATTGTACTGCACTGTGGATGTGCACAGATGAGAATGAGTTCAACAGGCCAGGATGAGAGCACACCTGTTTCCGTATAAAGTACTTCCTACAATTGAAATGACAGTTGTGGACCAGTGACTGAAAACTGTTATTGTTAATCAACGAATAGTGTATAGATTTTCGTTATTGTCCAGAAAAAAATTATGTACAATTTGATCATGCTCGAACATTTGACCTGCAGAATAGGAAGATTTAGATCTGGTGTAGTAAAGAGGTTTTTTCGGGGAAAAACTGCGAACGACACGAGTTTGAGCAAATTGGAATGTTGAATCTATACGGATCGTAGACGACGCGAGATATGTTCCTCGTCAGAGTTGAGTTAGGCAGAAGAATCACCGCTGATTTGAATGGACACAACAAAAATTTCATTAAACGTGGATATTCAACAGGTGTCATTGAGATACTAATGTTGATTAGAATGACAGGGGTTATTCGTAGTTCTGATAAGTCAATTTGCGTTACATTAATCACCAAGCCGGGCAACTCAGTTGAAAACGTATCTCCACCGGTTGCGTACTCCCTTTTACGTCAAAAACAATGATTATTTACTTCCGGTCGTCAGTGAGATATTCGGCCTGAGTCGCCTACCTTCAAAAACAAAGCTATGTCAAGATAATAGCATGTTGAGGCCATATAGGGATTCCCATGTGTTGTTTATGGGTAGACGTCTTTAAAAATGTACTTCACGCTATGCGACCGTGTGTGTGTGTGTGTGTGTGTGTGTGTGTGACAATCGTCTAGCGTCTAATGATGTTGTTTCTTGCAAATCTGACCACGTTATGTTGGCTCCTTTGTTCTTCTATGGACAGCCATTAAGACCAACGGTTTCAACATCGAGTAGCGCACGATGATTTCGTCAGAAGTCTGCACAGTCGAGTATTTAGCATTATTGGAGGCAGACTAAGGCATTTTCGAGATAAAAAATCCTTTTAAACTCGTATTAGCTCCATTTTCTGACCGAAAAAATGGAGACCAGGAATGCAATTTTGTGTTCTTCCGACGAGAAAGAAAATAGGACTCCCGAGGCAACAGCTTGTACGGTTGTCCATTCTGTACGACTTCCTGAGGGATTCCGAGTCCACCCAGTGCATTGGGTAGTTAAAACCAGTCATAGGGACAACTCCAACCCTTTCAGTGATCAGCTATCGAATGCAGCAATTTCGGGTGTGACTATTTTGCCGTGTGGGAACACCTCTTCGTGAATGGCGTCCAAAAATTCGGAGTGCTATTAGTTCTCATCGAAATTGCACAAAATTATTGCTTCTGGTCTCCACAGTTTTTTCAAAGCCGGAGGCAAATGTGTAAGTTAGAAAATATCGAGGAATTTGAGAAATACTTTGGTCTGCCTCCAACGTTTGATAAAGTCCTCGGAAGCGATTTTCTGGCTTGTCTGCAAACAACCCATTCGGTTATGTATCATTTATCTATTCAAAATTAACGGTCTTCATTAATCATTTCCTCTAAAAAACTGCAACTCGTCTCACCGTTATTCTCTATCAAGCGAATCTTCCAAATTCAATCTATAGCACCCCTCCAAAATCAGCTCCTTTGCTAAGTAATGCTGTTCTCAACTCTGGACCCGCATACCCGAGTACTTTTGTTCCGACAACTCCCTTCATCTCGGTGAACAAAGCACATGGAAGAATTCCGTTTTGTGCACAAGCAATTAGTTCCCAGACCAACAATACCTGTTAGGCATGGGTTTTTATCTTGTATAGGAAGTAATGTTTATGTAGTCTCAACACTACTGGTTTGGCTTATTAATTACCGTCTCTTCGTTTGTCTACCGCCCAAAAAGACGAGATTGTTCTACGACGCCTGTTAAATTAACTGATGGCCAAATGAGATAGCACCCACCCCTGCTTCACGAAAGTCATGGTGTTTTAACATTCAAGCACTAGCTATCTATTTCTACTCTATTTCCTCATTTATAATTTATGAATCCTACTCCGACGCATAGCTGTACAGTGTTGTTCAAGTTTCGGTTTTTCAGGGAAATAACTTCACTTACAGATTTCTGTTTTCCTACGACTTCTCACAAACTGGTCTCAGTGCGTTTTGCCGAGATAAAATTTTCATCGAGAACTGTTTCAATTAGTGTGGAACACGAATCGTGTCTCAGATTCAAAATTCAGAGAATCATGAGCAATTATTTGATAATCATATCCAGATTAGTTTGGCTGGCACGAGCGCACGAAAATCATAGATTGTTTCGCTATCTCCATGGCATTGCGGGAGATCGATTTGGACAAATGATTGAACGATGAAAAGAAATATTATCCATCAAGATTTCCACAACATTCAAATAAATAAACAACATGAAGAACAGGCGATTTTTTCCCAAGGATTTGTGAGTGAATAAACACATTTTTTAGCCAACTAGATGATCATAGGTGTCGAGCAAAACAACTGACTCGGTAACACATCAGCACAACTCGAGTGTTGAAATTTCGCTTGAAAATCCAGTTGTTTTCGAAACTGTTCCAGGATTTCACACGGTGATACCACCGTCATATTACTTTCCTCACAGTCTAACAAGAATTATCAAGACCACATTGTCAGATTTGAAAAAAGCCATAAAAGGTCTAGTCATCATGTCCGAATCGTTGGAATCCTTGGCCGCTGCCTTGACGGTCAACAAAGTCCCATCAATTTGGGCGGGAAAATCCTATCCCAGTTTGAAACCACTCGGATCGTACATCAATGATTTGTTGGAACGTCTGAAATTCTTCGAAGTGAGTCGATTTTTTTCCCGTTATACATTAAATATTGTAGATTGTGACTTATTCTACAGAAATAAGTTTGAGGACTAGGATAATCCATTTGTTCGCGAAACGGTCCATTAGGTTGTTTGGAATCTAAACTCGTCATCAAATACCATGAAAGTGTTGTATAACTCTTTAGTCTGGCTTGCTAGAAATCCTCATCGTCATCTGAGCATAGCCATCAAGTCTGAACGGAGACTCGAATTGACCAAATAGTCAAACCGTGAGGGTTGTTTCTAACACCTTTTTACTTTGCTTGGCTGACTGGTCTTTGGATTCCATCTTTCACGCACAAACCTCAGGTCATCCGATCAATCCCGCATTCGGAGGTGCTAACAAGAGCGAAACTCGAGCTTGGTGCTTCCGAGTGGTCAGATGACCCAAGGTTTGTGAGTGAAAGGTAAAGTTCAAAAGCCAGTCAACCGAACAAGGTATCACGAATCCCACACACTACTGGCAAGCAGTTGTAAGACACCGTTTAACTTGGGCCTCCACTGAGAAGGCGCCCGTTATGGGAGCCCGCCACGGTGACGGGCTATTATCGTTCAACGCCAGTGATGGAAATGCTCTACGCTGTCATGCCGGCGCAAAGCAGTCACTTGAGAGACAGACCGCATGAACAAACTGTAAAGTGTGTGTGTGTGTGTGTGTGTGTGTGTGTGTGTGTGTGTGTGTGTATGTGAACCATATTATCCCGTCCTCACGTTCGGAGTACAATGTTAGTGTTCGAATGCACACTTGCCGATAAATTGCACTTACACCTGATTTGTTTGCTAACGTTTGTTTGCCCAGTCAGAGAATAGATCGTATGATTTAACAAACTTACTTTGAATCTAAATTTCTTAGACCAGTATCCACCGACCTATTCATTGGTTTCTACCCAGTCCATTGCAAATGAATGTTACTTTGATTCGGATCGATCCGAAACTGCAGAAACTCGCGAACCGAGTGACGAGCCCCTTTTTGGGCTTGGAAAAGTACAAGTCGACTTCTTCGCGGTTATACCAACTCAATAAATCCCCGCTCCATTGTCGGTGACTTCGTAACTAGCAACCTCAAATTGGCCGTGACCCTCTTCCTGATATATTGTGCTATTGCAATATAATTAAAAGGTAGTAGATAAAAGGATAATTAAGATGATTTATGCAAAAATCAGACCAACAAAAAAGAATAAAATACACGTAATGCTATTTGTTCAAACATTCTGTGATTATATGGAAAACTGGATTTGTATTTTGGCTCGAGGTAAATTACAATTACGGAAAGCTGTAATTGATCAGATCGTTTACTACACAATTTGCGCAGTTATTGTTCAGATTTGGTCCCGGATAAACTTCTATCACTTTAAGTAAGTATGGTACTAGTGTGTGGCTCCTTCGCCACGGTTGTACATCTAGGCGACCTGAATATTCATTTCCAGAGTTGTTTCGCTTTTGCACTGCAAACAAATGCGTTCTGCTTTGTGTGAGGAACCCAAAAGGTGGATTTTTCTCGTTCTTTGTATTTCTTTTTCTCTCTCTCCTAGCGTTGGTATGAAGAAGACAAACCACCCACTTATTGGGTTTCCGGCTTTTTCTTCACACAAGCATTTCTGACCGGTGTATTGCAGAACTACGCTCGGAGAAGCAAGATTCCTATCGATTTGCTCACTTTCGATTTTGGTGTAAGTTTTACAACTGTAACTTCTTCTTTATTGGATTTCAGTGTAGAGTCTTTCTGAAAAAACCTCCGTCAAAAACGATGGCATTTATCCGCGTGTTCGGATAGCATTCGTTTTTTTCACGTAGTACAGGAAATGATGATATAGCAATGAATATTTATTTTGATGAATGAAATTATTTTGTGTATTTGGTAGCAAGAATATATTGTTGATGAAAACCTCTACGGTATTGCAATATTACTAGTGTAATATTCAGTAAAACGTTTCACTTCAGGACATCTGACCAGTAAACTCCTACTTCAGTAATTTGGTTTTGATTGCTACCTCTGAGTATCAACCAGTAGGATAATAGATAAATTCAGGAACAATGAATAAAACGTACAATTAGCTAGGGGATAAGGGGCGAATCATGTAGACGATTGGACAGCCACCAAGACCGGAAGGGAACGTGAACGTAAAATCCGTCACCAACAACTGGGATCATCTGTGGAAGTTTTTGTTTTATCACTTGAAAAACTATTCCGTGATTTGGATTTGTTTTATTATGTGCTTACGCGTGATTGCAATGAAAGGGGTACACACACCATGGCCGCGAAGGCCCACTGCACTGTTCGGGATAACCGCCAACCAGACTCTGAGTCTTGGAGTGATGGAGAGCCACATAAGGTCCCGATAAGCCAGTGACAGGGATGAATAATGGGACCGTGGGAAATGGTTGAATACGACGAATCGGAGCGCTTCCTAGACCGCTGACAAACTGTCATACTTTCAGGTTCTACAATGCCAAATGATATTTTTAAGTTCAAAGAAGTACAACATTTAAATTAAATTGCTTGTAACGTGAAATTGGGATTGCCAACTGAAGCATCAAGAAAATGAACAAATAACATGAAGATAAGAATGGAACTGGTCGTGATATACTTTCAAATATCTCATATTTCTCGCCCAACGATATGTGTTTCACTGAAATTGGAAAAAAAAACATGAAATATAAAGTTTAGATTTCATACGAAAGGTTAAAGGAGAGGGAACCGATTTTGTAGTTTTAGTATTAACTTACTCGGTTGATCGTGGAGCAAAGCATTGCCCTACTTCGATGCATTTGAATTCATCGATGAACAGGATGTGTCCGAATATCCCCAGAATATAATATGGTTATGCACTGAAATACTTTTCGGTGAATAAAGTGAAATAGTTAGTTCTAATTTCGCGTATCTGCTCATCCACTTCATGTCTCCACTGATTGATTTCAATATAGGTACTTCCCACGCATAACGAAGAAAAGCCTCCAAATGAGGGAGCTTACGTGCACGGACTGTTTCTGGATGGATGTCGATGGGATTATGATTCGTGAGTTTCACCACATTAAGAATGACTTTTCCTTGGGAAAAATTTTGAAAACCGTGTTCCAAGGACTGACAATTTATGCTTTATAGTGAATATGTAGTTTGGGAAATCCTCTCACAAACTATCAGTGGAAACAAGTCACAAGTGAGACTGCGAGCAGATTCCCAGGGAATGGTGTGAATCGGTGATTGTGTCGATTTACGAAAAAGGTGACTGGTCCCCTTGTGAAAACAACAGAGGAATTACCTTGGTAAGTATCGGATCCAAACTGCTCGTCTGCATTATTCTTCACCAACAATCCAGCCCCTGTGAAATGCATACGCGTGAAAACCAAGCCCGTTTCAGATCCAATCAGGGTTACATCGACCTCATCTTTACGTTTCGACACATCCCTGTCCTCCTTTATCTCAAAGTGGCATTCAACTGAGTCAACCGTACAGTTCTCTGGCACTGCTCCTCATTAAAGGGTGTTCCAGAGAAATTTATTTCTCTTTGCCAATGCTCGTATGTAAACAAACGAAGCCAAGTTCGTGCTTACGGCGATCTTTCAGCGTGCCTCGTTAGCCACTTATACTGTTATCGCAATAGAGAGGTAAAGATCTACTACAACTGAATTTTTTCGACATCTCCGTAAAATGCGGAGAGCTTTCAGTTTTGAAGTCTTTTATGCCGTATCTTGCTTCCTGTTTTAATGTGAACAGGAGCATCAAATGTCGGAAAAACCACATAAAAAGTCCCAGAACTATAAAACTCAGAGGAACAAGACCTAGCAAGTCGAATGAACAGGACGATATTATGTATATTACGCTCAGGAAATAGCCTCGGAAATTACTGTCCCTAATCCAGTGTGAAAATACTACCAGGCTCTCTCACTCTCCATGGGGCATATGTTAGCGACAGTTTTCAGTGTGGCCAGTATCACGGGCTATGAAGGCTGCATTGCAAGCCCAGCAAATTAAGGCACTTACTGATTCCATCTGGGGATACGCATCACGGGGCCTGTCATTTTGACAGTGGGTTTATTCCTCATGAGGGGGCTTATTTTATGGCGAGTCGTTGAAGCCTCAGAAAACGTCATTTGGTGCAGGAGTCTCCCACGGATATCTATCTCGATGGTTGCCGATGTATCACATAAACGAAGATTATGTTTAGGTCTATTGGTGAACTTCAATTAGAGACCCCTCGAATGTCGGGGACATTTTCGTCGTTGTGACTGAAAAAGACCGCGAATTCAATGAAACTAAGTCACCTGGGTAGGTAATGGTTTTCAGGATGACGCTTCATGCTATGCTTTACGAGAGGTTCGTAACTAAACTCGTGCAAAACCATTTGTATGTTCATTGTTTAGTGTAAAACCTGTGAAAGAAATGCGCAGCTTCAAGGTCCAGTCTGCCCAATCGCCCTCTCAGTGCAGACTTAAACGTAGTCAAAAAACCCTGGGTTCTGAAGCCGGTACTCAAAGATCTATCTACACACCGGTCAAAAGTGCAACGTGTGATGGATCAAGTGAGAGAAAATTATTCCATCACCAACATGTTGGACTCCACGTCGATGAGACTGTGATAAATCATGATAAATTGAGGCAGACCAAATGCTTGATACCGTGTGTGAACATTGTACTCTTAATAATGTTTGGGTAATTCAGCGTAAAAAAATCTTTTTCCATTTTCCCTCAGGGGCTCACATTCCGTCATAGTTGTGGCTCACTAGTAGTGGAAAAAATATGGTTTTGTCTGCATTCTGAGCACAGGTATTCACCACATAGAGACAGACTATAAAGGCTATTGTCCTAAATCCTCGTCACTAGCTACTAGTTATGGTACATGTAAAATTATGTAGTCCTGCCTTAATGGTGTCGTGTACGAGCACAAAATGTGCCTATGGGACACCCGTCTGCATCATTTTCGACACTACCTGTAATCGTGTAGCTTTGACATCATACGATAACGCTGACGAGGGAACGGAATTACCGCTAGTTTCGTGTGCGTTGATTTGTTGTTCGTCTCTCCGTTCTGGTGGAGTACCTTTGGCCGTCGCCCGTCTCAGTACGGTGGTGTGATATTTTCAAGACAAGTCAGACGAAGAGTTCTTTTTGATGGACCATTTTCGTCAAACTGTGCATAAGCTTCCATGCAATCCCAAATCAATTCCTCAGATCATCTACCGACAGTAATATTTGTGTCTTAGGTTTACATTTCTGTGCATTCCCACCCAGAATAGGAAGCTGATCTTTTACTGAGAAGAGTTACAAACCTTTGCTGTATCTGTCACTGAAAAAAAGGTTTTTATAGCTAACAAACTCGTCACAAAATCATTTTCGCAACCGAATATTTGGGAATATTTAGAGTCCGTTTTATCGTGAGCGGTTCTCCAGCAAACCGCAAGCACCGATTTGTGCTTTGACTGTAGTCAACGATCATTCATTGTTCATGAAACTTGTTAGCCGTAGCATGTACTTGGGCACGCCAGGGCGATTGTGCCGGTTCTATTACACCGTAATTCAATAGATTGTATATTTCAATCTTGGTGAACAATTCGCCTGACGGTAAATGTCCACAAAATTTTGTCGCTATCGAGTAACAAGCAAGCGAGAGAGAGCGCGCGCGCGCGCGCGAGAGAGAGAGAGAGAGAGAGAGAGAGAGAGAGAGATTGCCATACGCAGATTGGGGATCGATGTTGGCCACAACAACATTACACACTGAAAATTTTCTACGAAAATGTAGAAAATAATAATGTCCGAGAAGGAGATCAGCACAAAGCCTGGTTAGAACTGAAAGTTTGACATTTTTGTAATCCCCAACGTTATAAGATAAATCTACGAAACAATGACGAAGGATAAAGCCTTGGAAACTTGTGGAAGCCGTAGAAACAGTATTGCGGGATGCCACTACTTTGCAAAATTGCATTTCGTAGCCACGGTGCTGGAAACGTAGCTATCAAAACTCATGATATCAGTGACTGTCTGGGGTATTGCATTGTTTACAGAAAAGTTAATGACAGCGCTAGTTAGGCTCAATGGAGCGGCAGCGAGTGGTGTTGCAGACAGAAGGGAACTGACGTCGGAAAAGGATTTGGGATTGGGATTAGATCGGCAAACCTTTTGAAAATACCCTGTCTTGCCACAACGTTTGCAGATAGTATCTTTCGCTGGACATTTGAGGTGTGGGTGCTAGGAGTATCCACAAAAGAAACTTCGTGTACTGCTTATCGCATAAATGCATTCTTCCTGTAACTGAGTTTCGTCATGATTTCAGGCCTGGTTGGTTTTTCTTATATTATCGACATCAGATGTGGCAGGAGAGTGCATGGAGTCGATTGGACGAAAGCACTAGACTGCTGATATGCCATTTCTGGAGGCCTTGCTATTTCATAGGCCATTTCTAGATCAAGCGTTCTGTTTTTCAGGAGGCACTGTCTGATACTGCTGGGCTGCATGCCACTTATAAATGAATCTGGTGTGTAGAAGACTTGAACTCGCAATCTTTTTCGAGTGACTTCAGCTTTTGGAGAATCTGATCAAAACTCTGTCCTTTCTCTTGTTTGCATGTAAACAGCTTGTGTTGTGCGATTATTTTATTTGTTGGCTTCAAATAGCGCTTTTCGAGGGTATTCACAGTGACTTCGAACGTTTTACATTCAGTGATGTGCTTGTAGATGCTAGGACAACGCAACCAATAAGGATTTCTGGTTTGCCGTTTTCTGAAGAAGCGCTTCTAGTGAGGAAGAATTTGAATGTGCAAAACCAGTGATTCCAGACTTTAGCCGACGAGCGAGCGCTGGAATCAGCATCGAGACGTTCATTCGATAGAGTCGATCCATTGTGAGGATGACTAAACTGTAGTAAAGTTGAGTCGAAGTGGCGGAGTTCATTCGTTTAAACGGAGAGATTGAAGGCGCAAAGCGAAGGCCTTATCTGCTTTACCAGTTTGGGCACATATGCAGAAAGAGAAGAGCCAAACCGTTGGGGAAGCGGGATACACAAATGATAATGAGAACATGAAGAATCACCACAACCATTCTGACAAGTTGTTATAAACGCTTTAGTTGGCCGGTCAGTCCCGAGAGTCGTACTGATGTTTTCTGTGACTGTGCAATTCATGACTGAAACGAAGTTGTTTTTTTAAGTACCACAGCAATAAATGTCATCAAAACCACCACCAACTGGGTATTTGTTACTTGTTTACACATTGGAGTAGGTATGCGAATTTTATTGTTTAGAACTGCGTGGTTCGTTTCTTCTGTTCAAGTGCAGGAAACCTATGGTGATCGTGATCGACTTTGCTTCATGTTTGTTCCGGCCCCTTGGCATAATCTTTCAGAAATCATGTCGCATACAAATCCTTTTGGACATCTGAAGTGAAACTCAAAGTCGTCATGATTATTACACATACATCTGGGTGATTTATCTTCTTTTATTGTGTCCTGTGTTAACCAAGTGAAACGATTACGTGATTGACACATCTTCCGTGACAGAAATAAAATGCATCATCCAAGTATTTTTGGGCTTGTGCACGTGGTTGCATTCATGTCAATCGCTGCTCGCTACGAATGACTTTTGTAGATTAGTAGGATAAGTTTTGGTACAGGTTGTTTTCAGTCAACGATAAGTTTTCCGGTGCACGACTG
Organism: Fasciola hepatica; assembly: GCA_948099385.1. Lineage (NCBI taxonomy): Eukaryota > Metazoa > Platyhelminthes > Trematoda > Plagiorchiida > Fasciolidae > Fasciola > Fasciola hepatica. Next base: position 5,833,232 of record CANUEZ040000053.1, read on the forward strand.
CACACGGTTCCATGGAGCTCTTTGTGAGGGTGAATAGCGTGAGTTTTCGTCTCCTAAGTTAACGGATGCTGAGTCCTTTGAACTTGTTTACTGACCCACGGGACGGAATACTACAAAATTGTTTGTATCTCTCGTTAGATTTCGGACGAACGTGTCACCGTTCCTCGTATTATCCGCCAGATCCTTTTTTTCCACTAACGGGAGTTTAACAATAAATCCGCGGAAGTTCTAGTATTGGTCCGTTTGATGAAAATATACTTGTTCATACTTGTTCAAATACAACTGACAACATATGGGTAAGATATACATTGCTGATATTATTAGTTTAAGAATTACGTTTTAGTTTTTAGTATAATCGCAAAGGCGAACATAAAAACCGAGAAAGTTGTTTCCAGCTAAACATTCTTCCGTGGATTTTGGTTTATCTTCAAAGAGCTTGGTATCCTTAATGAAAATTCTGTTGACCAGCCAACCAAATACCGTGTTTCTTCACCGGACAAAATGCCCACGAAAGACCCACCTATATGTATCTTTTTCCTAACGATGGATTTGTCTGGTCAGCGGCCCCTTTGATGTCCATTAAAGAATGGCTGATCAGTCAGATTCTCACATTCGTAAAAGGGGATGGAAGTGCTCACATTTCCCAGTCAAACGTAAAATGGTAGGTCGGAATATCTTCCTCAGGATTTCTTTCATCAAAAGACGATTATTCTGCCCCCCCCCCCTCCCCTACCGGATAACCAACATCGATGGCCAGCAGTATTCCAGATGAGAATAGCCACAAAATGAGTGTAACAAATAGCCCAGTACAGATATTGTCAACATTTAACTCGTAAATTATTTCCTTCCTAATGAAATTTTCTCCTCCTAAATACCTCATAATATTTCGAATGAACGGTAGAAATATGAAGATCTAAGTTAATTCGTATCACCGGTGCTAGTTCTATGGTGATCTATGCGCAGTTAAAATTGTGTGTGATCTAATTTGCCGCGGAAAAATGTTTAAGGTTTAGATGACCAAAATTAGCAAAATGTTCCATACGATTAATTTCTAAACTAATGAAGGTAAAATTCACCGACGGTGAAATTCATCCCTAACGCACAGATGCTAATTCTATCGGAAGCAGTTCCTTTTTGCTGAAGTCTCGAGCACATGTGTACTTTCGTGGGAAGAATCAAGATTAATGCAAACACTGTGGAAGAGTACTGGATTACCCCGTGGTTACGCGATTACATCGGCTTGAGAACAAGCATAGTGCCAAAGCGACTACAACAGAAAAGAGTGAACAGTAAGGTTACAACAATTAAAGGCAAATGAAGCAACAAATGTTAGTATTTTCACCGTACAAGTGCACTCTGTGGAAGTCGTGGCTGCTGCCGGTGATTTCAGTGCTCAATTTGGAAGCCTAGACTAGACGGAGAGCAATATGGGAGTTCGATTTGGCATTCCAGCCGACAGAAACGATAACGGTGACCGACTCATCCAACTATGTTCCAACTGTTGCTATTCCTAGCAAGTACAAATTTCTGGCACAAAAAGCGGCATCCTCCTGTGCCTTCCCAGCGTTGCACTCAGACCAACCATATTGCTATCGGTTACCGATGACCCGGATCAATTAAAGATTGTCGATCACTTTGGTCTACGTCTGGAGACACTAATCACGCTCTTGTCTACGCGCGTTTCAGCCTTTGCCTCATCGGTGGCCGAAGCAGCGCAGAAGCCAACCGTCCCTCGCGGCTGCTACTCGACGATAACCAGCGATCTGCGTTCCATGCAGAATTATCCACCAGGTTATCGATGCAGTCAAATGCCCAGGATCCAGACAAGCGATGGGCACGGGTCAAGCAGACCCCATTTGAGGCTATTGGTGCAGCCCAAGGTTCAACAACCAGACAGACAGAAACGATGGATATCTGCATCCTCAGCTGCGCTGTTAGATGTTAGCAGATCGATTCCTCTGGATTCCAGATATGATGATACACGAAGATGCCCTAGACGGTAACTGGTTTGGAGCCTGAGAAACGACCATGAGCAGTGGTGAATTGGAAAGTGTAGGGAGATGGAAAAAGCTGCGGTGATTGGCAACAGTCACAATCTTTTCCGTCTAATTAGAAATACCGGTCCAAGAGAATCAAGTGTCAGCGAATTGATCAAAGAGGCGAACGGCTAACTGATTCAGACTCAGGAGCGTCGTCTGGTTCGTTGGGCGGGACAATTCGAAAAACAGTTTAATTAGTGTTTATTCACAACAGGTTCGCTCACTAGCACGATGGTTACAGATCTAGTTGTAGATACCAGTCTACCGTCAGAAGTGGAGGTTCTGCGTGAGATAAGCTATCTCAAACGGTATAAGGCTTCCGGACCGGATGGGTTGCCTCTATTTTCAAAGACGGCGGCTCGGCACTCTCTCTGGAGATGGCTTGATACGGGAGAAGGCACAAATTTCAGAGAGTTGGTTTGAATCAGTGATCGTACTGATTTATAGGAAAAGCGACAGGTCCTTCTGTGAAAGCCACAGTGGATTAATTTTGGTTAGTATGACGTCCAGTCTGCTCGCTGTTATTATTCTCCACCGATTATCAGCTGTTCGCGAACTGTGCTCGCACGAGACTCAAGCTGGGTTTAGACTTGGAAGAGGTTGTGTTGATCACATCTTCTCGCTTTTACTTTTATGCGGTTAGCTTCTGCGAGAGGATAAGCCGGATTCCTGCATGTTCCGAGTGGCACCAGCCCATGAGTGGCGATCGGATGCGAGACCTGAACAAAGAGAAATCCAGCTCTGCTTCCAGTTGCGAGTGCCGTAGACATCCTGGAGTCCCAATCCTTCAACGTCTGATTTGATGGTACTGACCCATGTTCTCAACTGTCCTCCGAAGCGACAACGCCATCCTGGACATGGAACAGGAGTGAGACACTGTTTTGAGATCTCTGTGTCCGCATGTCATAGGACATGTCCAAACCACTGCAATCGTCGGCGTTGGATGAACAACTTTCCGATGTCAAAGCGCCGTTGTCTTATTGTCTCGTTTGAAAGCTTTTCGTGCCACACCACTTCCAGTATCCGTCGCAGACACCAATGGTCAAACACTTCCGGCTTTCTGACGTCCCCGACGCGTAGTGGCCACGTCTTGCAGCCGTAGGTCAGTATTGGACGGATGGCGATCCGGAGGACGCAGACTTTGTTCTGGAGGCTGATTTCGTTTCGCGCCCAGAGTATATTGCGAAGCTGAAGAAACGCAGACCTGGCCTTATCAATGCTCAACTCGACTTCATCTTTGGCTTGGCCGTTTGGAAGAATCGTAGAGCCCGGATATTTGAACACCGGGACGTGTTCAATTTGTTCTCCGTTCAAGTATGTTGGGAGAATAAACTGTGCAGTGCATGTCGGAAGAATCTTGTTCTTCGACGTATTGGTCTCTAGGGCTCCCGGACTTTTCGTTGCCGGACATTTGGTCGCTGGATACTTGGTCACCAGACATTTGGTCGAATGGACATTTCGTCGCCGGACATTTGGTCGCCAGACATTTGGATGATTGAGTTACGCTATATTCATTTAAGTCTGTCAAGTGACACACTCACAAAGCAGCAAAAATTCAGTCCCAAACCTTTTTTCATCGGTTTTCAACCTGGAAATGCAGTACTTCCAAAATGCCACTGTCATTATAATGTTTCCATTATCGCGCAAACCAACCTGTCCTTCAAAGAGAGCAAGCGGTTGGTTAAGACAAGGCCAGTGATGAATCCTGTTTTGCCTGCCGCATGTTATCGTTAGGATGAGTCATTTTGTTCACATACTCAGGTAGTCAAGTAGATCAAGTGTCTATCATCTCAAAAAGGACCAAGGCTTGAATTCCAGATTCACTAGCACTACCGTGATAGACGAAACTACCATTTCAGCTGACCTTAGTTTCAAGCCTTCGGCTTGTGTGTACTTCCTCTCCACCTATGAGCGTGGTGGCTAGATGGGAGGCAATAATGTCTGAGACCGTTTGGCGCTTTCTCGGTGATCCTTACGCTGCTGTGTTAATCCGCTTCAGAGCACAGTTTTTGCGGTGAATCTTGAAGCTTGCACGGACTATGCTGTGGTCGGTGCCATTCTTGTTTCCCGTCTTTGCGCCTCAGTAGGGCCGACAATCTTCAATCAAAGTGACCAGCGTGATCGCATGAGAATGTAGTCGATCTTATGCGCTGTATGGACGTCGTAGGAGTACCACTTTAGCAAGTGCTTCTTGGGATGTTGAAAGCGGGTATTGGTGACGGTTAGGCTGTTAAAGTCTGCAAAGTTGACGAGGCGTTCACCACTGCTGCACTGCTGTCCGAGACCATATTTCCCCAAAATGTGTCTAGTTGCTTAGGTGAAGGGACCAGTGCGTGGGTTCTAGTCCTCCGCAACCAGGAGAATGTCACGTTTCGGGGCGCTGTTTATTACCTCTTGTAGCCTATCGTAAAACTTGTTCTTTGCCGCTTCTTCGGCTGCAACTGTCTGGGCATAGACCGCAACAACCGATACGTTCAAGGATGAGGCGCGAAAACGAGCTAAAGCGATCCGAGGTGATATCGGGTTCCATGAAAGCAGTGTTTTGCTAGCCTTGTTACTGACAACTATCGTGACGCCATGGAAACCAGAGCTGTCCGTGGGTCCACTATGATAGGGGTGGTAACTATCGTCTACTCCGGGAACCATTATACACCGGGTGCCAGAATTCGGCGGTCGAACGTCGGAAAGACATGCGACTTCGATGCGGTAGTCATGTAGCGTTCGTGCAGTGATGGCTTGGCTTCCGATATCTAAGAATGTCACTCTTCGACAAATTTAAGAAAATAGGTGCACCTTTCGTAGGCCCACAACCTCTGTATTTCTTGGTTTAAAAGTAGCGGTACTTCTTATTCAAGGGTGTACAACAAATTCATTTCCATCACGAAGTCCCTCTACATAAATAACCCAAGCCGAGTTCGGGCTTACGGTGATCTTTCATCCGAGTGATGTACGGCAGGGTTGCACCTTTTTTTCTTTTTCTTCTCATATTTTTGATTGATTTGGTCCTAGAGACCGTCCTTTTTTAGGTGAAGGTAGTGGCAATGCACGTTTCACGAGTGAAAAAGCGCCAGGCCTTAAATATGCGGACGAGATAATCCTTCTAAGTGAAGATTCAGGTAAGTTATGAGCTTTTCTGTACAGCTACAACAACTGCGTAGCTACATTTGGTATGCATTTTGCACCTTCAAAGTACTAGACGCTGTTACAGGATTGGGTTCGTTCATCACCAAACATTTCAGTACGTGGGGTGACTGTAGACCAAGTAGACAAGTTTTGTTATCTAGGCAGCTGCATTTCATCCGGAGGTCGGTTATCGGGTGAAGTGTATTTGCGTATACAGAATGCTTATTTGACGTTTGCCAGCTTGGGTCATCTGTGGCGTCGACATGACACCCATTTATCTATCAACGGTCGAGTGTACGCTGTGGCAGTCAAGCTAATGTTTATTTAAGGTTCAGAAACAGCCACTGTGGGTTGAGGATGTATGGAAACTGTGGTTATTTGAACACTGATGTCCTCGTAGCCTTGGATGAATATGATGGGAACAAGGCTGAGGTTCGGCAGTCTTAGGTTTACTAACCGTATTGTCGGATTTGACACTAAAGCCCGCTAGGCTGAGATGGTTAGGACGAGTTGCGCACGTCCACGGATAGGACTCCTCGATGCACAATATTCATTGAGGCAAGTAAGGGTTGGAAGATGAATAAGAGTGATAAGTCTGACATGGAGGAAAAGTATGAAAAACCAAAGCAGTGGAGTTGGCCATCTAGTTCGTGTTAGGGGTCCTGGATGGGGTCCAAGAAACCGTCTACCTCTATGGTTGGATCCGTTGGGGCATGTAGCTCGGTGTGGCGATCGGCTTGGTACCAATATTTGTAGTTCTCCTATTACGTCTTCCATTTTCTTTTCCTTTTTCATTATTTCCAATTGAGACTGTCGCCAGGAGATAGCAACCAGAAGGGCCACACCCAGTACATGGTTGTCTGAACTGAACTAAGGTGGAATAATCTTGTGTTGATGCAACGAAATATCTTCCGGTACATTCTCTCTGGTGAAGACGGATGATGTAGAACAAAAGGTGTCAGGTTTCGGCTGATTTAAGCCGGCATTGGGCACCAAACGAAATAAGTCATTTTTCGAATTCACGTAGGAATACAGCTCTCGTTGAGCACCACTTGGGCAATCGGTTTACTTCGCCTATGAAGGACCTTGGTAGGCCAATAAATATGCCATCTGTGGCAAATATTCCTCCAGGAAATTTGCTCAAATGAACCATAGATTGCAGTAAGCATCACGCCTGATATTTCGAGCTACAATAAAGCAGGCTTGATCACATCGGCGGAAACCTTTAATTCATAATTCACCTCACTTGTGCATGAAATTCTTATGGAATATATAACTAAAAGGTCTGAGAAGACTACAGGTTTATTACATTAGCTCTATGTCACATCTCATGAGAAGCTGATTGAGTCTTCCGCGGGCAGTTCTAATTTCTTGTTATTTTTATTCAAGCTTCGGGAACAGTTGTCTCCTAACACCTCGATTCGAATGTGGTTGAGGTGAGTAGGTTGTGCACTTTCGTTACACTGAATTTTGATGACGAAACTAAGACTTGGTGAAGAAACAGAACGGAATAATTCACCAATGTCTGTGTCATTCGAATTTTAGCAATAGCTGCAAATGCGTGTCGTGAACAACCTGAGGTAACCTTGTTTGGTAGAAGTGAAAAATGGTCATTCAGTAGTACCTGGCAGTTGGAAGCAGCAGAATTATATCGGATTATACCACTACGACCGGAGTTATGTAAATAATGATAGATTCCGCATGACAGAAACGGGAAAATGAGGTGTTCTGAGAAGAAATGTCAGCTTTTTTGGTGCATACTTACGGTGAATATAGAACAATTATTCATTAGAAGTGCAGAACACGGCCATGAGTTCATTTATTTCAGTTGATTCGACCATTGAACGTGCATTTCTACGCTCATGTTTCGGTTACTACCTTCCAGCACCACCGGGTTGGACGCAAAGAAATAGAAAAATGAAGTGGAGGAGAACTGAAGCACGGCAAGGAGCGGGAATCATGAGAACAGCGAAAGAGTCCGAATGTAACTACGCCAATGACCACGACACCAAGCCATATCAACTAATGTCTCCAACAATTTAGTAGGCGGATCACGTGGACCCAAACCCGAAATTCTCACATATCCTACTCGGCCAAGTCCACTGGTCAAGGTTTTCATACCTTTTTTCCATGTCATGGTCTAACCACCTCAACCTACCTTCCAACCAATACCTGCCTCGGAAAACGGCGTAGGCTGAGGAAGTCTATCGGTGGACATGTGTAACACATGTTCCAACCACCTTAACCTGTTTAGATTCAGTCATTGATCCAGAGACTGATCTCCGGTTCCCAGCACCTTACGGCGAACCTCAGCATTGCTGATACGGTGTTCCCACCATACTGGGGCAATGATACGGAGATATCGGTGCTCGAACACGGACAGTGTTCACCTATCTTCTACCCTCAACGGCCATGTTTCTGAACCGTATAAAAGAATGGACCTAACCACCGTATTGTACACTGTACCCTTAACAGACAATCGGGTGTCACGCCGACACCACAGATGACGGAGAGTGGCAAAATCCAAACGCGCCTTCTGTATACGCGATGACACTTGGTCGGATATCTGTCCACCTGGTGAGATGTAACTGTCTAGATAACAAAATTTATCCATTTTAGCTAGGGCTTCCCATACCAATACAAGATTTGGTGTTGAATCAGCCCAGTTGTGCAACAGCATTTCACACTTTGAAGGTGCCAAACTTATCCCAAACATTCCTACACTGTTGTTTAGGCTGTCTAAGAGAGCTTGCAACTTACCATGATCTTGACTCAGAAGAACAATATTGTCCGTATATTCCAAGTCGGACAGTTTACTGCCTGAGCGTAGATCGACGCCGCTATTCTCACGCGAGGATGGGGCTATCTCAAGAATCAATTCAATCACGAAATTGGAGAGGCAGGATGAAATAGGGACACTGTGGCGAACACCACTTTCCATGTTGAACTGGGGTGAAAGATCGCCGTAAGCAGGAACTTGGCTTCGTTTGTTTACATACGAGCATTGGCAATGAGAAATAAATTTCTCTGGAACACCCTTTAATGAGGAGCAGTGCCAGAGAACTGTACGGTCGACTCAGTTGAATGCCACTTTGAGATGAAGGAGGATAGGGATGTGTCGAAACGTAAAGATGAGGTCGATGTAACCCTGATTGGATCTGAAACGGGCTTGGTTTTCACGCGTACGCATTTCACAGGCGCTGAATTGTTGGTGAAGAATAATGCAGACGAGCAGTTTGGATCCGATACTTACCAAGGTAATTCCTCTGTTGTTTTCACAAGGGGACCAGTCACCTTTCTCGTAAATCGACACAATCATCGATTCCTACCATTCCCTGGGACTCTGCTCACTATCCCGAAAATACCGAGGAGTTTTGGTAACTCCGAAACCAAAGCTTAGCCTCCATCCTTGAAAAAAGGTGGAGACATTCCATCCGATTCAGCGGCCTTGTGCCTTTTCAATTAGCTATCTCCCGCATAATCTCCATCTCTGATGGAATTATGATACCTACGTGCACCGGTTCTCTTGCACGTGTAGGTGGAAAGTTCACTGTTTAAGTGGGCTAACTGAATTGTTCCCTAAAGTGCTCCGCCCAACGACCCAGACGTCGTCCCTGCGAGTAAATCAGTGATCCGTCGGATTCCTTGACTAACTCGTCTACACCGGGATTCCGTGGACCGGTATCTCCAATCAAACGAAAAAGGGTATGGTTATTGCCAATAGAGCAGCCTTCTCCATTTCCTTACATTCCGCGATCTGCCACTGCTCATGCTCATTTGTCAGGTTCCCAGTCAGTTGACGATTCAGGGAATAACGCACTTCATTGAATGTGGCATCAGGAGGGACGGATCTGCGAGCATCCAACAAAGCAACTGATGTCAAAGATATCCATCTTTTATGAGATGTACTTGAACTAGAGTCCTGGATGGCATTCGAAGCGGCATACAAGGTTTCCTTGATCTATTGCCAATGTTCATCTGGGTTTTGGACATCCGGCTGGATGGATAACTGTGTAGGTGGGTCTGTCTGGAAACCGTGTCGCTGGTTATCGTCTGAAAGCAACTGTGCAGGATGGGTGGCTTTTTTGTTTGTGCTAGCACGGACGAGACGTGAACGGAAGTGAGCACGAATCAAATCGTGTTCTGAGTCCACGGGCTTAGAGCAAAATGAATGACAATCTTCAACTGATCCACGCTAGCGGTGATCAACCACAATGTGATCAATGTGAGTCCAGTGTTGTGAAGACGTAGGAGGACGCCATGTTAGTCTATGCCACTTCTTATTACAGAAGTTTGTACATGCCAGATGCAATCTGTGATCAGAGCCCATCTGGATGAGACGATCACCATTGTCAGTGCGATCGATCGGAATAGCAAACGGGCCTCTAAGGTGCCTTTCGGACTCTCTCAAACGACCAACTTGGGCTTTGAAATCCCTAGCAATAACCACTTCGTCCAATAAAAGCACTCTCTGAAGCAGCTGAGATAAATCCTGATGGAATTTATCCTCGGTCTCAAATGAACTGCAGTCAGTGGGCGTATATGCAAACAGTACAAACAGGTATCGACATTTCAGTCTGTTGTTGTTGACGCGTGCAGAACCGTCCAATGGAATCGCACACAACCGATTTTTGACCGGAATCCAGTCTAGCATTGCACGCTCAGCTTTCATGCTCAAAGTAATTTCAACGCCAGCCTGACCACGTTCAGTAGTCACCGGATCACTCGACGCACGAAGAGTGAAGTGAGGGGCTGAGGTTGTATCTGGGATGCGAAGAGTGATTACAGAAGTGGGGCACTCGTGAGGGAACATCTTCTGGTCTGTCACATGAGACCCGGTTTTTGCAAGCATTCTGTCTTGTCTCCCCTGGTGCTTTCTTATCAATACGCCTTTCGGATTCAGTCCTCAGCCTCGTGCATCCATTGGAGCAGGCAGAACGTGGACCGGACAGCATCCTTTGGACTGGGGCTGCCCAGCTTAGGTTGGAGATAGCTGCCCAGTGAAGTTCGATGACCCCTCTCGCCGTCGAGAGGAAAATCGGGTACTCCACGCCTGCGTCCATCTAATAGAGGATTTCAGACCGGTGAACTACTTCTCTCCCTGTCTCCTCCAAGAGGATAATCGTTAGAACTAGGTCTTTTCCATCAACTAGTTCAGAGACTAGACTTCATCTGGCCTCTACCCATTGATCTGTCGGGCATGATAGCATCTCCCTCTTAAGGAAACCATCCTGTATAGCTCTTTGTGGCATGAAGGCAGGCAAGCCATGAAACCATGCCAAGATGCAGTCTCGTCTTGACGGTTGGCTCTGAGTAATATGCAAACATGAAGTTAAGCGAATCTTCACAAATGGTTTCCAAAAATCAACTTTTTGACCAGTTTCAAAATTCCCAAGTTACTGTCCGGTAAAGAAAACTGAAGGGAGTTAGCATTCATTGAAATTATAAGCTCCTAGTGTCGGGAATATCCCCATTTCGTCAGCGATGCTGCTTCGCTTCTTCAAAATTTATAGTGTAACGGCCAGATTGGAGGCTGCCATCTTGTTATCCGTTCATTGGAAGTGTTGGTGCTTGTTGATACACTTACTGAGCCTCGGCTCATGGAATTTCTCCTCCTTTTGTACTTCTGTGGATCACACACGTGCAACCCTCGTTGGAAGAGCATTGCCCTTGTATGTTACCATGGTTCGAGATTTCCGTGTTCTCAGTTAGTAGTAGAACAGTACTAGTTGCACTCTATTTATTTGTATTATTGTAAACACGAGAATCGGCTGTAGCCGGTGAGCAAGCAGTAATAAAGCATGCAGTTAATCAGGCAAGTATGTAAGTGAGCGGAGTTACAATCGGCTTCACGATCCGGCCAAGCGTTCATTCGGCTGAGGCCAAGCCAGGTCAGCCGATACACAGCGAGATCGATGAATCAACGCCGCCCAGAATAAAGAATGATTCAATACTAAAAGGCGCATGTCCGTGCATGAGAGGGATGGTGATCGATTGTCCGTGTAGTAGGCATGACTGCTTAAACTAGACACAAAAAAGGTAAACTAAATACAGAACAAGTCTCAGATTTTGCTTGAATTAAGTAACTATGATTATATTGCACTCCATTTCCGAGCATACGGTTCAAGTAGGGAATAAAAATGATATTCTTTTACGTAGTGGCGAACATAACTGGACTTTTTAGGTTAGTTGTAGTACATAAGTAGCAGAATACCTAAATCTATTATCAAGAGATTCGTTATCCGCTATCAACACTCAACTCACCTCTAGAAACTATGGAGGGACTGTGCAGCTGTTTCATCCTTGTTAGGAATCATCAGCATTGCACATCCACCGAGCCCCCACGGGAACTCAAACTCGAGGTGAACGAGGGTGAGTCAAACACCTAACCATCAGGCTAATACAAACTAGATCTCAATGGTCTATTGAATATCACCACCACATGATAGTACACCGTTCCGTCACGAGATTTCTCGTAGGTAACAACCCGTTGATTGCACAGTGATGGACGATTTTTCCGTAGGAAGCCTTGCTTGGCTACTCGACCAGTATGAGTAGGCGTCTGACTTACAACGGTTCACCCCGGGTTGGAGTTCCAGTGGGGACTCGGTGGGTGTGTATTGCTGACGATTCGTAACAACCTCAAAGAAACAGCTGTACAGTGCATTCCGTGGATTGAATTGGTGATTTGGCACTCATTTGTAATGTTTTTGTTTCACTGGGGGCTCATACTGAGAGGGCGTTCATCACAAGAAACAATGAGATGTCCACGTCTGAAGTCAGCGACAAATGTTAACTGCATCGAATAGGGCCCGAATGGTCCAAAGATTAACACGTCAAACTCACAGTCCCTCGAAGTGAGTCTGAGCCCCAGCTGAGATTCTGTTGTTGCACACCGTTGGTAATTCCAAACAAGCCAGTTAGACAAACCATATAGAACTTTCATGGTTTTCAGCAGTGAGCTGAACGTCGATGCCGTATTATAAATCAATACAATGGGATTCGGACAGCCGATCTTTCTACACATCACAGTGAAATGGGTGCAAATCTGCCGGATGTGTCAAGCCAACCATACCCACGGAGTCAGAAGAAAAACTGAAGAATATTATATACTGGTTTATAGACACTGCTGATTTACACGCGAAATACAATGAGGTCGATTTTGTTTCTCCTAAACAGATATTTTATCATCCCCAATTTTAATTTTAATCTAAGATAACTTTGCCATATTTCTGTTTCCTTTCCGTCGTGTAATGTAATGTTGGCAAAAACCATTCCCCTTTGCATGTTTAAGGTAAAATGCAACAAAAAAGAACAGCAAAACACAGTTCGGTGATGATGATGGTGTATATTTCAGTCATACATTGGTACAGATTGTAATTCGTATTACTGATGTCTGCGATTTTACTAATAATGTGAGTGACAAAACCATCCAACTACTGTTGTGGGAAATATCATCCCAAAGTTGTAAACCATACGAAGCGTTTATCGTTTACTCAGACAATGTTTGCTTTCGTTTTTTTTCTTCTGCAGCATGGAGTTGGGTGAACAACAACCGAAGGTGCTTAATGAACCCATGCCGATTGTCTGGCTCAAGCCGTTGTTGCGCGAGAAACTGGATCAATTACAGGCCAAATCCAATCGGTACACATGTCCCGTGTACAAGACAAGCGAACGCCGCGGAGTTTTGTCCACAACCGGACATTCGACCAATTTCGTGCTGGCCATGTATTTGCCCACTAGTGTTAGCCCTAGTCATTGGGTTAAACGTGGAGCTGCATTACTTTGCCAACTGGATGATTAAGCGTCAACGAAACTCAGAAATCTTGCGGTCTTCCTAATTCACTGAATATATTCCAGTGGTCAGATATTTCTTTATTCCGTGCCATGTTCTGAAACCAACAGACGATAAGTATCTCGAGTTGACAGTGTGTCTGACGCCCATTCGGTGCTTGAATTGTCGAGTTTGGCGGCTTGCTATTCGTCAGATATGTCAGTGAATGAATACTGTTTGCTTTCCGGCATCAAAAACGGTATCTGATTCAGTGCTCTGCTACTTTTGCCTATTATTAAATCAAAATCTGGGGCCGGATGATGGATATAGGAGCACCTGTGCGTAACTCAAAATAAACAAGCATCAAAAGGAAGCGTTCGGTTTCAAACAATCGAACGATTCTACTGTGCCTCGTGCAAACTGGGAATCGTTCTACTTGGTTTTAACAGCGAACATGTAATTCTCAGTGTAAGCGTTTACTTCATCGTACGGTAGAAAAATGGACAACGAATCCGGGATTATAGTGAAAATGGAGAAATACTTTTAAATATTGACAGAAAAATCTAGCTAAAAGATAGGTGAAGTCACACGGATTCATTTTCATTGTTCTTTGTATTGCTAAAAACATGCATGTTTTTGAAAAGCCGGTTTTCGGGGAATCCTAATCTAATAAGGTTATTGATTACCTTCAAGAGGCTCCATTGTTGAGTGAGATAAGAAAGATTGAACATGGAATATCATTCGCACAAAGAATCCGAGGCAGTAAACTCAGTGCTCAGCACACTCTTTCAGTGTTATGGTTTCGTGGTTGCAATAATCCTACTGAGTGCTGCGATGTTCGACCACTAAAAGTTCCAAAATGCTATTTAAATGAAGAACTCCATTCTTGGGGCCACAAGATCAATTCATTTCAGTTCTTTCAGCCATCAACCTCACGCTTCTTTTTTCCGGTTTATTTATATGGAAACGACGCCACAGATTGGTTGGTTTGGTGGGAGCCACTTGTAGTTCTCTTAATCGCTTTGGTGTTTTATCCGCCCTGTATGCACCAAACGATAAAGATATGCACCACTAAGCGGTACTTTCACATCAATTTACTTATTTCACCCTCACACCAACCTTATTACGCCTTGCACTTGTCAGGCCCTGTAGCATCACGTTTCAGTTTAGTTTCAGTTCATTCAGCCATTACCCTCGCACTTCTGTGCTCTGGTTTCGGTTGCTACCTTCCGGCATCGTCCAGTAGAGGGCGAAAAATAGAAGCATAGTGCTAAAGATCCAAAAAGTCGAAGTATCAAAGGGAAATCAAGAGGACAATAAATGAATCCGAATGCAACTACGTCACTGACCGCAATATCAAGCCATATCAACTAATGTCTCCAACAATTTAGTAGGCGGATCACGTGGACCCCAACCTGGAAGTCTCACATATCCTACTCGGCCAAGTCCACTGGTCAAGGTTTTCATACCTTTTTTCCATGTCATGGTCTAACCACCTCAACCTACCTTCCAACCAATACCTGCCTCGGAAAACGGCGTAGGCTGAGGAAGTCTATCGGTGGACATGTGTAACACATGTTCCAACCACCTTAACCTGTTTAGATTCAGTCATTGATCCAGAGACTGATCTCCGGTTCCCAGCACCTTACGGCGAACCTCAGCATTGCTGATACGGTGTTCCCACCATACTGGGGCAATGATACGGAGATATCGGTGCTCGAACACGGACAGTGTTCACCTATCTTCTACCCTCAACGGCCATGTTTCTGAACCGTATAAAAGAATGGACCTAACCACCGTATTGTACACTGTACCCTTAACAGACAATCGGGTGTCACGCCGACACCACAGATGACGGAGAGTGGCAAAATCCAAACGCGCCTTCTGTATACGCGATGACACTTGGTCGGATATCTGTCCACCTGGTGAGATGTAACTGTCTAGATAACAAAATTTATCCATTTTAGCTAGGGCTTCCCATACCAATACAAGATTTGGTGTTGAATCAGCCCAGTTGTGCAACAGCATTTCACACTTTGAAGGTGCCAAACTTATCCCAAACATTCCTACACTGTTGTTTAGGCTGTCTAAGAGAGCTTGCAACTTACCATGATCTTGACTCAGAAGAACAATATTGTCCGTATATTCCAAGTCGGACAGTTTACTGCCTGAGCGTAGATCGACGCCGCTATTCTCACGCGAGGATGGGGCTATCTCAAGAATCAATTCAATCACGAAATTGGAGAGGCAGGATGAAATAGGGACACTGTGGCGAACACCACTTTCCATGTTGAACTGGGGTGAAAGATCGCCGTAAGCAGGAACTTGGCTTCGTTTGTTTACATACGAGCATTGGCAATGAGAAATAAATTTCTCTGGAACACCCTTTAATGAGGAGCAGTGCCAGAGAACTGTACGGTCGACTCAGTTGAATGCCACTTTGAGATGAAGGAGGATAGGGATGTGTCGAAACGTAAAGATGAGGTCGATGTAACCCTGATTGGATCTGAAACGGGCTTGGTTTTCACGCGTATGCATTTCACAGGCGCTGAATTGTTGGTGAAGAATAATGCAGACGAGCAGTTTGGATCCGATACTTACCAAGTTAATTCCTCTGTTGTTTTCACAAGGGGACCAGTCACCTTTCTTGTAAATCGACACAATCACCGATTCCTACCATTCCCTGGGACTCTGCTCACTATCCCGAAAATACCGAGGAGTTTTGGTAACTCCGAAACCAAAGCTTAGCCTCCATCCTTGAAAAAAGGTGGAGGCATTCCATTCGATTCAGCGGCTTTGTGCATTTTCAATTAGCTATCCCCAGTATAATCTCCATTTTTGATGGAATTATGATGCTTACGTGCACGGGTTCTCTTGCACGTGTAGGTGGAAAGTTCACTGTTTAAGTGGGCTAACTGAATTGTTCCCTAAAGTGCTCCGCCCAACGACCCAGACGTCGTCCCTGCGAGTAAATCAGTGATCCGTCGGATTCCTTGACTAACTCGTCTACACCGGGATTCCGTGGACCGGTATCTCCAATCAAACGAAAAAGGGTATGGTTATTGCCAATAGAGCAGCCTTCTCCATTTCCCTACATTCCGCGATCTGCCACTGCTAATGCTCATTTGTCAGGTTCCCAGTCAGTCGACGATTCAGGGATTTACGCACCTCATTGAATGTGGCATCAGGAGGGACGGATCTGCGAGCATCCAACAGAGCAACTGATGTCAAAGATATCCATCTTTTATGAGGTGTACTTGAACTAGAGTCCTGGATGGCATTCGAAGTGGCATACAAGGTTTCCTTGATATATTGCCAATGTTCATCTGGGTTTTGGACATCCAGCTGCATGGATAACTGTGTAGGTGGGTCTGTCTGGAAACCGTGTCGCTGGTTATCGTCTGAAAGCAACTGTGCAGGATGGGTGGCTTTTTTGTTTGTGCTAGCACGGACGAGACGTGAACGGAAGTGAGCACGAATCAAATCGTGTTCTGAGTCCACGGGCTTAGAGCAAAATGAATGACAATCTTCAACTGATCCACGCTAGCGGTGATCAACCACAATATGATCAATGTGAGTCCAGTGTTGTGAAGACGTAAGAGGACGCTATGTGAGTCTATGCCACTTCTTATTGCAGAAGTTTGTACATGCCAGATGCAATCTGTGATCAGAGCCCATCTGGATGAGACGATCGCCATTGTCAGTGCGATCGATCGGAATAGCAACTGAACTATATATATATATATCTATATATATATATATATATATATATATATATATATATATATATATATATATATATATATATATATATATATATATATATATATATATATATATATATATATATATGGATCGACGTAGGTAACCCGTAGACAAGTGTCAAATGTGCCCCATGGAACGTAATTCATCGCAATCCATGCGCATTGACAGTGTCAGTAACCGGAATCGAAGCTCTCACTTTATCGCGAGAATCACCAGGTTTGAGTAAGAGTGAATGAAGCGTCCTAGCAGCAATCAAAACGAAACATTACAGCTTCGTTACATATTCGGTTGAAAAATACCACTCATTTGTGATGTCGCGCTTGTGATTTTTATTACACACAAAGTAATTCGTTGTAGAGAAACAAGCCCCGTAACTGAAAGACATTGTAAGTGGGACTTGGGTGAAACATTCACGTCAGTACCGGCTTGATTGCGCTGCTTTTGGAGAACGACTGTATGTGGGTGGTAAGACAGCGATAGAACGGGTGTTCCACGGCCTGACAACCCGGAGGAAATATCAGAGGATATGATATCCGGGGCTAGAAACCTGAACAGGATGTCTGGCCACCTGTGCACGGGAATGGCGGGTGGACGTTAGAAGCAGGCGGAACTGCGAGGGAAAGCCCCGAAGAACAGACGCCAAAAAAAATGACAGTAGAAAATGTATGATGAAGCAATCGCCCGAATGCAGGCTTATAGTTACGGTAGGATTGTTAGTCAGTCAGATGGCCCTACGCTGAACCCGATCATGAAAAGAAGGGGCAGAAGACGAATTTCCATCCCGCACGTGACTGCAGTATTTGAGTGTGGAGCGGATTTAAACTTTGTACAGTAGGAAAAGGTGAACCGGCACCGACTGGAAAATCAACTTTGCGCACAGCACATGAAGCAAGATGAAACAAGAAAGAGGATAAACACATCAAAGTGGCTGATGAACTGGGCGGAAAAATAACGCCTGCGGAATGGACACGCATTGATTCAGAGGACAAATGCTGGGAGAACAAATGTTAGTGGAAATTGAAAGAAAGGAAGTTTTGGAAATTCTGAAGTTAACAACACTATGGTAGTCCATAGAGAGACATGCTCGAGGTCGGAATCAATTGGTACACTGATAACGTTACGCTCACAATCGTTATCGGTGATGGTATGGTTGGAGATGGTGTAAGAAAGGGAACAATGTAGGGCAGAATCATCGGCAAAAACGCAGATTGGTTTTGAGATCTAATACAGAAAATCATTCATTAGTAGAAAAAGGAAGATGAGCTCAAGTACAAAACCTTGATGAACTCCAGCATTCACAAGGAACGGCTTGGATGGATCTTCGTCGACTTGGGCGGAAATAGATCACTTACTGAGAAAATTTGATGTCAACGATACGAGAAATTGAGGGGACCCAGACGTTGGTAATTTCACCCGTAGTGCTTCGTGTCAACCTCAATGAAAGCCCTTAGGGATGTCGGGCTAAACCAGGTGTGGTTATCCGTAGTCGTCAAGTGCAGCCCACCAGGAGTTTGAAATGAGGGCTAGCAGGCCACCCGTGGAACATCAGGACTTGAAAACCGTATAGGCGGTCGCACAGTAGTCTTCGTCTTTCGAGGATCAGGCGCAATTAGTCGGATGCGATGGTCTCAAAATAACAGATGCGAGGGAGATTCTGCAATAGCTGTTGGAGTTGGACAGGTCACCGCTTTTGGAAGCAGGAAAAATCACGGCGTATTTCCGAGGGGCCGGAAAGTAGCAAGATGGTGCGAGCGACAGAAAAGATCGCGCAAAAGAGGAGCCAACTCCGTGGCACTGTTTGAAGGCCATTGGTGGAACATCTTCCGGACCTCGTAGTTTGCGTACTTTCAGAGGGAGTTGCTTTTGTCTGATTTTCCCCGCGTGATAATGGAAAATAGGAAAAGAAGAAGCCAAATGAGTAGGGTAACCGGCTAGGGTGGAATTAGAAGCAATCCGGGAACCAGTTACCTCAACTTTTGCACGCAAAATCACCAGAGGAAGTACGGATGGAAAGGAAATTAAAAGGGCAGAAATTCCGTAAAACCGTCTTGCCAAGGGACAGTAAAGTACGGCAAGCAGTGGCGGATGATAAACAAAACAAAATTAATGATGCAAGAGGGAAAACAGTTTCAGCCAGATTGGCTGACGTTCGTGTCTACGAAATTCAAGATGTGGCATTCGAAGGCTGCTACTGGTTGGTGGACAGAAGTCCAGACATCGGTTTTGGGTAAAAATGAGGGATGAAAAGTTCAATTGGGAAACTGATGGTGGGTGGTGCCTGGGGAGGGAGGGGTTTTGGTTGTGGATATCAACCGGGGGAAAGGAGAAGAGGACTGGGAGAATTTGGTGTGCAGAACCAAGTTTACGTTCACTTCACGAATGTTGGTGAAGGTGAAAAGCGCCTGATTTGATCTTTTATTCCGATCCCAATGAGATACGTATTAAACATTCAGCCCAACTTTCCAGAGCGCACTTCTGTAGCTGACTTAGCAGACCGTCATTATTATTGTTTATCCGAGACGCACCTGGGTCATCTGATATTCAAATACTTTTATTGGTTGATTCCTCTTTGTACAAATGCTGCATATCACAATACGCTTATTACTTGCGCGTCCCTTCCTTTGGTCTCCGGTTGCACTGTGTGTCAAGACCTTGGTTTGACATTATGCATTATTCGCGCTGAGTTCTAGGTTATTGAACATTATCAGTTTTAACAACCGAGACATAAACTAAGAAGTAATCTTTCGTCCTTTCGTTTGGAGATCCCAGCAATAGCTGAACTTTAGATTCATGGTTAATTAGATTGTGGCATTTTGAGATACAACATGGCGCATTACCAGTCAGCCAGGCAGTCATCTTAAAACTTTTGTAACTTGGCAAATTGTTTTTCAACCTCATTTAATTTTTTAGTGTCTCGAAAATACTCGTTTTATCATTTGAAAGTCCAAGTCGGCGAAGTAATTCTTTTTTTGCTGTTCATTCTCAAGCCATTTACAGATTGCATAGTGGAAATCAGACAAGAATGGATTACCGAGACAAAATGTTCCTCTACATTGGATTCTTATTTAATTCTTCAGTGTTGATATTTCCGTGGATCACATTCACCCACAACTTTGACCACTATTTAGCGCATCTCATATCAACCGGCATAATGAGTTTTAAAAGCCCGAAATCCTTGGGACGAATTTTTCCTGACTCTCTTACCTTGGGGCGTTTCTGTGATCCTTTTAAGCCCTACCGTAGAGTATGGAAAATAAATCGATAGCCAAGAGGTTTAACAAAACAGTGTAAACTTATGCGCGATTGCAACACGTGACCACCTTTATTGGGCACATGATGGTAGCTTTCAATTGACCGAAAGCCCTAGGAGATTACTTTGCCTCATTGTTCTTCTCAATGACTTATGGGAATTTACTGAGGAATTTCACCTCCGGAAAAATTTATTTCTTTTAAGGCTTTCTTTTTCATTAAAATACAAGAAAATCATCATCCAGATCGTATGTGATAATTTTTTGCCCCGTGTCCTACTCTGATATCGTGTTTTAAGTGAATAATACGACAGGAATTTTATTCGTTACGGAAAGATTCTGAGCAATATCCTTTTCAAAAAACACCTTTGGTACTTTATTACAGATTCATATCTTTCCCAGTTATTAAGTTAATGAAATTTTTTGGTCCTAAATGCGAATCTCCTCAGTATCACGAGAATAGTTTGGACGTCTACCGGTGTAGTGCCCAAGGATCACTGTTCTTTCATGGCGGGTTTGCTCGTGTTTGAGCTGTAAAATACAAAAGCACAGAAAACTCCACGATCAAAAACTCCAATCCGTGTCCCATCGGGAACCCACATTTACATTAACCGAACACCAATATAGCTTCCGACAGCCTATTCGTTACACTGCTCCCCCAACGATGTTCATATGACCTTGATATCAAGGCCCTGTGTACAAATCAATTCAGTTTTTTTTCACGATGTTACCGTCAACGGTGAAATCGTTAATAAACCACGAGAAAATATTGTATTATCGGAAGATGTTTTTCGCCGGTTTTGCTTCTTTTTGTTAGGCACAAATATGATCAAAATATCAATAAAATATCTGCCTTGGCAGAATCAGAGTTTATTTGCCGTTAATCAAACTCTTAGTGGCGAAGATAATTGTCAGACTCAACTCTGGTTCTTTCTTAACTTTTTCTTTTTCTCTGTACCATGAACTGATGCTTCAGGCATTATTTCACAAGGCCATACCACAGTATCAAGAAGTAATAATTATAATGTAGATATTGTAGTACGAGAAATAAATCTGTTTTTAATCAGCACAGTTCGAATGTTTTTGCACTTTTCTGACAAAAAAGTGAACAGACACGCGCCTACTTGTCTGCGCTATGCCAGTCTGTGTCAGTTCACACAAACGTAACCCCCTCACCGTTATCAAGAGGAAAAGGCAAAAGTTGCGTGAGAGTTTATGACATAAAATAACAAGCTTCCAGATAACTAATCTTACTCAACATTTCCTCAAAATCATTCTGGTACAAGCATTGAGGTACTAAATTAAAGAAATGCAAACTATCAGTTCCGTAGCAAAAACCGTCTAAAGTAATTTTATGTATGTTTGTACACGCCGAGGACATCCTGTTACGAAATAACTCCTTGTCAGTAGTAAATAACTGCTTTTGAATTTATAATCGAAAAATACGGCTTATTGTTGGTCTACAAGTGGTTTTACGAGATTTCAGATTTAGCGAAATCGATCGTCGTTTTTTAGCCAAACCTACACTATCGATTTTCTTTTAAACAGAAAGATAGGCAAAGCTTTAAATCCCAACTGAAGTGATAGCTTGTCAAAATCCGACTGTTTTTGAGAGCCTACTGGTAAGATCAACTATCCGCGTGTGTCCTTAAACTGTGAGGTCAAGGTTGTGTTGCCACGGTAGTGAAACAGTGGGATTTTCAATTGCTGGTTGTCAGAGGTAAGCACTGCACTAGGTAAATGAAAGATAAATATCTTGACTTGCGCCTGGGTAGAAAATAATTGAACTTCGTACTGTCTATATAGGGCTACTTTCACTATTTCAACTGGATACCAAAACAGTATCCTCGTTCGCTAGGTTAGATGTGATTGGTACACGAATATTTACCAGTGAATCACAGTTGTGATTTCACCTGTCAAGAGGAGTATCCATTTGCGCAGCGGATGCACAAAACACATGTGGTTGATCACCTGAGCTACGATCTGTTCCGTCATTGTTAAGTGTAGCAGTCCTAGATGTAATTCTGTCATATTTACCTAAGCATATTATGTGAAAAAATCGGTTTTTCAGAATTTTTTGCACATCTGAGGGTCAAAGGAGCTTACGGGAAGAAAGAATCCGTTTTGGGACGAAGATATGATGTAGTGGATGGGTGGATAACGGTTTCAACTCTGATGAAATCAGATTTTCGGTATGCAGTAGGTATTTTCAGAGCGTTGCGTCATTGATTAAGTTCCACGCATCACCACTTTATGAAATCAAGCGTTCACTGTAACAAAGAGGAAAACATCTAAAACTGAATTTTCCTCGGGTGACTGTTCGCGTGTCAAAACGGTCCTGTCGTTCAAATCACCTGCAGCCGTTCAGACGCCTTGGATATCTTTGCGATAAGCTCTGGTAATCAGAAATGGATGTATCTGCACAGAAGGATCTGATTTCCTAGTGATTTTCTTTTTTTCTCTCTTTTATAACTAAACCTTAACCGACCTTTTAAATGACCAGTATGACCCCTCGATGTGGTTGTACGATTGACTATAGGTAGGAAGAAAGCAAGAAAAATGTCCTCGGATCAAAAGAGCTTCGGACGCAGACGCACTTATAGGGGCACAATCAAGGTCAAACTGCACTGCGTCAGGTCCTTGCTAAAAGCATTTCGTTAAATATCCGGATCGTGATACCGCATACAACTCGGGTTGTCCAGTGTGGATGGAAGACAGCTCAATCAGAAGTGATGTGTGAAGCTTGTACTATGGTAGCCGGCTGCCAAAGTTTAGTGCAAAGCTGTTGAATAACTACCCAGTTTCACGCTCGTGAACTGCGACCAAAACTGTAAAAGGACATTTTAGTGGTATATTCTTTCTCATCTAAGATCATTCTTCAAAACCAGTGTGTCTGGGTCGCCATCCGTTATTATCCTCCTGTTCCATCAACTGATCTTATGCCATGGTAACAAACAAGTCGACGTAAACAGTCTGGCAACAACAATGTTTTGCTTTCAATGGTCATTCATTGCTCTGTGGAAACTGTACACCTTTGAATTGGGTTAGATATTTGCTCCAGTAGATTTTTAATTAATGTCCTAAATGGAACCAAATTGGCGTATCTAAACCTCATTCGGTTAGTCGTAAATCCGGAGTGAACGGCGATTGAGACTGGTAAACATTTCGGGAGATAGCTCTCCTAATGATTCCCAATCTTGTTCACATGAAAACACGTGCACGTTCCGTGGATTTTTTAAAGTGTGCATCTTTTAAATAACTTTGGAATAAACGAAATTAACTGGCTCTTAAGGTCAGTCATGCATAAACTTGGTAACCATCAGTCCTCTGGGTTCACACTATTTTTCTTTCAAATTCCAAAGATCTATATGCAAATTAAGTAAATTACAAATTCTCAACGAACTTCAGAAATACAAGACCAACTTGATGAAAGGTAAAAGTGAACTGAAGGCTTAAAACACTTGACCCGCGAAAAAATATGACGTCCATTTTAAGACAAGCAGTCTTTGTTTACAGACAAGAGAAAGCAGAATCGTGAAAGGCTTTCGAGTGTCGACAGAGACACGTAAAGGCCACTGGTAGGTTGGTGATCTTGTGAATACTAATCCCAACAGTACTTTGATTTTCCTTTAGCATTTTCCTAACAACCCGCATTGTACGGTCAAATATGATAAACATGGTTTTTGGTCCGTCGTGGTATAGGCTGGTTTTCTTACTACATGCTTGCGCATGAATGCAGTGGAAGGGGTTTATACTCCATAGCCACAAATGCCTGCTGCACTATTCGGGATAACCGGAAACCGGAACCTGAGATTTGGAGTGGATAACCGCATAAAGTCTCCGTAGGTCAGACGTGATAACGAGTCGGACGGTAGGCCATTACTGTCTACCACCGAAGTAACCGTTGATGGGGGGGGGGTATTCGGACTCCTGATCTGTGGAGTGGTAATCAAACGTTCTAAACCACGCAACCACCACCGGTTAAATATGCTTTACAACCAACAGCACTATACCGAAACATATCTTTCCTACCTACTTCGGCGACCCCCGCATGAGCGCTGGTTTAGGGTCTAGTGCTTCGCACCTAAACAAGATAATAACGATAAACACTTTGTAGTATGTGACACACAAAAGGACCCCAAGTTTTGCAGCTTCATGGTAACATTATCTTAACTAATGCAGCTTATGCCCTACACTGGGTGCGGAAAATGTCATACATAAAGGACAGATAATTTTAGGGTCAAAAAGTCAAACGCGCACCTATTGTGCTCGATTGGACCTTATTTACTACACAGAGGATATGCCAAGAGTACTCTGCTGCAGCAAGATCTGTTTTTTCATGCGGTTCAGAAGCATGACCATTACGGGTAGAAGACACGCGAACAATGTCGGTGTTTGAGCATCGATGTCTCAGTACCACACCCCGAATATGGTGTGAATGCTGTGTCAGAAATGTTGAGGTTAGCACAGGGAATTGAAAACCGGAGTTCAGTCACTGGAACAAGCGCTTAGTCTAAGAAAGTCAAAATGATCTAGACGTGTGTCAAGCGTACCCACCGATAGACTTCCTCGGCGTACGCTCTTCTCCAAATTGAATGGAAATTTCTTTTTCGGATAGTCCACTGAGGAACCGCAACGGTGGTTCGCTGACAGTTCTGTGCTTTCATACTCCCGATGCACAAATTAGACTGTTGCGAAGAAACACCTACGGAGTCCACAAGTATCAGAACAAGTGGGTGGACGGAGGAGTAACGGATACGCATACCTGATGAACGGGAATTACCGCAAAATCGGTCGTACGCTTCCGAGTAATTTTGTCCACCCATCTGTAGATTCGAATTAAATCAGAAATGCCAACTCACGACCACAATGTCGTCTTTCTTGATGTTAGCTGTGCCTAACCCACACAGAACTATCAGCGAACCAGAGCTGTGTTTCCTTAATGAACTCGCTGAAAAAGAAGCTTCCGCTCGCACTCCCTATGCACAAATTCGGTTGTTGCAGAGAGACTTCACTGCATTAATTAGCGGAATTGTTCATTCGTATTATTCCACGTAGTCTGATGGTCTCTCTACAACAGATCGACCGGTAAAACACTGTTTTGTACGTAAGTAGTACTAGCAAAACACGTAACTGTTGCAGTTCACTTGTCTGTATGAATGTGAATGCAACGCGACCCGCAGCCGACGAGGAAGCCGGAAGCCCGCAAACATGCAAGTAAATAAACTGATGAATGCTAGAAAGATAAGTACCAAGGATACCTTGTCTACTGAGATTGAAAATCTCTTCATCACCTTGCGCGCCGATGGATACTCGATCCCCTTTACTCGCTTTCACCGCAGACAGGGATTAAAGCTACCATATCATTCGACTAGATGACAGAACATTGTATCTCCCTCTCTCTCATCCTTATAAGGGGGGAGGGGGGTGTAGAGTGATACAGCTCACTGCACAGTGGAGGAAGGCGCAAAACAAAACGCAACACGGCTACTGTCAGTCACTCTTTGCCTTCCCACACTTCCATTCTAGAACCTCATCACTGGCGATCCTACCTGCTATTGCATCTCTTTCACGTGCAAAGAAGTATACGTCGGCTGAACCGACGGAATACTAAGTTCAGGAGTGACCGAACAGGCATACCCAAGTAAGCACGGGATCGGTCACTCCAATCCAAAAAAGTTGATTGTGACGTTTAGACCCATTTCGGCTATTGCTCGTTACTTGATGGAGAGTGGACATAAGGTCAACCCGGGCAACACATTCACCGTCATCCTGAGTCACCGTGAACAGCACCGCCTGAGAATAGTGGAGTCGTTTTCGACCAACCATCTTCGTCCTAACCTATACGTTGAAAAATCGTCTGAACTTCACGTTGAACCTACCACAGCTTAAGTCAGTCAACACAATCATACCGATACACACACACACACACACACACACACACACACACACAGGCACAGACACACAATAAACGTCATATTCCCAAGTAATCCGTTTTATAATTTCTGTCTAAATTTATGCTTTCGTGTCCAGCGAGATTATACGAAATGGACTCCTCTCACAGCGTTTGTCTTCTGTCTCATTTTTTCAAATTAATTACAAGATCCAACCGTTTCAGTTCTTCTTTTGTTGCATCTTTCAATTCATCTGGGAGCCTGAATGAAACATGTTTAACTAAACGGTTCATCATCTGGTCGGATGGTAATAACACTCGAATAAGTCCAATCAATTGATCACTGCTAGGGTACCTGATACGATGGACCGAACGGGACATCGGTTCACTCGTATTTTAAAGGATGGAAAATCAGATCGTTGTTCCAAATAAAGGTGCAATGTTTGGGATAAGCAAATAATGATATTTTTTCATGAATTTTAAAATTAATGTGTTTCATTCCCATGCAAGGTACATAAGTGTGGGCAGTCAACGAAATAGTGCTCAGTCTAATACTGCGATTTAAAGAGGCAGAATATTTTGAAATAAAAAAACGAACTTTTGTTTCAGGAAAGTTGGGCGCACACGTGTTCACTCCGAAAATCAATTTGCCTTCCGAAAATGGGTGTATAGGGAGATCAGTTGCTTTGGAGAAGCTAGTTTACACTATAAGAGGTAAATAACTTGATAAGGGTGAAAGTTAAAAATGAAATAACGGGATGTCCAGATAACATCTGCAAATCCCAAATGTTCAGTATCATCGTAATCAAAGCTGTTTTCGCAATAAATCGGGAAGTAATTTTGAAAAACTACTTCTCGAAGAGTGAGCGGATGATGTTGATTTTCGTAAAACGTGGATCGATCGTGATCACTGCTAGGTATGATTACTTTCACATAGCGGTTATATTGTTTCAAAGGAAGTTTACTTTAGACTTTCAGCACTTCGTAATACTATCACAAAAATAGATTGAAGCTTTTTCTGTTTTTTAATAACTGGACAAATTAAAGGTCTAATTTTTCAGTCCCTACGTATCACCATTACTAATCTCGATGTTCGGTACATTTTTGAAAGGAATTTCTATTTGTAATTTGATTGGAGAATATGGTTGCATGGTTACGGTCTGGCAGGTTTGGTTATTTGTAACTCGAGCGCTATCAGCCATATTGTAACCAAAGGTTTTGTATCTATGGGATAGGTTGTGTACAGACTAAGAGCGGTGTTTTCGGGAAACTATTAGCCCCATGTGGAAAAGCAGTCAACCGATCAGTCCTGCATGTTTTCCTAAGGGAATTTATTGGTGAGAAGCTGCACGGGATAGCGGGAAAACGTTTATCTGGCAAAAGTTTACGGGAACACGGAAGCTTAAAATACCATTGAGTTCAAACACTCGACTGGCGTAAAAGATAATACACATGGACCATAGTAAAATGACATATCTACCGAGAAGCATATGATGGTAATTTCCTGACAGAATCGGCGTTCTAATCGCACAATAGTGATACTCGAATACAAGAAAAATTTCTACGATATGTGTCATAACTAAAACGGGTAATTTGGAGACAGGTCATATATTTGTGGGTTAGAAAACAAAACGGAACCACTGCTCAGGAAATGTATTCCGTAAGACTGAGACATCGGACAGACGACTCTTCAAGCTTCCTAGTAAAAACGGATGAAAAGCAAAATACTTAGACAAAGGCTCAATCATCTACTGGATCGAGACTAAACGGTTGGTGAGGATAGACTGATTTTCGTCCAATTTTAAAGCATGATTGAAAAAGGCTGATCAGTTTCGTGTAAGCTGAGTTTCAAAAGGCCTTGCTTTCCAATCCGCAACAGATTAAAAATAAGTCTTGATAATTTCTTATTTGCAAATCTTGTTTAAATTTTGCTCGTAATCATGAAATTATGTCAATCAAACACAACAAGCTCATTGGAAGGGTAATAAAATACGGTTTTGTGACAAAAATACACACATTTTTTCACACTTCCTTGATCTAAACGAATTTGGGCTTTTCCGTTTAGCTGCTGTACTGTTGTGTAAAGTGGTATTTTGAGGAAACGATAAGCCGTGCTCCGCTCTATCTCGACTATATACCCTAGTCATTTGGTAAACGTGAACAAGTGTCTGTGACGGTTGTCGACCCGCGTCACGTTCTTCTCTCACTGTCCAATTCGATGTACGCAAACGAACTGATTTCATTGAAAACCACAAACTGAACACTTTAGAAGTGAGACGAAATGGAACTGATCAGTAAATTGAGCACTGATACTCGTAGGGAATTTGAACAGCACACTGTTCGGAATGGTAACTTTATGATATCAGTAACTGTACGGGTGTTATCAAAATTCCAATTCCCCGTAATGAGTGTTTTGCTCCTGAGTTTCGATTAATATTCCGAGCTAAGGATGAAAATTTGAAACCCAGTATTACCCAGTAATGTTCACGCTATCTCTGTAGTATTATCGGGACAACGGAAATTGTATCGCTTTGGCTACACAGATAGATTTATCGGATGCGTGGAAGACTAAATTTAGTAAACTATCTTAAGGACTACGTTTTAGCTCTATGAAAGTACAAGCCAAATCGGCGGTTTCGGTCATTGACTAATGAATGCCAATCCTGTCAGGGAAAAATCTTCTCCCTGTGATGTCCATTGTGTTTTCGCCTAGCAGAAAAAAGTATAAGCAATACAGTTGTCGAAAACTATATCATCACGCGTTTTAACAGGGATTTCGCGGTTGTCCGTAGGCTCATGAGAAGAAAACCCTGAGTTTATTTGTAATGCCGGACTTTGACATCAGGATCATATTGTAACAAGGACGACAACACCGGGTAGGATACTTGTATTCGAAAAGCCAAACAAGCCCAGTCATGAAACACACAATCTTTCATATAGGCCCTTTTCCAGACTGCTCAGCGCCAACGTTGCTGTTGCGGCTGTTTGAGTGCTCCGGCTGCGTTCTGGCCAGTTGCCCGTGGCCGATAGCTTGCTTCTCTCCTGGGCGTCATTTCTATCCGGCCGGTCCGATTGCCTCAGTTGACGGCTTGATCGGCAGCCCCTCACCTGGACTATCTTGCTGGTTGACCGAGATCCCACTGCTTACCCTCTGGTAGTCCGTGGGCCTCCTTTTGTCTGCTTCAGGAAGCCTCCAACATATTCACCGTCTGTTCTTTTGTCTGTGGTCCTCGTTTGGTTCGTCCGTTCGCCTTGATCTTCACGTCGTTCCCTTGCCCCAGCATTCCCCGTTACAATATGAGCGTCGTTCGTAAAACATGCAATTAGTCTTCACGATGATGAGAAGATCTGCATTCAGAACCAGAAAATCTCACTAACTTCATAAATAAGAGATAAAGTTACGGTAAAACTTTAGGCACTTGATTCTGTGTTATTTTTCAGAATCTTCCCATAAATGAATAGACCCTTTATGATATTAATGAGCCAAAACAGGAAGTCAAAACAAGATACCGTTGGCAAAATTTATCGCGTACGATTTTGATAATGATTTTCCCGTATTTTAATAAAAAGGAACCCCCAAAGGGCTATAAATATTTCCGGAGAGATTTCTCCGCAAATTCCTATACATCCTCTCGAAGAACGAAGAAGGGACTTCCTTGTTCCGGCAGTTTTTGGCCTAATAAAAGCTAGCGCTATGAGCCCAATAAAGGGGTTCATTGTAGTACGCTGGATGCATCGCTCTTCCCTGGGAGTTGCGCGTGCGGGGCCTGTAAAGACAGAAAGAAAAATCGGTCCGCTGAAGTTCCGTTTATGCATTAGCAAGCTTCAACATTAAATCTCATGAAGATGATGATGAGATTGGTGTAAGTGTTGATCCTTGCTTATGCACTTACAGAGCTCCGGCTGACCGAGCTGTCTTTCTATGTCTTTACAGGCCCCGCACGTGCAACTCCCATGGAAGAATATCGCATCTAGCATATTACAGTCGTGTTGCGATCGCGGTTAAATTTAGGCTGTTTCGTTATTCCTTTTGACTGTCAGATTACTTTCTACGCTCTACAGCAAGGCTTATAAGGTTCACAAAAAATATGCCTCAAGAAATTCAAAAAAGCTCATTCCAACGAATTCGGGGTTTTAAAATGCCTTACTCTGGTTGATATGGCCTACATTAAATCGTGATCTATGTTGTTATGGAGTACGAATCACGATATTCTATGTGAAGCAGCTTTCATCGGGCTCAAAAGTTAAGTGTTTCCAATTTGTGAGGACAGAATGTTTTCTCAAAAGAGTACTTCACTCCTGAGTGAGGCATCAGTTTAGGCCGCGCGTGAGAATGTTCATCTTATAAACATAGAAACACTTATTCCTTTGCTATCTGCTTTCACGAAAGCGAAACCACGGTTGCCTTAAAGGTTCATGTGCCACTATTGGCCCATTTGATTGGAATGGAGAATTTATTATTTTGTTTGAGAAGTAAGTTACTGTTTTTTCCACTTTGGAATATGGGGGCGAAATTAGTGTACAAAGGACCTTAGGATCACTAAATATATAATAACGGGGTCGGCAAACTCTATTCCCGGAAAGCTAAAATGATTCACTTAGGATAATGACAAATAATATACACATCAGGAATTACCGTAGAATTGCACGGGTAATTGAATACTCCTCGTTTTTCCACTTCTGGTTCATGTTTACACGTTTCTAGATCGATGCCTTATGCGAATTGAAGAACCGATTGATTTTTGATGCAATATTCCTAACCGAAAACGAAGCTAACTCGGTACTCCTTCGAATTTCGAAGTCACCAAGTGGTGATGCAAAAAGTTCGTGTCATGTTGAAACCCGCTTTGTGGGGGACGGATTCATTCCCTAAACCTCAGCTTCATTCGAATACTGACGATAAATGTCGGTCTTGTTTATGAGCCAGATTGCTGAGACGGATTGAGTTTGAAAATGAAATCTGGTTTATTTTTATGAACAACGGAAGTGCTAACTGGTGAAGAAATACATGAGGGTTCTGTGAAAATCTCAAATTTTGGACTTTCTGTGCAAGCGTTTCCATGTGCATCATACAGTTCTGTGAGTAGCAAATTTGATGAAATTATGAGCGTATTGGTTCGTATTTTGCAGCCCACATCACATCTGAAAGTTGAGTAAGTGAGATTTGGACAATTCGTTGGTGCTTATTGCTGGCTTTCCGAGTTACGGACAAACTGTTGTCAGTCCCGATAAATAACGTCTTGCTAAGGTTACCCGAGATACAGTGATTACTCCAGAAAGCGATCGATGAAAATGAACTCACTAGCTGAACCTTGGTTTGCCAGTGAGGAGTACACAGTTGAGCAAGAATTTTGGGGAAGGGTTCGAGATAGGGGGTGGACGAATGAATTGAAATTGGAAACAATGGTGACCAGTCTGTTGTAGTTAGGATGACAACACCTGTATGAAGAAGTGCACTCGGAGAAATTCGTTAGCGAATCCAAAATACTGAAAGTATTATTCAAAAATTGTTGGTCAGAGAGCATATGCACCAGTAGTACGTGATATGTTTGTTGAATTCAGAAAATAGCAATTAACTAGCTTATGAACAGTTCAGCTCGGTTCTCATAATATTGAACAGAATTAGCGATGATGCTATCAATACAGAGTAGACCGTTCAGTGGTTGTGCTTTGTGTCCTCAGAGGAAAGTGAATAGCCTCGAACTGGCAATCGTAGCTTGTCTAACCGTTTTGTCGATCGTAGCGAAATCCCCCAAGTAAATCGAGCCCGGTGGAATATTGCTAACCGTCAAACTGAGATGGAAGCAACGTGATCCAAGCAGAAAAATTCGGATTCTGACCAATTTCAGCAAGGAGACTAGCATATTCTTTAACTGCTACCAGATATTTGATGAAATTACTAGTGTTGAACATGGTAATCTTTCGACCAACTGTAGCTAATTCCTAGGGATAGAACAATGCAAGTTGTTGTACACCAAATAGGCTTGATGTGGAAAACAGTATTAGGTTTCAGGTCCATAAGTAGGTCACACCTTAAATTTTCACTTAACTTAGGCTTCTTATAATGTGGTGTAACGAAGTCGAAAATGGTAATCAGAGTTTGGATTGCGAGTAGACAAAGCAAGAAGACACAAGGGGACAATTTTGTTAACGGGGAACTGCATCGCAATTGTATCACAGTCCTGATCGGTTGCCCATATCGCTTGATGTATCCAGTTAATTGCTAGGGAAGTCCATTCGGTAAATCTGAAGCATTTGCCGTTGAATTTTTTTCTCGATCAGGTTTTGTGAGACTGTAGCTTGGATTGTAGAACTTGGTCCTCATAGAAAATAATGTAGTATTCTGATACCACTGTGTGGGCTGCAGTGGCTCCGTAGTCATCATTCAGAACAGAACGGAACACAATCAAACAGATCTTTTCGGAACACGTCTTTTGGATTATCCTGTTCCAATCGTACCGCAATATGATGAATCAGTACATCACCTGAGAATGATATCAGATTTTTTCGACATTTTACTTGCAAATGCTACATAAACAAACTAAGGATTTGCACCTACTCAGGATCTCATTTCAGGGTGATTGTAGTTATCAGCTAAGCTATTTCGGAACGTTCGGTTGACGGGGTCGACCCAAACCACACTACTAACTCAGAACGCTATTTCACGTTTCACATAATTCCCGTGCGAAACCTGACTGATATGACCGTATTGGTCAAACGTGTTGCGCCCTTACCAGTGCCAGCTCACAACATTTGGGCACGGAGAAGTGACAAGACTTGCCCCCTCCTCGAGTGCTAAACGAAAGGCAAAAGAGTTTCACATCTCAAACGAGGCATAGGGTACCACTATTATCCTGGTCGAGATAACAGCTATGACTGATTTGTCCACAAGGTCCTCCTCGGTGATGTATGGGAAGGTGAATCTCCCCTACAATTTGATTCCTTATGGACTAAACCATCTCACGGCCAATACCAAAAACTTCAAGGTTTCGTAAGTTGTGAATTTATAAAGGAATTCTTACGAATAACGTTGCATTAATATTCACCTTTCTTTCTTGGCCATCTTAATTTTCTATCCACTCCGATCATCAACGCATACAGAAGTAGGCGTTTAAATCGCATCCAGAGAATTGCTATTTTACCGTGCTACACCTCCGGCCTTGTTCGGTCATAAATGAGATTCCCCGAGGAAACGGAGTCACCGTATGAAAGTTGAAAGTTGTTAGTTCCAAATGAGTCGACCTTGTGTGGTAGAATGACCGTATAGCAAACCAGCAAACCAAATCTGCTCCTCTAGGAACAGGGGATGTAATGTGCCGGAGTACAAGCTGGACATCTGCCGTACCTTCAGAGATCGATCCACCGATATAACGGGGCTAAAAGTGTACTTCGGGCGAGAACAGCAGATACGCAGACAGAGCACACCTATTACGGGGAGAGTTGTTGTATGAACACAGAAGTGTTACTCCTGAAAAAGAAGGACAAAACAAACTTAACCGAATAATCCCATTTCATCCCATGAAAAAACACGAATCGCGAACAAGCTCATTTTCGTTAACAACATCGTTGAGGCCAATCCACTTACAAAATTCAGTTAAGTGTTATTATAGTTATCATGTTCACTTACATATATGTACTGTGAAATACTACAATAAAACATTACTTCGAAACAGATCAAACGGTTCCAAATGGTCGACTTAATTAGTCGAACAACTGAAATTATCTGAAATGTTTTACTGCGAAATAAATCCATTTAAAAATTAGTAGACAAGGCGGACTGTAAATCACGGAGGACTGCTTTAATCAAAGAGCTGTTAGATCAACTGCTTCTTAATCCGCGATCAGCTACATTTTGAATGAAAAAAGCAGCTGATATTGATAAAAGTGATCTACTCACCCCTGTCCATTTGACTACGACCACACCTCATTCTAGCTTCAGTTATGTTCCTAAGGACTTACTAAAGCTCAGGTAGCATATCGAGTGGAAAAGTATATTTTCAGGGGGATTGGTAAAGTATTTTTCTTCAGAAGTAGACTGGTGACCAACGACAGGTTCATTCCACAGTTTAAAACTATTTCGCTGGTCAAGTTTACGTTTCTGAAGGTCATTTACTTATTTACCACAAAAATCAAGTACCTTTTCCTTTTTTAGTTGTGGTTGTATTCACATTAACATGAGCTGATGCAGAAGTTGTTAGAATTTGCTCGTATAAAGAAAGGTCTCGGTTATTTATGTAACATCAGTGGATATCAAACAACTTTTAGAGTGCCAAATGCAGTAGTAAGCCTCTAGAGATAGCTCATTTTCTGTCGAAGTCAGTCAGCAATCTTCGCTTTCCGAGGCGGTGCCCATAAGCATGTTCACTCAGATCCAGTTGCACGAGAAAGAATGGAGGATGACCAAGGATAGATGCTCTGTACACCTTCCCTGTTCGCCTTTCCTGCCCTAATTGCTCATTTTTAGAATAAAGAATATATATGTTCTGTAAGTTCCCACGGCCAATCGTATGGGACTATGCCTTGTTTCATTGATGAACTCACACATCTGTGTGTCTGATCTTGATTTTATGTCACTGACCTTAAGGTCCCTTCAGCAGACCCCAGTGATTTTCGTAATGGTTCGCCTGATCATTCCGTTCCGTGTACTGTTGCCCTCTGCGTCCAAAGGCTGACCCCAGTAACGACAGATTTACCATTCGAATTTAGATCCTCACTCCTTCAAACAGCAACTATTCGGCATACTGGTGGTTTGGAAGTCACGTCCCAATGGGACTCTGCCGATCGCAGACAGCGAGCAGCTTCCAGATTCTCCCAGTATGCTGAAAATTGTTTTCAACGATCATACTTGCCGGATCAAAATATCCGGTGGAATTATGGAATGAGAAAATTTAGAACGGTGATCTAGGAACTTGAGAGTCCGGAATTCGAATCTCACTGGTGATAGTTGTTCTTTCGTTTTTGGAGTTTTTCTTTGGCCGCTCTGCTCTTTTCCTTTATTCTGAGCAACAGTGAATCCGGTCAACGAAAATAATATTATTACTTTTAATCTGCTCAGTCGCGTACGTAAAACATGCGATTTCGTGTTCAAATGGAGCACAGAGCAGAACAATGGAGTAGATGGTGTCAAGCGAAACTCGGAAACCATTCGGTAAACCTGATTGGTTACACAATGTGTGCCTGCCGTGGCGGTAACCAATCAGGTTTACCGAATGGTTTCCGAGTTTCGCTTGACACCATCTACTCCATTG
Organism: Fasciola hepatica; assembly: GCA_948099385.1. NCBI lineage: Eukaryota > Metazoa > Platyhelminthes > Trematoda > Plagiorchiida > Fasciolidae > Fasciola > Fasciola hepatica. The sequence continues at coordinate 5,868,322 of CANUEZ040000053.1, forward strand.
TTCTGCTCTGTGCTCCATTTGAACACGATATCGCAAGTTTTACGTACGCGACTGAGAAGATTAAAAGAAATGCTAGCATCTCGCAATTTATGTCTTCTATCTGTTTTGATGAACTGGATCAAGGGGACCCAATGTTACAAATATTATTACTATTAATTAAAAAAATTGAAGTTAGCCGAAAAGGAACTAAGTACTCAGCTCGGCACGGATAACGACACGTTCAGTTTATTTGGGAAGAAATCACATTGTCAAGTTTGTCATTCAGATATTAGTCACATCAACATTTTTGTTTAAATTTTACTGATAGGAGACTTAGAGTGTTCTTCTTGGAAGTGATTCACCACACAGTGTCAAGGCCCAACTCGCCATCAAATGAATGCACTGACGTGAGATAAGACGCTGAGTGAGCTCGGATAGCCCAGTGGTAACGTACGTGTCGCACAATTCGGCTTCTTGGGTTCGAGTAGATACCAAATTGGAAGTTGATAGATGGAACCTGTGGATAAGGTACCCTAACAAAACTAATATGCACCACTGATGAGCTCTAACAATAGCGGAACTGGAGTCTGTTGGTTGAGTGTAGGGTTGGTCGGATGACTTGAGGTTTGTGCGTGAAGGGTGGAGTCCAAAGGACAGCCAGCCAACATAAGCTGAATTAGGCTGTACGTTCCGTGGTTGAGTGCTATCAACAACGCGACGATACCAACTTCTCCCGACTCAGCTTCCTCACCTCGTTTAGCCACAACCCGTGTCGGATAGACAGTGCATCACACGCGCAGACGTGTCCGGATCATTAAATCCTTCACACACTCACGCACATTCACACATGACACTGATCTCATGCGTTGCTCTCACACGCCGTCGCGAGCATAAGCATTTTTTTTATCGACTTCTGCTCGCATGCACGCACGCTCATGTGCACATATGTTTGTTTTCTCGGTATCCATACCGGTGACGTACACGCACGTCCACTTTCTGTAGGCACGGTTGCCCAAGATGAACGACGAGCTTGCCAACAATAACATTTTACCACAACGAGCTTGCCGCTCACCCATCACGGTTGCCCTCTCACTCAGAGTACCAAGAATGTCGCACACACACACACACACACACACACACACACACACACACTTGAACTTGCACTAATAGTCACCCGGGTCCACTGAAACAGATACGCACGCTTGAACTTGCTCTAGTGTGATCGCCGTCTGCCCGAGGACCATTGAACCGTACGCACACACCTGACACGGATGTTTTCCGATGGTGCACACATCTAGTCACACATCCAAACACATTCCGGGTCAATCCGCACAGCCCGGACCGCTCAGCATTCTGACAGTTAGACGCGGGTCGCACTGACAACTTTCGCTGTACGTTAGGGATTTTCAGCTAACCGTGTTCCAAGTCAAGCCATTGAAAGCTTTTATACACCCGATTTGGGGTGCATTTTCAGCACGTATTTGATTTACAGAGGAACCCAAAAGACAGGATTGTAAGGGCTTATTGCAACGTGCCGATAAACGCGTGGAAGCAAAAAGAAAATTCACTCCATGCAACTTGATTCGTGACGAAGGTGAATAGCGAGATCATTGATTACTTCGATGCGGTCTACGAGTAAGCGGGCAAGATAAGAGATCAAGCTATTTCTGCATGTAGGCGTGCGTGAATGAAATATTTCGAATTTCGAGCATGTGGAAGAAAATGAGACGGCTTTAGAGAGTGTGGCGTGAAGATAATTATCTGCGTCGGATAGTAACCTAATTGTGAATTTGTCACAAGCATCAAAATCATTACTAATGATAGAGTCAATGAGAATATCTCTAGCAACGTGGCTACAACGGGAGAGCAATTTTAGAAATTTGGTGATAGGACCAAAGTCTTTTCCTTTTAAAACGGGACAATTATAGGAGGGTAGTAAGAACAAAAGAGGAAGAATGCAAGAGGTCACAAATTGAAATGCATAATAGTAAGGTTCTCTAAGTTTTTGTAGTTTCAATGAGAGAAAGGAAATCTTGCTGACTTCGGTGAGGACTATTTCAACGTGACTAGCCCAGTAAAGGCTGTCAGTTAGAGTAACTCCTAGATAACGGACGGAATAAGCTTTGGGTAGATGTTGGTTATCAAGGAGAGATATGGGATGTTATTAAAACAGTTTGGTAGCGTGATCCACATTGAAGATTGAACAGGACTTCAAGGCATTTTAAGGCCTAAAGGAAAAGAGAATGGGAAGTATACCAATAGCCAAGCTCATTCAGACACCCGAGCACAATGTCATCGGCACATTTGCGGCCAATGAAACTAGTTGAAATGGGGACTTTGCTCGTATGAAAGGAGAAAAGAAATGGGGATAAAATGGCACCTTGAAAAACACCAGGGTTATCTTGAAGTTAAGACGAATGCCGATTACCACAAGAAGTAAACTGTTTGCGATCAGAAAAATAATCACGAAGGAAGTTCGAATACGATCGTCAACCCTATTATCATGTAGAATATTCAGGGGCATAACGCGAGGAAGAGAATCAGATACTTTCGCATAGTCGGGAAAAATTAGTCTGACAGAGCGGCCACGGTGATCCAGAGTAGAAGCAATAGAGTTAACAATGTAACCAACGGCAGCAAGCGTTGACAGAGAGAGTATGCAGAAAAACTTGGCCGGATCAGGAGAGTGAACTTGGGGAATTATGGTATGAAGGAGTAAATTCCGAAATACTTCCAGCTAGGCGGATGTGCAGGCTATCGGACGATATTTGTTGGACGCTTTCCTGGGTACACATGTGATGCGTACAGATCTCCAACAATCGCGAATCATCCCAAAATAAATACAACGAATAAATACAGCAGTCAAAGCGGATATGAGTTCAGTGGAACAGGCTTTTAGTAACACTGGTGATAGCAGGTCGGGGCCGCCAGACTTATGGCACTTGACTTGTTGTAGATCTCTAAGGGCAGAACCAGGTATAAGGGGGTTAATTTCATGGGATTCAAGGTATGTTGGGGGTGCGTCAGAGTTAACGGTAAACTGGTGACTCAGATCTTCGAGGCTTACCTTCAACTTGGGCCTGGCATAACGCAACTGTTCCAGGACTCCCCCCATCTCACGGTAGATTTTGTCACCCAACACCGTGTCTGTTTATAGATTATTCAGATTTCGTACTTCAGTCATGATGAGCGTGGATAGTTAGTTACAGTAGGGTACCAACCCGATTTGTACATTTATTCCTTAGTCCTACGGAGCTTCTTCAAATGAGAGAAGTAGAGCCTATCTGGTTGAGCATGATAGGTTTCCATGGAACAACACAGGGTATAACGAAATTAAGGTAGTCAGTTAAGTGTTCGCAGTGAGGACGCTTGGTGTTAAGGTAAAATGGGAAGATCAGTGGAGCCAACTAATGCCCTAAGCTAATCGGAATTCTCAGGAGTGCAAGCTCGTTTGTAGACAGTGTGCAGCGTGTTCAAGGAGCTGGTAAGACATTCGCTTTTACAGTAAATTATAGGGCGAAGAAGTAAAATGCAGTGATTAGAAGTGCTAATGAAGGCACGTTTATAAACTGGAATTATTTGGACAGTTAACGAATACTGAATCCAGGAAGGCATCGAAGTGCGCTGGAAAAGCACAATATTTAAAAAGCCCAAGGTGGTTAAAAAGGATAAATCGGGTCTGTCGAAATCTCCTGCTATAATGAACAAGGACAGGTCAAGATTCGCAGTAAGATAGATAAAAAGACTGTCATTTAACTGACTAATATCATCGGCGAGTGTCTGGCGCAACGTAAGAAATGACGGGGACAAGATAGAGACGGGAAGATAGGAAAAGTGGCTCACAAAAAAGAGCAATCTAATTGATCTTCATCGTGTTGAATAGGAAAGATAGGTGAGAAGACTTGCACCTCTTATGACGGGTAAATTTGATAGCCCCATCTCCTCGGTTTCTTGGACTCGTGGTTCGTTGGATTTACGCCCGTGACCATTCAAGACGAACTACGTAGCGTTACGGCGAACCATAGGTTTTTCATAAGTAGGCTAATCTTTAATACAAACCAGTGGGCCCTAGAATTAAATGTGCCTTCCTTGAACTTGTTATTGTGGAGCAAAATGAATCAAGTAGAATAATCTTACCATTCCTTTAAAAATATAACTTGGTCAACCAAATCAGGCCTCGGCTTTTTTCTTTCATCTACCAATATTTTCAGACTACAGAAAGGATAAGGTTTTAGTCCAAACCTCCATCTTTGTTTTGTGAGCATGAAACAGGCTCTCAATCTTAGTGTTTACCTAATATGTTGGGAGTTACCATTTGTGTGACTGATAAGAAGATTATCCATATCAGAGACCCTACTGTTTTGTTCTGAGAAGACGAGCGTTATTTTGTTAATATCGATTGTAAAAATAGAAAGATGAGAAAAACAAATCTCCCTCGAGTAGTAATTTTTTAAATCTTTTATTAATGAAATCAAATAGTTCCCGGCTGAAGACTGTGTCGTCTGTTTGCTTGTCACCCTGACTCAAATGCAAACACACGATGAAATCTACCCGGGTTTAGTCAGTGTTTCCTCTGACATACCCCACTGGTTCGGTTCAACCGTAATTACCTCAGAGTAAACATGAACGATAGTAACTGAGGGTAAACTGACCGCGAATTTGGTTCAGTTTCGAAGTCCTTGATCTATGGTGACTTGTTAAGTCCTTGTACAGCATGACCCTAAAAACGTTACTATTAAACAAGGGGTTTTGGGGGAAATGGCAGATCGAAAACTCATTCTTATCCTTCGGAGGCTTGTGCTTAGTAAGAAATGAAGAATTTGAAGTGTGTAGAGAAATCTCCATTGTGTCGAAGATGTCGTGATTCTCAACGAAGCGTATATTGGTTCAGTACTGAAAGAAACTAAGTCCTTTCATTTTTGAAAACGACTATACACGTTTTGAAAACTCCATAGGAAATAAACGGTGCCTTTCGTAAGGAAGATAAAAGAAATATTTTCATATAGGTGCGTCTGATTCAACAATCACTACCTTTACTATGGACTTCTGAATGCAGCAGAGCAATAATGACCGCTGTGAGGGAATAGGCCCAGCACATTGCTAATAGACGGACTAGTTCTGTGATCAGGCCGCATCCCGTCGTCCATCCAGAATCAAGCACAAGGTCGGAGGGGGTGAAACAGATAGTACTTGTTCATCAACACAGATAGAAGACATAAATTGCGAGATGCTAGCATTTCTTTTAATCTTCTCAGTCGCGTACGTAAAACATGCGATTTCGTGTTCAAATGGAGCACAGAGCAAAACAATGGAGTAGATAGTGTCAAGCGAAACTCGGAAACCATTCGGTAAACCTGATTGGTTACCGCCACGGCAGGCACACATTGTGGGTCAACAGTTTTTGTGCACACAGTGGGGGCCTAAGTCTACTTATCAACACTGCCTCACAGAAAGCTGGGAGCTTTGGGTTCCGATTCCATGCAATCACTCGGAACGCTTGACCCAGATCAATCCGATGACGAGAGGTCACAAGGTGTTTCGCGATCGATGAAGCCGGGTTTCTAGTCGTCGTCTGTTGTCCGGGTGGAGGATGACTCATCCACTGCACTAACCACTTCGGTACATGCTCCCCCATTCTTTGACTGAGGCAACGATCCGTTCTGCCTATGTAGGTGTCACCGCAGCTGCAGGTGAACTGATAAATGATGTGAGAGGCATTCAGGTTCGCGACTCTGTTTGAATGTGCTTGGAGGTTTAGTCGTTTGGTGGTTTGCGAAATCTGCAATTCAGCCGCCAAGTAGGTGCGCTTTAGTGCACACTTTAGATTTTGGCTAATCCGATTGAACAGATGATCCCCTTTAAACGGCAACACTAGTGTAACTCGTTTCTTCTCGACCGTGTAGACTTGTACGGTCTTAGGCCTTTCTCTTTTGTGGATTTCAATGAACTTTTCCGGGTATCCATTGGCACAAAGAGTTTGGGATAAGAACTCTTCTTCCTTTTTCAGTTGGTCTACACTGCAGATTTTTTGCGCTCTGTGGAACAGGGTCTTGACCAAGCCCCTTTTGTAGGCAACTGGAGCGAAACTGGAGAACTGAATATATTGTCCACTCCATGTTGCTTTACGATGGATAGTCTTCTGAATTGTCCCATCTGCACGTTTTTGTATCATGATATCCAAAAAAGGGAGGCTGCTGCCACTCTCTGTTTCACATGTGACTGATAGATTGGGATGCATGGTGTTCATTAGGTTGAAGAACTTAGTGAACCGTTCTTCCTCAGTAAAAATCAAAATATCATCGACATAACGCTTGTACAGGGTAAACTGGATGATATTCTGATGTACATTTTTCTCAATCATCCCCAAAAAGATATCTGCCAATGTGGGTCCAAGAGGGCTACCCATTGCCACACCATCAATCTGTTTGTATGACTGTCCTTCAAAATCAAAACGTATGTTTTCTGTACATAAGAGAATGAGATCCCTGATGTATGTAACAGGAATCGGTAACGTGGGTTTGAGTGTTGCTACCATGTCGCACAAATACTCTACCGTTTCTCTTAGGGGTACACTAGTGAAAAGTGAATCAACATCTACAGAAAACATTTTTTGAGAACTCACGGATGTTCGCTCCAGGATATCTGATAGTTCAAATGAGTCCTTCAGACAGTGTGATGTCATGTGCTTTCGGATGGGAGATAGCATATCCACCAGCCAGCGTGCCAGTTTGTGGCACGCTGAGTTCTGCATACATAAAATAGGTCTCAATGGAACATCAGGCTTGTGAATTTTCGGAGAACCCCTCAGTTTTGGCGTTTGGGTGCCAATCGGTTTCAGTTTTCTGTATAGGTCCTCAGAGATAAATCCATGCAAGCGTAATATCTGGAGGTGTCGTGTGACCTGTTTCTCTACCAGCAAGTTGTTCTCTGGGGTCGAATCCGGAATAAATCGTCGTTTGTCCCCCAAAGTGTTATCCATCTTTTTAAGGTAGTCTTGTCTCTTCATGATGACGACACCTGATCCCTTGTCTGGTTGAAGAAATACCACATCTTTCATCTCTTTCAATTGTCTAATTGCAGTGTAGTGTTCTTGTGATAGACAGCATTTTTGTCGGACAGGGGTTGAGTTGAATACTTCCGAAAGATCGACCAATTTCGCCCTAAACCAACCTGCTTTGTCCTCTGAGGCTGGAGTCAGATTTTTGACTTGGTCATTTAAGTTTTCGAATTGAGCTTCCATTTGTAACTGGTTGATGTTTTTCGGAGGCAACTTGAACTTCAGACCTAATGATAGGACTTCATTTTGTGCTTTTGTCAGTTGTAACGCGGAAAAATTGTGCACATACTTGGTTGTATCTGACGGGAACATTGGTACCTCTTTGGGATTGCAAAGTCTCCCATAAAATTTTTCCATTGTTTTGGTTCTGGTTTTTTGCAACATTTCTTTTGAGAAATTTTCAAACTTAATTCGACACACAAGTGATAGACTTGATAAGATGACTGCAAAGCGTTGCTGTGTTTCTCTGAATTTTGTTATCTGTTCCCGGGCCGCCTCAATGTGGGAGTTCGCGATTCTAACTAGGTTTGCATTGTTTCTCGGTAGCTTTGCGTTTGACAGGATTTTCAAAAATTGGTTTGGAAACCGGCAAGTAGATAGGCATTCGTTCAAAAAGTCAACACGTATCTTTTCCACTGTGAGTTTGCAACGTAACGTCAACAGACGATCCAAGGCTCTCGTGATGTTAGCGGGGAGTCTTCGTTTAGGGCGTTTAGGGCGAAATTGGTCGATCTTTCGGAAGTATTCAACTCAACCCCTGTCCGACAAAAATGCTGTCTATCACAAGAACACTACACTGCAATTAGACAATTGAAAGAGATGAAAGATGTGGTATTTCTTCAACCAGACAAGGGATCAGGTGTCGTCATCATGAAGAGACAAGACTACCTTAAAAAGATGGATAGCACTTTGGGGGACAAACGACGATTTATTCCGGATTCGACCCCAGAGAACAACTTGCTGGTAGAGAAACAGGTCACACGACACCTCCAGATATTACGCTTGCATGGATTTATCTCTGAGGACCTATACAGAAAACTGAAACCGATTGGCACCCAAACGCCAAAACTGAGGGGTTCTCCGAAAATTCACAAGCCTGATGTTCCATTGAGACCTATTTTATGTATGCAGAACTCAGCGTGCCACAAACTGGCACGCTGGCTGGTGGATATGCTATCTCCCATCCGAAAGCACATGACATCACACTGTCTGAAGGACTCATTTGAACTATCAGATATCCTGGAGCGAACATCCGTGAGTTCTCAAAAAATGTTTTCTGTAGATGTTGATTCACTTTTCACTAGTGTACCCCTAAGAGAAACGGTAGAGTATTTGTGCGACATGGTAGCAACACTCAAACCCACGTTACCGATTCCTGTTACATACATCAGGGATCTCATTCTCTTATGTACAGAAAACATACGTTTTGATTTTGAAGGACAGTCATACAAACAGATTGATGGTGTGGCAATGGGTAGCCCTCTTGGACCCACATTGGCAGATATCTTTTTGGGGATGATTGAGAAAAATGTACATCAGAATATCATCCAGTTTACCCTGTACAAGCGTTATGTCGATGATATTTTGATTTTTACTGAGGAAGAACGGTTCACTAAGTTCTTCAACCTAATGAACACCATGCATCCCAATCTATCAGTCACATGTGAAACAGAGAGTGGCAGCAGCCTCCCTTTTTTGGATATCATGATACAAAAACGTGCAGATGGGACAATTCAGAAGACTATCCATCGTAAAGCAACATGGAGTGGACAATATATTCAGTTCTCCAGTTTCGCTCCAGTTGCCTACAAAAGGGGCTTGGTCAAGACCCTGTTCCACAGAGCGCAAAAAATCTGCAGTGTAGACCAACTGAAAAAGGAAGAAGAGTTCTTATCCCAAACTCTTTGTGCCAATGGATACCCGGAAAAGTTCATTGAAATCCACAAAAGAGAAAGGCCTAAGACCGTACAAGTCTACACGGTCGAGAAGAAACGAGTTACACTAGTGTTGCCGTTTAAAGGGGATCATCTGTTCAATCGGATTAGCCAAAATCTAAAGTGTGCACTAAAGCGCACCTACTTGGCGGCTGAATTGCAGATTTCGCAAACCACCAAACGACTAAACCTCCAAGCACATTCAAACAGAGTCGCGAACCTGAATGCCTCTCACATCATTTATCAGTTCACCTGCAGCTGCGGTGACACCTACATAGGCAGAACGGATCGTTGCCTCAGTCAAAGAATGGGGGAGCATGTACCGAAGTGGTTAGTGCAGTGGATGAGTCATCCTCCACCCGGACAACAGACGACGACTAGAAACCCGGCTTCATCGATCGCGAAACACCTTGTGACCTCTCGTCATCGGATTGATCTGGGTCAAGCGTTCCGAGTGATTGCATGGAATCGGAACCCAAAGCTCCTAGCTTTCTGTGAGGCAGTGTTGATAAGTAGACTTAGGCCCCCACTGTGTGCACAAAAACTGTTGACCCACAATGTGTGCCTGCCGTGGCGGTAACCAATCAGGTTTACCGAATGGTTTCCGAGTTTCGCTTGACACTATCTACTCCATTGTTTTGCTCTGTGCTCCATTTGAACACGAAATCGCATGTTTTACGTACGCGACTGAGAAGATTAAAAGAAATGCTAGCATCTCGCAATTTATGTCTTCTATCTGTGTTGATGAACTGGATCAAGGGGACCCAATGTTTCAGATAGTACTTGATCGACTGACGAGAATTGTCGACAAGAGTGGAGCCAGTGTTGTGGCCAATAAGAGGTTAACACTCGTTTGAACCAACCAGAACAGAACCGGCCAGTCTGGGAGCAAACCTACAAACCAACCAGACGAGCAGTTTAGGTCTATCAATAGATTAATGAGCTTTTATTCATGGTTTTGTGGGTGATCAGCACGTATCTTATATAAACGACATATTTTCTATCAATAAATTGAGATGGTTCGAAGACAGAAGAGTCTTCTTCTTGGATCTTCCAGAACGGATCAGACCAACAGCAATTCTAGATCTGATATTTCTTGAATTACCTACTTAGAAATACCTCCTTTCAGTGCAAGTAGCATGGTACTGAATCTGGATGACAGGACGAAAGTCCCTCTAAGGAGCACACTCCGTCTAATATTCTGAACCAATTCTTTGCATTAGCAGCAATGGCGGCTCGTCTGGAGTATATTTAATTTACTGTGAACCGGATGTACTCGGTTAATGGTATGTTGAGGTAAATAAGGGACCTTTCTCATTGTACTGACTTTTCCGAAAAATTTTAGCACTTCATTCTTGATACTGTGTCCCTCCGATTTGGTCATTTTTGTCAACTTACCTAATGCGAGACACTCGTTCTTCCGGTTAAAACAATCACATTCCGCGTTGTTTAAAGACATAATCTACTCAGCATCCGTTTCTCGGCCGAAGAACTCCTCTACCACGACTGAGCTGACCTGGACCAATGCTGCTGTGCGATATCATAAACAAACATACGCTATTTGAGCACCATTTGTGCATTTAAACAATTCGGCATTTTTGGCTGTTACTTAGTAATGAGAGAGAGAGAGAGACAGAGCTCTTCTTTTCATCCTTCCGAAGAGTTGTGATGAGTGTCAAGTTTTTGAGAACAAACTAGCACCAATCCCTGCTTAATTTTTACATCATATACGTACGAACTTAATATTGAAGTACAATATTGATCTTAATATTCGAGTAGGTAGACAAGGTCGCCGTCGGTCATGAATGTTAGATAATTTTCTTTCTTCATTCATTGTGTCGCCCGCTGCCAACTAATGAATTTTATTTTCACTTCTGTTGAAAGTGAAATGATTCATCGCGTAATAACAACGTCCTGCACGCATTTGAATATCATTGGAAGTATAACTGCACGGTTACTTCATCGTTGTTACAACTCATCGGAAATATCCAAGTACTGCATCTCGTTCGGGATTCAAAAACCTATTGCGCGATCGGAATTGGACGGACGCTCATTGCGGTGAACTTGAGACCATTCGGTCTCCCGTTCGAATCTTGCTGCCGACACCGGTCACTAGCGAGAAATGTGCAATTACCAAGCAATTAGCAGGAGGTAAATACTGAGATTTAGTTTTTTTCTATCACGCACCCTTTAAGCTCACAAAGCCTTGCTTCCCATCTACACCATTCGTTGCACTACCCAACTGGCATCATCCTCTAAATTTAGCGGCTAATCCCTCATTAAGCAGTCAACTCGTCCAATGAAGGTGTTGTGCAACTAATTTAAGTTGGATTTGTTTCGACCAAATTCAAATGGTCACAGGATATTACCGCCTTATTTTAAAGATATCAATGATCATCTAAGTCATCAAAACCGTTTTTGTATTTGGAATGGCTAGCAACATCAGCATTCCGTAAATAGACAGCACGTGTTGTGTATATTCTGCGTAGCGTTCAAATGACGTTACTTCACTGAGTGTGATTGAGTTCTTCTAGAGGCGGATCAAAGTTGGTTGTGCAGAAGTGAATATACCAGGTACGGTATACTGTAAACCGTGAAAAATCTTGCCATGTAACATGCTCAGTAAATCTGGCAAACACCATTGTGGATTCGTTATTCTCATGCAAATACTGTCAGTTGAAAAATTGGAGGGATCATCTCATGTCGGTCGAAATCGTGACATACGGTCGAATCCCAGTTCATGAAACGGAAACTAGTCTCAGTAACCAAAAATAAAAAGTAGACACTGTTTTTTAACTGGAGAGAGAGAGAGAGAAACAGAGTAATATCAGTAGTATAAAATAGAACTCGACCATATGTCAGAATTTTGACCAATTTCAGGGAATCCGGAATTTGTCGGCGAGATTGTACCTGCTGAGTTGCACTTGAAGTTACGTTCAATCGAGAGACTAAAAACAGAAGAAGAAGAAGAAACCGAGGACTTGAGGGACTTCATAATCGTGGGAGAAAAAGCGCACTGCGGTGCACCGAAATTGTCTAACAGGCAACTTGGACGTATGAACTGGGCACTCCTAGTTACCTGTCCTTTGTGCTATCTCCACTGATTAGAAAAGCTGCACTTATCAAAGCTTTTTCCCGCCCTTTGTTATTCACGGAAAATGTATAGCTTTTTTGTTTTATCTCGCTAAATACTTAGTTGGAGCAAAACTTTAGTTTGACCTTTTTCGGTGTGTCAAAAATCCCTAAATTTACGCACACAGCTTCTGAAAAGAGGTCATTTTTCATCCTCTGGCCCAAAGTGAACTTTTAGTAGTTTTTACCATTTCGAGGAAAATGCCATCTTGATAAAACTTCTGTGATCCTCTAAAATGAAAAAAAACCTTGCATATAATGTTTTACAAAAAAGCTAGTGTCTGGTTTAACATGGCAGTCATCTGAACATGCCAGACTTATCAAATGAATCTTGCGTTCAATGTAAATTCTGCACCAGGGGCAATTAGTATTTCTACGTGGCAGTTTCTTTTGGATGCAATCAGGAATTTCTTTTCAGCGATAAATTCGGCTAGAAAATATATCCAAGTTAAAAGCAGCATTTTCAACAGACAAACAAAACTAAGGCTCGATTAGAACGAAAACAAATTACATGAACGAATGAAACTTGAAACTATTTCAGAGAAAAACATCAAAGAACTCATGTTTCCCCAATCTTTGGCGTTTGGAGTGATGAATTACTTGTGATTGAAAAACTGCGATCGTATAAATTTAGGAGACTGGTGAAATCGGGAAAAACCGAATTCTTGAAAAAAGGTGTCTCGTTTATCCAGTTAATACGAACCGAGAGAATGTTTATTCAGAAATGCAAAACACCTTAATTGCCCTTGTTGATGGCAAAAGTAAATCATGATTCGGATCACGAGATAAAAGGTGGTAAATTGAGCAAAAATGCAGCACGAATAATTTGGCAATTTTTTGTATTGTTGGGCTAAGGCCAAGGAAGGCGGACAGATTGCGATCAACAGTTCCGTGCACAAACGGGCGAAGGGGATGATTCTGTCTTGATCCGCATGGATTCCGATTGCGCAATCGTAGTGTGAATGATTTGACCAGATCAGTTCGTTGACCTGTTGAAATCAGGTGCTTGGCGGTAACTGATACTGGAGTTCTTGCCGAAATTTGTCTTGTGCAGTACAGCTAAGTCTCTGAGTTTAAAATCAGCTTCGGGATGTGTTCAACCACTCTTTGAGTCAAGCCTCCTTCTGTTCTGCCTGTGTTCGTGCAACCACGACTGCAATTGAAATGGTAGACAACATGTGGTGCAATAAGAGCAATATGGTCGTCAGAGTAAACACTGAAGCGTAATCCTTCAGTGGTCTGCACAATGCGTAACTGGTCTGTCTTGTATACATGTACGGCTTAGAGCGGAGAACAGGTTATGACTTACATAAGTAAAAATGCGGTCACCTTTAAATGGAACAAATGAAATAACTTGCCTTCGTTCAACCGTCTGTATTCGTTCGGCCTTGCATCGTGACTTACTATGATGCTCAGTTAACTTTCCCAGATAACCTTTGGCTGAAAGAGCTTTCTTGATAAAAATCTTCTTTTTGCCTTTAATGAGGTGTACGAATTTCGCAGACGCTGTGGAAGAGCGTTCCGACCAAACTCGTTTGTAAACAACCGGGACTGAACTAGAGAAGTGCGTATACCTTTCACGCTGTTGCTTTTCTGAGAATTTCCCACTGTATTTTGCCCACTGATTTCTGTTCCTTGTCGAAGCTTCTCGATATAAACCGGTGTAAAAGTAAAGTTTGCAAGTGTCTAGGTATTCCTCCCTCTATGAGCATAATGCTGTCCAATGTTAATTGCAACAAAATCCTATGTTCTTCTAAGAGAACAGTGTACATAATGCCAATATAGTATGACTTCTTAATGATTATCACACCTTTGTCTTGCTAAAAGAACATCAAATTATGAAAGTCTTTCAGTTATTTGATTACAGCTTTGTGCTCCGAAGTTAAGCGGCATTTTTGACGACTGGGAACCGAAAGGAATTATTCGGAATTATCCGTAAGTTTGATTTTCGAACTCCCGGCCTTTTCTTTGATCGTAGGTTGCAAGACAGACGTGACCCTGTAGACTTGGAAGCTGTACCCAGGTTTTTTGTTTTTTTTACACCTTTCGGTGGAACTTTGAATTTTTGACCCAAAAAGTACCTCGAGCCTGAAATTTGTCAACTGTGCTTCATAAAGATTGGGAACCTATTTGTTTGTCCTCGTTTGGAAGACTGGATTTTTTCGTGGATGGTTTAAGAGCTGCCTTAAGGGCTTCTCATAGATTTTAGCGTGGTCTTTCGTTAGGTGGCCAGAAGTGCTTACACCACGTGATGTCTTCCGTCCGTTCTCATTGACTTGAGTCGAATGCGATAAATAGCGTTGCCCTAGTATTGCATAACAAACTAGCACGTGATGAAGTGTGTCTTATGCGTCAGATATTCTCATGTCGAACTAAATCCAAAGCTGAAATAGGCGAAGTGAAAAGGTGTTGATGATTAGGATGTATGGACTAATTTTATTTTATTTTTTTCAGGTTTATCTTTTGTCTCTTGATTAATATATGAACTTATGCACCAACAAGGAAGCAAAGCAAAAGCAATACTAATGGAATCTTCTTACTCTTCAACGGTTTTCTAACCGATGAAAATATTATTAGGAAGTTCAAATCTTTATTTTTCCATCTCCCTTAATAAGGCGATGTGAGGAATATATTATAAAGCTTAAACTGGAAAACGGTTTCCTTTGAACTAGACAATTTTACAATATGCTGATCGTGTATGTAGGCATGATGAAGCATTCAGGGAGGAAGTAATGGATAGGGCCCCGTTTCACGAACCACGTATGATTCAACGAAATCCTGAAAGAAGAATAATCAAAACAACCCCCGGGATCACAGTTGGAATAACATTAGGCAGCAACTGTCTTATCGACAAGCTTTTATGGTTCATACTGCAACGTCCTCCACGGAAACCTACAAATGAATCATGGTTAGAGGCGGAAAGAAGTAGGACGGAAGACGATGCTATTAAAAGGGTCGAACAGGAGCTTTCTAGTCAACACAAAAGTACAATAGACAAGGGGAAATCCACTTGCATTTCCGCCACTGGCTGGAATCAAACAGGTAAAAATCCGCGCATACCCTACCAGCTGAGCTATCACTGTGTGGCCTGTCTGGTGTGAATGACGTACAGGAATATCCAGAGATGCGCAAACCACCATTCTAATGATACACAGCAACAGTCACGGTTTCAATCACCGGATTAGTCCGGTCGATTGTTCCCGGTACGTGACGTCAGACCTCGATGCGGAAAAATGCAAGTGGATTTTTCATCATCTAAGGTCCAGGCTCCTTGTGCCAATAAACAGATTATATGATGAGGGAAATAATTGTAAATTTCGAACTACCACACGGTCGCGTCAGTTGAAAAAATGTCAATACGTGCAGACATCTACACTGGTATTCAAGCGCAGCATGAAAACGAAGTGAAAAGATCGTTTATGTTGGGCTTATAATACGCCCGACGTCGTTAGGCTATCCTTCACGTACTAGGTGCGTAAAACCAAACATGGCTAGTCAGTAAGGGGAACTGCGTCTAAGGGAACTACTGTGTGGAAGTACTCGGTACCAACGTAGTGCCTGGTGGGAGGCCCAGATTCAACATTGGTGGCATTCCCGTTTCACCGTCATTACTCATCTTAGTCGTACACACTGTCTTGTTGTACTGATGGTAAGTCACGTGACACCATTACAAGCCAGAAGATGTACTGAGTTTGGAAACTAAGTTTATCTCAGTTCTTCCAACCATTATTCTCGCCTTTCTGTTCTGCCTCGCAGCATCGTTTAGTCCATGGTAAATTGAATACGGGCTTACAAAGCAAAAAACTGACGAGCAAGTTGTTGCTGGATGTGGAGCAAACGAAGGAAGTATTCGAATGCAACTACGCTACTGACAGACGACACCTAGCCGTGTCACCTAATGTGCCCAGCCTTCCGCTACACAGGCCTCGTGGACCCCAATCCGGGAGCCTGACAAGTCCTACTCGGCCAGGTACACAAGCTAATGTTTTTACGGAGTGAACACTTCGACTCACTCTCCAAACACGAAACTGTCCCGGAGAACAACGTTCACCGAGGAACTCTGTCGGTAACATGCGTAACACACCCGGACGACCTTAACCGGCTAAGACCACGTGGTTACTCCAGCGATTGATCGTACCCTCGAAAACACTATGCCTAAAATCAGCATAGCTGATGGAGTATTTCCACCATCTTTGCTCAAACACCGCCTTCTTGTATTTCCTATCAGTAACGATTATGTTCTTAAGCCCTTTCAATGGTCGGACCTAACTGCCACAGTGTACTCTCAATCACTTACAGACAACCGAATGTCACGCCAGTGCCAAAAATAGCTCAAACTGGCAGAACTCGAACGCGTTTTATGTATGCGCCATGAAGATTCCTGCAGCAGCACTTTACAATTCGAAGATGGAAAAAGCATCCCAACCGTCATTACACTGTTGTTTGAGTTTTTTAGATAAACGAGCAGCTTACCTGGATCTCCAATGTGGCGGAATTGTTATCAACTCTGTGCCCAACCCTTTAACCTAGGCAACAATGGAGAACAACGAGTCAGTACCTGATGTGTATTGTCTGGCCTAACCAGTGGTTAACTGTACATGCGTAAGCGAAGGCTGAAATCAAAAATATGCCTACGTGCGTACGTGCGTAACGTGCATACGTGTGTGTGTGTCATCGATCGGTCTGGGTCAGTGGACCGACGTGTGCACGATCGTGCCGATCGGGCTTTGTGAACGAAAAAGTGGCTTAATGAAAGGTTAAACATGCGACAGTTCTGACTCAAAAATCAGCCATCATACTTTAACACGATAACGAACGCGCCCACGGCACAACGGAAACGACGGTGACGACAACGAAAACGACTGCGGTTCGACACGAACACAGACGAGCAGGGCTGCCGGATGTGCCGGTTGCAGCGCTCTTCCGTGGGGGTTGCACGTACACGATCTGCAAAGGCATATAAAGAATGGAAACCCGATGAGTTGAAGCCCAGTAAGTGTATAAGCAGGTACGAACACTTACATCAGGGAGAATGGGAATGGCGGTCTCCGCCGATGCGTTACAATACCACAGTTAACGAGCACAACAGCATTCGCGTGTTCTAACTCGAAGCTTTCTGAAAGAACACAGACTGATGCCGCTTTTCTCACACGAGTATAGGAGTATTTTCTACATGATATAAATTACACTACTTCTCGGGACGAACTCGGATGTTAGATCATCATAAGCACGAACTCTGATTCAACTGTTCGCATCCAAGGATAGAAAAAAGTGAATTTCTGTGGCACACTCTTCAATAAGAGACAATGAGACGGAACTGTGTGCTCCATTGCGCCGAACACTGCTTTCAGATCGACAAAAACAGGGGGTGGGGTACTACGGTAGGTGAATCTCGAAGCTCTGACTGGGTACTCTGTGGTGTGCTCATCGCTGGAAAAGGCCTCCAGCCGAACCGATTTATTTGAACGTGAATGAGCTCGTGTACTTCAGATTGCCCTAGAAAGGATACCGTCCGCATAACAATGGCTTTGTAAAATCACCACGGTTCCGGATCACATATTTCCAGTGGTACATTTCCAACTATTACTACCATCCACTAGGAAGATTGGCCTAGACAACCGTGAAAGTGCTCAAATGGAAAATCTAATCTCCTGCTTTGAGCATCATCGCACTTGTAGTTCTGAAGACGCACACTTTGGGAAGACGAAAGAATGGCTGTCACAACGGATGTCAGAACACGTCACCAAGTATCTGGTGAAGTCAGTGTCGCATGTCATAACTGATGGTTATCTGGACTGAAATATAGGGCCGGTACTGGGTGCGGGCCCAGTGATTGAGTGACTTGTAAAAGACGAACCCGAAATCCCTTGTCAGAGAATGCGAAGTCGGTGAACTACGTGTACCGTAAAAGCCAAGCGCTAGTGAATACCTACCTCAATTCGTTGGCAATCCGGCCACAATGTACCTATCAATCAATGGAGATCAAATTACACGTCAAAATCAGGTTGCAAGCACGCACAGGCAGGGTAGAGAACAAAGTCGAACAATAAACAAGGAGGCAAGTGGAAAAGAACGACCAATCACAATCGGCGACCGGCCGAAGTGAGAACCGGCCGTTCAAGTCGTGGGACACAAATGCGGGAGGGGGAGAAGTGCGAACATGGACCTGATAGACGGACAACACAAAGGTTCCTTGAACAGACTCTCGCTCACGGACTGCTCCTACGAAGTTTGTACCGTTATCACTATACATGTGGGTGTGACATCCCTGTCTCTCAAGTAGCCTCATTGAAGCGGTTGTAAACGCATCGGTCGATAAGTCGCTCGCTACTTCCAAGTACACTGCTCTTATCTTCAAACGCATAAATAGATCTCCGTAGCACTTTTCACTAGCTCGACCGCGTTTGACGGTTATGGGTCCAAAATTGTCAATACCTACGTCTTCGAAAGAATACCAGCCAACTTTCATCCTAGTCGATGGTAACGGAGACGTAAACCGATCTCCCGAGGATGGCAACTGTTTTCGACGTTGCATGCGACTAACTATGGTTCGTTTCACCACATTCCCTCCTAGAATTATCGAAATAATTCCTGATTACATTGTGTGTTCCGCAATGCCCTTCTACCTGGTGAACGTGCTGGGCAATTAGCCAGGTAAAGTGAGGTTCATTTGGAATGATCATTGGACGCTTGGCGCTTTCTTCCAAGTATTAAAAATCCAGCCGACCCTCTAACCACATAATGCCGTTTTGGATAAACTGGCACAACTTCCGAAGCGACGTAAAATGCAAGCTTCTTCCTCTACTAGTAACCTCACTTTTCCTTCTGGGAGCCGGAGTTTGAAACTCTTCCTCAAAGACTTTCCTTTGAACAATCCTAACCAATTGTTTAGCTGACTGTCCTTCGGACCCTACCTTTCACATACAAACCTCAGGTCATCCGACCAATCTGTATTCGGAAGCACCAGACTTGAGTTTCGCTTTCACCTACGTCTTTTTTCGCGCAATCTAAGTCCATTACTCAAAGTGGACGTGTTTGCACACTAGAACGATTGCGAAATCTGTTTCGTACAGGCTACTAATTCCTAAAGCGGCATAGTCACTCACACGACCTAGGAAGTCTCAACCCATCGGAGTACTACATCAAAAAATTGTTTTTTTGTCCAATAAGTTTACTTGCACCACCTTTGAAACTCCTGTGCTCTCTGCGCCGACTCTTTTTGGAAATGTGAAGGAACTGCCAACCACAATTCTGGTGGTTGATTTAGGAACATGAGACCCGTCAACTGTAGTGCAATTTCTTTGCTAGTTAGTGTTCTTCGCGAAGCGAGATCAGCTGGGCTTACATGAAATCGCCGCCACTGCTTCGCGTCTGTCGATTCTTGGAGGATTGCAATCCGATTCGCCACGAATGTACAAAATTGAGTTGACTCGTTGTGTTAGTAGTATAAACTAACACGGAGTCATTCCAAAAGAATACGTTAGATAAGTGGCACTCCACTTTGTCCTTCAAAATATCGTCGACGCGTACAGCCGAAAACCACAGTGATCAACTCCAAACGGGTTATTGTCACAACTCTTGACTGTGCCACTCTAGCCTTTCCAACTAACATGGAACAATATCTTGATCCAGAGTTGGTAAGGAAATATGCGTATACGGGGGCTTCGTATACTGTCACCGGAGCCTCGCAGACTAAGTGAAGCTCTGTCAAATGGTATATTATCGGTTCGTTCGAGTGTACCGCTATGGGGTATTGACAATTCTCCTAGGTTTCCCAATGCTCTAGACCAAGAGACCCAGCGTTGACTCTCCCCTTGTCCTATCTGTCCATCCTATCCGCGATTAGCCTCAGACAGACACCTTTCCGGTATTAACCATACAGCAGCAAAACCTTGAGGATCGAACAGAGAGTGAATAGACTGCCAACGAAATTGGAAATCCGATGCAGGGCTCTTTATTACAAGGCATATGATAACGGCTAAACCCAGTGCAAAGATTTATCGGGACTGGAAGTGAAAATTCGGCTCGATAAATCGAGAAACTTTCTTTAACTGGTTTAATCCAGATCCCATGCTATACACCAAGATTTCGTCTTGTATTCATCAAAGGACTCTTTTTCTTCCCATACACTATAACCATCAGTTGTCAAGCCAACCACCAGCCCTCGCCTGCATACCCGTGTGATAATTTGTCCATTCATTGTCATCACGTCATGCAATTTTAGCTTAGTTTATATATTACGCAATTGCTTGCGGGTAGTGTGTGGGATTGATAAATCTTTGTTTGGTAGACTGTCCTTTGAACTCCACGTTTCACGCGCAAACCTCAGGTCATCCGACCAGCCTGCACTCGGAAGCACCAGACTCGAGTTTCGCTCTTGTTAGAGCTCATCAGTGGTGCATATCCTGCACCACACCCAGGGTTTGAACCCGGGCCCTTCTATCTCGAAGGCGTGTGTGTTACCACTACGCCACCCCGTGCCCGTTCGAGCTGATCCGAATCACCAAGTTAAGCTAGTTCAGATGTCGACCTCTCTGACAGCCAGAAACGCCAGACAGCTTCAAATGGAGTCACTGTACCTGACCAGTTAACTCCAAGCGAATGCCTCCCACCAGATCAGGTCTTCTCCACAGGATGAGGGCAACGGACCCACATTTTTAAACATGCTTCCCGTTTTTGGTATATATATCACGCAATCGCTTGCGAGTAGTGTGTGGGATTGATTAATCTTTGTTTGGTTGACTGTCCTTTGGACTCCACGTTTCACGCGCAAACCTCCGGTCATCCGACCATTTTCTACGACAGGTGTCGGCTGACTTTAATTGTCATGGCTCCAATTGTTGACCCTATCTTTTCGATTTTATCGCTTACGTAATCTTTCTCCTCGGTTTTGGAATGACCCACAGGAATCCATAACGCGTTCCGTTATTACGTCATGTTTGTCTGGGTTATTGGACAAGGCCCAAACAATTTGGATGAAATTATCTTTCTCCCTCTATCTGCCTTATCTGTGTGAATGACTGAACTTCGATCAGCCCTCTACGATCATACCACTCTCTGATGGCGATGGTATTCCGTTTGCTCTTCACCACGCACGCCTGTGTTCCCCAGGACGGCTACTTCTCTTCTGACCGTTGGCTGGTCTGAATGCCCCTCATAATCAAGGGCCTTATTTATAAACCACTTGACTCGCTCCTGCATTGCCGTCTCCAGCCGTTCATGCCTATTATTGCCTGGGCTTTTTGAAGCCTTTATTGACTGCTTTGATTCTGTGGTCGGTTTGTCCGCAATTTGAGGTATTATTATTATTGTCCGATAATTTGTCCCACCTTACACGTAGTAAAGCGAGCTCTTGTTCTGCGCTTTGAGACTTGGGGTTCGTTTATCTGCGAGTCACTTAATTCGAAGGACAACAATCTTGTACATACAGAGTCAACCCAGTTTCGTCGTTCATGTCCGTATTACGTAATGGTAACCAAATACTATTGACACTAACCTAAGCATTGCCAATCAGCTTACGCAACTCGGTTTCATGAGCCCAGGATTTACTGATACAAACAGTCCTATTACATTGGATCTGATTTTAATTCCCCCTTCTGTTTCGAGGAAGTGAACCAAACGGAATCTGTTTTCCAAATTCCTAGCCTCTAAGCGAAGAAGACAATTTAGTTATTTTCAAAATCTAAAGGACTCTTGAAAATTCACTTTACAAAGTACACCGTTACATACATACAGTCCCCATAAAGAGTGATTTTCAACTTAAAAATTAACTGTCGAATTAGTTTGCCTGCATTGCTGCTCACCGTCACATTAGTTGACAGATGGTAATTCATTCTCGTATGATCTCTGTTAGCGCTGATCAATGATAGATGGTTGGTTAGAAAAGCTCGAGGGTTGATTAGTCAAGGTTAAACAACGTCGAACGAGAGAAGTCAAGGTTCGAAAAACATTTTGCTACGAATTACGGCCAAAAATCTGCTGTGCTAAAAGGAAATTAAAACAAATAAATGTATAATCTTCTACTTTCTTTGTTTACTATACGACGAAGTACACTGTTTACGGGAAGGGGTTACAACTTCTCACAAACTGAAGAATTGGACAGTGACCAGCTGTGGCCAGATTCAAACCGGGAATATCAAGCTCTTAAATTCACGATGGCAACCTTTCGACGACCACCGGACAGCCGGTTTGATTCCCTCCGAAAAAGTTAAAAGATATACTTTCTTTAAGAATACATTCTAGTAATCTGCGGTGGTTCAGCAAGCTTTTCACCTGGCATGGCCCGGTTTAGCTTCGTGGCTACGTACGCTGGGGAGATACGGCCAACCACAATGGCCGTGAACAGGCATAACAAAGCCCCATTGGATTGGTTAACAAGTGACCTACATATTAGTCCCTATGATATAACATATTTATACAAAAAGTAATTCTGCACTTTAACTAACGTACGGCTCCGAAACCTTGGTCTGCTCGTTATTTCGGTTTGTGCAGTACCGAGTTGGAGAGATTGCATTAAGTTCTCCCATTCCGAAGATTGTTAATATTACATAATTTTTTCACCAGGTTATGTTACTAAGCAACCAGTCTGCAATTTATGACTGATCTATTCAGGGAGAACATCAATTCGTATCAAAAAGCCACTCATATCAAGGTCACGTAAACGCCGCCCTTTAAAGATTGGCCTGTTTCACTACTGAGAAGTATAATTCCTATAATTCGAATGAGCTTCTTTTTCTCAGAGGGGAAGACAGAAGTCGTATAGAACAACTTTGTTCATGGTAAAGTAGTTTTTCACAAATGGCGGTCGTCAGTTCACGTGATGATTCAACGTGCAGTTCACGGGACTGCGTACGACACAGCTTTGCGGTTACATCATAGTGGGACGCCTCAGTCAGTCAGAAACTCTGCAGCCGACGAAGTCAAAGGAAGACGGAGAGTTTTCCAGTGTCGAAGCATCGTCTCTCAAGTTCGTAATTGTGTAGTCTGTCCTGCCTTTTCATAAGGATTTGCCCAAAGCGCTAGGGATCAAAGAACGCCAACATTCTGTTTCCCAGGGCTCTGAGTGGTCAGGTTTGACAAGGCTGTCGACCCGCAGGTTCACTTCATCCTTTGCCTTACCATTCGGAAGTTAAGTTGATCCCAGGCATTTGGTCCTGGGCTTTTATTGTGTCGAATTCTGTCTGACTTCCCCGTTGGGTGCAAGGTCTTCAGGTCCTCCGGTATACAGATGAACCCGAGCGCGAAAGCACGGTCTTGCGAATTTTCAGGCACCCCTTCAGGTTCTGTTATTCCCCAGAGAAATTCATGGTCTCACTAAACGAAGGTGGACTGAAAATCGATGAATCTGGCTTTGGTTGGCTGCTAGGACTTGTAGAGGTGTTCTAGTGTTTGACGCGGTGCGAAGATCTGGAAGCCGTTGAGTAGCAGCATGCAGAAAACCATCGCAGCCTCTTCCATTACGCTGAACATTAGATAATTTTTGCACATCGACTTTTTCCATTACTTGAGGACGGACAATATAATGAACGCGCCCCAATCAGTCGAAAATAATTTGTCCCACCAAATGGAGCCCCATAGGGTGTATAGCAATATATGCGGACGTCTGGTGGGCTGCTATCTTCTCCGGCGTCTTCCACGTTCTTTAGATGGTTGATGACCTTCAGTATTTCCGTTGTACTTGGTGGGTGGCAGTTGACATTGTACGGTCCCGGAAGGATAGAGGTTTTGTATGTCTCTCGAGTGGTCAGAAGGCCGGCTGTGCAGTCAGTGGAAGTGCACTTACGATCATTCGATTTTCATTCACTCCCCAGGTATAGGCTGGCCACCTTCATTGCCCGAAAGAGACCAGTGCTTGCGGCATTTATTCGAGGCTTTGCGAGTAAGACTGAATAGCTTGCCAAAATCTATACTACTTGATGTGAGCTCTTTTTAACTACCTTTATTGAGTACCCCTCACGACCAGCCCTAGCGGGATGTAAGGCCTTTCGTTGCAGTCTGGGGCATTCATTACTTCATGATATTCAGGATTCACATGCTTTGACGAAAAAGTGAAGTATATCCGTAGAAATCCAGTATTCTGGGCGTCTTTCTGTTCCTCCTAGTTCCTTCTAGACTACTTTTCCGAAAGCCGACTTGATCTTAGTTGAATAAGCCCTTACTGGAGTTACATTCGTTTGTGAGCTGGATACGGTAGCCAATTAAGTTGCAAGTGCACTCGAAATCTCTTGACCTTTCTTTGGCTTTTCCGAGACCGCAACGCCTATTCCGGTAGGTGGTGAGAACTTAATACGCCTAGAATGATGGATTCTGAAGCTTGCACGTTTGAGAATGTGGTCCTAATTGTTTGCTTCTCGGGCCACTGCAAGACAGTGGTCTCGATGATCCTCTACAAACAAAGTCCAACGGTATCTTACCAGGATGTGGACGATATGGTGTGCATTGCGACCGTCGTTTGTTTGCCTTTTCCGTAAGTGTTTCTATGAGTGTTGAGAGCTGTCGCTGGATATGACCATTCCTTTTGGGGGCCACCATTCTCGCAGCGTTGACCAAGAGCAAATGTGCCCAGGACATGCGGAATGAATTTATCCAGGGGTCCCGTGTGAACAATCCTGTGTCATGCGAAGGAAACAGCCGTTTGAATAATTTTTGTGTTATTGCGTAATACATCTTCTGTTTGATTGTCGATCGTATTGGTCGTGGCATCAACCGCAGTTACCTCCATGTTCTGCAGATATCCCTTGGAGAAAACCTTACCGACATTCGTTTGAATTTAACCACTTTTGTGTCTCGAGACTGGATCATTTCGCTGGTTAGTGCTTGGGTTGTGAACGGCTGTGAGAGACAAAGGATTTGTGGAAGTATATCCTAAAAGAGAAGTTGTGCCGCCTCATAATGAGTGCGTATGAGCTAAAAGACAGTGTTCTTTTGACCAGGTAAATCCCCCCAAAACAGAACTGAATACTATAAACTTCTGCACTGATGTCAAGTCTTTTCCCCTAGAGTAATCCGATTGGTGATGAGTTTGTAAATATCCGGACCAAACGATGTAAGAAGTGTATCGAAAATTTGATGTGCTACGTGTTGTTTTTATTGTGAAAGTCATATTGGTAATAACAGAGCCTTTTTGGTAGATGTAACACGCCAACTATTCAGTTACCGTGAGTAACCTTTCTCAAGGTGATTGTGATTGAAAAATTGCCTTGAGAAAGGTTACCAAGGTTACCGAAATGTCGAAGTATTACATCTACCAACAAGGCTCTGTTATTAACATTATAACCTTTACAATTCTGCTCTGATGCTTTTGAGAAATATAAACAACTAATATGAAGACACAAAAGCAAATTATATGGCACTGTATGATTACAAGTAATATGATCTCAAAGCCTCGTGCGGGTGAATGAGGTCACAACGAACCGATGCTGGCTTATAACTCAGGAATACTATGTAAGGGTCATTTGAAAAGCAGTCAGGTAAAGGTAGCTCAGTAAGTCACCCTGGTTCAGTAATTCTGAAGCTCATCGCCCTTCGTAGTCAGGGATAACGGAAAAACATCAGTGGAAGATCATCATGTTTCAGTGCTTTTGTGTTCCTACGGAGAGAGTAATCCACACTAGTTAACTTTTTGTGAAATTCTCACTGAACGCTGATCGTACCAGGTATTGAAACCAACATTCCCGGGACGAAAGATTTGTTGGAATTGTTAGGAAGTCTCTGTGCCAGAAATATCTGTTGGTATGTGATATTTTATTTGTTGCCGAATCTCATTTCCATTCATGGCACAACAACAACGTTGATTGGCAATCGAACACAGCTGGGGTGAATTGTGGCTTTCCCTTTATAAGTGATATAATAACGGTAATTACTTATACACATGAGGTATTCAGGTGCAAAGAGGATAAAAACCAACTTCATCAAATGTGAATATAGGTGGACAGATGTTTTGTAGCTTCAGGTTAGACCGTGAGAACCAAAAATTTGAAAAATTAAACACCTTTTATTCAAGTAGTTTCACAAGTGATAAAAGTTGTTTTCAATGACTGATATGCGTAATTTACTGCAGCGTTTTCGTTCAAAGAGAGATTCCACCAGTCGTAGTCAGTTATTCAACTGGATAACGAGAAACCTGCTAAGAAACAATGGAAATGGTCAAAATTCTGTCCCTTTTTAATTGACCTATTTGCTAAGAATAACAATTTTGATGCAAATTTGGATTTTCAGTTTTATGGCCGTTCAAAACGTGTCCAGTCAGAGTAAATACGCCCAAACTGATAGCATTGAGCACCATCGTGCTCTTTTTCTGCGGTTTTCGGAAAGGTCATAATATTGGTGTCGAAAATTGAACGATTCGAAATAATGTGCTTGTTTTTGTTTTAGAAAGTAATTCAGAGACAATCACCAATTTTGGTGTTGTAAGAGGTAGACACTCCCAAAAATTGAAACATTTTTGTGAGCTTCTTCACATTCAGCTGTTGGATGATTCTATGATGGGCCAATGAGTTTACTAGAATAGATAATCAAATATATAAAAGTTTATTTTAGCTGGAGCTATTGTGATTCATGAGGAATACTAGCAAGTAAATTTCATTCTTATTTATTTTCCTGATGAACTGTCGGCGGTGAACCTTGGAAAAAGTATTTTAGTTCGCAAATCAAAATATAATTAATAATGCTGGAAAATCCGTTGACCGCTATTCCAATGATACACACCAACTGTCCTGGTTTCAATTACTGAACTAGTTTCTTGGGTCGCTTCCTAAAGGAGACGAACAGCATAAGGTTAAACGAGATCAAAAAGACATATTGATCGATATGCAGATTTTATTGGGGACACAAATATCAAGAACGACGTAGTAATAATAGAAACTCCAGTTGCAGTTTCTCCTTCCACCTTCATTTTGGAATTTGGTGCCATCGATAAATCCGTGGGATAATCAATACGTCCAAGCATTTTATTACCTTTTCCTGAAATAAGTCCTATCCTCTTTTTAATAGTAGTCGTCAGATTTCAATTCGGTCAGAGTCAAAATTTTGCACCTTAAGACTCCGGAAAAGATGAAGCGCATTTGAACGTCAGGGAAGACATTCTGGGTATTATATATCGTTGACGGTTTCTTTCTCAGATTATTACGATAGTGCGCGGTACCGAAACACCTACGTTTCATTGCTTCTCATCTGATCAGCTAACAAACCAAGCAACTGCCTAATGGCTTCGCTAGCTGATTGCACATTGTTCCTTGCCTTATATATAATATATATATATACATATATATATATATATATATATATATATATATATATATATATATATATATATAATGATGGTGGTATAACTTCAAAAGTTCATCCGGTGATCTTCCTGGGAAGCCTGTCATATTACCATTTCACATTTCAACCTTTGTTAGTGCTATCTGCTGCACAAGTTTGTCTCCTTAAAATCACTACTTTAAGTAAAAGTTTCCATATGCGATACGTTATTACATGCAATCTTCAAATGTACTCAAAACTACATTGGAAAGAACAAAACAATTGTCCGACCGTGGTTTAAAATGACATTCACGTGATCCCACTTCGCTACTTGCGAAACATGAAACAAAGTTGTGTTGCGTTGCTATCCAATCTGTGATGTTTGCCCTTTGAAAAGGTATGGGGGATTTTACAAGCAGGAGAGTTGAGAAGCCGGAATAATTTTCAACAGCTTATCGACAACGGTAATGGATGAAAATTGAGGACTATCCTTCAGGAACTGATAGAACATTTCAACTCAGCCGCTTCGACCGGCCGTCACTTAGTTGTCCTATTTTGAGGACACTAGGAAACTTGGAAAGATAGATTCTTCCTTCGATTCAGTCATAAAAGATGAAAGAACGTCTAGCAGAAGTAAACTCAATCGCGGATACACCCCTACAGCTAATTGACACAACATTTTTTCTTCTTCGAAAACCCCTTTATCTGCAGATTACGTACTAATTGACAGATATGAAATATAATTTAGCTTCACGTTTATATACCGGGAGTGAATGGAGATTGGGCGAAAAGCCAGTGGCAGTAGAAGCGCTCGAGAAACACTGGAGTTTTTAGATCTCACCGGTGAAGTCATTTCTGAGTTGAGAATAGAGAAATACGATAATCTTTTTTTCCCCATGAAATGGTACGCTGGTTTGAGGAAACATTTGGTTGAATCTCTTTCACTTTCAGTTGAAATGCTATCTCGGAAGTTTGTGTTTTCAATGTGAAAAGTTCGAAAATGACTGAAAGACCTATGCAGATGTTATTTTCTTCAATAGCACGGGCAATGCAGCATGGAACACACATTTGATCAGGTCACCTTATTCCTTCTACTGGCAGTGTTTTTCGCAGGAATATAATGCAATATAATGTAATGCATACGGAAATCTCTTCTTTTCAATCTCTAACCGCATTTATAAACCGCGAATTCAGTAAAACAAATCATTGCTTCTAGCAGGAAGTCAAACAACTTATACGAAAAACAGTGGAATTATGGTTTAAAAAGGACTAGAAAATGATTGATATGTTATATGACGTCTTTTTTGGGTAATTTATTTTATTGTTTAGTATGATTGGATAGGGCTCTTACGCTAGCCTCTAGGTAATCAATACACGACAGTTCCTGATAGCTTGGTGAGCTGTGCTGAAGATAGCTTGTATTTACAAAAGAAAATAACTTAGAACGGAAACTAATATGTTGGACTTAATAATTTGGTCGGTACACTTCGAAGTAAGCTATTTTTTCAGAACCACAGTGCTGAAATAGGCTGGAGAAAACAGGGCCGTTGCAATTGTTGTCTTATTTTACAAATAAACAAATTAGTTGTTTCATCTGAGAACTGATATAGTAATTGAGAAAACAAATTCGAAACAGGCAATTTTTTGTATGACCAGTAAATGTTCATGAGCACAAATTTTGACACTATTTATTAAGTGGCCATCTGGTGAATTTGAGCCGAGTGATTTACCTATATCTTTTCAAAGTAAAAAAATGCATTTTCGCCTGTTGAACTAACGATAGTTTTGGTTGTCTCCATTGCTTTACTTAGAACGGGGCCTCCTAAGTTCCATGACTTTTTTCATGTATTAGTGTAAGGTACGGTTTTCGACTACGAAACAAAATGTGACGAGAAAGATTCGTATAAGGGTCTACTTATATACGAAGCACAGTTCTTGGGAAATGCACTTTTCTCTCTTGTTCTCTCACGTAGATTCTCCTTACTGGCTTTTGCCTCAGTCCGGCTTGATTGTAGGGTACCGGTTAAATTTTCATCGCACGGAAAATGAATGACATTGAAGGGAGGGGATTGCCACTTTTCGAGGGCAGTATACGTGAATAGTGAGGGGTACTCTCTTTAGAACCAGCTGACTGATACCATTTTAGAAGAGGGAAAGGTTGTAACTGAGTGAAACTTCTGGAACAAAGGTGGAATTTCTCTTTTTTAGCAGTCATAGGTTGGAAAGAATTTTGACAAGGCTAGGCTCGACACCTGGGAACATAGATTTCGTGCGCGTGATTGACTGCCTGCGTTCGTGGTAGGCGTCGAAAGATCATGGAAGGAGGAAACGTCCAAGGCAGGTTCAAAAAATCAAAAGCCAAACTGAAAGCTCCAGAGTACGGACCACAAAGCACCTGCTTGTTGGTGGGATGGCGACCACAGGCTGAGTGTAAATGATAGATCGTTAATCAGTCGAACGGCAAGTTGTTGAACCCAATCGAGAAGAGGTCAGGTGAAGTCCCACCTGGCATGTGATTACGGTGGTGTAGAATGGGACGGCTTTACGCAAGAGGCAACCTGAAATACGTGTAGAAACTAGCATAGGTATGAGGTTACCGAAAGATCCAATGAAGAGACTGAGTTTGGGAAACAAAAGATTAGAGTTTAAAATTTTTGCATAGAATGAAAGCGACTCCAAATGGAATAGAAAGCAGATATGTAACAGTTCGCTTTAGATAACCACAAAGTGGCAGACACAACTGTACACAGGAAAGTGAAAGCTGGTCAAACACGAATCATAGGAGATTTTTAGTGTCATTCGTCAAAGTTACATCCCAGTCCACAAGTTTCTCATCTTCTCAATGGTCTAATTAAAAAACCTATGGTAAAGAGCTTGCCTCGTTGTAAAAATCGAATTATCATACAGAATATTTCATGGACATTTTCAGACTCAGGGTTTCACCTTCATAATTTAATTTACTACACTATTAAGAATTCCGAATTACATTCTCGTGGGAATGTAAATATCTTGCAACAAGTCTCCTTAGCCTGTTCTGACGAGACTGAGTTAAATCTGAACTCAGGGAAATGAAAACCTATTTAAGGTTATGCCTTGCTTATCGGAAACCGTTCTACATCCTGGTTAAATAATCACAACACGTGACGGCTGATAAAAAACGTGTATAGAACAATTTGTCTCAAATCGACCTGGTCAGGTGACCATATTTAACGAGTTCACCCAACACTTACCTTCAGCATTATTCCGGTACGACACAGCATGATAAATCCGTGGACCATCGAACCCTGATATTTACGTCACAAGATGCACATACGGTGTTTTAAGGAAGAAAAAATAATCTAAATTATTCGGCTGAAGTATGGAGAATTTACAGAAGGAAAAGTAGCAAGAAACTCGTTTTCTAAGCATCAGCTTTCAAGTGTGAAAGAAGTTGGATGGTGCTAATTTATTAACTACGTCGACTCTGTAATTAGACTACTGGGAGCTTTGCCTAAAATGAGACCATGTGATTTACTGGACATTTCACATCCAGTAGTAAATTGTGTTACGGCAAGTGAAACTCAGATGATTCGCCGTCAAAACTCGATATGTGCAAGAGAGAAACACTGATAATCCAGCTTAACCCGTTAGATAGAATGATTCTTGTTCATAATAGTTAGAAAACGATTCTGAGGGTGAACTTATGAATTAGTGTATTTGCTTGAACACCCGTTATACCCATACTGATATTCGGTTCTTGTTCATGAAATTTAGACGAATAACAAGTGAAGATACAGTAGATTTGCTTTTTCGTCAGATTCGACCAGTGGACTCCAGTTTGGCAAATAGCAGGTACATCGCTGCAATTTTATATAGTTCTTTCAACACGCTAAATTTAGTCCAAGAATAAGCTCTTTCAGTCCGAGATGCGATCGATAATACAGAGTCAATCTTCACAGAACCAACATTATCATGCCAATATCTATCATCCCCCTTCGCTATTTGATTATCTTAAAAGCCCCTTGATTTTAAAAGCCAAACGTTCGATCGAACTCTGTCATTTTACAACATTCGACTCAATTATCGTGACCACTCAGTGTGCTTGTAACTATATATATATATATATATATATATATATATATATATATATATATATATATATATATATATATATACCCTATAAAAATGTCGAATTCTTAAACTGAAGGACCTATACATTTCAGTTCCAATTCGAGTGCTTTCTGATTTCATTTCGGGCAATACGATCATTACATATGTGTACCTACTGACTTGACACGTTAAAAAGAGATGAAGCATCCGCTAACTCTGAACATAGAGGAGGGCTTAAAAATGCTATCTGAGTTGAAATCCAACGCAAAGTCCATCGGAATTTTGTTTAACCACCTACCCGCCATCACTGTTTCCCTCCCAAATTTTTTGCTCCACTGTTAACGCTATTTTACCCACTTTGTTCCTCTCTTCCGCGGTGATGCTCCTCCAAGAATGTTTCATCGCTCTAAAACAAATTCAGCTCCCCTCCCAAACGGATCACCCAAACCAGTTAGGGCACTACTTCCAACACACTCGAACAATCTCGGGACCATTGACCCACTCCCATTGTTTAACCATGTTTTCGATAAGTTTTTGAGGTTATTGTTTTATCTTGTTTCACCCAGGTTAACCTCATTAGTACCGGGTAATTCATTCGAATCCGGTCCTGGCTGTATTCAGTCTGGTTCTGCTCGTAACTCAGCTAGCTCGATACGGGAGCTGCATACAACTCAACTCAGACCATATTGGTTTTTGTTTTGGGTCTTCACTCGTTCAGCAGCCATCCTGATCGTATCATTCGATGGGAACAGCCATCCCTAGACTACTTCCAGTCGGTGTTATTGGTACGACGAGTGTGGATCTTAAATATCTGGAAAATACACCTGCATTTTCTGCACCTAACAGTTCAGCGCCGCAAACCGAAATCGAACCAGCGATTAAAATCGGAACTGATGCTGTGCTTCATTGGATGTTCACTTGGATTATTCACACCTGATGGGCCGTGAAGGTCCTGAGGTTCTACTGAACTATTTTTCACTCCCGGGTACAGGATAAATACTACTTTAGTACTGGAGATAAATTAGGCTAACTCGTTTGAACCCCATCAATTCTCGACCCAGCTCCCTGTACCATATTACCTATCTTTCAAATCTTGATTGATAATAGTCACCTATAATGCATTTTATTGGCATGACTGAGGATCATTGGAAAAATCCATCTTCACCAATTTCTATCATTCTTCACGTAACCGCTGAGTCCATCCAATAAATCCGTATGGTAAGATCCTTCAAGAAAAAAAAGAGAACCAGTGTTCCTGTGGACGAAAACAATTGATTGCATAAAGTGTCAGTTTAATCTACCGCAGCTAGGTTGGTTAACGGGTTTCTTGTTATCAAGTACCCACGCATCAGTTTTATCTCTCTTGAAAGATTGTCCATGCTCAATATGCCACTTTCTTCTTTTACTTGATTCAATTACTTACGTTGAGAACTTCTTGCCCAGCCTTATTCCAACTGAATTAATCAACCAGACTAATAGATCATGTGTGTTTCACTATGTCGTGTGATGGTGAAAAACACTCCTCAGCAGCTAGTTCTCACCAGGCCCATCTATTAATTGCATTTCTCCTCTGCATTGAAAAGCTCCTTGTTTTCATTCGGTTATCGCGCCGCTTCTAAGGCCTCAACAGAATGAAATTACGCATTGCCAAATGCAAACAAGGCTATGCAAGTCAAGTCAAGTCAAGTCATGTAAATGGTTTATGTACCCGAGAGGTGAATACACCGCGGCAATAATCAGCCATGATTCAGGCTGCATATCAGGGATTTGTTTGTTTTGAAAGGCAACAAGAACGGCCTGTTACTGCGGCATGTGGTACACCTATTTCTCCACATGGCCTCAAAATACGTAGTAACGTTTACTCGTCGTCAAACAAAAAACACCAAAAACCCATACAATTCCCACAAAATTTAGGACAGTAAATTTGATTAAAAACTACTAAATATGAGATATTACTTTACCGGGTCTAACTACGCATTATGTACCCTACCACTTAGAAAACTTTAAACAGCATACTAGAACGTGTGTGAACTTTTGACTGAGACTCATCACAGGTAGTGAGATATTTCATTCCGTGTTCGTAAAACTGTCACAGTTATTACTTCACCCTCCCCCCCGGTCGCATGGACAGCGTAGTTGATAAGTCCACTTGCAAGAGATTTAGATTTAAGAAAAAAATGGGATGGGTAATTAGTGCGGAATGTAGAAGCATAGACGAATGTGTACCATGACTATTCGCTGTATTTCAACCGGTTGTTGACTTTATGTTAGACTAGCACTTCAAAGCTAGTCTACAGTTCACGGGAAAAGGAGATTGTCTGGGTAGCAACAGATGACGTTATTGTAGTTATCACTTTTTAACTTACCACTGACATTAAAACAATACAATTCATATAACGGTCTAATGAAAGTGAGAAGAAAGAACAGCCACAGCTCCCGGTCACCTCCTGTCATTTAACTGAACAAGTTAATGGGTTGCCCAGAAAATCAATAAAATCTGTGCTAGCTTCTGCTCTGTCCAAGAGAAAGCTGGAGTACGGTTGAGAGTGATCTAATGACAATAAGGAAGCTGTCGTTCTATCATGTGTCTCAGTAAAAAGCAAATTATGAACTGGCTAGCTAGACCAATCTATTTCTGAATTGTGGTAATCTATATGGTCTTGTGAATTGTGGCTAATTGGTGAGAAAAAATTCTTTTTAAGGAGAATTTCCTTTAGCCTTGAAACGAGATTTTCGATGCACTCACACACACTAACGGTTTGTTGACTTAATCGACCCCTGGACACTCAAAAATGGGTCAAAATTCGGTTCTAAATTTAGCGTTATCAATCCGTCATTTGACAGCTTGATGTAGGATTCGACCGGATTGTTTCCGGTGCGCACGTTCACCACATCCCTGACTCCTTATTGAACTCTATAACAACAAAAAATGGGTTAGTTAGACAACAGATTGATGAGATAAGAGTTTGCATGAAAAATCGGATATGAGGCAAAAGTGATTGAAAAGCGTTGAAGTCTTTTTTAGACAACTATTACCAAAATTTCTTCTGTGATGTGAAAACTGTCAAATGTGTTCCGTAGAACTCAGGCAAAATCACCGATGAATCATGGAATAACAGTAAGGCAGTAAAGCTGGAACTCTGTATAATGGGGACTCATTTTAGGAATGGATGTCTCACATGATATCTACTTGGATGCCCAGGAACGTCCTCTCTATTTGTTAAACTTGAGAAAACAGTTTACGAAATATTTGTCACTGACGTGCCTAAAATGTTATCCAGATAGTTTTATGGAACTCAAGAGAAACAATACAACATGGTCAGAGAGCTGGTTTTTAGTGATAGTGAATCATGCCAAAACATCTCATTACATGCGGTACTGGTCATCGACCTTCACCCCACTCCGAAATACTGAGAGCGTCGTGCATTAGCGAAATCTTTTATTGAAATGAAACTACTTCATTTCTAATAGAATAGCATGATCGTTCTCAAACGGTCGCTAATTAGTAAGTAGTTGAACTACCT
Organism: Fasciola hepatica; assembly: GCA_948099385.1. Lineage (NCBI taxonomy): Eukaryota > Metazoa > Platyhelminthes > Trematoda > Plagiorchiida > Fasciolidae > Fasciola > Fasciola hepatica. The sequence goes on from CANUEZ040000053.1 coordinate 5,903,280, forward strand.
TTAGACAGTATAACAGCATAAACCCGTAGGGTCATGGTACCAACCGTCTGGTAGTATCTTATGGCAAACTGTCGCATTACTCCTTCAAGGCAGTCTTGTCTTTGCTGATCCACTTTCCTACCAAGCTGCTCCTACAGGTATTCGATGGAAATGGGATCAGGAGACCAAGTTGGCCATGGGAGAGTCTTCATACTGTGATGCGCATGAAACTGCAGTACGAGAAGGGAACAAAGTGCAGGCGCATTGTTGTTTCAGTTGTTATGATCAACAGTAGCTTGATGTGTCGGGTCAGTACATCTAAGTAAACTGGACCTTTCGGGATGTTGTTCAGAAATACCAGCTTGCTTCGGCCTTCCCGCCAGATAGTACTGATTCTCCATTTTGCCGCTTTGTTGCTGCCATAATATCCTTCTTATTAGACTCACACATTTGTTTCCAACATGCTTTCGACGATCATGTATGAGAAACAAAAATACTGACTCACCAGTCTAAATGGTGTGTTACCATTGTTGAACCGGTCGATCCATCAATCTCGAAATACCAGCATACACGGTAATCTCGTGGTGTAACTTCCCTGACTTCCATATTCCGATTGTAGCCAGACGACCTCTGTTGAGAGCATCACGTGAAGTCAAAAAGATCAGATTGACTCGTAAGTTGTAAAACTGGAAAGTACACGTGTGTCTGACCTTAATAACGAATCTCATGCAGCGGTAGATTGTATGATATAATACGAATAATCCTACAAATGGAGTTTTCAGATGCTCAGTGTGTTGGAACGACCAATGGAGCCTCAGAAAATGCATACACTGACTTTGAGAGTGTTAAGCGTTATATCAGAGACGAATGCCTACGGCTTTCTGAGCTCACTACCAGTCAAGATTGCCTGTCTGGAACTTGTAAATCGGACAAAACGCCTCAGTCCCTTATACTGAAAGTAAAGCACTAGCAATCCTTTGTATTTGCTCGAATGTGCACAAAAGCCCTACACAACTTGTAGATGTGTCGTACAAGCGTCTTGTCGGGCAACTAATGCAAACAGTTCCACAGGACCAGGTAAATGATTACGCACAAAACGAAACCACAGCATCTGCATTTCCCGAGTACACCTTTCGTAAATTCTAGTTCCTGTTGTATGAGTGATTCACTGGATTGAAACTTGAGTAGCCTGGCGTACTTCTCCGCCCCTGCACGCATAATCATATTCGTTTTCAGCCGAGATGTGGCAGAAACGAACGTTTGGATGATAACAATGACCAGAAGGTAGAGCTTACTAAACATATCAGCATGAAAAACGAACACCACCAACAAAGTTTTCCAAAGAATGTATTTAATTATTTTCCTCACTTTCATTTACCACCTTTTAGACACACAGCAAATACATCACTTCGTGTATGTTAATCAGGAGCCTGGAACTAGCCAACTGCACCAGCAGACCAGTAATATCCCCAGACTCTGAAGATTAACTGTCGGTTCTTATCTCATCCATGATTACATATTTTTTTATTTCTCTTTAAATGGACTTCGTAAACGAAAGCAAGTTATGTTGTGGACCACATGGCTACAACAATTCTGCAAAAATAACTTGTCTGGTCTTGTTTAGTGAAGAGTGCAGAGGGGTTCGAATGACAGAGACTGGTGTATTATTCTTCTCAATACTGTACACTATGCCAGGAGTCGAAAAACTGGCATAATCATCAATTCATTATGAACTTCAAGCTAGTAACTGGCACATTGTAACGATGAAGGCCAATTTTGTTCATTGATTTCTCTAGTGTTCGCAATCTTTCACGATACTAGAAGACCAAGCGGAACGTAGACAGCACCGTATTCCGAATTCGACCCATTTGTTTTCCGCTAATAAGCGGCAGTATCGAATACCGTATGAAAAAAATGACAGCGTCACTGCGATCTTTTCTTATGTGAAACTCTGTGTCTCATAATCGCGTGAGCTAACACAGTACACACGGTAGTCAGAAATGGATCATGGCTTCCTTTCAGCTATTCATGAATCGCGTAAAGATAGAAAAATCTGTAATTTAAAAAACCGGCTTATGGGCAAATCAGATAAACAAATGAACATGTTTTTTTGTCATATACGTATCACGCAATTACATGCGAGTGGTGTGTGGGATTGATGAATCTTTGTTTAGCTGACTGTCCTTCTGACTCCACCGTTCACGCACAAACCTCAGGTCACCTGACCAACCTGCACTCGGAAGCACCAGACTCGAGTTTCGTTCTTGTTAGAGCTCATCAGTGGTGCATATCCTCCACCACACCCAGGGTTTGAACCCAGGCCCTTCCATCTCGAGGGTGTGTTACCACTTCGTTACCCCGCTCCCTTCCACGCTGATCCGAATCACCAAGGTAAGTTTGTTCAGATGTCGACCTCTATGATGGCCGGAGAGGCCCGACAGCTTCAAATGGAGACACGGTGCCTGCCCCGTCAACTCCAAGCGAATGCCTCCCACCAAGTCACGTGTTCGATTTGAAATCACTAAAGCACAAAAATTCACGAACCCAACTCGATAGGTCTGTCATCGGCTTACCACACTTACATTAATGTGAACATCTTGGTATTCTTTATATTTAATTGCTTGACCACTGTGGACAGTGCTTTTTATTTGGGGGAGCAGTGTAACGATCCGACATAGATCATCATTCCCGTTCTCTCTAATGTAAGTGTGGATGACTGCCTCCATACTTATTGAGCTCCGGCTTACTGAGTTTCCTTTCTACGTGTTCGCAGATCATGTACGAATCCAGTTTATGTAGTGTAGACTACTCTATTGCTTTTATTTTCATAAGTTTGAATGAGAATCCTGAGTATTCACCGTTTAAAAATATATACACGGGAAGAAATGGGGTTTTTAGCAATGGGTGATAAGGATGTATGTACAAGGATTTATGTTCAATTTCCTGAGCAATTTGAATTTCCCGCCATTTAGGAGATTGCTCTTTCAACCTGATCCAGTGTTTCTGTTTGGTGAATTTCTTGATGAGGATCAGGCTTTCAACGATTCCCTAGAATACCACCGGATTGACCGATTCACTATAAGAATTTCATCCAGATTGAAATTATGCCCTTCTAGATCTTCGCGGACAGATATTAAAAAAAGTGGGTCATATCTTGTATTTGTGTATTCGCAAAGCGGGTGTTTTATCATTTATCTAACACACCTCCTATCTTCGGTTCTCATTTGCCCATTCAGTCCTGATACAAGTCTTCCCCTGGTTGCGGTAGACTGGTGAGTGACTGCTACCTTGGGATTGGTGGAGTCTTGCTGTCATTTCAGACGTTTTCTGTTAACAGCAATGTTACTCTTCTGTTATTTTGTATATTTTGACTTGCTTCTTCTGTGATCCGGTGAAAAAAATTCTTCTCATGAGGATACGTTGGTCCTAGTTTTTCTTAGACCTATTCAAAATATATTTCTCTTTTTGTGTGGGAAGACGAGTGAGTAGTTGAGCTGCCAAACAAGTTCGGTCTGTAAAACATGTGCGATGGTTTATGTAGTCCCTTTAAAATACTACGATGCGGCAATATCGATCCTCTGGCTGTCTGAGAATTTCGGCTCTCTTTTGGGCCGGGTGTCCGCCGCTATTGGGCTGATTCTTTTGACCGCCATTCTCGTTCGGCAAGTCCAATTGATCCGATTGATGGCTTAGTCGGTAGTCACTCACTTGGACCATCTTTTCGACTGTCTCAGATCCTACTGAATTCGACTGACAATTCCGTATGCCTCTTTCCGTCTGCTGCGGGACTTTTCCGATATATTCACCATCTGTTCTCTGGTCCTCGGTTGTCGATTGGTTGACCAGATCGGTTTGATATTCCTCTTGTTCTAATGCCGCAGCATTCCCCGCTACAATGTGAGTTTGTTTTCGAAGTACCGACATAGGCAGTATGCAGTTTCCGATTCTTCTTATGAAAAAAATTAGTATTGATAACTGGTAATTTTCTTTCATTTCATTGAAGGTGTTATTAGTCGTTGTAGTTGCCTTTTTAATATCCGACCTGTTGATAGTGACGGAAGTATCATCCATAGAACCAAACTTTCGGGGGAATCGCTGGTAGGGCTATACTTACAAGGGTTTGCAAGGCATCTTTTGCAAGAAATCATGTTCCAGATGATCCCGTTGGTGTTATTTTTATGTCTTGACAGCTGTATCCGTCACATTTGAAACATGTGTATAGGCATAGCGATTACAAGAAGGACTGGATGTGAGAGAATCAAGTCAAACGAGATAGAATCAACTACAAAATCATTGGTATACCAACAGAACGACTATATCATTCAATGTAGAAAGATGCAGATCCAGTAATTTTGTAATATAAACAGATCCAGACCTAGATGACAGACCGTGGGATTCGTACCACTGAGATTCACCAATGGATTCCATTTGGTGACCTGATAACTCCCATTATTGGAAAACAAAACAACACCGGACCAGATTTCTTGAAACAAGGAAAAAATGTTCTTTCGGTAATTAATCTTTGTAACTAGTGAGATATTCCGTAACAGTATTTTACACATTTATAAGTTCCCACTGGTCAGCAAGACAAGTCACATGCGCAAGAAATGACTCACTTGACCATATCCGGAGTCTGTTTTGTGGGATATTGGTGTAGAATAGCTTCAAAGTGATAACTTCATATTTCATCTTCAAGGATAGTTCAAACACAGATAAGTAAAAAGCTGATATTTTTTCCTCAACCAATCCTATCCCTGAATTTCTTCATCAGTATCCTCATAGCAACAGGTTTTGATGGTCCACGAGACGAGCACACGCGGCTTCATATGAAGTAAGCACATTCGAGATGAAGTTCATAAACTTGATGGGAACCTTCGGCTTTCGATAAGATCCTTGGTACTGAACTATTCTGAAGCAGATAATAACCTTTTACTTACCCGAATCCTGTCTTTCTTCCCAGCAGACACACGCACTCACTTACGCACCCAGTGCTTACCTCATATTGTTGTTCCCAAAAGCTATGAAGTAAAGAGATGATAAAGCCAAGTCTTACGCTTACCATACCATTTTAACTTCCAGTGAGGCTACTGATGGCTCAGCTCTCCAAATACACGTGTGATTCGATCTGTCCCGATGAGTGCCCATCGTGACCCACACTCGCAGTGTTGACTTCCATTACGGATTTGGATATTTTGTTTTAGAGCAAAACAACCGGTTGAATAGTTCTTCGGTCTGACTTACCGTACTAATTACGGTCACTACAAAGTTTGCAACCATCCACCTTCACATTCTTCAGTATTCCGAAAGTCCTGTCAGAAACTTCTGGACTTATCGGCGAGAATTCAGCACTGGAGTGATGGGTCGGTTGATTTACGGCCTTCGGATCCGTATCTTCAGCCGTCTAAGCCACTCTGTGGCGTTTTATCTCGGTCTAAATATTGGCAGCCTATTAGTTCCGTCTTCAAAGCCCAGATCATTCGTGTTCAGGTTATCCCTTCATCAAGCATTGCCTTTTCGTTTCCTCAGAGGTTTCAACAGTCTGCTGACCGCGTGAACCAAACGAACACACCACAGATTGACTGATCGTAAATTTCGAGGTGAAATTCAGACACTAAGTTGCAGATCGACACAAACTGTGCATTTACAATCAATGAACACTGCGATCGCGCAAGAGTTGCTGACTTCACGTGAAGCTTTCACCTTTTATTTTTTTGTCGGAATGCTGATCTCGATTTTCACACCGAACCTCAACTTGTGAAAGCATACAGCCACAGATTTCTCCTTGGTTGTACGTGCGTAAAACTTGTACATTTATTAGATGACAGACATTCGTTGGAAGAAAATCTTTTCCTATCCCGGTTGCTTGAAACAGTGCTGCTTGCGTCTCTCCCTCTGTATGCGTGTGTTTGAATTCAGTTACGTATCGTTTTCAGAGCCGATGGTGGGATGGTGGCGAAACAGAAATATTTCTGATGCAAAAAACAGAGTTAAGGTGTGTGATCAATAATGCTATTCTCGGCTACCTAAAAGGGTAGAAAGTGCATCCGTTGAACTGATTTCATGGGCGTTGTCAGTCATTTTTTGCTTTTACTGACGTGCGAATTAGGTCGTTCATCATATCGAGTTCACTTTGAACTCACTACGGGAGACCCAGAATCGAAACAGCTGTTTCATTTCATGAGGGGGGGGGGGGGGGGGGTGGATCACTTTCAGTACTTATCAACCAAGTCCCCGTTGATGTCCAAACTCGACAGAGAAAATGAGGAATTTCGGATGATAACCTTCCGAGCATCAAAAATATCTCCTAAAAATTGATTTCACTTCAAAACTACGCTAAACGGTGTACATCTATCTTGGAACAGGTAAGTATACCCAGGAGTAACCGGCATGGTAGTGAACCTCGCTTTTTGAATAGAATACTGACTGGATTAAATCTGTGTTTATCTCCCAGTCGTTCAATTCCGATATCCTTAACTGATTGTCAATTGTCATAAGATACACACAGTAACTCAGTGTTACTGAATTTTGAGTACCAAAATAATCTTATTCTCTTATTCAGCTGGTTAATCCCACTGGAACCTAGCATGGATTACGTCATCTTATTACAACTACAAGGTGGCTTGCAGATCCTCAGCTCATTCCCTAGTTAGGCAGCCATACGAAGGAATCGAGAGCAAAATAACATGAATATTAGAAGATGCAGAACAAGCATATGTCCTGTACAATGACTGACTGCTCTTAATATTATCATTACACTAGCTTGACCATGTTCTTACGATGCTTTTCAGCTGTCGTGGAAAAAGGAAAAGTTTTACACGCCAAAACGGATTAACTTTGCAGATAAAACTTCATCTTTGTTTGTTAAAACACGCCCAAGGAAGGGAACTATATAAGTCCTGTACAGCAATAATTTGGAAGGAAGCAGTCGAAGCACAGGACGGGTTAGAGGGTTTGATTGGTTTTAAAGAAAGATCGCAATACAGTGGATGTGGACAGTCCGAAATGATCTCCTATGCAAATGAAATAGATGCTATCATGTGCTTACCACATAGGTCCATTACGAGGTTTCTTGAGGCTATACCAGAAACAAGGCTAACGACTATAATGGGAGAACAATATAGAATAACGGGAGACATACACTGGTGTAAGAAGGAAGAAGTGGCGGATTGCGGAGCACTGGACTGTCGACGTTTACAAATTTGAAAGGACAACGTACTCGATTTTGCAACAGTAATTTCTATATGTGAACACCAATGTAAGTTCTCTTGTAAAGTTACATCGAGTTACTTCACATGGCTCACACGTGCTGGAGGAGCAGAGTAAATAGTGGATCTGTCTTCTTTAAAGTACGATCGCGAAATGGGAAAAAAGCACCGTTGACATTTGGAGTCTTTCAACAGAAGACCAGACTGCTAAGAAAAGTTTTGGATAAGTACAATATTTTCATGAAACTCATTTGAATCGGACTGCTGAGAGATAGACCGAGCCGAAACAAAGTCATTGGCATACTTGACAAGGCGGACAGGTTAGACTGCAGTTAAGTCACCAACGTAGGGAGTGGATAAGTATCGAGAAAGAATAGCTCCTTGGAGAACAGCGGAACTGTTTAGGCGGCGTCTGGAAACTTTTCTTTCAACTTTGGTACACAGGATTCTTCCCGAGAAGTAATCCTTCTGCTAGCTAAGTAAGTATGAGGGGGGGGAGAGGGGGCAACTAAGAGATTCCAATTTTTTGAGAAGCAAAAGTCATGGTGCCTTGTCAAAAGCTGATGTGTAATCAAGAGAGGCACATCTTACTAATTTCTACGAATCATTGAGGGATTTTGCAGTGTAATGACAATGCACTGCGTCGATCGCGGAACGCCTGGGCTTATACGGAAATTGGTATTCGTCAGTGGGACTTCTGTCAGTGTTTTGAAGACACTGAAGTACTGCACTTTCAACTAGTTCTAAGGCCGACGAGAAAAGTGCAGTCGGGGGAAAATTCTCGGTTCCCGTTTGGTTACTTGACCCTTTTCGTATGGCAATGGTTGACAGGACGGCAACAGTCAGTAATGGAGAACAATTCAAGTGAGTGATAGATAACAGTAGTCTTCAGCTCAGAGAGAGGTCCAACCCCATGTTCGGATACCGCCGAGGGTAGACCGTCCGGTCGAGAAGCTTTGGTTAACTTGGTGGACTTGAGGAAGTTAAAAACGTCCTCCTAGTGAATTTTACAACTTCTGAGTTATTGGCCTGATGGAGTGGGGGCCGGTCATTAGGGTAACGAATGGTCACTTGATCACACTCTTCCACCGGGAACTTGATTTTCCATCTGCATTTCCTTTTCATCAGCATTTCACTTATCACACTCCACGGAAACTTCGGTCGACCAAACCAGTTGTAAAACCTTTGGTAGAGAGCTTGAATATGTTTTCTCTCATTCTTCTTCGACTGGTTTACAATACTCCCCGGACCGGCTGCCTTCGACTGTAACCCTCCTTCGTCCCGTCCAGACTGGTCACGTTCACCGTAGAACCCTGATGATCATAAGACAACAAGCGAGTATAGATCATACTCTGGCCGTCAACATGTGTTGCACTCAAAAGACTCGTATTCAAGACTCCAGTTCCATCATTCGATTGAAGCTGTCTTCAAATTCTTCTGTGAGGTCTCCCTTACTCTTTTCTGGGGACGCTGAGGCTGCGGCTCTCGTTGACGTAGTCATTGCTCTTAGTGGAAGGGCTGAAGAGATACCGATAAACTGGATCCCAGCCGACAATTGTTAATGCGCAATGAGACTTTGGGGTTCGTCCTAATTAAGCAGTAGACGTCCCTTCAGATACAATATGCCTGTCGTTTCAGCGTATGAACCCATCGATCGCAACCCAAATGTAACCAAAAATAACTTTCGCTAAAAGCTCCACTACCTCTTAAATAAAGTAAACCGGGCTGATATTGTGATCTTGGCAGGCGATATGAATCCTCGAGCCCGTTTGCTGTCACCGGACGAGGCATGTTTAGGAAGCCATTTTTGGGCTAGATACCTATCATTCGGAAGACGGTGAACGGTTTTAGTCCTGTGCTGCGATCATAGCCTGTTCCTCGCTAGTAGAAGCTTCAGACAATCCAAATGCCGGTTAGACAAAAGGTTGAGCTGAATTCAAGACTGTTGTTCTGACTGGAGCTCCCTGTTCGACTTTGATTACGCACTAGTTTGCGTTGATCTTTATACGCGCTTCGATGGGCACTTCAAATGCAAGCTGCAAAGACTATTTTATTGGGACGAGCCTTCCAATCCACCTAGCCTGTCCGTCTCCCAAAATGAGCCAGTTGAAAAGATAGATGTAACCCACCAGATAACGCTGAACAGCACTAGTCGCTTTATCAAGAATGCCTTTACTTCAAGGTCCTGGGTAACTGTTACATATCTCGCCATTCTGTGAGAACCTGGGTTTCTGCTGAGTCTTTGCGCCTTCTCGACGCGAGTCAGTCTATCTAGGCTGAAAGCGATCAAAACAACACGAGGCTCGTATCGAGACGTGCACTTAAGGAGAGTTCTCTTAGAGACCGCGTGATCTGGTCTCCGCAACGTGCATCAGAGATGGCAAGTGCTGTGTCATGGGAAATTACCGTAAGCTGGGTTAGGACCTAGAGCCAGCTTTCGCCTTCTTTTGTTGCCTCCTGTGAAGCAAGACAAAGCTGTCCTATATCTCCATTTCTTTTTAGTTTTACCGTAGGCGTTCTACGGAACGTTCTTCATGTCTTCCAAGCTGTGGAGTGGAATTCCTCCCAGGGAACAGAGTTCTCGTCCTGAAATATGCCGATAACATTACTTTGCTAAATGATAATGCACAGGAAATACAACGCGCTGTGAACCGCTTGGCTATTGAGTTACTCAAATACGGCAAGAGCGTCACTACTTTCAATTGCAAAGTACTTTTAGGACACTTGCAAGAGCCTGTGTATGCCCTCACCCTTTGTGGTCATTCGCTAGTTAGTCGATAGCTATGATTGTCTTGGGAGCTTGAATACAACCGGAGGTGGTATTGGAGGGGAGATTACATCGAGAATAGCGAGAGCCAGAACAACTTCAGCAAACCTGTGACTCGTGTGGCCCCGCCTTGATATCCGGCTCTCTCTTAAGAACAGGCGTATAAAGCTCTACTCTGCCTCCTATGGCTGGAACTTGTTTTGACTGCCCACCTTTGACCTTATCGTGCCACGCAAAGCTGGATGAAGCGACACGGCGGTCAGGCTATGAATTGGCATAGAGATGTGAAGAAGCCTGGTTTGCAGTTGGTCCTTCACTCTCTCCTTGTTGGGTCCCAAGTGGTGAGGTTTGTCTTTGATTGCTGACGATGAGAGACGTGGCTCGGAACAGAAGTGTTGTGTCTGCTTACAAACCTCTCGATTGTCACCGGTCAGTAATTCCTCGATCGTCAAAATCCCAATGGAAAAGGAACCAAGAACAAAGTGCGGAAATTGTATTCGAATGAAACCAAAAATCAGCACTTTACATAGTGTGAGGCTGGGAATACATTGAGACGTGGCGTTCTTACTAATTGCCCAGCGTGGTGCGCAGATGTGATTAGCAAGTTGGACCACAGTATGTCATGAGTCTGGTTGGTTCTTGGGTTGGTGTGAAGGGTAGGCAGTAGGTTGTCTATAAGTGGTCGGTGTGAACAGTGACGTGTGATGGACTGACTGGTTCATGGGCACACGCGTCACCATTGCACCGTCGTGTGGAATATGTGAACCTTGTCATTGATCAGTGTTCACAAAGCGCCCTGTCCATGGGTTGGAAGAATGTGGACTGCTGCCTAGCTGAAAAGGTGTTTTGGGAGAAATTTCAGGTGCTTTGACAAGTCAGTGGTGTGAGTGCTGTGCTGTCTGTTTGTTAGTTGAACTCGTGCCTCTATTCAAAAAATGTCATTCCGACAAACAAAATGAAGAAAAACTATCAAAAGTGTACGATGAATTCAGCACAAAATAGCCACTTTTTGCTAGTTATTCATTTAGCTCTGCTTTACCCCCACCCCTCTTTCCCAAATGATGAAATCAGAGTCCAAATTAACTAAGCAAAGTATTTTGAATACATTTTATGATATAAGTAATCATTTGGGTTTTGAAAGTGATAAACAGCTTCAAGGTCCTTGATACTGCAGACAGATGTTGGTATTAAAAGATGAAAGAATAATTTGACTGCTCACCTGTCAAATTGTGTTCATGATGTTGGCGGAATACTGATACTTGAGAGATGATAGTTTAATAAACTGACTAAATTGCCTTCCTCCCACAAAAAAGCATTTTATTTGAGTCATCCTAGAAGTTGAACAAACTACCTAGCGTCGGTTAGTGATTTAGGGTTTATTTAGGAAAATCCTTCATATTTTGGACAGAAGCAAATATTATCTATCCATAAATTAGGGGGATTCCACTTGCAAAATCACTGAACAAGGGATTAAATCCCCTGTAAAATGCCACATGTTTAACTGATTGGAGCAAGTCTTCCGTTGACCTGTTGAGCGGTTTTCTTGTACTGTTTCAAACGAGGTCCTAATGCAGGAGAAAAGGAGTGTACTGTCACGGAACCTGTCGACTCAGTAGTACTTGTAGGTCATCAAAAAATTGCGCCTTTTTCCCGCACATCAAATTGCGACTAAACGTGGTACAACAGTTTCTGAGAAAAGTGGAGAATTATATACTCGAAATCCGGCCTCATCCACCGTACCAAATAGACCACTTACTGACCGAAATTTACTTCTAGAATAATCCAGTTCCCATAAGGTGGAAAGTGTCAGTAACCATGGTGCTCTTGGCAAAGTCTTTACGGGATTGCTGTTGCCAACAAAATGACCGGATTTCATGTGGTTTGGCAAAGGCGCGTAGATGACAATTATTTTCATCGTCAAAGTTAAGACTTTCGCAAAAAGTTAGCTCCATTAGAATCCTCCTTATCACTTCCGAAAACAGTTTTGCACTAATTAGACACCAGAAGACACTCTTATTCATTTTCTTCGTGAATTTCCTAATTGAGCGCAAGTTTTCCTAGGTGAAAATTTGCGAAATTAAAATCTCGATGTGAAAATATTTGCACTTGGAGAAGTTTATTTCCATTCACTCCTCTTTCTCTCCCTCCCTCCCTCGCTCCATCTCTCTCTCTTGCTCTATCTCTATCTCCGAGCGATGCTTTCGAACCTAATGAAATTCACTTCTAGTACGAAAACTGTCCACGCAACTGGGTCACCATTTTGGTGTGTTCCGTCATATTTCGTTCAAATTCAAAATATTTATGGATTTTTGTAAACTACGGATCAAGCCACTGCCCAGGGACTAAAAGGACTTTGATCCAGTTGCACTGCAGAAAAACTACCGGTGGGAATCAGGAAGAAACTACGGAACACTTGTTTGTGGTACTTGTTTGACTCGTGGAATTCCCCCCCCCTCCCTTCATATTCTAGTAAAATCATTGTGATAGACATCCAGTTACATCAAAACGTGGAGTATTCACCGCCTTGGTGATTAGAAAGATCTTTTTTATAGGATCATAGAATAACTTTGCAAGCCAGTGTGTTGAACTGACGACGCATGCTCATTCTTTCTGCGATATGTGGTCCTGTTTGGCTTTCTCTCTAGCTTTTTGGCTTACTGTGGTAATAATTTGTAATATTCTTTGTAAAGTTTTGGCAATAAGTTTATCCTAAGTATTTTCACCAGCATAGGCCTACGTAATTGTTTTTCTTCGTCAGAAAAAGGCTCATAATCTTTGTTTCAGAATTCGTTCAGGTGCACTTTTTTGTGATTGGCTCACGAGAACGACCAATCAGATTGTAGGATGTTCATTCGAGTTGGCCATAGGTGTTCAGTGCCCAACTGTTTTGTGTTCTGGCCTAAAAGTGCTGCTTTAGAGGATTTTTCGTTTACTCTTTCCATTCAGAAACACATGCATTCACCAGTCGGACCTTTGGAAACAGTATGTAATACACCATTCATTCTGCGAACTGTCCATGATCTGCCGTCCGCCCTTTTACAGGATGCGGAAACCATACAATCTCATTATCATGAGTACACCTTATTTCGTAAATGGAAGCCAATTGTCCTGGCAGTTCTCTGCTTCATCGTCATACTAACCGTTTCCGGAAATGCCCTGATTTGTGTAGCTGCTGTTCACAATCGTCACTTACGTCATCCCTCTAACGTATTTTTCATCGCCCTGGCTATCACCAACTTATTGTACGCTTCGACAGTAATGCTGTTCACTATTGTTTACAATTGTCTGGACGTACAACTGTTTACAGACTCAATTTGTATTACATTCCAGTCGTTGGATATTCTCTTTTGCACGGCTTCCAATTTGCATTTGGCGGCAATCGCGCTGGATCGTTTTGTCCACGTGCATTCGTCTGTCACGTATTCACGTAAATTCACCACAAAAATTCATGTGCTAGTCATCCTTTTCTTATGGACACTGAGCGCCCTGACTGCATTTTTGCCTTTAGAATTCAACTGTCATCGACCTGAGCAAACAGATTTGGCAATAAACAGTTCCCGGTGCCCTATCCCATCACACGTGGATTACACGTGTCATCAGCATGTGAATTTTAATTGTGCCCTGGCCAATGCCATGCTGAGTTTTCTTCTTCCCCTGGTATTTATGATTATCGTGTACGGAAGATTGTTCCAAATAACTCGTCAACATTTGACCCAGATAAAATCACAAAAACCCTCGGTCGATTTGATCGTGGAACGTGAAGATAGCACGTTGGAAAAGATAGACTGCGAAGTGGGACCATCACCTGACCAAAGTTTGAACAGTCAGGCTATCTCCTCCTCTAGTCTACGAGGAAAATTCTATTTAGAACAGAATGATGACGGAGCTGATTTGGAGACAAGCATGCCAACAATTCGACAACAATCAGATTGCAGCCAGAACGGAAAGCGTTGTTCCCATCGCCTCAGCAGATCGACACACGATACCAGTTTACCGTTTTGCACCATGAATTCGTTGGCGAACGGATCCCGTGTTTCCAGACAGCGAAACAGCCTGAGTGTACCCGTTCGACATCCGACGCGTACCGGTAGCGAAAGTGTCCGTTCGTTTGGTGCTCTGGGGAAAAGCATGAGGGAACCCAGAATGAGTATGGTTATGCGCATGCGGACCGCAACTCACAACGAGCACAAAGCTGCAATCACCTTAGCGGTCATATTAGGTTCTTTTATTCTGTGTTGGATGCCGTACTTCTCCGTGAATTGTTTGGCTGCGGTCTTTCATTGTATATACAGTGAGTCTTGCATGAAATGAATACACAGATTCGAAATGTGAACCGGTAACGATGTGAGATTCCACGAATTACTGGATGACTTATATGAGTAGGATATTACACAGAGCTCAGTCTTTTTTGGTCTATCTTGAGTGGTTTGCAATTTCGAATCAAAAGTGTAAACTCGTTAAGATTGGTAATTTTGTATCTAAATTAGGACGGAATTTACAAAAAAACAAAAACTGATTCCAAGCTCCAAGGCGTGATACTGAAATCGTTCATTTTAGTGATGGAATTATTGAGGACGTGCTATGGTATGAACAGCCTCTCATATTCACTAGTATTCCCCCAGTATTAGAGCTTACTGACCAGTACTTTTTTTGAAAGCGGTAATATCATTAGATCGGCTGGAGGCAATGAATAACAGTGATCCAGCGTGTTGCTTTCTAACTCATATGGTCAACTCAACGGCCAAGCAACATAGAAACGTGAATGGGTCGCATTATTGGGTGGATGGTCGATAACAATGGTCTTCCTTTATATGTTTCTAAATATAAACTCAAAATTGCAAACGGGTCCTACTTGACAAAGGTGTGGGCAGTTTCCAGTTTATACCGAGGAATTTGAAGTGAAGACAGCCTAACCATTTACATCTACCATGTTGAAAATAGTGCTGCTTCCGTCAGTGATTTTTTGCTGTCATGGGAATTGTGCGTATTACAATAAAGTAGAAACTAAATTTTAATCCTTATGGCTTTATATACCCAACCAATAATAATAATAATAATAATAATAATAATAATAATAATAATAATAATAATAATAATTACAGATGACTGCACGACTTTTCGATGGCGCAGGGAGTCGGAATCATATTTACTTGTGTAATTCGCGTCCGACTGCCCGTACTACGGTAGCTCAGCTCGTAGATCAATGGCCCTGTAAGTGGATAGTCGCCAGTTCGTTTCCGGCTAGTGGCATGGATTTTGTTAGCTAAAAATGCAAGTGGACTTCCACTGTGCACATAACAAATAAAAGAATTAGCTCGATAGGCAATTACAAGTGAAAGTATTCACTGTCTTACTCTTTCTGTGCATTTTTATCGATGGAATTATGATTACTTGATGTATTTGGTACGAACAAAAGTCAGCAATTTACGAAATAAATAAAGCAAAACGGAATTATTATAAATAGTACAACTATTTCACTAATCCAAGGTGCTTTGGTATCACATGTCTGGAAACATAAGAGGAACTGGAAAGACACCCGAAATCCTCTATTTCCGCTAATTTTTCATAAATAATTTGGCCACTTGTCAAACGGTACCTACGGGGGTGGGGGGGGGGGATCAGCGTGAACAAGTTCCTTGTTAGGAGTACAAGGACCACGCTATTCGTGGTTCAGACCCAACCGCGGAGGCAAATCCGAGCTGATACGGAGATCCGTAATGTTAGGCTGTCTCCCAGCCAGCCTTCAAGTGCAGAAATTCATGGTAACGTGGAGTATTCGAAAAGGCTGCTCACGATCGAAGTGTGCTGTTAGCAGATTTATTGTTCTTTCTTCTGACTGATGTCATTTTCGCTGGTAAGCAAATGTTTGCTACTCAGCGTCCAGCTGAGCAATCAACCGATTATCAGCACAATCAGATTGAGCTGCCAACGCTGCCACTAATACTTTTGATTGGATATGCATTGAATGCGATTCAACAGACATTTTGGCATTACTGGTAGCACAAAAACATTATGCTCGTAAACCAGTGGGTTATCAGTTGCAAAATATCATGAATTCGACTCGAATATTTCTAACAGTTTTGCAGTTTTGTTAAGTATGTATTCCTCTGAGAACATTACGCTTACTTCTTGAACCGGAACTATATTTTCCAATTAACTCGGCTTCGGTGAATACTTTTGCATGATTATTTTGCTCGTACTTTACGCATGTAATTGATTGCTTCTAAATCAATAAAACAAAAGTTTGACCAACTTGAAGCCTGCAACTTTACACCAGGGTGGTGGTATTTCAAGTTTTATCAAGTAATTTAAATGCCCTACTTTTCTGACATATCGACCACGGGCAGTGACCTGCTCTCACTAATTTGAAAGCCCTTATTTAAACAGAGCTGATGAAGTTGGGTATCACTACAAGTATTCTTACTACTGCCATTTGTACATTTCATTTTATTTTTATTTACTTCCCTTTTACTAATATTATAATGGCACAATAATTCAAGAAGAGGGTTGCGGTCAATTATAGGCTGCCAGTTGGCTAGTGACTGGCGGCGGAAGCAGGATTCTAACCCACGACAGAAGGGTTGGAAGCTCGTCACAATAACCACCGATGGTCCTACTCCTATATCCGAACTTGATAATAATTCAAGTATTGCCACCACAACCATAAGTACTAGTATCACTATAAGTTCTGTGGATGAGGCAATAGACTATGGGTAGAACAATCCCAGTGGTACAAGAAAAATCTCCACTATATTGGAAGTAAGAGGTACAAAGGCAACTAGTAGACAAGGCTTCTCGGTAGAGCACACAGTAGTATACATACAAACCGGCTGTGTGATTCCGAGAACCTTTGTCTACCCGTCTTTGTATACTACTTACATTGAATAACTCCGTTATCGAACGCAGTGTCATTGTTTCGAGATTGGCTGAAAAGGATTCACAACCAATTGCGAGCGGCTCATAGCTGTGATTACTCGATTGATTGATTCGAAGAGGAGCATCCAGTCACCCTCCGGATGCACAAATGAGCTAACTGTAAACAATACCTGAATGACGTAACAGCCTGAGGTGCTGCCGATTTGGACCGTTCCTTTCTAATTCAAAGATGAGAATAGAGAAAAGGGAGGTGGTAGATGTGATAGGATAATTATCGGTCCACTTGGGTCTGCAACAACCCGCTTTAGCTGGCGATTACACTGCTTTTCGGACTCATAGTTATTCCGTAAAGTTCAGATTCTGAAAATGTTATGTTGTTACGGTGAATTTGTAGAGCTACTGCTTCGTCTGTACAACTTGAAGCTTCAGATTTGAGTAAAACGTTTGACAGAGGCTGGATAAATGGCTCTGGATGACTCATGAACACCCAATGAGCCTCTAGTATTGAAAACGTATCTCAGTATGAAGCTGAAGCCTAACTGTGCTACCAAGGAGTGTAACTGGATCTGTTTACGAGCCTGAGAATTGTAAGTGCACACAAAACTTGGTAGACACAGGTAGACTATTTTACAGCTGGTGAAAGATAGTTAGCTGGTATGAGACGAAAATTTCTAATTGACATCATTTAATGTAACTTGAAGAGTTGTCAAAATCTGTCTCGTAAGAAACACGTGGTAAAACGGTCATTTAGGAAGGCAAGACTGTGTAGATCACACAATTCATTTGTGTATGTCCGCCCAAATCAAATTATTGGATTTTGAAAAATGTATTGATCTTAAATTCCCGATGATAATGCAATTGACTAGTTTAGTTCACGCTAAGTTTCACTGAACGGGATATTTGAGCAGTTTATCTTCAGAATGGTTCCCACTGGTGTCGGTGTACCGAACAGGTATTCCAGCACTGCAAAAAGTAATTTATTAATCCATTGTTCTGATCCGATCAGAGTTGCTTTCAGAACGGTTTTATATGTTCACTGAACAAGTGAATCTCTTGTTGTGAAATGTTTTATTATTGCAAGGCCGACGAGGCACATAAGATGAATAAATGTACATATTAAAATGAGAATTGATGTGGGGAAACAAGGCGCACGATATTCTTCCATTTCGTTCACTCCATAGCGGTCAATTTGCCATCACATTGCCCAACGAATGCATTGTGCTTTCGGTGAGTGTGTATGCAACGAGGTGAACTGAATAAAAGATAATCTGCTCAAGAAATGTGAAAAATAGAAGCAAAACAGAACAGTTTGCCCAGTAGTGAAACGAAAACAACGCGAACATCCCGATAAAACTCGAAAACAAAAATTCACTATAATTCTTGGAATTAAAACAACCGTTGCAAGATTTACGGTGAAAAAATTTTCACCTGATTTATGGTTGAATGCTGTTTGAATGAATTCGAACTCGTTGAAATAGATGATTGATTTTTCAAGCTATTGACCTGGTTTCACATTTTTCTTGAAGAAATCCAGTCTTTGATATTGCCAGTTTGTCACACAAAAATTATTCATTTGATCAGATCCAGATGCGGGTACAAACAAGGGTATGCATTTATTGGCTGACTACAAGTTTTAGACACACCAAAGAAATTAGTCGGTCCACGAAGATGGGTTCGTTTGTCACCTATACTCTCTTGCAATTTATTATCCTGGTTGTGTTATTTCGACTTTTGAACACGTTGCAACTAATGGGAGTTCTTCGGTCACTCCAATCTGGGCATTCGGTTTATGGCCGTTTTCTATTTAACGCGTAATTATGACCTACCAATGAGATGATGTACTGCTATCACTTATAAAAACAGTACAATGTAACGCAATACAAAAATAGGCGACAAACAAGAAAGAATCTCAGTTTATTTGAACAATGTAATACTCACAGCACACTGTTTGATGCGGTCAATGTTAAAGTAGCATGAACTATGCATATTTAACTCAGTGATTTCCTTCGGGTTTGATTTCACGATGGCAGCTGCATATCACCTCCACTGGAACCGCTAATGTGATCCGTATAAAAGCTGACCAGATTTTATCGAGTTCATATCGAACAGCAAAGTACAACACTATTTTCACTATCCTTTCTTCTCTAAAGTACAATTGTTAGGATAGGCTGAAGTAATCCAAATGTCCGGCTATTAATCATTTGGGGATTTGAACCAACGAGTGGACGCCTTCCACTCTCTAACGTTACTTTCATCACGCATCACCTCTTGTAAGAAGCATTACGAAAGACTTTGAAATGACTTTTAGGAATAGAACTGTTCTCGATATTCCTTTGGCAATTACCTGTAGCTTGTTGTGCAATATAAATATGGCTACTAACACTACCACCAGCTAGATATCAATAATGATTCACCTTTTATCTCACATCCAGCGGCAAGCACTGTGAGAGAAGCAGATCGTAATATTTATCTTATCATTAGGATGTCTTCTGGTGAGGCTAATAAGTCCTCTAACGTCAGACCATGTGGAAGTGACATGCCGTAATGTGGCTGCCCAGAGCCAAAGTTCATCAGAGGTACCGGGGTTTGAACCCGCGTTATCCGGCTCATGTTTTATTGATATATTCAAAACTTGGTCAAAAGTTGACAAGAATTGATGTGAAAAGGTTGGATAGTAAATTTTTAAATTAAAAAATCTCAGATCGTAGGTAGCTTTGGAGTATATAATAAATCGGGATGAAATAAATCCCATTTGCTTTCAGATACGATTAATCTGACTGACAGAGAGAATATCTCTAATTTTTGCCCAAGCTTCATTTGTGACGGTGGTTTGGATTTCAATAATTCGACTACATTTGGGACAAACATGTCCGCACATTTTTTATGGATAGCCCAAATTATTCCCTGTCAGGAATTAGGATTTTCATTTGTTCATTGGCAAACAAACACATTACCAGGTTGAACTCGATCGAGGTTGTAGCAAACGGAGGTGCTCGGAAAGTCTGTGATTCATACGTGTCCACTCTTGTATCGTTTTTCTAAAATAATTTTCCCTAACCGAAGTCAGACATGGATAATGTATCATCATTCATCTCGTATCTTCACCACCCTTATTATTCACGTGGCCACTAGTAACGTTTATGAGGAAGCTTGATAACACCAAACAAAATCTAACTACCGATTTTTTCACGAGGGAAGTAGTGTATTTTTTAGAAAATTAATAACCTACTACACTAAAACTGATCGGTTCAAACTTAACCCTGAAAAACAAAGAGAACATTTTGTTTTATAGTAAAAGGCCTCTGTCACGTGGCTGAAGTTTTGCCTCCCTATTCGTTGTATCCACAAAGTGATTAGTTCCCAAATCTCATTTAGTGGAAGATCGGAAGAACGTGAGAAGAAAACGATGTTATTCAGCAAGCATGACTAACGAATTTAGTGATGTATTGGTTGTCACTAATCTTATCACGTGAATAAATAGACAGTATTTCGACATTCAATGAGACTGATCATTCAGGGAAAAAAGCAAGTCGTCTTCATTTCGAAAAAGTCACAGAAACATTGCTCAGTAACCTTGTCTGAATTTTGTCTATAAAACTAGCATGAAATGGTGTTTTTATTATCTGTACCCGGAATAGTGGCGTACGAACATGTACACAGGAATTTAGACAAAGGAAACTCGCAAAGAGCCAGCAAACGTTTCTTAGTTCTGATAACATTTCCTGGTCTGTAGGTGCTTTAGGGATTTACGGTTTTTTTACGGTCTACTTTCATCAGCCACTCACGAGTGCGGCCACCTACCTGACTTAATCAAATTGACTCTGGCGGTACGGTTGCTGCTAACGAAAACAGAAACGCCAAATACAAACAAATGTGTTACAAAAGCACCATTTGGGCACCTACGACTTAGACGGAATGTAAGCTACAGAGTAGATTCTGAAAAGAATTCACTGACGGGCAATATTTTAGGGATCGCACAACAAGGAACGATCTACGTGCCACGCCCAATCCTTCGGGACGTTCAAAAGTGTTCAAAGTGTTTTTTGAAATTATTTATGAGCGCATATTTAACTGAACCATTGGTATTTTTCTCCGAGGTACAAATTTGGACGACGATGTTCCCTATTCCATCCAGAGGTTTGGCTTGCTTGAGGCAAATATATGAAAGAGATTTTCAAATGATATGTCCGCGAGTCTACGAGTTAGCAGTGGTCTGATGAATTGTTCTGAACCCACAAAATTAGGAAACCAGCATGGGGCAGGAAGCAGAATAAAGCCAGAATAGTTCAACGTTTCCAATTCTGACCAACGGTGAGATTCCTACGAGCATCAAACTTATGCATCAGTAAAGAATTTTGTATCTTTAAGTATCTTTTTCTCAGAATTCTGTGGACACAGTGGCTTGAAGTTTATTGTCCCCTTAATGAAAACAAGCAGGATGACTAGAATAATCTCCTCATAAGTGTAATAAAGACGTAAGGAAATTTCTTTTGGTGATCAGAACTTGACCAATATTCAGTCATATTCCAAACATACAGCGATAAAATGATCCAGTGGCTAGACCTGGGCTTTGTAGATTCCACGTCAATTGCCAAAATAAACGTTCGGTGGTAGAAATGGACCAGCGATCTTTTCCTGGCGGTTGCATGTTTTCGATCCAAAGTGGCAAAAACTGTGAAATTCATGAACCCAAAGCTCGGTAAATATCTCACCGGGTTCCTACAATTATAATTACCAAACACCAATATTGCTGCTTATAGCCTGACTAGTACACTGCTACTTCAAGTGATTTCAGATTGAACACGTGCAACCCCTAGCGGAGATCGCTGGTCCTGCATACTACAGTTCAAGGGTCAATGGTGATGTAACCTCCACGTACGAAGCAGTTTGATTTAAACTCATACTTCTCTTTTTGAGAAGCTTTTCGCATAACCCAAGTGAACTTTTTGAAATATTTTCATTACGGAAGCTATTTTGATTTGAGACAAACAAAGAGGAAGACTAGGGAAATTTCTGTACAGAGACAATATTCCAATATGAAACCAGAGGTCGACATCTGTACAAGCTGAACTTGGTGATTCGGATCAGCTCGAACGGGAGCGGGGTGGCGTAGTGGTAACACACACGCCTTCGAGATGGGAGGGCCCGGGTTCAAACCCTGGGTGTGGTGGAGGATATGCATCACTGATGAGCTCTAACAAGAACGAAACTCGAGTCTGGTGCTTCCGAGTGCAGGCTGGTCGGATGACCTGAGGTTTGCGCGTGAAAGGTGGAGTCCAAAAGGACAGTCAGTCAAACGGAAACCACGAATGTTTGTGTGAGCTGAAGGTACTCGATGCGAATACTGATATCACATCAGAGGCCTTCGTAGAATTAATGTGAGTTATGTTTGTTGTGTTCAAATGTCCGTAGATTCGAAGTAGAGTTGTATTGTTTGTACGCAGTAAACAACGGCTGTACCCGTGCAAATAAGCAGGGAATTTGAATGGAATATCGATCATCTGTCCTTGTAATCTCTTAGACCAGAATACTTAGAGAAAAACTGTAGTTTATTTTTAATTATTGAGCTAGTAAATCGTGATGGGAAGCCATCATTAATTGACAGTCTGGTTGTTTCAAAGGGGAGAAGATTTGGCTTAATGGAACCACAGGTAGTAACATTATTTCATCAGGAGATCTTGTGAAAGGCCTTCCATATTTTTCTCGAACTACGTCCGTGATATATGACACAAACACACCGCCGTTTGGCCACCACTTCCTCTTGTATATGTGTTTCTGTGACATAACCCTTCAGTCCGTCTAATTTCTGCCAAGTTGTGAAATCAGGCAGACACCACTGTCAATGTTTATTTCTTTTACTCGGCCATTTTGTAAATAAACTATAAATGATTGGCTTTATAATGAAGGTAAAACTTTGCCACGGTAACACCTGATCATTCGCAGAGCGGTACGTCATCTTTTGCTCAGCGCTCCAAAGATTATGAACAACAAAACCAGGATGAGAAAGCTTTCGACTGCACTCTATAATGCTCAGATAAGCCCTACCCCAATCCTTGTCTGACAGAATACATTTTTGATCACATGATCACAGCTTGAAAAGCAATACCACCTAAAAGCTTTGATAATAAGAAACGTGATCACCTCCGTGTTGCTCGTCAAAAGGCCCTGGCTATGAAACTCAACAGGCCCATTCTCTCTTCCTATTTAGGAACTGATTCCTAATTGAAACAAAGTACCCCTGGGCTTAAGTGACACATTTTGAATATTAGCCATTGGAATCATTGATTTTATCGACCAAACAATGTGACTGGGAATAAAGCAAAGCTATTGCCGACACAGTTGCTATTTCCCCTTAAATGTCGATGCTATTTTTGATTGAAGGCCTACATCTTGATGACCATTTTTCTTGTCAGTTTCTTTCCTGATCATATCTACTACTGCAATCCTTAAGAGACCAGAATTTTTAAAAAAGATCCACATTCCCAATTTTTGACTTGGACACTAGACCGCACTAGTGCTTACCTTATTCACGCGTTATTTTGTAGGGGTATGTCTTTTCAAATTTTCTACATCAGAGCGGACTCCGTGACGGATGTATACTGGATAGCTGAAATTGAATAGCATCACCTTAACACGACTACTTTCAGTAACTTTAGTCATTCTCCTTCACTTCCCCCATTTCCAATATAATACACTATGATAGTAGTCAAAGAAACCTAGGTTAAGCCAACTAAAAAGTATCCCTACTGACGTAGCCGTTACCGGTAAAGCGCGCCACAAAATAGCTTTTCGCTTCGAAATTGCACTTTGTGAGGTGCGTGCACGCGCCGTTATCTGTGTGGGCGATCAATCTTCATGTTTCGCTGGTACTACTCAAGCTGGTCTTACTTGTTCGACTATCTCCGCTGCTCGCAATGTTGCCGGTTTGGTTGCACGCAGTCAGAATGGGAAAATTGGTCACTTCCGCCTTCATTGTATACACCCAAACTGGACAGGTTGTGTTAGGCGGTAATAGCTGACGCTGAATGTGTAGCGGGGGGGGGGAGTTAGGCGAGGGGAGAGGGGACTCGATAGAAGAGAAGAATTTATCCACTGACGGCCATCGAGATTGGCATATCAATACGGAAAATCAGAAGCTGTGACAGTGTAGCCGAGAATAAACCGGACATCCCTTGATTTATCTGCTTCATTAGAATGTCCTTGCTGAGAGAATGTATTGTGGTGGTTGTTCAAATGACGATGAGAACTGTTTTTCCTGAATTGAGTGTGAGAAGTGAACTTGATTGGTAATATCAGAAGCTGCTATTTTTCTCACACTCAGTCGTGCTCCATGGAAAACTGTTCTTCGGGATCTAGAGCAAGACGAGAAAATTGGATGCACGGACCATTTCCTATTTCCTTGTAGTTTAAAGTTCTCACATAGATATCCATGTGTCCATCTGTTTATTAAAATACCCAGTATCGGAAAACATTTTATCCGACCTCAAAGGCAGTTGGGTGTTTTTGAGTCTACAGAGAAATAAGTAACAGAAAATGGTCTAACGATAAAACTTTACCACGTATTTAATCTCGCCCGCTGAAACATCAAATTGGCACTGGATCACAGGTACCTCGTTTCAGAATTGAAGTCAACTTTAGTCAGGAAAGAATTCGATTTTGAAATACATTCTAACTGCTTCTATGACCTGAAAGCCCACCACATTCTCGTAGAACATTTAGACGTGTGCTTGGTTGCACGGATGGTGAAGCAAGTGCTCAGCGATGAATCACCCCAAACCAAAGGTGATTGCGACATGTAAACCTACTTTGACTGTCACTCATTACTTGATCGAGAGTGGGCATAAGGTCAGTCCAATTGTGGCGTCTTTTGTCATTTCAGATCACCTAGATCCACGCGGCCTAAGAACACTAGAGGCGTTATCAATGGGTCATTTTAACCCTACCATTTGCGTTCAAAAATGTGACCTTCATTTTGAACCTACCATGGCTTTAACTAGTCATGCATGACTATAGCTACACACGCACAAACACACATCTATCAATAAGTACCACATTCCCAGGAAAAGATTATAAGTTTTCTCTCGACTAATATACGTTTGCAATCAGTAAGGTTATACGGAAGGAATTTATCCCGCCGCCTTTGTTTTCTGTGTTGCCTGTACTTATTTATGTCCAAAGACTGGCTAGACTGATGATTAGGAACATGTCTGGACAACAGGGAATTACAAGAAACCCAGCCCCATAGACTGGAAAATACCTTCTCACTTCTAGTCTGCAGGTTAAAGCAGATCAGTCGGCGTGATTGGATATACAAATTCCAAAAGAAATACTATCAGTCTTTCACGAAGCGCTATCAACCAGTAAATAGAAACCTCACTAATGATAAGCATTTTCCTAGTAGGGGTAGATTCGCTTGTTTTGGAATAATGTTGTTATTTTCGAAAAGAATGAAATATTCGGGTAATGTTGATTGTGACGCACTCGGAAATTTATTCAGTATACAAATCGTGTTTCGTGATTTTACTTGGGTATATAAGAGCATCGGGTGATGATATTAATTTATTCAAAGTTTCTCTCATTCACGTTGGTTCTTTGCTGCTCGATGGACAGTTGAGTGTGCGTGACCTCGGTTACCAAGGTAAAGGGCCCCGAGCAAAGTAAGCCAAAATTTACCAAGGTATGGAAATATAAATACATTAATAAAAGGGACCACGTAAACTACTTCAGGCGACGTTTACATAAATTTACTATCTAAATACTTCGGTAGAAGCCGTTTGCCAACGAATATAGTTTTCCCTATTACGCCTACATTACAAAATCTAAAATATTCTTTCCTAATTGGGAGATTTCACACCATGCGTGGTTTGAAAATGTTGCTTAATGACCATTGTTGGAAAATTCCCAATGAACACATTTGGAGAACACGGTTTGGCGAACAAGCTCGTTTTCAGTGATTCATAATCATGCCGTTACATCACAATATATTACGACAGGTCAAAGGGTTGAACCAGTTAGATAAGTGGGAAGTGATAAAAATTAATAATGAAAGGGGATGGGGAGGGGGGTGGGGGTGGAGGGGGGGAAGAAAACAATTGTAATCCGGGCTTAAATCAAAACCGGATGTGTATTGTTCTTCTCGTGTGTTTTCAGTTTTCATCTGGTCTATGGACTGTCGTAGGGTGGAGGGAGGGCCAGGGAAGCCTAAGGGCACATGTCAATTATTTTTGAGCACATAGAGGGAAGTCGTGGAGGTGGATGCTGACGGCCTCAGCTGTGGCTAGCATGCAACACTTTGCCGGTCTTGATTGCCGACCCCGAACCTTATACAGCGCACGGAAGGCCTCAGCCACGTTTACTGCGTGATTAGTCTGGGCAAGGTGTGAAACGACAGCGCTAGTGAGTGACTTAACCGCACACTCTCTGCCAACGCATCACCCTTGAATGGCAAAGAGATGTATATCGGCTTTCTTTCCACCCAAAACTTCCTTGGGGTTTCCACTTTAACTCGCAGTCTTCTCAAATAGCCGGTCCAGGTAGCCGTTTTGGATGAAAGTTATTCACACCGTTTGCAGCTCTTCTTCAGCCGTGTCCTCCGAACATATTCTTCTTGCCCTGTTTTTGTGGCATCGAATTAGGTTCTTTTTAGTCTTTAGAGGCACAAAGCTGTGGAAGTGAATGTACTGCCCATTCCCCGTTGCCTTCTGTGTACCGACCGGCTGATTGAGCCGTCTTCAAGTCGATTCATCCCAACGTCAAGGAAGGCGATTGTATTGTCTCACTCTGTTTCTATTGTGAAATGTAACTTTGTATGAGCTGAGTTAAAGCTGTCTAACCGTTGGCTTATGTGGTCTGATGAGCTGATAACACAGGAAATGTCATCTACGTAGCGTTTTGTATACAACACAGTTTTATGATTGCAGATTCAAGTGGGCCATTGTCCAAGTTTGCCATAAAGACATCCGCAAGTAGTGGTCCGAGTGGGAAGCCCATTTCTACCCCATCCTTTTGAAGATAAATTTGGTTGTTAAATTTAAACTGAATGTTGTATGTGCAGAAAAATAGCAACTGTTTCAGATCATCTAGGGGTATGCCTGTCTCAGTTGTGTTCCTTTCAATGTAGTCATATAGGTAATCGATGGTTTCACCTATGGGGACGCTGGTAAAAAGAGAACTGACTTCTAATGAAAGCATCCGACATTCTTTCACCTTTAGGTCTTTCACGCAGTTTACGAATTCAAATGTGTCTTTGAGGCTGTACTTCGACACTGCCTGTCTTACCGGTTCCAGCAACCTTGCCAACCATTTGGCCACCGCATTGTATGGTGAATTACGAATGTCGAGGATAGGTCTTAATGGGACTCCACTCTTATGTGTTTTCGGTAACCCGTACAATCTGGGAATGGTTGTTCCAATAGGGTGTTTCCGTTCAAATGTGACTGAGTCTATCATATCTCTGTTTCAAACGTCGCAGCAAGTTGGATAGCGAGTTCTCTACTTGTTGTGTCTACGTGCTCAAAAACAATTTGTGTGCCCTTACGCTTCCCTGGCCCTCGCTCCACCCTACAACAGGCCACAGATCAGATGACAGCTGAAAACACACGAGAAAAACAATACACATCCGGTTTTGATTTAAGCCCGGATTACAATTGTTTTCTCCTCCCCCACCCCACCCCCTTCTTATTATTAGTTTTTAATGACCGTTGTCAAACTTAGTGAAGAAAGGAAATTCCACGTCATGAAAACGTAAACTTCAGCGTCAAGGTCATCCGGATGTGCCTTCCTAATCACTTATATTGTTATCGCGATAGTGGTGACAGATCCAACGAAACTGAATCATTTTGGCACCTCCTTAAATGGGAATAAAGTAGGATTTCAAAGGTGTAGGCAAGGATTTTCTGTGGCAGATCTAGCTCAGTGTTTCAACACGAAGAAGATCATCGAATATTGGACAATTCACAGAAAAACACCTAAACTACACATTCCAGAGATAGGAGAACCAGGATATTGAAGCAAGAAGACGATTTTACATACATTACATTCAAAGTAGTGCAGTAACTTCCTGGCTTAAAGCCGGCTTGAGAATATTCTTAGGCATTCTTGCCTCCTGTGTAGCAGACAATGTGGGTATAGGCGGATAGTCACAGTGACAACTGGTCTAAAATGGGCCCGAGACCGACTCGATTAGTACTTGATAAACAAGCACCGGCCCAACGTCCCACACTAGATTCACTGACACCTCTTAGGTGCAACCAGAAGACGGACATCAGGCACGCACATGTATTCGGCAAAAAAGTATCGTATCATTGTGCACGTGGGTCTCAAGCTTTCGGGGAAGGGGATGATATGTTCGAAGTCTCACATTGGTGCCGAGACACATGTTCAGGGGTGTTCGATTGTGTTCCATTGACAACTGTAAGTAATGTGGGGGGGGGGGGGGGAGACAGGAAACGTGATGAGTAAACAGCAAGAGAGTTTTACAAGATACTTGGTTACAACACATCTATTGCCACTGCACCTGTCACAGATAAGCTTGGCTGGAAATTCAAATGCGGTTAGCATCAGGTGACTTGAAGGCCTCGTATACCGCGGCACAAAGGGGGGCCCGTATTGATTTTACTGTGGGATTGAAATCGAAAATTTTTTCACCTCAGCGATGGATTTATTTTGTAGGCTAGTTCTTAGCATTTGGTGGGCTGTGGGATGTTCAGAAAAAAGTCATCCGTAGTAAATAACTCAGACTGAATAATACTGTTGACTTGGGTCGGAGTAAAGCACGGGTGGCTTTGATGGCGAACTTTACGTAAGGGCACCTCTGTTAAGGGGAAAATGTTCACCAATACGACTAGAAAATTTCCCAATTTCAACGAAAATATGTCATCTGCGTAGGTGATCGTCTGCTGGATACAGCTCTATGATACGTTTCATCAGAGGCACGTAAATGTATTCATGAAAACCGTTTGCCAGTTCACTATTCGATTTTAAAACCTGTGAAAGTTTCCGCAATTTCATGGTCTAATTCATAAATGTATCCCGTAGTGTGGCAGATTTAATGATGATCGTAACTGTTTTCTCTTTTCTGAAAGGGATAACGTACCGGGCTGCCTTCGTAGTAACCTTTGGAGTAAAAGTGGAAAATGGGATAAAAAGTAACTTGAAATCTAACTTGTTGGACTCTAAGCAGAAGTAACTGTGAAAACCCTTGAAGAATAAAGGCAGACCCACGGATTATTAGTATGTATGAACTCTGTGTTTCCGCAATTTTTCTGGGTTACTTCAGTGTCAAAAACCTTGTTTATTCGTTCCTTCGAGGCAGATTTTCCATCTTGGGTGCTGCCCGCTGCCACTTTCAAAAATAGGGTTTAGTCTGAATTTCGAGTATATTTGCTTGTCACATACAAGCAGACTACAGGGGTTATTGTCCGAAAATCTTGCCACCATGTGCTAGCTATCGTGGGTATAAAAAAGCAGTTCTTCACTAACGCTCTGATTTTCGAGAACAAAGTTTGCTTATTAGACGCCAGTACGTATCTGTTTTGACAGTACATGTAAACCCACGGAAACCAATTCGGTGCAAACGGACAGTTTTTGCTGTCAGTGTGCCAGGTTTCGTACCTAGCCCCGTTGTCACACTGTCCGAAGTGTGTTGACCGAGCGTAATCAACTGGTCAATAACAGTCAAGATTGTATATGAACCTCGAAGAAAACAAATGGACATTGTTCATTTCCGGAGAAGCAGACTACGGAAACTCTTCAGCAAGAAATGTTAAATTGGCTAGCGGTCATTGGGTAGGCCTGTTAGATTTAAAATTTAACCAAGTCTCATGAACATCAAAAAACAGGTGAATAACGAGCCTACCTGTATGATCAAATATTGCCTTACACTGCTCGCTTTCTTCACCGCTTTCCAGCTCGGAAAGAGCAATAGAGTTTGATCTTTTCCCTCAACATTGGAGATCAAAGTTTTGGCAGTTTTACTCTCCGGATTGACTGCTTGTCCAAACTGTTCATGTTCTCAGTAGTCTCTGATGCTCCAGCGTTCATTTATTACCAGCTTCCTTTTCAAACTTTATCAGTTGGATAATTGGCATAGTTTCACACGTTTGAGTACAACCTATAAACGGACTATCGGACTATCGTGTAACATTTTCGAAATGAGTAATATGGTGTTGTGTCTGGATGCCAGGACAAAATTTCCCCGGAAGCACACGACCGGTTTCGCGGTTTTTGCCGCTCATCAGGTATGCGTACCCGGTACTCTTCTGCCCATCCCTTTACTTGAGCACTTCACACCTGGTCTACGGTTGTAGTTTCATTTGAATCGAATGGAACGTGCATGAACGAAGAGTCCAGTTTTAGAATCACACGGTGATTATTCCAAAGTTATTTAGTCGGTTGAGTGCTTCCGGGGAAATTTTGTTCTCTCATCCAGACACAACACCATACTACTCATTTATAACACACATACTTCGGACCATATAGCCTCGTTTTGGAGCTTAGCTGTGCTAACCGGCGAAATAACCTTGGAAGAATCACCGTCTGACCATAAAAATGGATTCGAATAGACTTTATTTGAATATTGGCTCGGTTAGGTGTGTTCCATACAGATTGCTATGTACAGTGAACACTCTTGACAAAACCTGAAGCTAAATTGACAGGTACGACGGTGATTCGCCTTTTTTGGAATTCTAACGAAATAAACCTTGCGTTTTAATAGACCGATTTTTCTCCCACCGGGTGGTAATGAGTTACACACTCAGTGTTGGCATCCGGAGGATATTCCAGGACAAACTGTTATCCTTTTTTTGGTGACCAGTTTGCTACTTGTCGCCTTTCAGTAGACATGACGTAATTATCGGAGTTTTGAATTCATGGGTCGTTTTCGTTTCATAGTTCCTTAGTGGAAACCAGGTTCGGTGAAAAGATAATCTGGCCGAGGATGATTTGGCAGTTCTCAGTAATGTACTGAAATTATCCCTATGATCGCGCTAGAGAAAGGCGTTTGTAAATCACGATTTTTTCTGGCATCCTCCATTTATACGAAGATATTTCACCCACGGCAACGAAGGTCAGTCTTTTTTATCTGATCTCGTATTGGACTAAATCTCCGTGCGAGCAGGATTAAGTTAGCGTGACTGTGTTTCAGATTTATATTTACGGTCTATACCGTTTGACAACCCATTTGCGACAAGTTACCTTGATGACCTAAAGATAAGTGATTATATTTAGGGGATTTAAATTGTATTTATGATATTCTCATAGAATTTACATTGTCGATGGTTTTCTTACTAATCCTCCTAAAAGCTCAATGAAATATTCTGCACAAAGTTACGAATCCTCTTGTTCACCTCTTTGTTGCGTATACGAGCGTTAGTATGCTTGACTTGCACATTTACTTCAACTCGCTCAGTTGCGCTTGCTTTCTTATACATTCAATGGCTTGCTAAATGAAAAAACGATCATTTCATCAGTCAACAATTATCCAAAGGCCAGGTGCTTTTCAGTGGAGATAACGACCAGCTGAAATAAAAATTTGGCAATCCCAGTACTTGGTTCACAGTTAATAGTTATCCAGGTGGTTTGCTACGTGGTGTGAACGGCCAAATGACCAATAGAATTCTTAGAACTGTGTAGCTGTTTTCTTCTGGCACTTAGGGAATTTTCATGAACCAAAGTGCATGTTCACTCGGCCTCGGGAGAGATTTTACCAGGAACAGTGTGCTTTGCACTTGTCGTGTACCGGATAATTCGGGATAGCACTGAACATTAAGCTTAGCCGGCAAATGTCCGAATTAATGAGCTTCTTGCAATCAGCCTGATTCTGCGTGAAAAACTTACGAATGAAATACTGTTTGCAGCAAACGGAAGTGGTCTATTACCTTTTAGGACAAAGCGAATAATGCTGTGGAAAAATTCAAAACGGTAGAAAAGCTTTTAATTCAGGCGATTTATCAGCCAGACTACTGACATCAAAATCAGACTGACGGGGATCAGTTTTTGGATGTTAGTGCATTCGCAAATGACAGACTAATTATTTAATTATCAGAAGTTTGTCAAGATCACCGTTACCAAGAAGCGTAATCAAGAGTCGGTAATTCACACTGAACAAAATGTGTTTTCGAGTCAAAACCCCGTCAAAAGCACAGAAAACATTCTACTTTTTAAAAGATTTTGAGGTGTTCCTTTTGAAGGGTTACGAAAACCTGTGCTCGTGAAATATCGCCATCAGATTCCATCACCTTATTCGCGCCTATTAGTTGTCGGTATAATGTTCCAGCTTCCTTGCTAAAAGGCTGACAAAGCAACGGGATTAAAAGAAGCAATGTGCAAATAATGAAGTTCATCAAACACGAAAGCCTATTAGCCACTGATCTACTTCAAACGGAATGGCATGAATAAATGCCAGTTGGACTTTTTCTTTCGAAATTGTGTGTTGAGCCACTACTTTTCGTGCCCATTGGGAACGGAAACAGAACTCTGTCACGATGAATAGCTTACCAAATTGAAGTGCTTCAACGTTACAAGTGGATACTCGCTGAGCCCCGTGCGTACCAGAGTGTCAGAGTAAACTCATTCGCATCTTAACTTTCAAATACTAGAATCCATCCCCCGTAAAACTTCATTGTGCGCACAAATGATCAGGCGGTTCAAAGTCCGTCCAGGTGAACACTATCTCTGTTACCAGTTTGTTTTTAGTCCTACCTTATTTCGTAACCCACCGGTTCTTGTTTGTTTCTATCACGTCACCTATTTTTACCCATTAGTATGCATATATATATATATATATATATATATATATATATATATATATATATTCCATCCCCTATCTTTCGCATCAAATAATTATCATTATCAATATTGCAATATTCTGGAAAACGTGCCTTTAGGAAAGAGTGGGTCTTGAGTCAAATCACTCTGATCCACCTACAAAGATTAATGGCGTTGTATTGCTCTAGTGTCACCGATTTTCAGTAATTACTGTCAAAAGCAGAGACTACTTCCGAACATAAATAGCGCTGCTTTCCATACAATCACTTTCCATTTGGATGTGCCTAAGTGAGCACGTGAACAAGGACGTGAGAGTTGGTCTGCTATTGATCGCAACCGTGGCCTGGACACCCTAATTTACACAGAAAACTTCTCCCCCCCCCCAAAAAAAATAAAAGTATTCCCAATTTATGCCAGAAAACTGAAGTATCTGTGCCCAAAGGGATTCACCTCGAAGCCCATCGGCACTGAAATTTAGAACCGGTGGATCTTGCTTCCTGATCTGGCCTGACGAGTTTTATATTCACACCAATTATTGCACAAAGGTTAATGTGTGACGCGGATTAAAGGTACTAGGAAAACTCTCAGTCTGCAATCAGCAATGCTTTTTTGCTGGTATCGTTTTAGTAAAACCGACAGCTGATTTCTACGATATCATACCAGAATGGTGGAATCAAAACTCTGTCCCAGCCCAGTGTGAAATGAATGAGTAATGCGTAAAAAAGGTGGTTCTACAATATTCCAGTTGAGAACAATATATGTTCTTTGTCGACGAGAGAGAAAGTATTAACCATTTGATAATTAAAAAGAAACTAGTCTCCGAATGCTGTGTGTTGAACTAAAATGCTACCCATCGGAAAGGAACGAAATGTTCAGAAACATTTTTCATTAAATTGTTGGTTTCGAAAAGATTGCCACTCCATGCTTCGACGCTGGATAAATGACCTCGAAATGGGTTAACATTTGCTTGAAACCTATTTGTCATTGAAAGTTTAATGAATTTTGATCTTTTATCCATCTCATCGGAAATATTCAGTCCGGCTACCTTTTGGTTTGAGTCATATCTGTCATACGACAGAAGCTGGCAATAAGGATGACAATTAAAGTAGAATTGCAACAACATTTGGTTTTTGAAATTCTTTTGACAAAAAGTCGCACTGGTTTTCATTTTGATCACTGAGATTTGTGCAGCTACAACCTGTCAATGAGCTAGTCCAAATGACTGCCTCCTATAAGGAAACCTTTCAAACTTGTCGAGAACTGCATCATTTTGCTGGTGTGAACAAAGGGAACGAACGCTAACTGTTCGAATGACCAAGTTAACACAAGTGGATTTATCAGAATTGGAAAAGCAGACATTTTGCTTCAAAATGTTTGTAGATTCGTTGAAGGTTTAAATGTAATCGTATTCCTATATCTTTCCTATTTTTGGCCCCTCCGTCATTTGATGTACAATAAAAAGGGTAGATCACGCCAATTAGCTTGATGTAATTTACCTAAAAAAGAACAGTCACCATAGAAACGTTCCTTATTGACGTACAGAAAGTACGGCAAGTTGAGAAAAAAGTTTATCTGGGAGATCTGTTTTGAACGAAGCTTTGCTATATATATATATATATATATATATATATATATATATATATATATATATATATATATATATAGTATTGTTTTCTTGGTATTTCTGTTCTAGAAACGGTTACGGTAGGTAGATTTATTAATTTGGCAGGAAAATTGTCCCGTCTGGTGACATTCTGTTTTACATTCCTGTTGTAGTTTGCGGAGCAGTACAAAATTATACTACTAAAGCACTTCCTTTCATCCAGAAATGAGATTTTCACCAAATTTATTGGAAGATCAGCCTAATATGGTCAGATAATCTGTTTGTACTTTGTATTTTTATTACAGCTACAGGAAAGAGATCAACGAAATGGTAATGTCAACACCCTACCCCACTTCGCATGACAGAAAAAGAAATATTTGTTTTTGCACACGAACAGCTTCAATGACCTATTGGACCCACAAAAGAGGTAGAAAAGACGGAGTCCGTATTCCGGCTAGTAGATGGTGTGCAAAACTGCCTGTATGTGCTCTGTTTAGTCACTGGTCATGTATTTTCCGTATCATCGACAAGTAGATCGACAAAATCCAGGTGACCGAGTGCGTTTTATTGGTCGAAATCTCGACCACTTTCAGGTTCTATGCTTGAATCTAGCCGATGCGAGCTGCATTAATGGTATGCAACTATCAGTTTTCGCATCAACGGGTGGCCACGAGGATCTTAATAAAGCCCTAAATTCAAGTTTTAGAGTCGTATTTGCTGATTAGCCTCGATAGTGCACTGGATCATTTAGACTAGGTGGCATGCCCGTCCGTGAAGGGGCTCGTTCTCGACTGTGTCGTAGTTGGGTCACAGTTGCTTCTGACCATCAACTACATTTTCCGACCCGATACTGCGTTCGTTTTCTTTTTTCTAGGTCAGTTTTCCCTGGCTGTAATCTCATTTGAATCGTAAAGAGCGCGCAAAGACGAAGAATCCATCCATAGAACCCCAAGATGATTCTTCCTAGACTATTTATTCGGTTAACAATGCTAACCACCAGAACAAGGATACACGGAATGAAGTTTGGATTTTCACTCCAATTATTATGGCATTGTATTTGCACATAGTTGGGTGAAATAATCATCTTGTTATTCTATAAATGAACTCTTCCTCTATGCAAGCTCCTTGCGGTTCAAATTAGTTTGCAACCGTAAACCAACTGTGGAGTGCTCAAGTATAGGGATAATTGGGCAGAAGAGTACCGGGCAGGCACACATGCTGAGCGACAACAACCGCGAAAGCGGTTGTATGCATCCGCGGGAATGTTGTCCTGTCACACAGATGCAAAGCCATACTGCTTATGGAGAAAATCAGGTATTTCTGTTTGTAGCACTTTTGTTTAAACCAAATAGGTTTAAAATGTCCTCAGCAGCTAATCTTTCAACATTAACGGTAATTTTACTCTGTTAGTATCGTTTTTCACGCTTTTCGTTTCTTGGCTGAACAGTGTTGTGTCAGTTCGTTTAAACCACCCTATCCTTACCTTAACAAAACTGGCTGACTATATTTTTTCGCGTTCGTGAAATGTTGCACCCTAATTCTTTCATCAAATAATGTTCAGTCATAAACCTTTATCCTAATCATTTTATACCCTCCTGCTTATATTAACAGATGAGTTGTATTTCGGAGCAATTTGGTTGGGGTATTTCAACACTTGCCTCAATCCGGTCATCTACTCGTTGTTTAACAACAAATTTCGAAGGGCATGCACGAAACTGCTGTGCATTTGGCGCCACGGTTGTCGCGGAGAACATGAACAATACGGACTGGCCAAATTACGATACTGCGGTGATGCAACCATACAGGTTGCTCTGGAGCGAGTGTTATGGAATAAAGAGATCCCGGCTTTGACCAAAGTCACCCATGCTCCTCGATAAACACTACTGAACAGAGATCTCACATTCCTATCCACGTGACCTGCTTGAGTAGGTCATTCGATAGATTGCGGATACTGGCTCACAAAATTCCACAGAGGTGCGGCCGCAGCTTTCGTACACTCAGATGAAAGTTTGGTACATTTCTTCCCCACATCCGTGCACCGTTTTATGGACTCTCGATGAAATAAGCACACTACCCTTGGGACAACGCCATCCACCCATTTATGGTGTCTGACTTCCGGTTCAAATCTTATTTTCACGTTCATGACTTTCTCACATCCTAATGAGCATTTCATTTTTCGTTGTCGAACCGCCAGTGATGGGCATAAAATCAGATAAATATATGTACAAAACAGTCTACTTTTTCACAGACCGAACTTGTTGTAATCATCTTCCTGTGAACATGTAAATGAAGATTGGGCAGCTTGAAAAAAGTAACTATTGCTATAGTTTATGGAATCGGATGGATTACTTTATCCTCTCGTTTGTGCTTTCTTTCCAACTCCAAGGACGTCATCGGAAAATAAGGGCGAATCTATTCTCATTGTTCAGGATAAACCTTCACGTCGTTTTGGATCACCATGTACCCTGTGTTACCTGAACGTTTTACATTTGTTGTGAGCAGAACGAACTTAAGATGGACGGAAAAGAATGGCCCACTCGCAGCTGCAAACCAGACACAATAGTTCTCTGATTCAGTGAGTGGGAAATATGCTCATCGCTTCTGCCTTAGCAGGTCCGGCTTCACAGAGTAAATGACAAATTAGCTGGAATGTATATAAACCGGCTTGTCACTTACCCAAATTATTGGGAATATCCATCTAGGCACTGAGAAAAGGATGGTGTTTTTGCGATTTCATCTTTTGGTCAATACGAAGACATATAAGTTAATAGAGGATAATCCAGAGCAATATCGCTTAAACTATTAGGATTAAAAGCAAGGAAGGAATCGCGTGATTGGATGGTGGTGAGAATGATTCATCGCGATCTGAGGAAAAACGAGGCTAACAACGCTGAGTATGGATTAAATCCATCATTTTGTTCAGGATTCGACAACTGCACTTTACGTCATCTAATCACGTGCTGAGTTCCACTCCACCCCTCTCTTATAAGCAGGTGTTGGTGTTCAGTAAAGTTTTCCCTTTTCATCTGATTTAGTTCTTGATAAACACATTTTTATGAAAATTGTATCAAAAAATAATTCGGTTTGTACGACTCCCTAAAATTCATTCAATCAAAAGATTTGTGGAACACTGCTTTTCTTTCCACCTGGAACAATACTGAAAAAGAAAAGCGTTTTATTGGCTACTGTAAACCGAACAAAATGTCATGTGTTGATAGCTCCGAAAGCACTTGTGACCGTCAATAAAAAGGCCGCTCCTTCAACTCTAGTTCGCAGAATTTCTGCACATCTATAATATCCTAGGATAACATTTCTTTACTGAGAACAACTACCTAGGCTGTTTTACTTCACCATGAAAATTCAGCAAAATTGAATCGTGGACAGTTTTGCTAGATCGCAATTCGACCTTACGTACTGTACGTTTCGGTCCGTAAGGATAAAAAACCATGACAAACCTTGAACCGAGGTGCCATTGAGTGCATAAACTCGAAAGTCCTGTCTAAAAGTCGATGAAATTTTCACGAAGTAGAAGCGAATGTAACGTTGTCTTCAGCGCCAAATAAACACTTGTTTTTCGAATCTTGTACCCGACAAAATTTGGTTCAATTTATTTGGAAATTGTTGTGTCTTCGAATCAGTAGTAATTTATTCATCCTCACGTTCAAAACACAGATAAAGAACAAAGTTTGCCTCGAGATGATCGTAAATTTTGATTTTCCTGGTGAAACTTGCATATAATTAAGTGTGTTTTTATCCGGATACAATAACAAATTGCCATCTTCTGAGCATAAAAGTTGCTCCCGAGTGAATAGTTTTGTTTGCAATCTTAAATGCTTGTTTCTCTCAATCAGTTCAACTCTAGTTTCATCAATAATGTTCAGATTCAGCCACAGAAAGCCACTCTGTGTGTTGTACTTTTTCGTAGAAAATGTACTGTAGTTCACAGACGGTGGTAGAGCCAAGGAGTCTCTCAATCTCTGACAGAAAGGGTTTATCTTTTGTGGACAATATCATGTCATCTGAATAGAGCTATCGTTCTAACTTATTGTTGTGCTCAAAGAATTCCTCAACAGAATTACGTTCGTAATGAGGGTTGTCAGATTTTAGTGCTCCGGTGCGGATTCGTGTAAGCAAAACCAACTGAAAGCTGATAAAGTCGCGAAATCGGTGAAAAATAGATAATGAAGTGATATAATTTATGAAAAATCCCACAAAGCACATTTGGAAAATACTGGCTGACGAACATGCTCGTTTTCAGTGACCCTCAATCCTACTATTTTGAAGGTGATACATTGGCCGATGTCTTGCGCTCAAGATTGTCATGCGTTGTCAGCGAGATATTCCACGCTACAAGGCTGAGTGCTTTGTTCATATCCAGGTCAGCGGCTTGTTTGCTGTTAAAAGACAATTTCCCCATTTCGGTGGCCTCTTTTTTTGATTATTCTTTCTCCTGTTCCTGCGGAACGTCGGATATCGGCCGTGTAACCAGACTCCTATCGAAACGCATCCATGAGCATCGCCCAGCATGACTAAGGTCTGGAACAAATAGGCCAATTACCAGAGCAATCGTTTCATACCTGGCTGAGAGGGTGAAATTGGATCGAGTTTTTCGCCCTTTGCACTGGCTCCAAGGTCACTGCCCATATAGATGAGAAGTCGCATGTTAACCGCGGCCGAAGTGCTCGGGATTCGCCTCCGTCACCCACCTTTTAGCACTCAGAAGAAATTTGTGGGTGCACTCACTCTGCTTGAACCGATTCCTCACCCAACATCAGGCCCTAGAATCTCTGAATACCTGCACACCGAAAATGAGTTAGTTTGTTCGCACTAAGTCTCCAGATAAATAGGTGTGAACACTGACCTCTAACACATTCTTGGTTGACTACATCATTTTTTTAATTTTATAATGTATATTGTTTTGGCATGATTAAGAATCTTTGAGTACGATCTTGTTTGTCAAGCTGTGGCTTCCTCAGTGACGTAAAGTGCCTTTTATTGATAACATTTACTTGCTCATTCACAACAGCAACAATTTACAACGAAAACAACAAAAACAACACCAAGAACAAACAACAACAACAAACAACAAACAACAATAGAAACAACAATAACAACAATAACAGGACCACGCGAAAAAGCAAGTGGATTTTCGATTATCTACATGGTTCAGGCTTCTCGCTGCAATAATAAAATCTGCGAATATACAGAAATGTTCAGTGGATAGCGCTCAACCGTGTTCTGTTCGTTCCATAAGGAAGTGACTGACAAGGCTAGTCCAGTGATTAATGCCATAACAGTTGCTGTGTGTCACGGGAATAGGGGTTTGTTCGGTTATGGGTATTCTCCTGTGTTATTCGCACCCGGTTGGCAGTACGGTGATAGCCAAACTAGTAGAGTATCTGCCCAGTAAGCGCAATGTCAT
The DNA here is from genome assembly GCA_948099385.1 of Fasciola hepatica. Lineage (NCBI taxonomy): Eukaryota > Metazoa > Platyhelminthes > Trematoda > Plagiorchiida > Fasciolidae > Fasciola > Fasciola hepatica. The sequence continues at coordinate 5,942,897 of CANUEZ040000053.1, forward strand.
CTGTTTGTTCCCAGCTCGCAGCTTTTGGATGAGAAAAAAGCCAGTGGATTTTCTATTATTACCTGTAAAATAAAACTGTTGAGTGACCAGCTAGACGTAAATCAACTATTTGATCAGAACTAGGTAGACAAACACACAAAGCCTTCCAGGTGAGGTAAAACATTTTAATTTTTGGCACTGAACAAATGCGAAACAGTACTGACTGACAGAATTGAGAACCAATGATCAAAATGTGGTAATGTTGTACCCTATTCACAAGCAAACGAGAAATTCATTTTGAACCAATCACTGCTCGTATGTCCAGTTTACACTTTCTTCATGTCCGTTCAGTTGACTGTCCTTTTGGACTCCACGTTTCACGCGCATTCGCTTGGAGTTAACTAGGTCCACACACGATGGAAGGGCCCGGGTTCAAACCCTGGGTGTGGTGGAGGATTCGAATCACTGATAAGCTCTTAAAAGAGCGAAACTCGAGTCTGGTGCTTCCGAGTGCAGGTTGGTCGGATGACCTGAGGTTTGCGCGTGAAACGTGGAGTTCAAAGGACAGTCAACCAAACAAAGATTTATCAATCCCACACACTACTCGCAAGTAATTGCGTGATACATACTCTCTTCATCATCCACTCGTTTTCATACATGATCAAATATATCGTGTGTGTATGACTCTTCCTATTACAACCCTGGATATTGAATAAAAAAGTGAGCATGTTCTGCGCGCACGACCCGCCCCTATATTATGTGACAGCATTTTGAAAGTTTTTGTCTGTCATTCATATTGTTCATCAATCAAGAACTACTGGTATTTGCTTTCCTGTACACATTTGGTGCTCATAAAGATGTCGTATTTTATACGCTGAAATACCAATGTATCCTGGTGCCCCCGATTTTATTTCAAACAACCCGACTACGATGCGAAATCAACAAGCAGTTCATGGGGAACCATTCCAGCTTTGAACCGAAGGTTTTCACCTCTAATTTTCTCTTGGATAACCCAGGAACTGTGTCTGTTAGCATTTTTCCTAGCGCTTCTTCATGTGTTGCATCAATTTAACAGCGAGTATCGCAGAAACTAACCATGGAGCAAAGGTTGACTAAATGCCTTTCGCTGTATTACAATCAAAAATAGAATAATCTAATTTAATACAAGACAAAGAACTTGGAGCATATTTTACTTAGCCACTCAACCGGTTGCAGCCTTTCGGATTACTATCTGTCAGTCAAACTTCGATCAGATTTCAGAATATGCCTAACGAAATAATGAGGACAGAATTACAACCAGCTGTATGACAACGTACGGAAATTATGCGAATAGGAGAACACCTTCTGTCCTAATGTGCCGGCATTATTTCGCACCACTTTTGCCAATGAGTCGGCGGAGCTCCAGGGATCTCGGACAGTCGGAATATCTTACACATGCAACGTTTTTATGCATTTCATTCATGTAAAGCTTACTCATCGTCCGACCAGTACAGTCCTCGGGACTTTATTTGAAAATACACGTAACACATACTCCCACCACCTTTGTCTACTAAGCAGTGATCGTTTACTGGAACATTAGAAAATTGGGTACTTCCGGACGGATTCGCGGAAGACAGCTGCCATTCGCTATTTTTTAAGCCGAGGTATGTCAGCTTGCAAAGGCTAGGCAAAAGTGCGATAGAAACATAATTACCCAAAATTCGAATAAACGGAGATAACCTGTCCATGAAAAACTAACCTTTGTGTTAGTCATATGCATGCTGCAACAAGAGTTCATATTTTGCTTGCAAATGTTTAAAATCCAGCAAGGCTGTGTTTATCCTTAAGGATTTTTACTAGCCAGCACTTCGATTACTCCGGGTAATCTTTTGAAAAGCAGGATTACAATAAATTCCAAATATTTATTTCACATGACCGTGTCATTTTTTCCAACTCAAAGGGTTGTCATCATCGACTTTGGACAATACCGACTCGAGTTCGATTCCCGCCACAGCCAGTCACTTCCACACTTGGCAGCTTTTCATTGGCGGGAGCTCCTTTCCTGAATTAATATAAATTGGCATAAAATAATAAAAAAAGAAGTAGAAAGACTATTAATAATTAAACGATGATCGGTGGAGACAACTTAGCTGAAGTACAGCTGTCTGTTTAAGACAAACGAGGTGAGAACGTCGCATAAATACCCTCTAGTCATTAGTTTGCCAAGTGGTTTTGAAAAGTGGTTTATCAGTGTCTAATTATGGTAATATCAAACGGAACAACAGTCTCACCAGATTGGATTCATACTAGAAATGAACAACTTATTTCTTTATAGAATACAACAGTGACTTGAATTTTGACCGGAGCCACGTGACCTTTTGATCTAGCTCAAAGCCGCGGCCCTTGATGTGGTCTTCCCCGAAAATCGACTTAAAATGCTTCGGAATCGGCTGTAAGGGAATTTATACTCATTATGCATTGGAACATTCTCTTCTGAGCCAATCCAACAGTTAATTACCTAACATCTTGGCACGGGATTTTTAATGGGTTTTATGTCGTACCGAAATAACCGCGACGCGCACGGCGTCAATTAACACCAAGCTCTTTTGCTCTGTACAAACTGCAGTTCACGTATGCTCAGTTCTTTCCCACTTTGTACGAAGTCAATGATAAAATCACTAACATTTTACGAAGAATTGTCATAAAACATTTGAGACGGGTACTTTTTCTTGGTAGTTTTGAAAAACCAAGTGAAATCGTCCTTATTCGCTTTTACATTTATTTTTTCCATATCAGTAATAGCAATGATGAACAATAATTTACTTCCTATTTTGTTTATCATAGATCGGTGGAAAAATACTTCTGGGAAGGGAAAAAGTCAAAGTGGGATGGGAAGTCGATTCGCGATGGCGAAGTTTAAACCCGGATGGACATACATTCGGTTGGAGACGTTACCCGTTTGACCACGGCCGGGCTCTTGTGCATGCACTAGTCCATAACGAACAGCACTAGTTATTTGATGGCAGCTGAACAAACACTTTATTTTGAGGAAACAAGCACTATTGAAAAACTGATTTTGCACACTTTTTGAATGAGCGAATCGTAATCGACAGTTCTCCATAAATCAGTTAGGTGATTGGTTGAATAAAATCACAGATTAGCCGGTAGTTTACAACCAATTTACCAACATTAGGCCCTTTTTTCGGATACTAATTCAAATCCTCTAGCTGAGAAACGAGGTTTACTGTGAAAAGCTGTATATTCCAAATCCAAGTTGCGAACACAACAGAAGTTCAAATGGGCAAAGTGAATAGGTTTACCCCGGACTATAGCTACAGGTTGTGTTACGCGCGCTAAATTAGATGGTTTGCGTGTTGAGATGTTATCCGACTGATGCTCAGAAACTACTTCACTCTTTATTTCTCTAAAATTACTCCCTTTTAGTTGTGTCCAAAACTCCAAATTACTTATCAAGAGAAATCTACCGGTTGGGAAATGGATAGTATGTTTCCAACCTTTGAGAAGCCTAGAATTTTCACGTCACCTCCTAGCAGAATCAGACTTGGATAACGGGCACGTGAAAAACGAACTCCAGAGGTGAAAAGGATTCAATCTAATTGAGCACAGTTTTATTCACTAAAATGACGGCGGGGTAGTCAATTTTTATGAAGACAATAGCTGTGCGTATAATTCATTCGTGCATGTTCAAGTAAAGGGGTTTATTTTTCACGACATAATGCACAAAACTTTAGGTTTGTATTTTCATCCCGTGTCTGACATTGTCAAACTCTTTCTGGATTCCAGAACTTATGTGAACTGTACTCTGAACAGTCTTTAACCGTTTTTTAAGAGGATGATAACAGAAAGGAAATATCTCTTATTCGCATCAAGCTGAAACCAGAAATGATTAGCTGAACACTACTTCTAGAGCATTTATTTTCACGGTCGGGGAGCTTCTTTATAGATGCCGCAAAATTAGTGTAGCAGTTGGTATGCGTGAAATCAAACAGCAAGATTAGGCAGAGTGGTGTGTCTGTGTGTGTACAGAATCTAAAAGGGAAGCAAACATATTGCAGGGGAACCATTGCCAGAACAGAGTAATAACCAACAAGGCTTGAGGGAAATTTATTGGTAGGCAGGTGATGCGCAAGTGTACTGTCTCCTGAATATTCATGCGCAGTGGCCACAGTTGTAGTTTTCGGAAGTTGTTTCTGTAGTCAGTCATAATGTCAAAGGAAACACGACTGTACAAACCATTTGTGAGTCCGGCCAAAGTGGATTCAATCTGCCACTGGGGGGTAAGCCCGAGCTTTCATGGTCTTTCAATTATTTCTTCACCAGTGTAGTACACTGGGCAGCCATTCTGCTCAGTCACATTGTCAAAACTACCCGTGGGTTTCGATCGCTTTTCAGCATAAAGTAAATGTGCAAACAGTGCAAGATCCTATATTCAAATTAGGAAAAAATGCCAGAAAGAAAATAGTTACTGTCAACGTTTCCTAGACAAGCTCTTAGGCTTTCTATAATGGACAGTGATTCGATCGGTTATCAGTCAGCTCTAGGTTAAAGGTTCCTGTTGCAAGGGTATAAAGAGAGATGCGGTGAGGCTCTAGAATTCCTTCATGTTAATGAGGGTTCAATTCCTTCCCGATTCAACCAGTGATTAGGGGTTTTCAAATCAATCTTTGGTAGGTTGGACAGAACATTTATGGAATCGCGGCCGATGATTTTTACATCATAACAACACAGAATGGTCTTGACTATTATGCTGCTTGATTGTCCTCTTATTTTGTCACTCCGATAAGTAGCTTTTTCTTTGCAAAGTAAGAAACCCGATCTAAAACTACAATTATTTCCTCAGGGTGGTGAGAGAATTTTCGTCACACCAAGTTAATCCACTCTTATTTTATGGTTTTATGCGCGTATGCTTTATTTACGGGACTGATTATTTACTTTTACTCCTTGAAAGCTTTTTACTGCTGGTAGAGTACAGTCGTAATATCTGAATCGCAGTTCCAAACATTTCCGCGTTCGTTACAAAAGTAATCTCCCGCTAACGTCAAAATTTACTCTACTAGTAAAACGCACGAGTCGTTATCTGCGTCCGAATAAATTTGGCACTGCCAACAACGATTCCAATGCACCCAAATAGTTGATATGCTGGTCGTGCATCTTCAACCCGCTTTTGAAACGAATAAAACTCCGGAGAAGCCAACAAATTTGACACTTTCTCTCTCCAGTTGTTTATGAACATTCTTCCAGTTGTTAAACTTTTGACAGCGCCGTTTCAACTCTGAAGTCCTTATCTGTTTTTTGCTGGTTGTCTTCCCACTTTAAGTAAAGAATAGATTGGAGAGATTATTGAACCATTCGTCAATAGCTTCAAAATATTAGCAAAAGACTGTGATTATGGTGCTATAACTGCTGAAGAATAACGTGACGATGCTGCGCGTGATGCATCTATTACCTATTTTCAAGCCATCTCCATTTGGACAAGACTTCTAGGACAGACTACCCTAAATTTTCAGAAGATCTGTATATCTAAATCACTACGGGCTGCTCGGAAACAGTCGCAGTTCTAAGTAACTGAGAAAGCTTGTTGTTCTTCCGCTCTCCTGGCATGCTCTACGCCAGTGATAAAAAGGCCAATCTATCGATCGAGACCAAACCAATGTGTATGCTATTACTAAATATAACTACTGATTTTGTGACTTTTCTACGCATTCTCCTGCGAAGTGCCCTGCCAAAGATGCCATCCACAAGGCCTTTGGGGAAACAAATCACTTCAACCTTGTGCTCAGGTCGAAACCGATTAACTTCTCGGTCACCTCGGCTGTCCGACCATTGCTGTCCTCTGTTTTGACAGCTGCTGCCCATTTTTCTTTATCTCGTGCAACCTCTTGGGTCTACGGGAATAATGCAGAACTACGAGTTCTGACAGCTACATTTCATAATCTGTCATGGACTATCGCGGCTAGGATGTTTGACCGTGCTACTCTCGAATAACTGTGGATACTGTGTCTCCGTCATGCGCTATTACAAAATATTACATGGTGAACACCCGCTAGAACAACGTTGCGTATGAAAATTTCAGTACAGCCTCCTCTTTTATTCACTCACCTATCACCTAATTGCTAACCCGTCGCTAGCAAGTCTCTCAGACTTTCTGCTGAGAATGGCTACTTCATACTGGCTAAGATCTAGAGTCTCTTGAATGACGGCATCATTGAACTGGTTGACTCACTCTGGAGAGTGCAAGTTCTTGTAAGTGAGAACGAAACCCACAAGAAGAGAATGGTTGCGGACTATAGTCAAAATATCACCCCTTCCACACTGTTGGAAGCCTACCTGCTACCTCAAAACGAGAAAATTCTTGAGGCCAAATTAGGTTATGTATTATATATAGCACCCATGATTTGAACAATGAACAACTTTAAGTTCCTTTCGCGGAGCACGAGAAACCCTATACAAAGTGTGAAGTAGGTACTGCTATCCATCAATTTCGACGTATTTCATTGGGGATTACCAAAAGAGCTTCCCCGTTTTCAAAGCTCCACTGAGGAAATGCTGAAGAGTGAAGGTCTTGTTCGTCCGTTTGCTTACATAGACAAAATGACCGTATGACCAAGGAAGGCTATGATCGCATCCTTGGGCGTTTCCTGAAAGCCGCAGTAAATACGGTACAACTTTGAGTCCAACCGAAATTATGACCGTCACTGATAAAGCCCAGCCATTGAGTTCCCCGCTATTGCAAGGAGAAGTAAGACCTGACCCTGACCGGATGAAACCTTTGCGCGAGATTCCACGATCAAAAGGTACGACGACTCTGAGTTGCGTCATCGGTGTACTTCCAATTACTCGCGGTGGATACCGTCTTTCTCCAAAAAGCTCAATCCATTTTTGAAAAATACAACTTTTCCTTCATCGGAACGCGTAAAATCTGCACTCGAACCCCAGAAAAGGACAACTGAAAGCGCCACGGTTTTAACAGTGGACCAAAATGCGCCCCTAGTGGTTGAAACGGACGCTTCGGACCCCGCAATAGCAGCCCCGCCAAGTAAGAACAGTCGTCCTGTATCCCTCTTCTCTCATACTCTTACAGCCAGCGAAAGGCTTCACACTACGATTGAAAAAAGAAACACCTGAAATTGTCCAGGCTGTTCGTCATGAACAACATTATCTCGTAAGCACCCATTTCAAACTTATCACTGACCAACTGTCTGTGGTCTTCATGTACGACGGAAGACAGACGAGCAAAATCGAAAATAACGGGATTCAACAATAGAGAATTGAATTATCTACCTACTACCATGAAATAATTTATAGGCCCGAAACATACAATCCATTGGAGGATATACCCTCTCGCAATATGTGGTATTCCTTTTGATGCGGACAAGTGGAGAGAGATATACCATTGACTTTCACTCTGGAGTTCTCCCATATGACTCACTTTGTGTGACCTGAACATCTGCTCTAATCGATTGAACATATTAGATATATGATTGCATAAGTCGACTTTTTTCTCAGTTAAAGCCGCGACTCTACAAACCACTCACCGGTCTTTTCGTCAAAGCTACTCAATCATTTGAAAGATTAAGCCTCGGCTTCAGAGACCCTTTCAACAACTCGTAATCGATATATCCTGACCATCGTTGATGAATACTGGCACTTTCACCTTGCGGTTGCTTGTGTGGATATGCTTTCTTCTACTGTCGTCAGTTACCTTTTCCAACATTTTAACATGTTCGGCGTGCCCCACATAAATACACATTGATAGAGGGACTTTTCATGTCTACCGATCTGCCTGCGACCGTGCAAAATAGGGGTGTGTCATTTCAGTCACATCCCTGCAAGCAGTCCCCAGGGTACCCTTGAACGGCACATATTGGAAAATTATCTGTCTAGTGCCAAAGACCAGGACTGTACCAGTTTTGCAATGAGAGAATGATCTACCGGGTACATTGCACTCTATCAGCTCATTGCTGTGTACGGGAAACGAACTGCACTATGCAAGAGGGAATTTTTGAATTTTTCCCCGATCACCTAAAGTATTTCACTGCCAACTTGGCTTACGATCCTAAGCCCCGTACTGCTCAAACAAATGGATCGGATCTCGAAGCTTGATCTGCTGATTGAAGAAGTATTACAGGTTAGTTTCAACCCACAGTAGGTCACCGTTAAAGCGCCTGGAGGCAAAGACGAAAATATTTCTGTTTAACGATTGGCTACCTCTGGTGACTTACCATTGGCAGAATCGGAACTGCCTCAGATATCGAGTACTCCGCAAACAAACCTACATTCTATGAAAGATGCTTGAAGCATGATGCCCGAAATGCTTCCATACCCCCGTCCACTTCTCAAATTTCTACATCCGACACAGCTTTAGACATACTCACTCGACAACAAAGTACTCCTCCGTACAATTTGCGCAGTAGAGAAGCATGGGTCAGTTATTCTTTTCTCCCACCTATAGTGACCCCCTGTAAAATGAAATTGACCGCTTTTCCCCATCGAAGGCGAATTTCATGTTGATTCGCTCCCATTCTACAGTATTTTTTTTATACGTTATATGTACGACGCTGTTTTTCTGCTTCTGCACCGTAGTACGTTTTTTGTTAGTAGAGCAAAGCGTTACCTTCTGAATCCGAGTTCCCAAGTCTTCTGCATTCATTACAAACATAATCACTAACTAATGGTACACGTGGGTACCCGTTTTCTTGTAGCACATGTTTCACGAGTCTCCTTTCTTAGTGAGAATCCAGCTATCACATGTTACGTGACCCAAGGCTAGGCACAAAACTAGGTTCTTCCCATAGCCCGAAGACAAAGCTGTGAAATTTTCCTGTATTGACCATTCGAAATTTGTTTGTGTCGTCCGTTAACCGGCACATTATCGTAAAATCCAGTAAACCGTGAACATGGGGGAAAAGTTCCACATCTGATACAATAATGTCCTCGCCCAGAGCACACTGAACAATATAATACCGGAGGTAACAATAAAGTTTTGACTGTGGCGCCCGAGATGATTTTCTCCGGTGACCCCAATTAATCTGTGTGAGATTAAATGTGGTTCTTCTTTCAAGCACATTTTTACATACTCCTAAATGCCTCGGTATGTTTGGGGATGGGTGTCTTGGACTCCAAGATGGAAGCTTTCCCTGAAAGCCTCTTGAAATGCTCCCACATGACCTTGCGTCTGTCAAAGCCTCTGCTGAGGAAGTTCTGCTTACTGCCTTCTCGTGGCGGAGGTGTTCTTACTAAAGTGAGAGGGCGATAGCAAATGCCTGGCGCTTTCCACCGGGTTGGCTGACTGAAAGTCAACCTAGGGAAGTTGGCTAAACCCTGATTCCAAACCAACCACGGGTGATGCGTGAGGAGTGCAAAGTTTTGCTCACCGGCATCTGTGGCAGAGCGGTGTACTAGGCATTCAGAATATGTGGCCTCATCCGAAGGGAGTATGAACTAAGTATTCAGTCACCCTCTTCAAGTGGTTCCCAGAAGAGGTGAATGGACAGTATAATTGGACACCGACTCATCTGGGCCAACCCTGCTGGCTTGCAGGACCCACTTGTCTGCGCGAAGGGTAGAGGTGCAGCCTCGGACAAAAATGCCTACTCTGGACTGGGCGACCGAGTAGTACAATAGGCCGCGGCCTAAACAACCATGACAGACTCTACCACTATGAATGACTGATATTCCGTGGGCACGAATGAACATTCTCCTACACCGTACTCAACTTGATCCCCCCCCCACACTTCCACTCCCCTCTCACTTTCTCTTCCGTTCTCACACCCCACGGGTTCTTCGGTCGACCGTACCTGCTGTAGTGCCACTGATGGAAATCCTGGCTACATTCTCTCTTGTCCTTCTTCGACTACCTTCCGAGTCACACCGAACCCTTTACCACCATCTGATGCATTGCTTTGTTCTCAATGTCTATTCACACTAGCCTAGCTCAACGTGCGAACTCCGATGTGTACAGTGCAACAGACGAGTCCAGCTCGTACGCTCGAGTCGCTTGCCATCGATGTGTGTTGTATTCAAGAGACTCACATTGAAGACTCCAGTACCATAATTTGATTGACCCCTCTACTTAATCTTTTCGTGAAGTTTCAATTACACTCTTCTGGGGAAGCTGAGGCTGCGGCTTATGATCTAGCGGACTTTGGCATTGCTCTCAGTGAAATAGCTGAGATGGCGCTGCTAGACTAGATCGTAGTCGACGGTCGTTTATACGTAGGGACACTCGGGGATTCGTGTAAAGTGAGCCTTCGCCGGTCAGACAGACGCAATATATTTTTTATTTCAGCGTATGTACTCACCAATTTTGGTCCAGATGCAATCAAGATATCTTCTACCAAAAGCCACCTGACCTCCTACAAAAACCAAGCCGGGCTAATATTGTAGATTTGGCAGGAGATCTGAATGCTAGAGTGGGTCGTCCGCCATCGAACGAAGCGCATTTGGGAGGCCCTTTTGGATTAGATTCCTATAGCTAGGAAAACGAGGAACGGCATTTGGCCTTTACTCAGACCATCGCCTGTTTCTCGCCGGTACAAACTTCAGACATTCTAAAAGCCGGTACGCCACCTGACTTCCGTTCTTCTTGAGTCAACAGTGGACCCAGATTGACCACATCGCCATAAGCTACAAATGGCCTGGTTGCATACAAGTCTGCTGCTCATACTGCTGCACCCCCCCTGATTCCGATCACATATTAGTTTGCACTAAACTGTCCATATGCTTCCATGGGCGCTCGAAATACATGCTGCAACGACGGTTGCATTACGATTAGCTGTCCGATTCATCTCACTTATCCGTCTTCCAAAATTCGTTAGCTGGAAGGCTAGATATAGCCCAGCCTGATGGCATGAGTCAGCACTGGTCGCTTATCAAAGATGCTTTGCATTCTGCTGGCGTAGTAATTTATGGCCTGTCTCATCGTGCCACTAAATCCTAGGTTTCTGCTGAATCTGCGCTTCTTCTTGAAGTATGCCCTTTGACTCTGGCTGGAAGCTTGTATAAAGCAGCACGCCTCGAAACGAGACATGCACTTAACGCGAGTCTCCGTAGGGACCGTGAAACTTGGTGGTCGGAAAGGGCATCAGAGATGAAACGCGCTGCCGCCATGGGAAGTTCCGCAAGCTGTCCTATCTCATTCGAGTCACTGGTAGCAAGTCTGTAGGTGTGACTGAAATAATCTGTGAAGCAGGCGGTTCACCAGTCAACAATCAGAAGCGGCCCCTCGAACTCTGGGCAGAGCTCTTTCAGACAGTTTAGCTGGCCCTCAGTGTCGGCCTCTCCTGTAGCTCTACCAGCATACTTCCACTGATGCTTTTCGATAGATCCATCTACCGAGGCGGAGATCAAAAAGAAAGTTTAAGCCTTAGGAGGTTACAAGTCGCCGGGCTCCAATGGCATTCCCATAGCCCTATTTAACGATGGTGGAGTGCAGCTCGTTAAAGAATTTGTGTTTTGTCCCCAAAAGTTTGGAATTCTGGACAGGTTCCGTTCTTTTGGGGAGGATCGACTATGTCTCCATTTTAAGGAAAGGCTCGCGCAGTGACTGTGCTAACCGCAGGAGGGTAAGCCCTATCTCAATAGCGTCGAAGCTGCTTGCTTCTGTCACACTTCTTAGGTGGTACCAAAAGCACGAAGAGCAGACCCGTGAGGAGCAAGCTGGGTTTCGTGCCCCTCGTGGGTATATCGATCAAGTCTTCACCCTCCGACAGCTGCTGGAGAACCGTCACACATTCCAAAGACTGACAGTCATCGTATTCCTGGACATTCGTGCAGCCTTTGAATCCGTCGATAGGACTGCACTACGGAACTGTTCGCTGAGAAATGGAGTACCTGAGAAGTACGTCCCAGTCCTCAAAGAGTTGTATCGCCACACCTAAGGTCGGGTAAAGGCCTGCGGCCAGTTTTAGTCTTCTTTTTTCGTCTCTAGCGAAGTTCGACAAGACTGCCCTATATCCCCATTTTTCTTCAAGCTTGCCATAGAGAATGTTCTACGGAATGCCCTGAGTGGTCTTTCAAATAGTTGAATTGAACTCTTCTCAAGGAACAGAGTTTTCGACTTGGAATGTGCCGATGAGACTGCCTTGCTGAGTGATAATGCACGGACAATACAACATACTTTGGACCGATTGGTGATTAAGGTATCCAGATATGGTATGCACTTTGCGCATTCGAAGTGCAAAGTGCTTTTGCAGGATTGGCAGGCGTCTGTGCCTGCACTCACCGTTTGTGGCGATCAGCTAGAGTTGGTCGACAAGGTTAAGTATTTTGGGAGCCTGATAGCAATCTGTGGTGTTGTTGAGCGGGAGATCTACTCAAGCGTAGCCACAACTGGAGCAGTTTTCACAAATCTGCGACACGTGGAGTCGCCGTGACATCCGGTTCTATCTCTCTCTCTCTCAGAGGACGAGTGTATGACGCCACAGTTCGTGGTGTTTTACTCCACGGTTGCGAGACCTGGCCAGTCCGCGTTGCACAAGAACGGGGTCTCCGTGATGAGGATTGCGTCCCAGTTCGGAGTAAGACGAAAGCAAGTTCATGTGATTGTGAGAAATGAGGTCAGCATCAAAACCAGTTGGGACTAGAGAAATTCTGGTCAGCGGAAAATCTCGTCTCCGTTGCATCAGTGAAGTCGATGGCGCCAAGTACGAGTAGTTTCTCATTGCTCGTCGGAATCATCTGCGGGTAACAGGAATGATACTACAACAGAAAGCACTGGTGGTGAGTAGTGGTATGGAGCATAGTGGATTTCGAGCGAGCAGCAGCTGCTTGTAGGAATTCCAATAATGCCCAATATTAACTCAGGACTTTGGAACGCTGAGGCCTCGGAAGTTTCCGTTGAAGAGATATAAAAAAGGATAGAATGCGTTTCTACTTTGTACAAAGATTATGACTAGAGGAACATTTTTACTTATGATGAGACTGGTCTTCATTATAAAACCACTCCACCACTCAGCTTGGTTGTGAAAGGTGATCCATGCAACGGCTTTCGAAAATACCAGAAAAGGGCAACCTTTTTGCTGTGGGAAAGATCAAGCATTTAGTCATTGGCAAACACAATAGTCTAGGATGCTTCAAACGCGTGGGAGTTCATCATTACGCTAAATGACTAGAGTGGATGACCAGAGTCATTTTTCAAAAACGGGTACAAAAAATCAATAAGGGAGTGTTCCGAGAGCGACAATCAGTTTTTCTCTTTTTCGATAACCGTTCTTCTCATCCCTACTCACTACTAAGCAATGTAAATTTGGGAGTTTTGCCGTCATAAAAACGTCAAAAGTTCAGCCTTCGGACGTGAATATAATCGAACAAATGAATTTGAGTTAGAGAAAAAGGCTTCTGACACATGTATCCAATATAATGGATGACGTTGCTAGCAGAAGAGCCCTATTTCAGAAGATAAGCAACGTACTAGCTCTGATTCTTTTATTGGAATATTCTTTTGGACGCAATATACTGGATACAAATCAGTCTGCCAGGATTCCACTCATTCAACCATCCGTTCATGATTTCTCCATCAGACGAAAGTATCACATGTGTGCAAGACGCAAAGAAGTTAGTCTCAGAAATTGACGACGACGACAAAGATGAAACGGCTGAGTACGGAACGATTCCGATGAGGAGGGCAATTGAAAAGGGTTCAGCCAAGGCGAAAATTTGCTACAGAATCGCGCGTGAACTTTATGTCTGAAGTGAAAAATATAGGAAAGAAGTTAGACATATACCGGAGACAACGAAGTAACGAACAATTAACAGTAGACTCCTTCTTCATAAAATAAATTGCTACTAAAAATTTGGTGCGTGTCTTAGTTCAAAAGCGATGTGCACCAATAATCTCACTTAAACTTCCTTTCAGGTTTCAACTAACTTTTTATATTTCCTGAATATTCCTAACAAGAGCGAAAATCGCCGAGGGGCAAGCAAATTTTGGTCGGTTCCGACGATGTTCCCTCTGAGGTGCAGGGGGGGGGGAGGGGCACTGTAATGGGATTCTTCGAGATAAGTAGTAGGAGATTTTAACTGTGCATGAAATCTGTAACACAGGGAAAAGCAACAACAATGCTCCATTAGCAAATGAACGACGTATTCCTATTATCGAGTAATTAGAATAAAAAACAACTTTCTTCGCTTCTAAAAGAAACGTATTCACAGACAACAAGTATACTAATCGGCAGACACTGATGAAACCACGCCCTTGTTCTACGTTAAGATAGAGAGGTCAGCCACAGTCATATTGAGAAGTACGTACGCGGAGAGTATATGAATAAACCACGTTATAAACTTCCGCCCCACCCAAACAAGGTGACATGAAAAACTCGAACAATATGTGGCGCCGATTATCAAAGACGATCAGAAAATAATCTCTCATTCAAGTATTTCGACGCGGATGCGACATTCAGAAAGTCAGTAGTCAGAGTATCAGTCAGAAACAACACAAAAGGATGACGATCGAAAAAATGCCATTGCCGCACAATAAGGTGTATCCCTTAATGAGATTGCTTAATCAACCGTATATTCTCCAGGACATCTCTCCGTCCTTATAGACGGACAATAATCTGAAAGACTTGACAGATTCTCCTGGAAGCATATGAAGTGCAGATTATGTATACTACTTACTGAATAAATAAGTACTTGGCTGCTCATGAAACAGCTAAGGACAGTTATGGACTGACAACGAACTTGCGTACTTCACACGAATTAAGCATAATACGCTGGAGCAAAGCGTGCGAGACCGAAGGAAAATTACCGTCGATAGCTGTGGTGCAAATAAGCAATGTTGTTATGTTTCGCTTGGCTGATTTTCCTCTGGACTCAACCTTTCATGCACAAACTTCAGTTCATCCAATCAACCCTGCAAAGAGAAGCACCAAACTCGAGTTTCTCACTTGTTTGAGCCCTGAAGTAGTATATATATATTCCGCCGTACCCAAGGTCTGAACCCGGGCCTTTTCACCTGGAGGGCGTGTGTGCTACCACTGCACCACCCCACTCACCTACGGGTCGATCCGAATCGCCGACCTAAGTTTGTTCAGATGTTCTCTATGACAGCCAGATGTTGTTGTAGTTGATTGATTTTTTTGATGTTAGAATAAGTGGTCAACACTAAGCAACATGTTAACTCCGCAGAGTCTTTTGTACGTCACGTGGCATGAAAGCAATGAAATGAAGAAAGCTATACAAGCCACGTGATGGCATCTCCGGTCAGATTACGACTGCCTTCACATAGACTAGATACTGAGGATGCAACTAAATGATTTTGTTTTGATTGGTTGATTTCGTAGACGTCCAAATGAGTGGCACGCAACTAACTACGTTTTCATCCGGTGCGTCTGGTGGGTTATAACTGCTACAGCAACTACTAGTACTAACATCAAATATTCCAACTGGCAACAACAATGTCGTCCTTCTTCAGGTTAGCCGTGACTAAGCCACATCAAACTATAAGCTAACTACGGTTTTGATTCCTCAGTAGACTCTTGTAAAAAGAGCATTCACTCACTCCCATGATGAACAAATTAGGTTATTGTAAGCCGAAAATAAGTCCATTCTTATCACACAGCAAACATGCCGCAACCTTCTCCATCACCTTAAACAAGACGAAGATAAACAATTACCAGAAGACCTCACGACGGACTATAAGCAAGCTACGTGCACGTAAATAGAGATGCAAGCATTTTACTCCTTGCACTGTTGGCTTCACTCCCACCGCTGTTAAAATGATAGTAACTCAGATGCCTAGCTTGATGAAGAAACTTGCAGCAATTTGATTACAGTGTTACCAATAATCAATACATATCACTTAGTAAATGAAAATGTCATCTATGGTATCACATTTCTACGCCTACTAGTTCCAAAATCGACATACCTATTGCTCATCAACTTATAGTTCTGTCTGTCATGGCAACAGTTTCAGACAAAAGTGATAGTATTCAAGAGCACTGATAATTGTTTTAAATTAAGGGTGCTCCCTTTCTCCTTCTCTGCCTAGCTTCGTAAATGGCACGGTTCTATAGGACTCCCTTGCATCACGTCCCAATAGGGGCACTGAACTTCTTTTAGATGGAAAAGTGTCAAAAATTGGGTGTGCGGTCAAAATAGTTCTTCTTATTGAAGATTACTGTAGGGTACTAACTTTTCTTAACTGTATGGATGACAGAGTGGCCATTTTCAGGATGCGCTTTGCGCCTCGAAAGTGCGGGATACGACTTCAGAGTTGCGTTTATCCTACATCAGAATAATCGAACTCTGAATGCAAAATAAATCAGAAGGATGAACTCTTTTATTTAGGCAGCTGCTCTGCAGACTGAGATCGGATGTGGCGACCAATTATCCTACCGTATACAGAAAATGCGTTCGACTTTGACCAAACTTCGTTATCGGTGGTGTCGAAGTAATGCGCTCTCATCTAGCAGGAGCCGAGTGTACGTTGAATAAGTTAGTTCAGTTCTTTTCAGTTCAGAAACGCGATCAGTGCGGATGGAGGATTCACGAGGAATGCCAATGTCTTTGCAGCATTGCTCGAATCCAGGAGGGTGGGGGGGGGACAAGGTATCATCTATTTTAGGGTAGGCTTGCTAGGCCGAGATGATCGAGAGATATATTGTATATGACCCAGATGAGATTCCTTGGAGAGCAATGTTCGCTGAGACAGTTAAAGGTTGGAAGGTGAGCAAGGGTGACAAACCTTCGGAACGAAAGAGCCGGTGAAAGGCCTGGCCAGTGGGATTTGCCATGTAGGGCTAATTAGTCCTTCTGGCTGGGGCCAAAAGACCCACAAGACCGAAGGTTAGATACACTGAAAAAACGAATGCAAGTCTGGATCAGCGTGCTCTTGTGATCATGAACTTTTATCTGCTCGATATTATTACTATTATTATTTGTTCTTGTCTTACGTCATACTGGTAATTTTGAAAGAATTTCGATTAAGATTCCTGATGATAGATAGTAGTCAGAATCGGAGTGTCAAGTACATGGTTGATGAAATGCTCTGAAATAAATGCTGAGAATACAAAAGTTTTACTGAAACAGAAAATCAGATTGATGCTTTTCCTATACCCATAATCTTGTAACAAGAAGCTGTTTACTTCTTTAGATACATCATCGAATAATCGCTCAAAGGGGAATTTTGTGAAAACTATTTGGCATCCGACCGTCAGACTTGTTTTCCAGAGTCATTTTCAGGTTTATGATGAGAGCTGAAAACAGGGTTCAGGTATGTTCCAACGATTTTCTAAGAGTGTTCGTACGCATCATGGTCTGCATTAAATCAGGACAGATGAACAAATTCGCGGCAAATCGAGCACAACCGATGACCACGCTCGTCTCTATGTCCATGTTGAACCGACTTCCTGGTTCTTGTTGTCCTCCGAATTTCCGTCTCGTTGTGGACGCGTTTGTCACCGTGTTACAATGCCAGTTAAACATTTAGTTCCTATTTTTGGCAGTGTTATAGTGTAATGTTAAGTAGTACCGATAAAGCAAAGATTTACTTTAATAGGAGAAGGAAACAAGATACCCAGGTCTTGAAGTTCATGATTCTCCATGAGTGGATAAACTGGACTTATTGTATCAAACAAAACATTGTTTCCCACATACAAGGTATTAAAAAATGAGTAGATTGAGCGTGCGAACTTAGTATAGAGCCATCCCAAATGAAGCTACATCAATTGATCACCTTTAAAGAGCTAACTTTATTCCAGATGATTTTAGCCTCGCGTGCCAGATACATTACAATGTTTCTCATATAATTCAGGAAATTTGTTGGGATTCAGTATAGTAAATGAACTTCATAGCGGAATTCCGCTCTTTGGTTTCAAAAAAACTCGATTGTACTCTGTTGTTGAAAATAACTCCCAACAAAGCCAAATGTTAATAGCAATTGGTTCCTCAAAAAGTCATGTGTTGAACTTCAGGGTGCAAACCATACACTTAACTCCTTTGATAAAATAAAGTTTTTGCTATGCTCTTATTTCCTAAACATTTTTTTTTAATTACTAGGCTTTTACCAAGCTATCTTTTACTTGATCTTCGCCTACTAATTACAGAAATTGGATGAGATCTGTGAATATTAGTGGAACTTCCTAAGTTTCTATTTGAAACCAATACGGATAAGTCACATGACCAAAAACTTCATCTCAATACAACCGAACAGAGGGAACGGGAAAAGGTAATTAGCAAATACGTTCGTAGGAAGGGTACACATTCAACCTATTTCCTATTTAATGCCTCTCGTTATCATCAGACCCAAAGTTTATTCACGTTCAGTGCACTGTTCACTCGTCAGAACAGAACAAGTAAAAGCAACCTCTAGAAATCTGTCACCCACCGACATTACACTTCTTCAGAGATCCCTTTCCATTGTTATTTCTTGGTTTCATTTCTACTGCTCTCTTTTTCCCCCTCTAGACCTATTTACGAAGACACTGAGTGGGATATTTGATTTGCTTTGTCCTATGGAGACTGTATTTTTTAACAACGGCAGAATAGCCTCTTCATCGGTGAAATCTCTGAGAGGGCAAAAAGAACGTGCCTATAAACTACACGACCAGGCTTCGGTGAAATGATACTCCATCCTGATCAAGCAAGAGTTACGAAGGCTGAATAAGATATTTGCCCACCATTTCTTTTGTACCATCAATAGCAAACTTCTCTAGCCAGGTATCCGGCTTCTATGTGGACTACGGGCCCGACCAAAAAACTACGATATAGATGCCGACAGCCTGAAAGCCACATTATTCCTCCTTCATCGGATACCGCGCCATCTTATTTTCATTCTCTTCCCTTAGATATAGAACCATTATCCTCAGAAGAAGTCTTCAAGTTTCTTTGAACCTCAAAATCAGCTTCTGCTGTGGGTTCGGGTGGCTTACCCTCCACAGTTCTCAAATTCGGAGCACTCCAGCTATCCGAAATCACGATTTCCCTCATCAATAAATCTGCTGAAGCTGGTGCAAATCCTTCCACCTGGAAACCCATGAGAGTAGTGCCTATTCCCAAACACTCCAAGTCCGACATTTTGTCAAAACGCTTTTGTCCCATCGCCATCACTTCTTCTGCGCCCAAGTTGACCGGGCCTGCTATCCTAGGTCGATTGGATTCTTCTCTTGCTGTTCCAAATGACCCCCAACAGTTTGCGTACAAACTCACCAGATGCACTCTGGATGCAGTTGCTTCAGTTTGGCATTTCATTTCAAACAACTTCAATCGTTCCATGAATTCCGTTCGATGCATTTTCCCTGACTATTCTTCCGCTTTTGATTCGATTCGGTTTCCCGTTCTGTAATTCTTCAAAAGCTGGAGTCCGTTGGCCGTCCCACTCCTTTACTCTAGTGGTTTTAAGACTACCTTTCTAACAAAACTCAACGTACTAGAGTTGGTACAAGTTTATCGAGTCCTTCGATTACCGTCTTAGGTGTTCTTCAGGGTGCCGTTCTTTCCCTCTTTCTATTCACCACACATATTAGCGACTTGACCACTACACCACCTGCCCAACTTTTTAAGTACGCTGATGTCGTCGTGCTCTATCAGTCTACCTCCAACCAACATGACTTGATCTTTTTTTCCGAGAACTTATATAATATTCAACATTTTCCGTCCAATTCTGGACTACTTCTCAACACTTCCTTATGTTTTGAGTGTACTTTCTCCGTTTCTCGTTCCTCTTAACCCAATGAGCAATCAATCATCAACAGTGTCCCCATTTCCAGAGATGACTCGGTCCAATACTTAGGCGTCAAAGTCAGCATCAGTTTACAGTGGTCTTCTCATATTATTGATTGTGGTGGAAAACTGCTTAGACTGTCTTTTCAAATTAGTAGGCTAAGGCAGTTTGGTGCCACACAAGCTGTCATTCTTTCATTTGTCCATCAAAGTGTTCCACCAATCTTACTCTTCTGCCCTCCAGTAATCTTTCCTGGTCTACTTAAGAAAGATTTTATCCCACTGTTCCGCGGCCTAGCCACTATCAGTGGTGTTTCTTTGATTTCCATGGGCTGTCTTATCTCTATAGTTTGCGATTTGCACATTAGAGTCCGTGAATAATTCACCAAGAAGATTCTTGCGGACCCCACCCATCCCCTGTACCGTTACGTACCTGCAAGCCGTTCGCACCCCTCCACATGTTCCGAATTTAGACTTATCCCCTCCGGCGTAATTGTCTATTGTAACTCTACAGTGCCTTGCTTGGCATGTGTTCTGGTTGACAAAATGAAAGTCACAGAGGAAATTCGTACTAACCTCGGAGGCTGAACAAGTTTTATTTTTAAAGCATCTATTTTTAATGCGTATTTCCAAAAGTTAATGATCAGCTTCCCTCCGTTTGGCTGAAATGGGAGTTTGTTATCTTGCTAAAGTTTTCAATACAATACAATGAATGGTAATTCGAGAACAGGCTGTACTCGATGATCTCGTTTTACTCAGTTATTCTCGCCGTGAATCGAATACATATTTTCATGATGGCCTACCTTCTCATACGCAGTCTATTTTGATTGTTCATGTGGGCAAATAACCTCTAGGACAGCCCAGTAGATTTCTGGTTTACCACACACGCGAAAACACCACACTATCGGTTTCAGGTGCACAGTCGAGAAATGCTGTCACAATGATTGTCATTTCTAAGCAGAAAGCAAATCAGTTGATCGATATGAATGCAGCCTTTCTGAATCGTTTGCACAGAGAGTAAGTCAACGATACATTACCCTTACAAATCATGGCTGTTCTGATCAGTGACTGACGTAATTTTGTGCATCGGAGAAAAGCATGTTAGATATCTGAACTGAAATAGACGAGCTGTGCCTGTTCCGATTCACACAAAATCGTCCCGGTTAGGTTCCGCCACTGCAGCATTCCTTCAAATGACCGGCCCAAATTTATTTTATCTAAAAAGAGGCGATTATTCTACTGCTGACTGTAAATCCTTGTTGTTTTATCCTGATTTTCTCTGTGAATGCCAACGCACTGCATGCGTATCTAGAGACCAAAAGACAAGCCAATACTTCCACACTGTAAGATATACTTCGGGAACAGATTCGCCGCATCCCTACTGATGCCTACAGTGGGAAGGTACACTTTTTGAATACGACGTTATCACTAAAAATAAGACTGAAGAACGCCCAAAATGGAGCTCTATGGAAAAGAACAGTCCCCATGACAGTGTCTCTGTGATGCGTAGTTTTTTGGTTTCTGGCGTACCTGTAGTTTCCTACGGCTGACTTCAACCGATTCCTAAAGAATGAGCAGTCGCGCCCCTATTTGCCTTCGGGGTATCCGAGAGGGACTTTTGTCTGGTCATAATTGTTTCGCGTGGTGACCATTATCTGTCCGCGGATGATGCCGGTGATTTGGGCGATCGAGTATTGTCAAATTTCAATCGAGTGAATCCTGACTTGATGATACCCCGACGACTCAAGTTTGTGATGCATTCGGACGCTTCATTACGTGTTTGTCACTCTTTTTGCCCAAATTAAGCAGTTCCCTTCTAACACTTGAACTGGTACTCCACACTGAAATTGGAGTACAAATCCAGGCTTTCTTTAACATAGGAGTGTGAGCCTTGACATCCTGTACATAACTTTTTTGACAGTAGTGCTAAGTGGGTACAATCAGGTTACTATATTATCTGGATAGTGGCGAAATGCGGGTTTCATGCACTTAGGCTTGCAGCTATTTTCGACAAAAATGTCGGGGTAACCACACGTATTATCAACAGCACAAAATCTACCTCCTGTGTGCCACCAATGAAGACCTCTCTCTTCTGATAGAACAGAGTGTGGTCTATATCATAACTGTAGACGGTTGGCATGCTACTTCCAAAGTGAACTGTGTTTCAACCATCTTTCTTTACGATCGACGGAGCTTGAGAGCATTCTATTTAAAAAACGGTTATCCTTCTCGGCTTCCTTTGTAAAGCTGCTGTCTTGGTGCTACCGTACCAGAGGTTTGATCGGTTATCGGATTTGTAGCAAGTTTGTGTTATGAAAAAGCGTTCGCCTGAAATCCTTCGCGTTATTTGTTTGTTCAGTAGATTCTAATCGTGGTGCTCAAAGTCAGTCATAAACAAAATTGCCAGTGTAGGTTCAGAGGGACTGTCCATGACGACACCTTGGCCCTATTTATACGCCGTCTTTGAAAAAGGAAAAAACAGTCTAAGGGCTAGTTGTCAAAACTCGTCGTGATATACAAGTGATCAACCTTAGGAGCTGTTGAACTGGGAGATGATACTAAAAGATAAACTAATTGTCCACGTATACCTGTTCAAAAAGAACAGTTAAAGCTACTTGGATCAAGTAAGGTTAGCTTTCGATTTTTCCCCAAATAAATGCTTTCCAATCTTTTTGCACGCTTCAACCCATAACCACTGAATCAGTTGTGTAGATTAAGAGTTTATAAAGCCAAATCAATTCCCGAATGCAGTTCTCCTATACAGTAGCATAACTCCTTTTATTTTGATCTTCGTGGTCTGCTCCATTTCCAGTTACATTCATTGATATCGTTGGTTCTTCGAGAATAATTAACAGAAAATGGGATATGTCATTTGGAATATGTCTTGTCCTCCGATCTTTCCGGTAACATTTCACTTTGTACTACTGCGTGAAATTGCAAATTCAGCGGCACTCTTGCCTAGCAGATTTGTTAAGACTGAGTAAGGTTTTCGTCTAGTGTTAGCCGTGGTTCAAACCATCAATTTGTTTGGATTTCAGAATGCTGCAATTACTGGTGGAATGGGGTCTATATATAACTAGTGAGAGGTACATCTTGTCCGTGAATTATATTTGCGAGCTAGTTAAATAAGTACATCAGTCGAAACTGAAAAAGTACACTGCACAAAAGAAATCGAAGGTAGAAATGGCTGCTGAAATCCAGTTAGAAAAACGGGTGTTTCGTTATTTCTGTTGTATGAGTAGTAAAGTTGAAATGTGAAAGATGTTTTAATTGGATTCACTTAGCAAGCACAGCAGAAAAGCTCGAACGAATTAAACAGTAGTTTGACAGAAGTCAGCTCATTGATACCACAAACAAAAATATAATTCATAATAGATCACTGACTTATGGAGTAAGTCAGTCATTATATATATATATATATATATATATATATATTGCTCAAGAAATGGTCTTGAGAAGTTGTATTCACTCTGCGAAATTTTGGAGTTAAGGCAGTTGTTTTCCCCACACATGATGGGCAGGTTTCATAGAAAACATTTCGGTAATATTTCACATCAAAGGTACCGATCTATCATAGAAAAGATGATACTCATCACCATTGTGCACGCGTCGGATGCTCATCAACCGGCCGGAAATTTCCGATCCAATGCAATAACTAGCTGCCTTCCGATTATCTCGGTGTAATTAATTTTTGCAGGCTATGTTTCGCCTTGTCGACAATCTGTACTTTGGCAAGACATAGTCATAGACAGTGACAAGCACATGTTACGTTCATCAGTTTGGACGATTCGTGGCTTCAGCGCAAAAAAACCAAATTCATGAGGTAGTGGAGGGCAGTAGTGGGATGAGTCCCGATAAAAGTCAAAATCCAGGCTAACTCTGCTGAAGATTGGATTGAACCAACTTTGATATTGTGTCCTTATCTAGTCAAGCCAGAATAGGCGGTTACTCACACCAGGTGACTGCGGCAGCCGATAAAAATTACTGAGCATGTCCCTAGATAGATTTCAACGTGTATATTTATTTTGGCACGAGTCATATCTGTCCCATTTCGACATTTACTCAACTCGTTTTTCCGATCACAAACTCCGATCAGTACGATCAGACTTGCGTCAGTCTAAAACTCAAACTATCTATTGGTCTGACACGTCCTCTCTCTCCCACCCTCCCTCTCTCTCTTCCTCCCTCCATAGTTGTTTGCTCCAAACACACACACACACACACACACGAAAAATGTAATTCGACGTTTGCTCATATATGTACTCCTGCCTACAAACACCCCCCTCCCCACACACACACATATATACGTGGTAGTTATCCGAACCGAACAATACACGTCATATTCACACTCGGTGTTGTCTGCGGTTGCCTTTGCTAGACAATTGGGTACATGGGGGATACAAATTTGTCAGAAAATTAATCAACCCCAGCGTCGTTTTCCACGCATCGCTTTGTACTTTGCTTCACGATCATTGATCTCTCCCACACAGTTTGTACGCTTCCCCCCACCCTACTGTGAATTAAAGTGCACCAAAATACTACAGCACCCTTGAAGCTCCTATCAAACCGCAGCTGGCACCGTGGTGCTCTTCTAACCATTTGCTGTAGTTCGTTCAAACAGAAGCCGTGTTTCGCACAACCAGTATCCTTACTCAACCTGTCATATACTCATGATGTTGCCAAGGCACTCTGTGATTTGATCTGCGATATCCCACCGATTGACACTAAGGCCGTATCAAAGCATCAATCTTTCACCGCGTTGAACTTTTTGAAGAGAACCAACTCAATCAACCTCTCTCCTAAGTCAGTCTCGGGGACCGAAACGTTTCTCAACTTTAAACACAGAACAACTTCGTGACCTTCGAAAGTGGATGATTCGATTTTCAACATCCGTAGATTAAACCCTCCTCCTTTCGTTAGAGAAATCTTTACGTCTTTTCATTCAGGGATCCTACTAGAGGAACTGGTCGACTCCACGGACAGAATGTTTGAACCACGTCCAAAGATCATAGTGGTTGAAACTACGTCATCGTCACTGCCACCTGTTTTTCTGATCTCAACCAGAGGCTGGCCGATGTGACATGGTTGATTCCTAAGGTACTCAAAAGTCAATCTTGAACGTTTGCTCCTACCGTGCTTGTGCAGTGTTCTTCACGGTAATAATATCGATCCTTCGGGAAAAATAAACGTGTTTAAGACACTATTTTAAATATGGTCCCTCTACGTTCTTCTCTGATACTTGAATTGACTGCCGTGAATTAATCCACCGTAAATGTTTTGCTGAACCTAAAAGAAAGTTGGCAATGAGTTCAGCTTTTAACCCCTTCCCGGTTTTGCTGACCACAAGCAATTTGTTCGTTCTGATTATGTTTCAACTGTGATTTGCTTTTCATTTATTGGCCTTGTCAGTGCTGATTTGGTACCAAGGTGGTTACAGTACATTTCTACGTCTGATTGTAGACTCAAGTATTCCCTGTCCAATCGTCTGAGTGGATTTTTGTAGCCCATAGGTTCGATACCAAGTAAGAGACATGATAGGAAGTTGCTGATACCTCGTATTCCATTTCATCTGTAGTTGTTGAGGAAATCTTAGCTATAGAAGTGTCTGTCTTTGTCGTGAATCGTGTACCTTTGGAAAACCCAGTTTATGAGGCACGCCTGTCATCTGCTTAGTAGGGTAAATCACAGTCACTGACTCCCATTCCTTTTGCCTTTTCACCCATTGGGAAGTTCTCGCTGATACTGGAACACCGGTTAGTATTATTGTCGTCCCCTCTGGCGAACACTTTATGTGGCCTACGTCTGTCCTCGCGCAAGTAGTTGAGGGCTCCCAGTGCAAGAAATGGGGCCGAAAACGTCTAACGCTTGACCTTCGTTAGCGGAGAAAATGTTTCTGGATTTTTGTCATTGCTGACGCTGATCAGCCCATTTTTTCCGTCCTTGGTCTTGTGGTGGATGTTACACTTCACGTTTGACTGAAAAGCCATATGTCATTATTAACATACTTCAAAGACAAGCCATTCCTTTTGTTTGATATTCATCCCCTGACTTAACCTTCCTTGATAATCTCCGAAAGATTTGAACGAGTTTCTTTCAGTCACTCAACCACAGATATCTCCCATATAGGGCAAAGACGAGATTGAACACGTTATTAACCCGTAGGCTCTAGCCTGAGGAAACCTCAGTGCTCGAAGGAGAATTCGAGCTCACACTGAAGTTAAGGAACGTTCGCCCACGAAGCCACTCCTGGACTTTCCCACTTCACATACATCGCACAGCAAAGGGTGATTGGCGTCTGTGCAATGATACCCCGCTCTAAATAATGTAGCCGTTCTCGGTTGATGCCCAGCTCCACAGACTCATGGTTTCTTTAAAATTTTGTTTGGCAAACAATTTCCAAACTGCATCTTGTCGTGGTATTCTACCATATTCCAGCTGAAGTTGACTATGTTAGCAAAACTGCTGTAACCACCGCATTCGGTCTTCACGAACCTCCGCTTATTTTTTGATTTGAGAAACCCTGTCCAGACAATTCAGCTGTTAACTAAATAAGTTCTAGCACAGTCTTGACTTCATTCTTGACTTCTTCGACGCCGTTGGTAGCAAACATGAATAGTATGACCACCTGCTGAGGTGCTTCGAAGATTTTAAGTTCCCGGAATTCCAAAGACCACTTCTGAATGCGTTTCGTTTCGACAGTCATTTGGCCACTAGAAGAGAGACAGAGTGCACAACATGCGAGACTATCCAAAAACACAATCTTTCAAGAACCTCAAACGTTTTCTGAGAGGCATCTACTATTACTGCTATTCAATCCGAAATTTGCAGATATTTTGCAACCCCTTACTGGACCGCCAAAAATGGGGCCCATAAGTTCGCTGGAAACCCCGAAGCCAAGCCAACGATCGGGACGGGCAAACTTACATCTCAACGGCTTCCAACCTACTCCACGAGCCAAAGGGCAAAAACGTCATTCTGTTAACAAACGATACCTCATAAACACTTCTGGGCTCCGAATTGAAATAGACTGTCAATACTTAGACACAACTGTTTTCTTTCCTTTCTCGTGAAATTCAGCCGACACAGACAGTCGTGTTTCGGTTCCAGTCGGCATCCTTCGTCAGTGGAGCAAAGCTGGTCAGCACTTGCTTTCATGCCCTGTCCAACTACTCTTTGTTGATACTCGTCTGTCCGATTCAGTATGGCCTTTTGTCGCCTGCCGACGGCACATGATGGAACTATGCGCAAAAAGTTTCTGCACTATACTCTTTACTCCTTTGATAGACCCACCGATGGAGGTGCTCAATTTCAGGGTTAGCTGCTCTATCTTCATGGATGCAAAATCATTTGCACAACTGCGCATAACCCCTCATCTAATAAACCACTCGAGAGGCATCGTCCTCA
Organism: Fasciola hepatica; assembly: GCA_948099385.1. Classification (NCBI taxonomy): domain Eukaryota; kingdom Metazoa; phylum Platyhelminthes; class Trematoda; order Plagiorchiida; family Fasciolidae; genus Fasciola; species Fasciola hepatica. The sequence continues at coordinate 5,969,939 of CANUEZ040000053.1, forward strand.
TCTGAATAATTTTAGCCTATCCAGTTCCGACTGGAGACGATGAATAATTGCTCTTCCTAATTTTATGCATTCGTACCTCTATAAAGGAAGATTTTAGATTTTGTCCCACTGGTCTTCGGCACATAATTTAACTTACCAGTTCGGATTTCCAATTCTGAACGTGACATTGTCTATCCATACTTTCATTTTCGATCTTTGCTGACTTCCCTCCGTGCCGTTCTTACCCTTAGGCTTGTCTAACTCACATATCATGAAACGTAAAAACTTTTCCTCAAGTTTAGTTCCCATGTAAGTCTGTCAAACATCCACTTCAGTCTTCCTCATAAAGACGAATAAATTCTTTTAATGATAAAACCGTATGAGGTGATTACTTTTGTAATATATACTCTTGATAGTAGGGTATCTTGAGACAAACTACGATAATCCCGGATCCTCTTTGAAATCACCCTTTCTTATAACTAGTCCCATTGAATCTCACGCTGACCAAAGTGCTGAATTTCCACCACAAATAACAACAAATCTTCACGCTGGACAAGATACTAAACCCATTCGTTTGAAAATTTTGTAAATCACTTGATTTCGAGTATCTACAATTATTCGATCGATACTCAGGGAAAGGAATGTTGCTACGTGTATATTTATTTTGGCACGAGTCATATCTGTCCCATTTCGACATTTACTCAACTCGTTTTTCCGATCACAAACTCCGATCAGTACGATCAGACTTGCGTCAGTCTAAAACTCAAACTATCTATTGGTCTGACACGTCCTCTCTCTCCCACCCTCCCTCTCTCTCTTCCTCCCTCCATAGTTGTTTGCTCCAAACACACACACACACACACACACACACGCACACACACGAAAAATGTAATTTGACGTTTGCTCATATATGTACTCCTGCCTACAAACACCCCCCCCCACACACACATATATATATACGTGGTAGTTATCCGAACCGAACAATGCACGTCATATTCACACTCGGTGTTGTCTGCGGTTGCCTTTGCTAGACAATTGGGTACATGGGGGATACAAGTCCCCCGCAATATTATTGTGTTACCTATTCGGCTGTTTCTTTCAAAAGTGCTGAATACTAATCTTACCAATATATATCATGCCAACCTAAAGTTTTCCTTTTGAATGCTGTTCGTACCTGAGCTATGGCAGAGCCGAACTTGGAGATTACATCAAAGCGGAAACCAAAAGGGTTTCGAAATGCAACATTGGGAACTGCTCTGACCAACCCCGGGCAGTAATGATGACTGTGCACAAAAGCTGAAGTTGCATCGGTATCTTACGGCATTCACTAAAGATTGTTAGCAGAATGGAGAACCCAGAAGGTATTGGATTTTCCGAATGAATGATATCAACTTGTTGCACTGGTCTGATCATGAATTGCACCGCATCGGATTCATAACAAAATATGATGAATACTCGTTCCTAGTCGAATCCACGAAAAATTACCTATAAATAAATCAATTAAATTGGTACGTTCTCGCAATGGTGTTTTCTACAAAAGGCGCGGGAGCAAAATAACATAAAAAGATGAACCTCTCCATCCAAAAGGATAGTTTACACTTATTGGGTAAACAAATAAACATGGGCTAAATTCAATTCTTTCCCAATGGGGTGAATGAGTTTGACTCACTTATCATTTGTTGCGCACCTTGGTAGACATGGAAAATACTGACGCGCTTCTACGATAAACTAGTCAAGGTCTTGTGCAATAAAGTTGCGCGGTAACGATTAGAATAATGTTTCCACACTAAGTCCGACTGTGAACTTTCACGGATTGTTATTTATTGCCACTACTGTGCAAGTTCGCCTAACTTCAGAATAATTCATCCCTTTAGCTCTTGTCTCCTAATTCGCAAACGATAAACATCACCCTGGTTTACGAAAGTGCAAATCCTATTCCTTCTGTAAATACGCAAGAAGAATATCGTAAAATTGTTTTCCAGTCTTCTTAATTTCCAGTTGAAAAAGTTACACGTGATAACAATTAGAAAGTAATTTTCCACAACCGGAGAGCAGTCTTAACCGAGTCCGTAGGACAGAACATCAGTCGTACTCCAACATCCACAACGATTTCGAAATGACCCAAATGTAAAAAGTTGTTGCGGGATTCAAACCCACGCATGTTGGCCACCCTCACTTCAGTGTGGAGAATGCTCTACCAGCTGAGTTACGAGGCCAAGCCGGTGGATTTTTGACATTTCGCATATGGACCACACAGTATAAAGGCCAAAAACAGTCACACTTGATATCCACCACAGTGAACTAGCTTGTAATTTGACTGGCTAGTGCAAGATTTTCTTTTGTACTAACCGGCGTCCACCAGTTCAGTGCATTGGGCTTGTTGGATTATGTACTGATGTTTGGCATTATTGTGATTTCCCTTGGTTTTATTTGTCGTTCAGTCATATGGGAGGTGTATAGTTTAGTGACCAAAGGAATCAGTAATAATCGCGTTTAGTTGCTCAGAAAATTCTGACAATGTGGTCACCAGAAGTCAGAAAGGAACAAATTTCTTTAAAACTCCAATAAAGGCCGTTCTAATCGTAGATATTATCACACCGAGGGCAGTTGTAATGCATAGTTTACAAAATTCTGGAATGCCGTGCCAACAAGTGGGCAGCCTGCGGTATTTTGTGTACACGGGGACGGTTAAATCTGCAGAACACAAAGTAGTACATTAGACGGGTCTGTCTAACTGACGACAGAGAGTAAATTATCGAAATTTGTTCCAACAATAAAATCACAGGAGAGTACGAATTCTTCACACGAAAGAAAGCAGTCGTCTCAACTGTGTCCTCATGGCTCTCCACGGAGTGGGACTCAAATTTCACTCGGTGTCGTTGGTTACTGACGAAGCGTTTTATATTAAGGCAGTCTTCCATTTATGACCTTGATTTGCGACTTCGACAGAGCTAATTTTTGTGCACCATTTCCTCTAACTGTTGCTCAAAGACGAGTCAAAATAAGGGAAAAACCAACGGTCCTTCGCAGTTACTACTAGATGATAATCATTCCTCTAGTTTTCGCACACAGTAATCTTCCGTTTATTTGTGTAACCGGGAGCCCAATATCCAGCTGGGAGGTAAACAGATCAAGAAGACTTTCTTCAGACTGGTAATGTTACAAAAATCATTATATTGAAAGGATGGTGCGAGGTGTTACTGATACGGGCGCGCTAATTGACTACCCTGCTGCGGAAATTAAGGTGCACAGATTTACGTCATTTGTGCTAATTGGTCGAAAAGGTGAGAATCGATCGATCGCAGTAATGAATTACAAAGCGTGAGATGTAGAAAATTGTGATGATCGGGAACAGTCTCAACGTGCTTGTCTATTTAGGAATACCTTTCCGCGTGAGGACGGCTCCATCAAACAAACCAAGGAAGCTAACTGTTTACCAATTCAGGTTCAGGAAAGTCCTTTGAGTTACTGAGGCAAATGAAATGGTTTCCCTCCAAAACAAGTGCGCTCAACGCTACTTCGGGCACATTTCTGAGTGGGGATGTCAAAGAAGAAGATTCTCCGTGAAATAGACCGTTCCGATAAATTAATGTGAGCTGAACAGGATCGGTTGTCATCTCTTAGGTGAGTGTCTAGTTTCGGTAGTGAAGCTAAAAAGCCGACGAGTTCGGTAATGCCGATGCTAGTTTCGAAGATTTGGTCTGAATCGGTGGTCACGTTGATTTAGAATAAAAGTGGCAGGTTCTTTTACAAAACCCAAAAAGGCAACATCATCCAGATAGCATTTACACTGCTTGCCGCTATTCACCACCGCTCAGTTAACACTCAAGAACAATACTGGCTCGCAAATCAAACTTAGTTCCGATCAGGTCAAGGTTGTGTCAACCATATTTTCCCCTCCTAGACAGATTCAAAACACTGGAAATTTTTTTCATGAACCCAAGGTCTTAGGTAGATAAACCTTGTTATGTAGCGGAAAGCTTCCCACTCGGACTCCGGTTACTGGCTAAGGTACCCTGCCGTACACAGAAGGTGTGTTGGGTTCTTCCAAACCTTAGTCCTTTGCAGTGCTGACGTGGCAGTAATTCTTTTATTAAGGGTAGACGGTTTCTTGAAGAATTTAGGTTGGTTCTTCTGCATGGATCAAAAGTCTGGTCGTGGCAGTTGAAGGAAACGCACAGGTTAACGCTACCCGAACAACAATTTCTTCGCAGCTTTGCTCGAATCGAGTAGTAACACCAGATCAGCAGAATCGAGGTCAGACACAGAGCTTTCGGTACACGGAAATGATCATTCAATCAAACAGCAAGCTCCACCAAGCTACGACAACTCAATCACGAGCAGAAATTGTTCACTTCCAGAATTCCCCTTTATTCAGTATCCTCTGAGGTGAGTGGTGGTGAAAATATGTTAATGAGTGGCCAGTCCAACACAGAATGAAAATGTGAGAATACGTGACCTATAGACTTTGGTATGTAGAACTCTTTTGTTTTCTTAGGTGGGGTTCACGATATCCACTCACTCAATGCTCCCAGACTTTGAGGCCTACGACAGTGCCTCACGGCCAGCGTCTTTCCTGTGCTTCAAACTTTCATTCGCCTACCTTTTACTACCACTGGGGTTTATAGTTCTGCCGCTTTTTAAACTGTTTTCATTTCAAATAACATTCTTGAGGGTAATTGGTAAATAGTATCGTTGCGATCAGCTGCTATTGATTGTAAGAACGAAAAACAGAGATAATTTAGGCTTCAACGTGTGCTTTTTAAAAAGCTTACAACAAGCTGAAGGCACAGCTGTGATCGTTGCTTGAACGAAAGCTAGACCCAGGAACCACGATACAACTTAGATTTGGTGTGTACTCAAAATTTTAATTGACACTAGTGAACGAGTTAGATAAATTGTCCTCGTGAATGGAGTTACCCATCAAACTGATACGCCCTTCTGATCCCCTAGTAAATACGAGCATTAGCGAGATTCGCAGTAACATTCCAATGGGGTGACCACGATGGTGAGTGCAGATCAAATAATATCCGTTTATAGTTCGATGGTCTTACTCATAAGTCTAAGTGACTTGGATTTTCGATATGAGTAGCATGGCATTGTATCCGGATGACAGGACAAAATTTCCCAGGAAGCGCACGACCGGTTTCGCGGTCTTTGGCGCTCATCAGGTATGCGTATCCGGCATTCTTCCGCCCAGTCATCCGTGTACTTGAGTGCTCCACAGGTGGTCTGCAGTTGTAATCTCATTTGAATCAAATGGAGCGGGCGTGGACGAAAAGTCCATTTTTAGAGTCACACGGCGATTCTTCCAAGGTTAGAAAATGATTTGTCTCAGTAAAAAGCTGGATTCAAATGCATCACCGTAATGTTTATGTTGAAAGACGGTGGTCAATTAGTACGGTCCGACAAAGCCCATTCGTGGGCTTGAAGATACGTCCAACTTATTATGCAACTAGTACTCTACGACTCTTCGCTGGATTCGTCCAACTCACCCACTTAGGTTACCTCAAAATCTGATAAAATGTTCAGTAGTATTGGTTTACCATCATTCACATCATACGTGAACAAAAACGGAGTTTCACGTTATATGGTCTCATTGCCCAAATGGCCTAAGGGTCCATCAGGCAAAGTACACCAAAAACAAGTTGCATGGCTGTGGCCAATGTTAGACGGGGTAGAAAAACGTTGCCTCAGTTTGAAAACGTTTTGTCCCCATCATCCAGTTTATAAGAAGGGAGAGAATACACATATTGTGAGACGTAAGCATTTCGTCCATTCTTGTCCATCGCGTACGTGAAAAGTACCAGTTTATATATATATAATGCGAAACACGGGATACGCAGTGGAAAGATGAGAAAAATCTAGATCACAAAGAATACGGTGATTCGTTTGGGGTTTATGACTAATGCCAAAGAAGGGAGATTGTTTGCACTGATTGTTTCTGTGCTCAGAGAGGGAGTTTTCTGTCGTGATCATTATAGCTTCGCTAACCGCCAGAAACTTTCCGTTTCGGTTACGTAGTCGTACTTTGAATAGCCGGATCAGGTCAACCAGATGACCTGATGAAAGCAGATGCCTTGCGAAAGCCGAGGCTGAGTTTCTTATCTGAGTTTGTTTTGTGCGCTCCAACTGAGTCATTGAATGCGAAAGCCATTTTGGAATGTGTTCAGCCACTCTTTGAGCCAGGCATCGCTCTGTTCTGCCAATGTACGTGTCACCGCAACTGCAACTGAACTGGTAGACAACATGTGAGGCATTAGGCGGGATATGACTGGCAAAATGATCTTTTAATGCCAATCCTCTAGTGGTTTGTGCTGAGTTATTGTGCTATCTTATATGTTCGGCCTAGAATGGAGCCTAATTTATGACGTAAATTATTAAAATGATGATCACCTTTAAAAGGAACGAATAAAATGACTTGTTTTCGTTTAGCTGTTAAAATTGGCTTCGTTTTGTATCGTGGTTTGCTGTGATGCTCAATGAACTTTCTTGGATAATTATTGGCCAAAAAGGTTTCCTTGATAAAACACACCTTTTGAAGCTGAGTAACTGGAACAGACTTTATATGCAGTTTTTTTCGGTTGCGTACACAATTGGTCTGGTGAAAACACTTCCATGGAGCCCGAAAAATGTGTACTCTTTATCCGTTGTGGCGTCAAGAAAAACCACGATTGCCTGTATCTGCCAACCGTTACCATGCAATCCAAGCTCTTTTACACACATGCGCAAAAACATGCTTGGCTCTCTGTTTTAATACTAACTGGTCCGGTCGTGAGGCAGAACTTTACATTTTATTTGTTCTTAGACACTTAAATTATTTCAGCTTTCTTTTCTGTATTTAATGCTTACTGCGGGCAAGCAATAAGTAATTCCATCCGAAGACTGGTGAAAATAAGAGCAAGTAAAATTCTCGGTAAATTCCTAAAGATCATATCTCCGGCGTCATGAAAATGAATAGCTTCCCTTGGATTCCGTCTCAGTCTTGCCAGGCATCCCCACTGGGGCTTTCTCTTAGTCTGACGTAATCATTCTGCATCGGAGTTGATATTGACAACTGTTCATGGGCAGTCACGGCTATTTTTCCAGGGCACATAACACCCACGACTTTTAATTATCTTACCCTTTGAATATGATATTCTGGTTTCACTCCATTTGATTTACTCCTGTGCTTTTATTTGGCCCATAAGTGTTTTGTTATGGTAATCTGTTTATTTTACCTACAGAACTCAATGCTCTCGACCGGGCTTTAAAACATCCAAACCTTTGGTGAATAATTCAGGGAGCTAAGATTCCATTCCATTTGCTTCCTACCCACTTTAGCGGCCTGTTAACCAGATATCTTGGACGTTTAATTCAGTATGCTAGTGACGTGGCTCTCTTTCTGGCTCTTTCTGGAATCCATAATTTCAACAATTTTCCCATCAACCGGCCTCGTATCTATAATTTTAGAGTTCTACCTGATTTAATTCTAAATGTATCCAAATGTTTCAAACTCGTAGTTAACTCATCAATCGATGGTTCCTTTTGACCTATCTATCATTTTCGCATAACGATTTAAGAATCACAATTGATGCTAATTCGGAAGTGATCATCTCATAGTTAGAACTGTGCAAATAAACTTCCCAGGCTAGCCCACCAAATACTAAAGCATAGACATTTCGGCGCAAAACAGAAAACTATTCGTTTTTGTCGTGTATCAACCTCTTACCTGTTCTAATCTACCTTTCTCCGGTTATATTTGTTTGCCTTCGGGAGATAGACTTCATCATTGTTCACCGAGGACTGTCGATATTTGTCCATTACATGCTTGCCTATGAGTGCAGTGGAAGGGGTATATACTCCATAGCCACAAATCCCTACTGCACTAACAGGAATAACGGGCAATGAGACTCCGAGACATGGAGTAGAGAACCACATAGGGTCCCAATAGGTCAGGTGAGGTAACGAGCCGGATGACACTGAATTACTGTCTACCACCAAAGTGAACGGGGATGGCGGGGATTCGAACCTCGGACCTCCGAAGTGGTAATCAAACGCTATAAACCACTCGGTCACCATCGGCACTATTAGATGGGTATCTTCCAATACTACCAAATGAACTACCTGCTAAGTTGTACAAACTGCATCTGGCTGCTTGGGAGAATTTTGCCCATGAAATTCTTCCACACTTCACTCATTTTGTATATTGTGATCTATAGGAGCGTTACTTTCTCGCCTTCACGCTTTCCTATTTTATATCCATAACGTTTCATATTACTATCTGAAGAAGCTGTACTGTTCCTTACCTGAACCAAATCCTCACAATCTGGGCGCGAGCCTCAACGAAAATTCACAGTAACTTTGACGAGTAATAATTTTTTTCTTTTCTCTAATACCAGTTGGTTTTAAATGTAAATCTTTTTACGGGAAATGCACAAATCTGCCTACGAAAATGTCTCCCCATTTCCGAATCCGAATACCAAAATATTAATGCTTACTGGGAATTTTCTTTTCTCCTGCAGCGTACAAAGGAACAAATCTGCCCTGGTTTCGTCAGCTTGGATTTAATCTCTGATTCTGCGCTTTCCACATAGTTTGTGATCTCGATGCAGATGCTCTGGAAAAAAACCGTGCATTGCAAATGCTTTGCCCTTCCGAATAACATTTCTTTCTTCAAACTGCGGGGAGAAAGCGATAAGAGTTCGGTAAGTTTTGATTAGCACTTCTTTTGTAAGTTTGTTTAAAGCAATCTGATTGAATGCATCAGGTTAGGGACAGTCAGCAACACGTGGTGTTCTCATGGACCGAGGTGACCAACGACCTGCACAAAGAAACTAAATATCGGAAATTTAAACAGCCAATAAAAGCTGGGCTACTAGCAGATTAGCGTGACTTGAGACAAGGTCTATACAGCACAAACAACAAAATCACTTGATCGATTTGGATAAAACATGTTGGGTTGTTATCGTTTTGCAGAAGGTAAATTCGTACTAGTCAGTGAGTCGTAGTATTAAAACATTCATTTTGCTTTCCGTCATTATGTTACGTACTTTCTTCTAATTCAAAAAGCAGATCGCGGATGCCAGGGTGAAGTCTGTACGTGAGTTTCAATCCCGTTGAGACCAGTATTGCGACCGATGTCAGTCCAGTGATACCGGTAGCAGACCTGTAGGTTTTGGCTATCAGATTTATCAGTCAACAGGTGGTTAATCGGCTGCCAACTGTGGCCATGGTAATTTTTCATCTTTCAGTTCATTACACCAGCTAACTCACCGGAGCCCAGTGGAGATCGCCTCTCCAGGTCTCAATTTACCGGCTGTGACTTTTTTTTTACGGCCGAACGAGTCATTGTAGTTGCGTGCATATCACTCACAGGAAGTGCGGAAGACAAGTACCAGAGTATACTACGTACCCAAAGTTTTCGTCGTGTGAAACAGAAAATATTAAGTTGTCTGGAAATGTTTTAAGAAGGAATGGAGTTTAGGCTGGGGACAAAGTTGGTTTGATTATTCGATAAATCAAACTGAAAAGGAACATGGGAAGAAAGAAGCCTTTTCAGGTTGCTGGCGAACAGAAAAAATTAGCCACTAAAATAAAGGCCACAGCTATGAAGTAATAAAACTTTTAAAAACTTTTATTTTAATGGATCAGTCAGACCGAAAGTCTTCTTTGCAAAATCGTGATAAATCAGTCGTTTTTTCCATGCTGCATATCATACCATGGTTTTCACTTTGAATCAAAACTCTTTAGACTGATCGATATTGCAGCAGTTATTAGTTTCTCTGGCTGCATTCCCAGGGTACTTACATTGAGATTACAAAAGCTATGAAAGGTATGACTATCCCAATAACTATCGCTTACTTCAACAAAAGTCTTCAGTTTCCTGTGATCAGAAACCAGGCAGCTACTGGAATTATATAAGAAAATCTAGTGTAAAATTATGCCTAGTTGAGAAACTCGTAAATGGTTCATGTGGATTTCAAAGCGGACATCCATTTATCCTTTTTGTAAATTTAGAAAGAATGACACTGCTGGTTATGTAGTATATCAAGAATACTCTGCTGAATATAAAACTCGTGAGTTGTTTCAATGGAACACAAGTAAATGACGATAAAGTTCACAAAGTTCGTTGCGAACGTGGTGACTTATTCTGCTGTTTGCGACTGACGTAAGCGTTGGAGTAGTTTTTCTTGTCAAGATTTGCTTCGTATTTTGACCGCCCGCTTTTCAAAGACTGACTTCCAAGCTTTCTCTAACGGACCATTGTATCAAACGGCTAGGGCGAATTCTGTACGCTTCGATTGATTTATAAGAATAGATTTTTGTTTGCGTACCTTTTCATCCGTCCTCTGTCCTAATTTAAGTCCACTCTATTTGACCTGTGGTGTGTGTTTGTAACTGAACAACTAATTTCGCTCTCAGAAAAAGCACCTTTTTCTCGTACACTTTCTTTTGTTCGCCTTACTGGTTTACACTAAATTGTGTGGCCATACGAGCAATCACATGGTTCCTTTGAACATGCTACAATACATCACAGAGTGCCAAAAAGAATTCATATAAATGTAATATGTATTGAAGACTGTTGTGGACTTCGGCTGTGTGACTCTCGTTGGCTGATTATGGGCTTTTCCAATTTCATTAGATGATTTGGGCCAATACAATGGAGAATACCCCAATTCACTGTATTCTCGGACGATCCCTCACATATGAGCCTCAAGGGAGATTTCAAGTCTGACCTCCATGTAGCTATGGCCTGCTTATCCATGCGGTAAATTGCCGCAGGTAGCTCACTAAATTCTGTGCCAAAGGGTGTGGATTTTATTTTTTCCTTTTTTCTTGCTATCTTTCCAGGTAAAGATGCATTTCAGTCCGTCTGTTTTGTTTGAATTCTCTGAGAAGTCCTAAAATTATCCATCACAGACTAATTCGTATAAACCGATAAATTTGAAATTAGACTTCGGTAAAACCTGCGGAGAATTTTGTCGCTTGCTTCTCTTCTCCAATGAATATCGGAGAGATGTTTCAGCGAAAGATTTACTCAGTTCACACGAATAATTAGTTTATTAGTTTCGAATTTCCGGACACACGTCCATCTCCACTATTCGTTTTGTATAGTGTAAACCTAGTGGGACTGAACTTTTCGAGTCTAAAAGAAATCTCACTGTAATTTGCACCTCATGAATTGGCTGATCTTTCCACTGTATATAACAATATCCTTTCCGCAGACAGCAATCTTTTCTAGTCCAACTAATAATTTGAGCATTGACAAGCGAAAGATAGATGGCGCTCCTGACAAGTAGTTTTGCTTGTCCGCGGCTCTGAACGCAATGTCCTTTAGGTCCTCCTTCTTGATTAGAACCTGTCAGTATCTTGAATGCAAATCGAACACCGAAATTAGGGTGGTCATTTGCAGTTTATCAATCGTTTTTGCTGCCCATGACAACAGTTTGCGCATCGTGATGACATTCACAAGTCGCAAATCAACAAAAATAAAATAAAAATTTCCCCCTTGATTTTGTCACCATCAAAGCAGGCGGGTTATGTGGGCTTTGTATTTCTTCGACAACTCCTCCGTATAGTAGTAATATACTTCATCCTATAGATTAACGGGTATACCACGGGGTTCACATGGTCGAAGAATTCACGGCCTTGTAAGTATTTCGTGAGCTACTTAGTTAAGGAAACCACATGCTTTTTTATATCGCCTTTAAAAGCTCGGTGAGTTGTTGAACCGTTGTTTAAACTCCGGGGTTAGCATTACTCGATACGTTAAATATCTTTAGTTAAACCTATTCATCCACCAAAATGGGTGGTCTATGGTGGGCTCTAAACCAAACTTGGTGTTCAACCAAAGTTTCTATGGACAGATCACGGTATTTGGTGCAAGAAAACGGTCAGCGACCATCACTGATTTTCTGGTTTCGCTTGACAGTGATTGCACGCATAATGGCTTTATTGCTGATTCGAGCCTCACATTGTGTTGTTCCGTAAATATTAATTCAGACCGTTCTCACTGTCATGGCACTCTCTCACCGGGTAAACTCCTGATTAGTTAAATGCCAGCACCTTTACCCAACGGACATAATTAATTCGGACCATCAATCTGAACTTGTGCTCAAATGACCTCCTGGTCTACCGCTCCTTAAAGGCCTTATTTGGAGAAAAAGTACGACGGGGTAACCGGTCTCTATTTCCAGCACCACGCTTTCGAGGTTTTGGGAAATGACGCCAATCATATCATACCCTACCGCAAGAAAAAATCAGGCTTGATTCGAATTTACTGCAGTCTCCGGGTTTCCTTTCGTGCTTCCAACGGTCATCCTTCACATGCTCACTTTTCACTATTGAGTCGTTTTTGTCAACTATATTCATTTTTATCGTAGCTGGACTGTCTTGTTCTTATACCACCTTCAGCGACGGTGGAACACCCATAATAGTACAGACACGGATAATAGGCGACTTGCTTGTAGGGCTTCCTGCAGGCTGTCCACAAAGCTGTGCGTCAATAGTTCATTCAGTGCATCTGGGTTCAGTTTGGGCAAAAAGCTTTCCAGAAAAGCAATTGAACCGATAGCGAGCACCGGAAACTCCTCATCAATATCACATTTGGGTGCTTTAAATGGCCGCTTTGAATGCTGACTGTCGGAGATTTGAATCATGCAGCCAAGGGTCTTTGACTATATCCCCACCCTCGCCCCACCACATTATCAAAGTCCTTCAGGAAACCCAAGACATCCTCGAATCGCTGCGGTCACGGCGTCATCATTCTAGTTACGGCACCAAATTTCATAATCTCAATATAGAAGACACACCAGATGGTTTTTTCTGAAACACCCTTTCAGACTACACCCAAACTACTCGGCTATAACTAAATATCTTGTGTGTATAAAAGATATTAAGTCAACAATGGTCCGGTACTCGTTCGGTCGTATGGTACCATAGAGTTTCTCATATGTCTTGTTATGGCTTGCTGCTTTCGACCCGTATGATAGCATCAAGTTCTTCCTCACTTCATTGCCAGTATTTGCTTTCTATCACTAATACAGCTTTTCATGTCGTATATGGCGTACCCCACGGCAGTAGTTTTCACCCGTTCAGAAACCACGGACCAGTCGGTGTTAACACTAAGTAATGTCCTTGATACCCATCGTTCCACCTTTCATTATTATCAAGAGGATAGGGTGATACCAATTGCAAACAGGTAAATAAATCCTGAACAGATATCGAATAAACAATGCAAGCAGAGAACTTCACTGTGCTTTATTCACACACTCCGGGAGGGATCGAGAAAAGCCCCCCCCCCACCCCCATCTTTTCTTTCTCCATTTTGTCGCTGTTTGGAGCTGATAAGTAAGAAAAACCCTTCATTAATAAATAGCAAAACTATGATTCAAAACAGATTTCCGTGAATTCAATATCGTGAAAGTGTCTCATGATGTATCGCGGGTCTTCATAAAAATCGGACAAAAGAATATCAGAAGTGATGACTAGGAATTCGAAGCATATTCCTTATTTACACATGACGGTTTCGAAGACTTTCATGAAAAATTTTTATTATCCTGAAGACCCCGATGTTGGTTGACTCAAGTGCTCCATTATTTTACTGGAGACAGAAATACTTGGTTTGACAGACTGATATCTTGTATTTTTAGTTGCAAGTCAAGGAGATACGCACATGTGCTTCTTGTCGCTAAGTTCATATTTTCTCAACGGTGATCATCACATTCCAACTGTGGTGATCTATTTTGAGGTCAATTTCTACAGGTCATTTACTTTTCTAGGAGAAAATAGATTCATTCAGTCCACCAGTCAATATCAGATTGGTTCTAGCTATTCAACTGGTAACCTACGTATTTAACTTTTTTCGGTCTGTAGGCCGAAAAGCTACTAAATTGTCCACGAGAGTTGCCTGTTTGGCCCGACAGTGTTTACGTACTGGAACTGTGATGCTGTTCTGTAAACAACATTTGATTATTCCATACTCAAGAATCGGAGACGTGAACGATTAGTATGTGAGATCACTCTATTCTTCTGTGACGGCTGATGTAAAAGATGACTTTTCTTGCGTTCACATATTTATCAGTAGAGTCAGCTCAGTTTTTCCGATCAACCCTTCAAATATTGAGAAATTCAAGCTAGAGCTTGTCATCTACTTTATAATCTCCTTGGTATCATTTTGAGCAATCTGAGCTTGGAAATTGGAGATTTTGCTAGTCTGTCTTGTCAGTGCGTTGGGTCTGCCGAAAACAAATAGCTTTACCGGTTGACATCCGATTACTCTTACCATCAGCGGTTTAGTACTAGGAAATTGTTCTCTTTCACCATTCTCTAGGTATAATGCCTGTGTTCAAGCAACCTTGTTATTGTGCGTATACCGCGGCTGATTTAGTTTCAACAACAACAAAAACTATTGTCATTATTCGGTTTCTCGGTGTGCTCAATCTTTCTCGCCCATCTTTCCTTACTGATCCGGTTACACTGAATTTCAGGTCCTTACCCAGAGTAAGTTCTGTCAATAATCTGGGTGCTAGCCCAGACTCCAGTCTGAGATGGACAACTCGCATTCCGTACCTTATCGGCAAACAGCGACCCCCGTCTTTTCAAATAAGAAAGCCCAGACAGTTTCGAATAGCACTGGCAGTTGTTTCCAAAGTTATTATTCATTTAGTTCTTGCTGTTCTATAATAATGCTCACCCGTAATTTTTCCCGACCTTTTGAAACAAGACTTCAAAGCATTTCATCACGGATTGGTAATTATTAATCGCATTTCATCCTTTTCCTTTGACTTTCTTTTGACCGAACTTGTCAACCAACATACTGAATCTTGCGTAGTCCTAGTACACAAAATACTAAATGAACCGACGCATTCATTACTCACTGACTTATCTCTTTGTCGTTCTCACTTATTCACCAAATCTGATTTTCAGCACCTCTCTTCCAGAATCACCGTATGTAGAATCCCAATGAGTGCGAATATGGGCGTTGTTTGTATCTGTTGGCGGTCGCTGAGGTTGACGTTTAAATCTCTCTCTCTCTCTGCTCTACCCTATCTGGCACGAGTACTGACCAACATAGACAGCAGTAAAATGGAATAACTTTCTAAATTTGGTTGCTGGTTTCTTTTCCTTTTTCACTCTCATTTATACCTTTACCGCCCATTGTTGTATATTTTGTCCATTTCAACCCCAGTTATGTTAGATCATTCTGACTGAAATGTGAGCATTTCGCTCGCAAAAATCTGTCATACTAAACAGCCCAATCGGAATTACTGATCTGGAAACTGCACCGGAAAAGCATGAAATTGGAAAGTATAGATCTAATTGGTGAAATGATTGAGTTCGTGAAGATTGAAAACATTTCACGAGGTCGGAACTGCTGAAGACGTCGCCCTTTGCCAAGCTATTTATTCCAGGAAATTCGATGAAGATCTGTCTCGAATAGAATGTTTCTCTTCCCAGTTGGGTTCGAAACAGTCAATCAAAATGCCTCGAATATTTTTTCCCCTCCATTTCGCTCACTTTTCTGTGCAGATCCTGTTACATAGAATCCCAACTCGCTATCCGAAATTAGTTTCATCAAGCATTTGGATTTTAGCCTAGACAAGCTTTTAAGATGGGCGTCTCATATTCAGTATTGGGTCGACAAACCGCGACGCCTATCTTATCAAATAGGAAAATTCAGGCCATGTCTTATGCTCCCAACAATTGTTTCCAAATTTATTCTCCTCAATATTTTATTCCGGCCTTGTTTTATTGTTCAACCAAAGTCATTACCGGCCTTTTGAAACATGACTGCAAAGCCCTTCATCGAGAATTGGTAATTAATAGTCACTTTCCATCCTTCTCTTTTGATTTTCTTTTGACCAATGTTCTCAACCAAAATACTGAATCCTGTGTGGCCCTAACCCATAAAACATCACAAGATCCAGCGTATCCATTACACTCTGGTTTATTTCTTTATCTTTCTCTCTCATCCACCAAATACGAATTTCGAGACCTTTTTTGCAGAATTAACGTATGAAGAAACCCTCTTGTGCCCTATCTGACTCGAGTATTGACCCACAAGGACAAGACTCAAACGGTGTCACTTTTGAAATTTGGTTAGTGCTTTCTTTTTCTTTCTCAATCGTGTACCACTTTAGCGCCCATTGTTTTATATTTCGTCTATTTTATCCCAGTTACCTGAGAGCATTTTCGCTGAAACGCGAGCATTTTGCTTGCAAAAATCTGTCATACAAATACAAATACGAAATACAACTCACGAAAGGAAGCAGTTTTTGACAAGATTTTCTCAGGTAATAGTTGTTTTACGAAGTGATGCACTAAATCACGACTCTTCAACTGAGACAATCGTTCAAAAACAGAGATTGGTATTCTCATTATACGGTGGTATAAAGAATGGGGAAAGCGTGTTTGACACTTCTGAAAAGGTGGACCGTTGAAGATGACTGATTGCTCTCCTAGTAGCTGAATAGATACAATTTTTTATTATCAAGTTAAAAGTCATACAAAACGAACCTCATCACTCTCAGAAATATTGCGGTAGACGAACGAATCAGCAGTCGGATAGAATGATTTTTGTTTGTCGGGCCTGCTAAAAACGCTGTCACTTACCAAACTGATTTTCAAACGCAGGTGACTGTTGACTGATTGGGGTTACAGCAATGCAAGCAGAGTTCATTACTGATTCCCTATGTTCCATTATTTTTTCCCTTGTTCATTTGTTCGTTTTTAAAAGTCCAGTTTTTGCATCTAAGTGAACCGATAGCTCATGGAGAAACTAGGATGTGGGTCTTCAAAACAAATCCATTCTCAATTCGAAAAATACGAAGCACTGGGTGCTCCTTATTCAGTTCATTAGAACGTACAGAATAGATGTAGAAGTGTTGTCAAAATTTCATTGACAAAATTTTTTCTCCGCAATTAATTCATCTATCATGAACATTTTGTGGTATATTACAACACTAATTTGGAATATTAACATCCATAGAATTTAATGCCAGTCACGTCAGTTCTCCTGCGATCTGTTGGTAATTGAAATTGTGTGACCTTGGTCACAATGATGAATTAGCCTGAAGTTACTCAAATGTGAAATGTGTTTTGTATTAAAGCGACGAATGTAAGATTATACAAAAGTTGCTTGTTGTTGAGAAATAAATACTGATCCTTCTAGAAACGTTCCTTTTTCTGAATTGTCTGCTATGATTCTACCTAAAAATGAAGCACAACGAAGCGAAAGTATATAAAAATACTACCTTGTTTGGCAGTTCAGCGGCCAGTTTACAAATGGTGGCCTCACTAGAGAAAAAACGGTTTTGTTTCGAGTGCTGGACCTGGTGTTACGAAATTCGAAGTCGGTCACTCAACGTAGGATCGAGCGTACTAATTCATGCTTCTTTTCTCTGTTCCAGTGGAAGAAATCGATCTGGTGGACCTCGAGGACAACTGAAGACAGTGTTATTACTGGAGACTGAATTGTAATGTGCACTTATTCTCTTACTGCAATCACATTTGTAGTGTGCCACATTTTTTGGATAAACTTCTATCTGGCGAATCGTTCTCTTCTTGCTGGACGTTACACTGTATTTCAAGGTCTGTTGAGTGCAGCTTGTCATACGTCCATTTGTTCCCGCTACGCTGAAAGAGTATTTAGAGAAAGCCGGAAAAATCCGCCATTTGACTATAAAACGTGTGTTTCCTGTATTTCATGTAAATGGCAGCATGTCCTTGTCCACTATTCACAAAAAAGTGATGTCAAAGCAAGATATCGTGTGTAAAATATAAGCGTATCCGACTTGGTTAATCGTGTTAACTACGTAGAGATAAAGGTGTCAGCCGGAGATTATTAGTTGTTTGATCTGACAGAAAATTTGCTAAAATAATCCCATGCCTCTTTGCAAACAAAGAGGGAGAAAAGTTAGTTGCTTTAACATACAATTCATCAAAAGCCAGTATCGTATGAACGACAAAGTTGTCTGAATGTTGCAATCACGAAAATATCCGAATGGGATCGAGAATCTTTTTACCACTGATGTAATTTGAACGAACTGTGGTGAGAATTGATGGGCTCATGGATACGTCAGTCGTAAAAAAACTTCCAAAGAAACTCATGTTAGTAAATATGAAGTCCGACAATTCTTCACGCTAATTGTATTGGACAGCAATAGGATACAATCAAATTTGTTGATAAGAAGTTATTAGACATACCATGAACAAGATAAAATTTGCTATGCTCAAAAAAATGAAAGTTCTCCGTCGATCAGACCAGAGATTATTTAAGAAACATTGTATTAATTTGGGACTGTGCACAAGACTATGTTTCACACAAGGCTGAACGCCATATAGACGTAGACAAATCTACCCAAATTTTATTGTTTTACATTAGCAAAACCACTGAAAAACTCGGTGATTTAATTTTCAAAATTTCTTGCTGAAAGTCACGATTTGAATAGAACTAGGAATTTTTATTCATTTTACTTAGGGGAGAAATTATCGCAAGTTACACTTGTAAAATAAGAAAAAGAGGCGGGCTCTAATTTGTATTTTGGAAATTGATTATTTTGAAAAACTTCTTTTTCTAGGTAATTTCGACAATTCCTGAAGTGAGACGCAAACATTTCGTTTACTTTACGATACGAAATGACAAACAAGCTTGTTCTCGGCTCTCTGTTGCCTAACCAATTACGGCACAATCGTGCAAATCAGATAAAAAAGAGGAACAAATAAATTGGCCGGGATTGAGATGTTCGATGGTGCCCAGGGTAATATGTAACACATAAATTTACCGTTGTTCATTGATGTTCGATCAGCTTAATCATTGTGTAATGACTCGTCGCGTATATCCTTAAATCAATTGTGCCCCTTTGCGTAATCATGCGGTTACGATTTGGAAATCGGACAGGTTGTCGACTGAAATTCGTATCCAGAAAGTGCACTGTGTCACGTAAAACTCCCATTCATTTTTCTTCTGCAGGGTTCACTATTTGCAATAGTGAAAAAGCCAACTGATCAACTCCAGAAGTTCAGACAACCAATAGGAACTGTATATGTCAGGGCAATAAACAACTACTTACGTCCGAACTCTTTAAGTAGCATACTTTTGTACGGTAGAACCAATCCAGGTAGTACTTAGTATCCCTCGAAAGCACAACTCTCTCTGATTCATATGTAGAAGCACTTTGCGATAACTTGCCAAGTGTGACTTCAGTTTGATTGGTTCAAGTTGTTGTAAGTTACCAGCATTGTTATTTCCTACTAGCTTTATTCTATTTTGTAAAATAAGCCTAAAATCCTAAGTGCGACCAAACGTGACCGCATATTCTTCTTTGAAATAAATAACTTCATCTTTCTCAAAACATTTTCGATTCGCTAGCTTCGTTAAAACAGCCAAACAAAAGCTTGTGCGCTATAACTGTTTCCAGGTTCAGGGATGGACAACTAGTACTGCGAAATGTTCATTGGTAAAGCAAAAAGACGGCTTTTAAATTGAAAAATCAGTGGTAAAATCAGCTAGTAAATTCGGATGTAGATATACGTAAAGTTCCCACCAAGAATAAATGTCACACAGTTTTCGGGAAGATCGGTTGAGACAATGAGTTATCAAAGATTTTTCACCCACCGACGTGTTCCATGATATCATATTGTAGAGATAAACTTCCGAGATGAGTGGAAGTTCGAAGATATTTCCGGCTTTGTTTCTAAGAATGTTGGACATATATTGGAATTGTACATAATTAGCATTCATCCTCTTGATTGATCTACTGGGACAGATCGTAACCTTTCAAATAAGTGAAGCAACAGACCAACCTTTCCCTGAAGCCATTCAGGCATGACCCACTTCATAAGAAATGTTCCATGAAAGTCACTTAAATTCAACTGCTTTTAGGAGTGGATATTGGGTGCACTGTTCTTACCCGACTTATCCGTAGCTAGAGGAGTGTTAACTTTCTATTACAAAAGGTTCGACGACGTAGTCATGATAACCGCTTACCTAGTACTAGAAGAATAGCTAGAGATATATTAAAATTGTTGTTTTGTCGTTTTTCTTATCTCTATCTTAGACGATAAAAAAGTAATCAGTCAAAGATAGGAATCACTGTAGGTATCCTAGATTATATCCTTTTAAGTTATTCTGTCAGAACTGTCACCGGGAGGACTAATTGAACTATTGCTTCAAAACTTACATTTGTGTTCTCGCGATATTGGAGAACTGGATTGAAAACTTGCATCAAAAACTAAAGTGACTTCGGGGAATTTCATGTCTATTCGTAGAAACCGAGAATATCCCGTGTGAGCACCAAACTCCTAACTGAAACATATTGTGAGTTATCGCTGTAGTAGTAGTAGTAGTAGTAGTAGTAGTAGTAGTAGTAGTAGTAGTAGTAGTAGTAGTAGTAGTAGTAGTAGTAGTAGTAGTAGTAGTAGTAGTAGTAGTAGTAGTAGTTAGTAGTAGTAGTAGTAGTAGTAGTAGTAGTAGTAGTAGTAGTAGTAGTAGTAGTAGTAGTAGTAGTAGTAGTAGTAGTAGTAGTGGTAGTAGTAGTAGTAGTAGTAGTAGTAGTAGTAGTGGTATTATTGGTGGTAGCCACTAGGCATCTTGAAAAAATTGGTTAGCTTGAAACGAATAATGAAACACGTAGCGGACAAAGTATTGCTTAGAAATTAATATTCAAACTGAAAATATCCAGATGTCTTGAATAGATTTTAAAATACATCTTTACAAAAGAAGCAATGAACTTGAATGATTGAGTAGTAAAAATGACGGCAAGTATAACTTAAAACGGATTCGATTTTTAGGAGGATTCACGTTTGATGTTGAGTCCATCGCATTTTTCCTTCCCGGAAACCCCACGGTTTCTTTCGAAGGACGAAATGGTCAGCGGCCACAATTATGATCGTCAGCTGATTACTGTCGAAATAGTCATGGGCAATTCATAGTGTAAACATTTTTGAATTTGGACGAAGAAATTCAACTCGCCCTATCCAGGAACTTCGATGAACTGGTTTAGTTCAGGTATCCTGCTCTCCATCCTAATTCTGTCTTGTATCAACCAAACTATATGCTTCCCTTTCATGCACTGTCACCACTAAATTCCATGTTGATCATACCTTTGGCTTCCTCACTCGTATACCAATTGTTGTTCAGTCATATTGCGTCATGCTGTTCTTTTCAATTTTGTTTCTATGACAAGTGTCGATTATCCCCAAGTCTCATGATTCTAATTGTTGTTCTTATCTGTTCGAATTTATCGCTTATGTAACCTTATTCCCCGGTTTTGGAATGATCCATGTCATAATTGTCTGGGTTACATGATGAGACACAAACCTCTGAATGTTATCATCCTTTCCTCCCAATCTGCCTTATCCGTGTGGATGACTGGACTTGGCCACCTCTCTGTGATCTCGCCCTTTCTCTTAACCACGTTATTCAGCTTGTTCGTCACCCGCGTTTGTGTGAGTGTGTTCCCTCGGATCACTAGTTTTCTTATGTCCGCCGATGGGCCAAAATGCCCTGATAAGCAAGAACCTACTTCGTAGACCACTTGACTCGTTCCTACATTGCTGTCTTGAACGTTTCCCGTCTATTGTTGCTTGGGCTTCTTGAAGCCTTTCTTGACTGTATTGATTCTGTGGTCGGTTTGCACACAATTTGAGGTGTTATTGCTTTTGTTTGACAATCTGTCCTCTAGTCCATGCAGTAATGCGAGCCTGTGTTCTCCGTCATGGGACTTGGGATTCGTTTATCTGAGTGTCACTCAGTTATAGGACGAAAATCATGTACACAAAATATTTTTTAGTTAGACGGAATGGAAGACTGTCTCCATCATAATATAATACGCATTTGGTCTACAGCCATTCTTCGTGGTGTCAAGTGCCCTTAGATATACTAGCACACACGTACAAACAAAAGCGCAGACAGACGCCATACTGATCACCAACACATATGGCCTTTTGCATTCCATAATCATCCAACAACGAGGTTACACCTGTAGTTTCAAAATTCATTCCTGACTGTGGGTTCAATCTTAAAACGTTTACCAGTTTTCTAAAATGACCCTAATAGTAAAATCGGAGTGATTTGGGACCATGGATGACCAAATCTCACAATGCCAAAGATCAGCCAAGCTACTGATCTACATTGGGGACCTTATTGGTTTGGATGAATGGTCATATTATTTATCCGCCCAAATTACAGCGGCAAATTATATCTAACACATATCTAACTTTGGTCGTACAGAAACACACACTTCATACGTGCACCGAGTGATACAGAGCACTAACCTCCCCCCCCCCCCCTCCCAAAAAGTACTCGTTCCCAAAAAGCAATATCATGTGTAGAACAAAAACGGCAACAATGAGTTAAGCAATAAAATAAGTTAAAATTGAAATCGGCATGGTTTGTTAGAACCATATAGATTGCACAGTTTTTATAAACCTGCGCTAAAGAAGGGTATAGACTAAGCTAGTGTTACCGCTCAACCAGCAGGGTTTATCAGCTCGTACTGTCAACGGTTTTCAATATTAAGATTACATTAGGCTACTCTATGTGTAAAAAACGGGAGGTCGCAAAACGTGGCCTAATATGGGACTTTGTCAGGTTTTGAAAGCTTCGTTCAGTTGCACATTATCATATTTTATCGATTTACCACTTATCACAGCTGAAACATTTTGTCAGTCAGATTTTCTAATTTCCTGGATTTCATTTGTTGTCTTACACCAACGATTTGTCAAATTTTTGGTTGAGGTAATGCGTATCATGGCTGAATTTTAAGCAAATTATGTTCTGTGGTCTATACCGGGATGATGCTACTATTTTCCCCAGCTAACACAGGCGGATGAAGATGAATAAAACTCTGATTCTGTAGTGCTCTTTCGCGTTCGCAAAATCCCCATTTGTTCCCTCTCAACTAATTTGCTTCAATTAAGTATAAGTGTTTGGTTCTGAACAATTCCGGCTTTATTAACTGCCATGATCGTTTTTCTTCTTCTCTAATAGCGGATTGCAAAGTGGGAGTCGTACAATTGATCAGTTGTATCGATCAGTTGATCATCGAGAGCAATATTACCCACAAATAAAGGCTGCACAACCTCCAGCTTGTTTTTTAGCGGGGTTTCATTGAGAAACCTCCATCACAACTGGTTGAGATTAGCAAGATACTCAGTACTAGTTGATACAACTGTCACCGTTTCAAACAGAGAGGTACAGAACTCTCCGTTGTTGCTTACAAGTCAGGAGGATGTTCAGAAAATACGTGGCTATTAAATACCTGCGTAATCAGAGGAAACTACATAGAAAGGAGGGAAATATTCGGTCCATCTAGTTTTCAGTTTGTTTACAACAGTGTTTGGGCTGATGATCAATCTGGCAAGAGGGGGTAAGATTGACAAATTGCGAACCGTGGTACGGACAAACAAGTGTTTGTAGCTAGACTAGGTGGCGGATGTGGGAACGTATCTACTAATATCTGAATGAAGTGGATGAGAGTGATTATCTAGTATCTTTCAAGCAAACATTTTGCACGTTGTTGCTGGGATAAAACATGTTGAGAGAACTGACTGTAGGAGATCCCACTAAAACGCGAATGACGTTTGATGGATATGACAATAAGTTTAATGTCTTTCACCGGCAAACATGAATAAATAACAGCAGAAAGATAGAGTTAAAATACGAACATAAAATGTTTGATTAAATGGAGTGGAGTAAAAATGACTTCCGACGTAGCTCGTAGATTGTTAAACGTCTGATTTTCTTGGAAAACTACTGTGGCATGATGGAACCAGGACAAAGCACGCCCGATGGTGACTCCCATATACTTGGTAGATTATGTTCTAGCTTGGTGCTCATTGGTAATTAATAGATCCGAAATGTATAGCAGGTGATCAGAATATTTGGTGCTATTATGAAGATAAAATAAGATATATCGAAGCACTTGGAAAGGTTCAATTTTAGATTAAGACTAGAGGACCAGCTAATGAGTTCGGTGGCTATGCTGCTTGAGTGTTTAAAGAAATCTAATGGAGTGGATTATACCAATGATTACCCCATCAGCATATTTAATAAGCAAACTGTAGTCACACAAAGGCGTGGAAAAGGAATAATTAAACAAAAGGAAGTTTGACAGCTTGGCTTCTTTTAAAACACCTGATGCTAAATGAAGCTTTAAAGAGAATCGTCCTTTATTTCAAGTGAGTTGTTGACAATTGTTAATGCAGTTAGACAGCAAATATACGTGGGATATGATGACCATAAGTCCTCAAGAATTTTGAGTAGTTTGGATCGGTCGAAACAGCTAAATGTTTGACTATACCGAAAAAGCACACTCTGACCGCGTGACATGTGCGGTCTGATGAGGGTAAAATAAAATAAGTGAGTGATGCCATAGCACCCAAAGCTGAGCGGGATCGTCGATTTGCTAGTTCGTTATGATCCAGACCTGCTTGGAGATTCTACGTAGAACAAGCTTTTCAAACACTCCGAAGATAACTGATGTACAGGCTATGGGAAGTAATTTTGGTGACGCTTTTTTAAGCATAGGAATAATGGAAGTCCCTCTGCAGTAGTTAGGCATGTGCTTTTGAGCTAAACATCTGATGAATAGTTTTGATATTATTGGAGACAATGTTCCCGGGCACTGCTTTGGGACTTTCGCTGCTGGACCGTCTGGACCGCTGGTTTTCTTCATCTAGAGCTATGTGAGTTCTTTGTGCATTCTTGAGAGAGGAACAGAATCTGCCACACAGTTTTGCTTGGACTCCACATATGAATTTAATGTTATTGTCCCAGCAGTAAACAATCGCTTAGGTTTTTTAACATCTACTAATGGTGGCAATTTGCTAGATAATACACAGTTTATCTGCATAATGGTTTTTCAGGTATCTTGACACTTCTTTCTATTGGTCATGGATCATGTACATAGGGCGTTGAACCTGAGCAGTTCCACTTTGATAGACTTTGATAGCTTACCGACTACAGCGTGGTCCGTAGTCGTGAAAACTTATTCCTTCTCTCGGCATTAGTACTTCAAATATGAAGAGGAAAATCTGTCTTACTTAGTCAGTTTTGACTTGGGAATGAAGTTGAAGCCAGCAGGTTTTGTATTATTCGTATGGGTGGAGCCGCATTTCGTCCTGAAAGACCATCTGTAGCGCCCTGTTTGCAAATCAAACATTTTGCATAAACAAGGTAACAAAATTGATGCTGATAAACGAGAAGTATCCGTAACTGGGTGAGCATCTATCAGCAGGAGAAATCAAGAACACTGAGATTTGTAAAGGAGTTCTATGTGAAAATATAAAGACGTAGACTTAATTTTGCGGATCGCGAAAAGTTACGTGTTTGGTATTGATGCTTCAGTTTGATGTTGCACAAAGTGACTTATTATCACCTTAGTCCCTACTATGTTTAGTGAACCTCAGAATCATTTGGAAAGTTGTTTTCGGTCGAAGTTTCGATATGGTTGGCTTTGTGACAGTCCACCTGATGGTCACGTAGGACCCTTGGAAAATTTTCAAAAAATTAAATTTACCTCCATGTCAGTTACGCTCATGCGGTCCCAGATTGAAAGGATGCAGAATATCTGCTTTACAATTTTTGTTAGTTCAGTGTTAGAGCTGGAGATCGCTGAAATTAAAAGTATCTTTGCATTTACACGGTAGAAATGCTTTTTTCGCAATAATGTTTGCAGTATCAAATTAATATTGGTTCGTCAATGTTGTAGGTGTTGTATCGTTTTGAAAAGCTGCACATTCTTTATTCGTGGTCGGAACGGTCCGGCGAATAAAGTACATCTGAGACGGGCTGGCTTCTTCCTTTCACGATCGAAAGGTCACGGCTTAGGTCACCTTGATTTTGTCTGTCATTTTCTGATCGCTGGCTGGATAGCTGAGTTGACTTCATCAGTCACGTGTATGTGCAAGGTGTTGGACTTAACTGCCTAAACGCTACTGCTCCCGCTGTTCCCAAATGGATTTAACGAACGTCCTTCACCGAATTTGTGAATACTTTCAGATTATCTTAAAGGCTTTGTCGTTTACTTGATGTTGGCTAGGTGTTCTACCATTACACTGTTCGCTGTTCTTCAGGCTGCTGTCTTCAGCCAAGTCCGTTTGTATTCCTTAAGTCTTTGCGAAGGTTAC
Organism: Fasciola hepatica; assembly: GCA_948099385.1. NCBI lineage: Eukaryota > Metazoa > Platyhelminthes > Trematoda > Plagiorchiida > Fasciolidae > Fasciola > Fasciola hepatica. Next base: position 5,996,033 of record CANUEZ040000053.1, read on the forward strand.
GATTAATTGAAAACAATCTTGTTCGCTATCGTGCCTTTTAATCTGATGCGATGGGATTTCTCAGCGAAGGTTCAATATCTTTGTGAAGATTCCGTAGCCAGGGTGGATACATACTCCGCTCATGACGTATCGTAAGTACACCAAATTCAGGTCAATTTCCTGGACGGAACCGTGGAAATGTAATTAAAATAGTGATGTTGGGAAAAATGTTCCGTTGTTTTTATACACATTATTTTTACCATTTTATCCACAGGGTCTGAAACACTTGTTCTCCTGATCAACTGCAAAAGGAAGATCTTACCAAGGAAACCCTTTTGGCCAATAATCATCAAAGAAAGTTCATTGAGCATCACAGCAAACCACGATACAAAACGAAGCCCATTTTAACAGCTAAACAAAAACAAGTCATTTTATTCGTTCCTTTTAAAGGTGATCATCATTGTAATAATTTACGTCATAAATTAGGCTCCATTCTAGGCCGAACATATAAGATAGCACAATAACTCAGCGCAAACCACTAGAGGATTGGCATTAAGAGATCACTTTGCCAGTCATATCCCTCCTAATGCCTCACATGTTGTCTAACAGTTCAGTTGCAGTTGCGGTGACACGTACATTGGCAGAACAGAGCGATGCTTGGCTCAAAGAGTGACTGAACACATTTTTAGGAAGTAAAAATCACCTAGTTTGATGGTCTAACCACAGTCGGAGTTCGTCGTTGTTTGCTGTCGGGGATGGGATCCATTCATCGTTCAGCATAAACGTTTGTGAATTTAGCCCGTGTACATTAGTGTATTCCGTTCATTTGAGTGTCCGGTAAGAAAGAATTCAACGGCTGTTGTCATTACTCATTCCATATCATCTGACTCGATCAAACGGAGCCACCCTGATAGTGAGCGCGTTCTTTCGCGCTCTCTAAACTGATACAGTTCTATTACCATTCTATTTGTTTGAAAGATGGTTCTAACAAACAAGAAAAAAGCCTCCTCCGTTTCAATTTTAAAAACAAGGTAAAAACCCAGATTGTACTAAGTGAAAACTGAACTGAAAGCGATCCTTTTAACAGCAAAGTCGATGAACGGGATGTTTGGAAGCAAAGGCAAAAACACATGAAGCCCACACACTTACGAGTTTATTGGATAAGCACTGAACAATTATTACCGCACTTCGTTATCACGGCAATGATGAACTGATTGCAGACTCATGTTGTTTGCACAATTCAGGGTGATGTATACGAATCAACAAGTCCCTTGTGTATCTACATAGTTTGCCATTTGTGGTCGAGTGGATCACTTTGAACGCCTGACTAGCGGTGACCTAATTCCAGGTCTCATAAAGATGGCGAGTAATTGATGACCTCATTGACATTTGCTTGGTTGATGATACTGTTGTGGCAAGTTTGTTATTCACTCTCTTCTGAAGCTATACCAAGAAGTTTTCAGCCATTCGATGACTTAACTCCCTTCACTTTCTGTCAATTTATGGGCTGTATGAATAATCACTCTGATTGCAGCAGTCACTTTGTTAAGAAGCAGCGAAATGATCCGGGATACGTCGTACAATATGCGTTTCTGACTCCTATTTGCAAGTAGTTCCGAGAGCTTCGTTTTCAGTTTGGTTTTGTTTCACTTTCAAGAAGCAGATAACCCGTCTACGTTACGAGTTTTATACTTCAGGTTTGCTTTTGTAAAACTGTTGCTGATTACCGATACAAGCCACTAAACCGTTCTTTTAAATCGTCCCACAGCTGAATACGTCTCTCATCTTCTATGGTGAATCATACTGAAACAAATCTAATGCATTCTGTTTGGTATAATAAAAAAAATATGGGAGAAAAATACTTGGTTTTTTCACATCTGTTGTTCCGTGCCAATAAGGGTAATAGTGGAAACCAATTGTTACCGGTTTACCGGATTTCTATTCGAATACTCTCTGTTCATCACAAAATTTCTGAAAATTGTCACGGCTAATCTAGGGAAAGTATTTCGAAACTTTCACATCACGTTGATATCGAGACAAAAATATCAGTCAGAAAAATCAACACTGATTTCACTGAAAAATGTAGTTACCATACTCTAGTGATTCACAGGATCGCTGAGTGTTTCATTCAAAAATGTTGAAGAATGTGGCGTTTTCATTCCCTTTTTGAGGTACGTTTCAAAAGATTGTGTACTGAACACATTTGGGGTTCACTGGTTTGAGCAAGTGTATATTCATTTATAGATTATTTATTACGAATCCAATTCAAAGAACACCTTTAAAATAGACTAACTAGACAACTGTGGGGTTATTGGTGTTTGGGGAGCTTCATACCATTCCATCATGTTGGAAATAAAACAATCACGGAAATTATTTACAAATTCCTTCATTAAATTGTCATCATGTAGTATGATACATGATTTTCATGGAGCATATGAACTTCATGTGACGAAAACAATCACCAGTGCTGCCGGATGATTGCAGACTTGAAGCCGAATGACAGTTCCCACGGTTTCTTGCTGAGCCGGGGCCCATGATGCAGGCCTCCGTATATTTGAGCAGTCCCAACCGGGTACGCCGCTCCTCACAGTTCTCAAAGCTCAGCCAATCGGTTTTCGTTGGCTGATTCGTGGTGCTTCGTGTTCACGAACACACTGTGTTGCACACACACACACACACACACACACACACACACACACACACACAGGCAACACGTGCAAACGCGATCCATCCCACTTTGCTAGTTCCTCATTGGCTATTTCTATCATGCTCGCCTTTTTAATACGTGCATCCCATTGCCAGCACAAATGCTTCGTCGAGTTCCAGCTGAGTTTCGCGCCTTCTTGATAACGTTGGGCAGCTTGAGCGTAGAAGTGCCGATTTCTGGATTTCGTGATTCGGAGTATTGCTAGTCCGCATTCTTAGTACTATTAATTTGCAGTGCAATTCGATAACATAATTTACATTCTTGTTTTCTTGTTTTGGGTCTTATTAACAGAGAAATGTTTGGCATACTTCTTGTCAAATATACTTTTTGTGCACTTCATTTCCGTTTCTTGTAATCTGAACCAGATCACCTTCTAAGCATGGGATACAATTCTTGCTTGTTGGCGTGCGTGAAGAACGAGAAATGCTCCACATTTACTTGTCACGCAAATCCTGTGAGGCATAGAGAATTTAACGAACAACTTCAAGTGCAGCCACAAATCCCTGCAGATGGTTAAACCAGATCGAATGTGAAACTATTGTCACGCACACTAGATGGAAAAATAAACCAGTTTCGGTGCCTGGATCGTGCTCCGCCCGTAGCTGATTTACAGCGTGAATGAGAACGGTTTCTGTATCTCTCCCCTTAAATATATGGATCTTCATGCGTTTACTGCCCATAGTGGGTCACTATTTGAAACCTATTTTGATGCATTCTGTTGGACACGGAAAAGCTGTAGAGCGCCTTGACTCATAAACATTACGATAAAGGAACTTCAGAAACAAAGTCATTTTCAGATGTCTAGTCGCATTAGTTAGTGTGCATGGAAACAGCCGGTAGCAATTGGAAGCTCTGATTGCGTCCACGTATCAAGTTCCCTATGATCTTATTCACAGCAGGCCGTAATGAACTCCGCAATAGTTGTGCTACTTCAAATCTCCATAGCGCTTTAACAACCAGACTTCGTGCACTTTGTAGTATTCAGTTCGCTATCTGTCCGATCTGTATACATTAGTTCGTTTCTGTTATATATAACAGTGGCGTAATATCCCCGTTAGGGGGTCGTGACCAATTAGATGCTGCCAATTAGGGGAATTGAAGGGCTGTTGTGGCGGCAACTTTCGAACCCGGGGCGGAATGGTCTATAGTTCACAATGATAACCTTTTTACCACCGCCAGTCAGTGGTATGGATTGTGTAGATTAGGTGGATTGTTCTTTCACAGATGTTGATTTTCTCCGTCAGTCCTTTGTTCCCTAATTTCATTTATGTCTGCAGTACTAATGAGGTGGTAACTGGATAGTTATATTTGCCTCATAGTTCACTCATTCGTTGAATTTGCAGTAATCATTTAATTTATGAGAACCAAACGATATAGAATAATAATAAAACCTTCAGGTCTTCAAACAACAACTCGCACAATGGTTCTAGGAAAGCTTTATCGCCTCACTTCTATCCAACTCATAAAATTATATTTCTGTTATGGGCAGTGATTATATATATATATATATATATATATATATATATATATATATATATATATATATATATAGTAGTATATATAGTAGTATATATATAGTAGTATGTAAACCCGTGGACAAAATTTCCCCGGAAGCACACGACCGGTTTCGCGGTTGTTGCCGCTCATCAGGTATGCGTACCCGGTACTCATCTGCCCACCCGTCTTCATACTTGTACAGTCCGATGTTATATGTTCACTAGGATCTTATTTGAATATATATATATATATATATATATATATATATATATATGACAGAATGCAAGTGAATTAGAAGGTAGAAACATCGCGACGGCTTTATTTTCCAGCTACGACCATCTCAGTGCGTCATTGGCTGGGACTGACAATTCCTTCGACGGCACTTTCTTTACGCACCGTATCCGATTTTCCACCGTTCAAACTGTTTTCATCTAGTGGAAAGATTCCTTTAGGAAAGCATTTTTCTGACTTCAGTCGATTCAGTCTTGAAACAAATAACTGTTATGGGAAGGATTTTGTTATTCCTACCAACCGGAGAAATTGTACGCCTATCAGAGTCGCAACTTGGAAATCAAATGACTCTTTGGACCAGTTTTGATGTGAAAAAATCAGTGGCTGGTATAATTCGTTGTTGCTCAACCGCAATAAACTATGAGTATTGTGGTCATTTTCGGTTTTGGGACTGGTGGCGATGAGTCTGTATGAATTTTTAACTTCTGCTTATAACTTTTGTATATAACATTTTCATTTTCCATTATTTTTCTTATTCGCCGTGCTGCTTATCAGCAAATGAATTCTTCTGAGAACTCTTGTGTGATTTTCAATATATTTCTCAAACCTGTAAACAAGTTCCATCGAACAGATCCCCCCCCCCCACCTTCACACTCACAGAACCCAAGCAGCACTTCGTCAACTGCATTTGTACAGCAGTGATCTATTATGCTCCAAACCGGTGCAAACACATGATCGGATTCCGCTAATCTCCGAGAGATCATATTGTCTGTGTTTCCACATAATCTGTAAAACCTGCTTTTTTCTGATCCCATCAATAGATATTCTACCGTCGGTTTTCCCATTTCTTTATCATTCTCCATGATGCCACGGAGTTAATTTACAGGAGTTTGGTTCATGCTGTCAAGTTATTTTGACACTTTACTTACAGTACATAGCGTCAACACAACAACAAATCCTGATTTTCAGTTGGTCGGCACCCTTATGGCATTTATTTCATAAAATAGTTTAACGTATCTAAGAGGTTTGATTCTATCCTTACCATAAACACTGCTCTAAGCTTCTCCGAGTCCCAGTGAAAGCTCGGTGGATGTGCACAATTGACGATTCTTAATAAGGATGAAACAGTTGTACGATGCTCCCACTGTTTTTAACGGTGAGTTGAGCGTTCACCCTGCGTGACGAAACATATTATAAAACGTAATCCGTCAGCTCGTTTCCTTATCTTCCATCTTCATTCTAGGGAGTTACATGAATTTAGGGGATGTGTACCAAATAGATTCTCACTTGATAGGACAAGCACTGCTGTTCATGAAACCACGATCTAAGAATAAAAAAGACGGTGTACTAGGTTCTGATTGTAACTTATCGAATTAGTTTTGATAGATCTTCAGATTACTTCAAAGAAAATGTTCTTTCTTCCGTGACTGATATTGTTATGTAGTATTTGTTTCTTACCTAAATTTTGTGTAGGAATTACTGAAAGGATTTTCCTAATTTATCTCCAGGTCAACATGTCTATCTAGCCAATTCAGCACCCACGTTGCTCCCTCAGTTATGCATCGGATTGGTGAAAATATCTGAACTGAACAGTTTTCTTCATATTTTCATTTAAATTCATTATATTTATATAAACTATGGTGACATTCTTCAAACCAAGGAAGGATTCACCGTGGAAAACTTAAATTCTTCTGAAACAAAATCCACCGCATAGTACTCTGTGGCTTGGAACCCGGAATAACAAGTAAGCGTTGGATCTATGAGATGCTCGAACTGGCAGAATAAACGATGGAGATGTCGACTGATTCGGAGGGAATTCGTGTTTGGTCTTTTTCAAATCAAAGTGACGGATTTCGGGAATGAAAGTCGAGTCAATCCTCTTCCGATTTGTGAAATCCTGCTACTCACTTGGATTATGATTAGTTTTTCCAACTTTCTAAAATACTTCTAGTCATTGGATTGGTTTTGCAGAGAAAACGTGAGAAAAAACACGTACATTTTCATACATTCACCGTGAGTCCAAGTATGTAATAACATCAAATGTTTAGTCTATTTCACAACTACAGGCAATTATCGAACCAAATGTCAGATTAACTCGAAACTATCTATGAGGTGGGTAACCCCGTTCCAGATTGAAAATTTTTTGACTTCAGTTCTAAACTGATGGTGTGCTTTCGGGACAACATTTAGTGTAACGTACATGAGTAATGCCACACACAGCATCCAACAACAACAGAAGTGGTATAATGCCCAAAACAATCATTGTTGTGAACTGTCCCTTGTAACTTTGTTTGTGAGTAATGTCCTACTAGTCAATGGATGAATAATGTCATATTTACATTTTCATCCATTATAGCATCCGTTCACAGTCTACCTTTAATCAGTACCGACAATGGACAGGATGTTTTTCACCCGAATTACTGGACATTTGGCAAGTCTCTAACCATTACCATCTTCAGTTCTAAGGGCATAAATTCAACCAGATGTTTGTCTGTAACCAGATGCTTCATCCTGTGATTTGTTCTCATTCCCCATAGTCCATTTTTGAGACAATAATAAGCTTTCTATGCAGCACAGAGAATTGTTTCTCATTCGTACCAGTGTCGGAGATGTAATTGAGCAAACACAAGTACTTCTTCTGTGGATGGTTCATGGATTAGTGATTCTGAAAGCAAACAGCACTCCGAGGTGAGATTTCGTATCCATAAGTAGTATTTCTGCTACGGGAAACAAGAATCGCCGTCAAAGACAAAGTCATGCCTCTCAGAATTTGCTCGCCGACAGTTTCCTTGCCAAACAAGGAGTTCGGGACACCACAGAAAGACTGCAAATTCACTATTAAAAAATGAACGGCTTCTCTATCCTGAAAGAGATTTACATGTAACCGCAATCACAGTGTTCTTAGTTGCATATTCGGAGTAGATGTGGAAGACTCAACCCATTTCCTGGATTTAGACCTCACAAAAGAAGCACGTGGTAAGCTTGGTCATCGTCCACGTCAAAAACCAATGGCCACTACGCTCATTTTTCTAGCTTTGTGTCTCTAAAGCGTTAGCTAAATCCAATTCGGTTCCTCTCATCTCGTGCTCAAAAAAGATCTGTTTCGAAGAAGCAGTGGGCAAGTAATCAGATTTTTGAATGGAAACACTGTCGAACAATGGGTACCCGGGGAAATTTTATTGGAAAGAATGTTAGAAGTGCCCCAGTGACCGCTCATAAAGACCAACGGCAGAAAAAGGGATGCATATGCAACACTGCTTCAGGTGAAACGGCTTTCATTGGTTGTTAGTAATGAGCCTGCGAAATGTATTCACGCATGTATTTGCCGCCGAAACAACACATATTTCCTTCATCAGACGATCAGCAATTTAAATGATTCTCTAAAATAAACTGCATATCTTTTTCTTCTTCAAGTGAGTTTGCTTATGTCCGGCAAGCTAGTTATATATATATATATATATATATATATATATATATATATATATATATATATATATATATATATATATATATATATATATATATATATATATATATATATATATATATAATCTGGTGGTTTATGCTTTAGTTTGACGTGATTTTTTAATGTGGCTAATATAGTAATTCATCCATGTGTTTACACACATTTTTTCGATGAATTGTTGATTCGATCACTGACTAGAATACCCCCTGTGATGTCGTAATTGATTTTTGGCTGTCTTTTTCTGCTAAAAGCGGCTCTATGGTGAGAAACTTCATAATCCTGTGCAGACCGAGATTTGTCGAGATTTCACGGAGGTTGATACCACGAGCTATTTTATAAGAACAGTCCAGAAGGTAATAGTCGATCCAATTGGTCGAGGAAGATTTTTGTTTCCCTGGAAGCTAAGTATTCGAGTGCTTGGAACTCTCTTGTCCTGAACGACACTACTTAGAATCACCTCAAGGCATACCATTCACGGAAAAAATCGACAAGCAGTCGAACTAAGAGAGGAGAGAATTGGTTTAATATTTGTTCTGAAGGAATTAAGTGCTAATTTCTGATGTGAATCTACAGTTTAAAATAATGGCAATGGAAGATTCTCCCTTGTGTTCTCGAGGCTGTTTGGGTCAGTTTGGAAACTGCGCTGAAAACTAGAGATTTATGTTACTCAGAGCGTGCCTTATTTAGCACCAATTAAAGATTATTTGAAACAAGTCAAGTTAGACACTTAGTATACTCTTGTTACGGGTGCTGAAAATTCTGAAACTTCCGCTTTCGTTCAAAACCGAAGAACGGAAGCCCATGGAAACCACCAACATGCGCTACGAGCAAACTATTCTACCGCGATTTTAACTGCTGTTTCCCATGGATGGCTTTCTATGTAATCTCCACTTTCACTGTGCTATTCTCCGGTTAGACAGTAAAATGTATCGATCACAGCACGGAAAGTTGTATCCATGACAAGACAATTCGGTACAGTGCAAATGTGAGTGTTTAAATTAGCCTCCTCAGTCTAAGGGCGTTGCCCTATAGTTTGCGAGAAACGCGTGACAAACAAGGGGTCTAGGACTTATGTGTCGACCCAAAAACAAAAATTACATCATTTATTGTAAAAAAAAAACAAAGTGACTTGCAGGCTTGAAAAAGTCTTTGTGTAGCTTTGTGAAAGGGGAAATAGGGCCATTCATGGGAAATAAGGCAGATATTGTAATAACAGGAATGGATTTATGGCAAATTCCTCGTGGTACAAAGGATACACCCAATGCCCCGAATTAGATTTCTGGTAGTCTCATGAGTTTATAATAGTCTTTTTCTACTTTTTATGGAGGATTTAAAGCGACAAAATGCTTTCTCGATAAGATTGAACTATGGACGATAAACAGGTGGGAAACGAAAAGACGCTGAATTGTTGAATTGTCTGTTCACACCATCCTCTCTAGAATGAATCGACTTTGCAAACTAGGTTTACTTTAGTCGGGAGCTTTTGTTTTAAGGCGCTTTCCGCAACCTCCAGGCAACTAACAACCTCAGGTCCCAGATTTGCCACAAATACCGTTTCATTTTAGAACGGCTTTCGAAATCGGTTCAGGTGAGCATACTGGCTAGAGGATCAAGTCATCGAAAATGAACAACAATTTCAATCCAAATCAAAGTTCGCATTTGATGCGGTGCGCTTTGGACACTCATAGTCACGCTCACCGATACACACTAAACCAGTGGTTGTATCTATTTTTCCAGATGCTCTGTACGACTGGCAGTTGGTTCAAACAAAAAACACGACGAGTTTGGCCGAAATTCTCCGATCATTCCACAGCGTATGAGGTTGTATAAACCGAGTAGAACGGTTTAGTTGTTCCAAACATTTCCTGTTGGTAATATTCCCACATGGGAGAAAGTTAGAAACATTTTTCGCCGAATCACAACCAACTTGAAACATGGCGCTAAGCTCCCGGTTTGGCGCAGGTGCAGGTTGTGCTGAAAAAATGAAGAGAAGTCGACCGAGAATGGTATCCATTCGAAGCACGTACGGTTCTTAATCCTTTTGAAGGAAACGATGAGAGATGCCAAGAAGAGTGCATATTTCAGCCGTAAAATTACTCCAACTTATTTGAACCTTCATTGTCAATCGACTCTGCTTCTCAAAAAGTTGTACTATTCCTTCTTAGGATTCCGGACGATTGACTTAAGTTCACAGAATCCAGAAAGTCATTATGATTTTATTATCCCAAAGGCTATCATCTGTCAAAGTCAGAAAGATCTATTCGGCAAGTGACTGACAACCCAAATCTTGTAGTGAGTCTTTTCAATCAGTATGATAGATTTTTCCCCACAAATTTGTCAGTGAAAAACTGAGCATTTGAACTCAGGATAATTTTTTCGCAGTGTAATTTTATGTTTGCATTTTTTCTTTCCAAAAAAGACTTTAGAAATGCACCAGCTTTCTGTACCACCGTCATTTAAAAATGTATTCAAACGAAGGGACAAATATAATTTTTAGAAAAGCCCTACGCACAAAGTTGACAGGACGAGCTAGTGTGTTTGGTTCCATTGTCTGACCACTGCATTTTTGACCGACGTTTAAATGTATCGGTTGGGAATCGACGGATATACACTGCGAAGCTTTTGATTCAGAACAAACCGAATGAAAAAGCCTTCCACTAATTTCACCACGTTTCAGAATTGATTTGAGCTCCGGTTTATTATAATTGATGCCCTCATCCAATGAACATATTACTGAAATGGCTATTGAGTCCTCTGTAGTGCAACAAAGAGATATAGTTAGACATTTAGCTTTTGCACGCATTTACACACGAATAGTAATATGAAAGACTTCAAAGCGAATACAACTTAATAAAGTGAAAGACGTAGTAACTCCCAAAATATAGGGGAAAACCCTCGTTTTATTCACTTCAGTGACAAAATAGTTACAAAATGATTCTCATTTATCCGACAATGGTTTCATTGACCGGTTAGTTAACTTTCTATGCAACGTTCAGTCACCGTCGAAAACCGTCTGCTTCATTCTGATTGCTGAAACTTGTCAGTGGTACTTATCCACGAGTCTTAAATTAGGACTCAGACTCCAAGAAAACACTATCCTCGTCTGTTCGCAACGGTTTACTATACAGCAACTCTACTTTACATTGTGCCCAATCGTGGCTGGATAGGGATGTTACCGACTCGTCAACCCCACACAACGATCGACTTCTATGGGGAGGAGAGCTTTTTTCTGAAGGCAAATATGACGGACCTACCGCTGTGATGTGCAGGTGGTCGGACAGGAATCAGCCTGACCAGATCAGGAGTTCTGTTATTCACATTTCCCACCTGTGCATGCGGGCTCACGCGCGCGCGCCCGCGAGCACACACACATAGTGCCATTGAACGCTAATATTACCGGTATCTTCTGTCTGTCTACAGACTGACGTCTACTCACCTTCCATGGTACAAACCGAAATCCTGGTTGGTATTTTCTGTCATGTTCATCTCACCCATTATAGCTCGGTAGCTTTGACAAAATACACCGTCGCAAACTGTCTTGATCTGCGCGTCTTTCCGTTTGCTTCCCGAGAACTGAGGCTGATGCAGTTCGATTTGAAGAGTTTGTGGTTAGGCCCGTCTAGATTGTGCATTCAAGCCATACTTACTGTCCAGTGCAGCGAGGTTCAGGTACCGTTTTAACCGCGACATTTTAGTGATGGTCTGCACTTTCTCACGTTTGTTTTTCATGGGCTCAGAATGATATTTCTCTAGCCTGCTGAATGAAGTTCAAGACCACCAGACAAAGTTACGGAGAAATCGGATAATTTCAGTCTAATGGACGCGGAATATCAGGGGAATGTGAAAGACAATTAGAAAGGCCAAACTTAAATTATGATAGAAAAAATCACCAGACTAATGTGTGTACCGGAAACTGCTCATGAACCGAATGAATGTGCCTGAGTTAATTGCTACAGTGTTCATCTTTTGTCACCTCAAGATGATTGAATTGGCCTATTTGAATTCACTGATAAAAACCGAACCAAGAAAACATAATCAATTCGAACCTGGCTCCCGACAGTTTGCTTGAGATTCGATGCCATAGGGCTGTCTGTTTTTTTTCCGGCTTACTCTAACAACAACTGGTTTCCTTCAATTGAAAACATACACTTTTGACTGCTGTACTTGCAGACGGTTGGGCCGTACCTCCGTTTGCTCATTTAATGTACGGTGTCGCTTTTGCACCGAAAAGTGATCAGCAAAATGTGTTTGTTCAGAATTGTATTACACGATACCGACCGACTTTTCGACTTCGTTTGGCAACCGTTGGAACACCAGGGTTCGTACAAGTTTCCCAGGCTACTCTCAGGATCTAATTAGTGCCTGGTAACTTAGGGTAATAAATACGAACCGCTCTACACGTTCCTTCTACGACAAAATGTTCTGTTTTCAGCCTTTGGTAACTAGTTCACGTTTCTCGTGTCTGTAGAAAATTACCTGTTAAAGGGTTCCACTACTTCTGTTCTCAATGATATTATTTGACCACTGTGAAAGCTTTCCTTGTCAGGTAATGACAAGCCTTTCAAAGTGAGTTGGAGATTTCCCAACAGACGACGTATAAAGCTGTCTCAAGTTTTAGAGTCCTGGAATCAGCCGTGTTTGAAACCGCATTGGGAAGTGCATCAAGTTTGGGCGCCGTCAGGTTCCACCAGTTCTAGTTATGAGGTATTACTCAAACTCACATTCATATACGTAGCCCATCAGCCGATTGTTTCCATGGCATTTGTCTCCGAGTGGTTAGGTACGGCAGTTCTTATTGTGTTTGAGATAAGTGCAGTGGAAGTGTCACACATCGTTGCGCAAAAAACCCATTACATCACTAAAGATCACATGCAACACTCACTCTGAAGTTTGCCAGTGAAGATCCGTATAAGTTGCTAATTGTTCAGCAGTGATGCCAAACTGGTAGATGCACTACCAGATGAGCCATTACTGTAGGGTCAGTCAGGTGGAAATAACGCCGGTAAGTATCCGAAGATACGCGAATCACTATTCTAACAGTACATACTATCTATTCCTGTTTTAATCACGGGGCTATCCTCGTCGGTTATTTCCCAACGGGACGAATCTGATCCAATGGACACTGAAATATATTCATGCAGTGTATTATTGGCAATAGGGGCCTGGGTTTTATAAAATGGGGAATTCATTTGTATATAGGAAACACGAATGGCGAACAAGCTCGTTTTCGGTAACATGATCCTCGTAGCCAATGCAGTTACATTTATAGGTTAGAAATGCATAAATTATGAACAATGTCTGTGTTCTAAAGTGTGATTGGATGGTCATCAAAGTTGGTGTTGCGTAGTTAGGAAAGATAGCAGGAGAAGTGTTGTTGTTTCGTGGTTGGGAAAGGGACCAGTGAAACAATGAATATGGGTTTCGGGGACTATCCATTTCCGGTTCCAACCAAAGGGTCAACGAATGGGTCACATTGAGCTCCAGGGTCGGTATCGGATCGCGGCCAGGCTAGTCTGAGTGCCTTGACGAAACGTTTCTGAGAACAAAGCGATGGATTGAATAATCTGATCGCCACAGCCTCTGCCGTTGCTAGATTTTGTTTTCGAGCGGCTTTCGGCGCGTTCGTAGGGACTCTGTAGACTATTCTGAACGCGTCGTCGTTTACGTGATGTCCAGTGTCCGCAAGGTGCGCCACAATTGCACTGGTGATGAATTTTCTGTTTCCCGTCGACAGCCAAGTTGGTTTGTGCTCTTTGATCCTTTGTGATAGTTGCCGTGTCGTTCTACCTATTTAGCTTGCTGAACATGAGCAAACAAACGAATAGGTTAGCATGGATGAGGTGAGGACAGGTAACTTGTCTTTTAGGTTCATCGATATCACTGGTCGACTGGAGAAGTGGGCACGTAGTGTGGCAGCGGGGAAGATGCGAGCGATTGCCTTTTCCAATCGTCTTATTGGTAACTCGCTTTTGTCATCTTTGTAAGGGGGTTGAATGTATAAATCTTTCTTCTTAACGGTCACTAACCCTTGTCTCGTTGCCCTTTCTGCTATGTTCTTTTGAATGAAGCACTCGGGGTATCCGTTATCCAATAGCGTTTGCTTCAAAATGTCTAATTCTTCACTCACCGTCTCATTCGAGAAAATCATTTGCACACGGGCTGCGAGTGAGCGCATGTTATGTTTACGTCCAATAGGTACAAAGCTGGAGAAATTGGTGTACTGGCCCGTCCACATTGGTTTGCGATACACGCGACGGAGCAGTTTGCCGTCGCCACCTCTCAAAAGAAGCACATCTAGAAAGTGGAAAGTGTTCCTTTCTTCGACGTTTCTTCAAGGCACTCAAACTACCCTGGCCGCGATCCGATACCGACCCTGGAGCTCAATGTGACCCATTCGTTGACTCTTTGGTTGGAACCGGAAATGGATAGTCCCCGAAACCCATGTTCATTGTTTCACTGGTCCCTTTCCCAACCACGAAACAACAACACTTCTCCTGCTATCTTTCCTAACTACGCAACACCAACTTTGATGACCATCCAATCACACTTTAGAACACAGACATTGTTCATAATTTATGCATTTCTAACCTATAAATGTAACTGCATTAGCTACGAGGATCATGTTACCGAAAACGAGCTTGTTCGCTATTCGTGTTTTGAATATACAAATGAAACGGGTTATTCAATAAATTAATTTGTATTTTTCAATGGCTACTCTTGCCAATAAAAGTGTATGAATATATGAAAAACCTCGAGCTCACTCAGTTGTTCTAATCAATCTCCGCCTGATATTGCGCGTTTTACTACATTTAGTCAGAAGCATAATTGCAACTGATGCAACAACCGGCAAAGGTCAAATTGACCTTGAGATGATTTGCGCTCCGTTTTCTTCTGTTTTCCATGTTGAAATAGGGAAGGAGGCACGGAATAGTAGCCGTTCGGATGCACACTCCAACCAGAGACTACGGATTCAGACAGTGGCCACCAAACCTATATAACTAATACGGTTTTGGTCTAGCTATCATAAATTCACTATTGTTTGATTTTAGATGGGATGAGTATAGAGTAACTACAGAACAGATTAGGTATGACTCAAAAATCGTATGTTTGTGGTATTCTAGCGAACGACTGCAATATTACCATTAAGAGGTTTTATATATTTCGAGTTTTAATTCGAAGAAATGTCAGGTGATCAGGCCAATATAGAGTTATGCGCAATGTCAGAAGACGAAGCTGAACACGTCTGAGAATTTGATTGCAATACTACACTTAAACCACAATGGAAAAATGATATCACAAACAAACCCTAATTCTTGATACCCTCCATGGAGTTTATCGGCTACTCAGTGTCATAGAGATGGCACTGAGATGGGCAGCTTTAATCAAGGACCAAAAAGCTAAGCCAACAGGATACAGTTTTGACCGCCAAACAAAGCGAACTGGTGAACCCAGGATTCAACATCAAGGTAAATGAATAAGACATATTGAGAAGCCGCAGTCGATTAGGACTTCCCAATAAGATCCAGCGTATGCTGTCTGTCGGTACTAAAGTGCAACTTCGTGGTCATGTCGGTTACAAATTCATTAGACAGTCGTGAAGCCCAGTGTGCAGGGTATACCAGGCCGGTTGGTGTACAAACATATGTTATGAAGGAGAAAATGACTAATGATGAGGGCCTGAAACGAAATGGGTTAACAAGAAACAAAGTACTTTCGGAGAGTATGCATATTAATCACATCGATGCATTTCATCAGCAGGAATTTTTGGCTGCTTATGTAATGATACATTGGATACTGTTAGCCACGTTCACCTTATCACTGAGAATCGTGAAAAAGTCACAAATATTTCACCCCTTTTGTTAGGAATCATTAGCAGTGAATATCCACCGAGTCACACAGGTGGGACCCGAACCCCCACAATGTCTTTCACATATCTAGGCATGTTCTCAGCTGTTTGCCTTACGTTAACACCATATGGCAGTGTCTTCTATTATTCGTTTGATTAGAACATGGGCATACCGTCACCAACGAAACGACCGACTCCCATGGTGGGTCATTTCCGCCGTGGGGATGAAGTAAGATGACGGTATTACGAACAACTTCCAGAGCCTCTCTGCCAGCGCTTGAATCAGATTGCTGAATTGGTAGTCATGAGCCTCTCGGTTGTTTACCCAAGCTATCCGATGTACGAGATCAACCTCCAACTCCGATTCATAAAGTCACCAGTACAGGCAAGAAGATCTACAAGAACTTTGGAAGGTACTGCGTGAAACTCTGATAAGATCCATGAATTTCAGGTGGGGTTAACGTTCCTCTATATTATCGTAGGACATACGGAGTTGAGATAATCTCATCTGATAATAAGTTGACTAACCATGGTCAGCTCTACCGTTTTCAGTACGGGCCGTTACTAAATTAACAGGTACAGTGGTTATTCCTGCTCTTGTCATAACATAAGAGCTGGTTATGCAACCTACAATAGTTTGGTAAACTGGGCATCTATTCATGAGCTGCATACTGCATTGCAGAATCATGTCAATGGGTAAGAACAAGGCTGAGCTATACCAGGTGGTGGTTGAGTAGCATAGAACGTGTTTCTCTCTTCGAAATTCAGATGTCTGAGTCCCACCACCGACGGTTCCTTTGGAGGTAGACAGTAAACCTCTGTAGTCTGCTTCGTCACCACGTTTGACCTACTGAGACCTTAGGTGGTTCTCCAACACTCCAGTTTTCAGGGTTGCAGGTTGCCTCGAATAGTGCAGTGGGTCTTTGTGGTTATGAGGAACGTCTCTCCTACCGCAATCTTGTCCAATCATGGAACTGAAAAATCCAAAAATCAGCCAGTAAAACAGGAGTGAAATGGAATTTGTCAGTACATCATCAACCAGTCACAACAAGCACTTCTTGGAATATGAGGAGAAAGTATTTTGAACCAATCCTAATTACTCGCAGCTCCAGTCTTTCTACTTCGGACCATGCATATAGTTCCGGGCTTGTGCCAATTCAGTACAGTTGGTTGATGGGGTTAATTCAAGTATTTCAGCTATTTATCATCCAATGTTTCTAAGTAAGAACACCGTGAAATCGATAGCATTCAAGGGTCACTGGCGAATTTTTCACGGTACACTGACGACTTGCATGCATTGTTCGCAATCATCAAGCTATTATGATTAGTTCAGCTGGTAGAGCATTGTCCCTCGAAGTAAGTTCAGTTCAACTGGTATTCACAATAATCTCATTTCTACGCTAGGAGTGTGAGTGGATGGCTCAAGCAATTTCACTAGCCATTTCGCCAATTCGTGTTGTGGCGAAATTTGTCATAGATAGTATCGAGCCAGTTCAGAAATCAATGGTCAGACACACTATCAAAGACAGTTTCGAAATAGCAAAGATTTTGGACCAGATTAATGTGAAAGGAAACACATGGCTTCATTTGATGTCCAATCACTGTTTAGGAATGTTCCCGTTCGGGAGGTCGTACGTATCATATGTGACCATGTCGAGCAAAACCAACTCAAAATCGGTATACCAGTATCAGTTCTGGAACGACAATTACTACTTTGCACAACAAACGTATCGTTTTCCTTCCTTGGCCTGGCTTAAAGACAAATTGATGGTGTCGCCATGGAAAGTCCATTGGGTCCCATTCTGGCAGATAAATTTATGGCTCATCTTGAGGAAAAGGCCAGAAAAATCCTGGAAAGTCCAGAACTTTACAAACGATACGTTGATGACACTCCAATCATCACAAAGAGTTTGGGACAGAAAACATGGATTTTGGATGAATCTAATCGTCTGCATCCGAATATACGATTTACGATGGAAGCAGTAATGGACAATACTCAGTACTTCCTCGACGTTAATATGACTAGGAAGAATGATGGAACTATCGCCAGATCTGTTTACTGAAAAGAAACTTGGACAGGCCAATACATGCACTTTGACAGCTTTGTGCCTATGGAATATAAATGTGGCCTGGTCCGAACACTATTTCAGAGAGCTCGACGTATTTACACGGAAGACATGACTGACAACAAAGTACGACAGCTGAAAGAAGCCTTGACTGAAAACCCTTATCTCGATGTGTTTATCGAAAGACACAGCAAGCCTAAGGTCATCAAAAAACAAACTGTCCGGCAGAGAAATTACTAGTCACCCTTTGTCTTCCATTCAAAGGTGATGACGTAAACTGCTTTCTCAAACGACGACTTGGATCAGCGATTGCCCAAACATATTATGCAGCTGACCTCATAATTGTTCACCGAACGATTGGGATATCCCCACCCCCAGTGAAACAATGTCCACCTCTGTACACCAAATCGAATCTGATTTACCAATTTCATTGTAGTTGCGGAACAACCTACGTGGGTCGAACAGATCGGCAGTTGCGTAACCGAGTGGTTGAACATATTTCAAATTGGGTACAACGTTTCGTGATGCAATCAGGGTCAGATCAAACGCATAATGACAACCTTCAAAACCATAAGATCCCGTCGTCGGTCGTCGCTCGTTATCTTCTGATGAGGCAACATCCAGCTGACCGATGCACTGCGTTTCGGATCATTTACTCGGCAAAGAATACCAGGCTGTTGAGGTTTGCTGAAGCCATTGCCACAAGTCGATGAAAACCTATATTGTGTCAACGGAAACAGCTCTTTGTTAATGTGTCTTTGCCATGGTGATGTAACTCGACTACTATAATTTCCCTTATATTTGTCGAATACTACGGTTTTACATGAACTTATATAAACAGTATCGTTCTGCAGTACGCATCATGTTGAGATGCAGCAAAATCGTCCTGGACACAAATCGTGCCATTGTTGGAACTCTGGCTTTTCTTTTCAAGATTATTCCGGGAAAAACATGTTTCAGTTAACTTAAAATTGTTAATATCCATTATTGGTATCTAAACTGTCGTACTCCGGTTGGATTTATTCGTTAATAAAATTTTTTGAAGTCATTTCATCTTCATAAATAGGGAACTGTCGAAGAGTCACTTTTTATGGTCGTTGATGAACACGGGGACTTGCCGTTTCCCCATTACTGATCAAAGCAGGTGACTCATGTGCAGTTTTAAGTTACCGTCACTCATCAAGGAATTAAACGCAGATGAAGTGTAATAAAGCAGCGAAAACCACGTTTTATGAAATAAATTTCCATTACTAGGACAATAACAGCGAAAGTCCACTTTTCCCATGGATTAACTCTTCTTCATACGAAATAATTACTCTATGGAGACCGTTCTTCTCAGTAAGATTCTTGCATAATATAATCTTTGCAATCTTTGATTTTGAAATCGAAACTGTAACCTTCATGCTTACGTTCTTGTTCCGTACTATTTTTTGTTCCGCTCAGCGGCGTCCGATTCTCGAGTCACATGCTAAATGCTGACCTTATTTTTCGCTCAAATAAAGTTTATTTACTCAAATGAACTTCAGAAGTTCACAAAAACATGTGTGATGATTTCCAGCACATTTTTATATCATTCAGATCGATTACGAGAATAATTTTATCCTGCAAAATGATTAATTTCAACAGCCACCTTGCGTCAGATCTCCCATAGTGACAAACTTACGGGGTTCAAGCATCTACCAATCAAAAGCGCTGTGGAACGAAACAGAGTACAGCGATTTCCAAAAGGTGAACATCCACCAATAGAACAGGACTGAGCAAACTGTTATTCAAATTGTGCGTGCTACTTACACCACACAAGTAATGTGTCGAAAGTTGTGTTGCTTCCGGTTTGATTCTATCTAGCCACTTAGATAAATCTCTTAGTCCTGAACCCAAGAAAGCTTCTGTCATCTACTTTCATCACACTGACTATCAGTTCAATATATATTTCGATAAATGGATCACCAGACATTCAGCGCACACCGTGCAACTCCAAAACAACTCCCTAGGTTGCATTATTGGGTTATTTTGATCATACTCTTCAGATAAAGAAAACCAATAGACACATGCGGACCTCGATCGTTCCAAGAAAGTAGACATTTTCCAGAAGCCATTTTAGATTTCTATTCTGTACGATTTGACCGAATGCCGGACTTTGGCTATACCGTTTTTGAAGTTGTATGCTTTTTGTTTGGACTTTGAAAATAGGAAATTTCAGTCGACTTCGTTGGTACACGTTTCGATTTTTCTGACTGTACGCTGCGTTGGTTTGCATTCCTATATTGTTCGAGTCGGTGCCAACCCTATTTGGTGCCAAGGCATACATAATGCACTTCCGCATCTGCCGGCCGACTTGAGCCTTCTTTGTTCATTAGAAAGAGAGGGGATTTCGTTGGTATTTCTCTTCGAAACCCGATAGAAGACACGTCCTGGGGGCAAAAGCCTTTCGAATTTTATAGATCAACGTTTTTGTTCCCATCTGGCTTTTGATATTCTCCTACAATTCCTTTTAGATGAAACGAGCAGAGATTTTTCCCCCAAAATTCTTGATTTAATTTGAATTTTGTAACGGAGTACTCATTGGTATCATACTGTGAGAGTTTAGCAGAAAACTACATCAGTTTACATTATGTTGTATCAAAGCTCACCGACCTGTCTGAGAATCATGAGCAGTGCACATCCACCGAGACCCCGCTGTGATTCAAACCTGGCGCGAACGATTGTGAGCGGAACACCAAACTATTTCAGCTGACCGTTTATTGAACTCATACGCTACATGATATGGCACCCTTCCGTCACTTGCATTAAACGATGACAACCATTTGCCTGCACATCGATCGACTCGTGAGTAACGGTCGACAACGAAGGTATTCCGTTATAAACAACCTACAGATGTTGGTTACTGTATTAGTATAAGTAGTAAAAGACTAGATTCTATATAATATGACTTCCACTTTCATTATCATTTTTGGAACTAATTGTACAAGCTAGACGTATATTTATCTACATCAAGATCAAATTGGTATTTTTCACGCCTCATGTTAAATTACTAATTATCCCTTTAAGAAATTGTGGGAATACCTTATAACCAGAAAAAATGAACCGCGCCGCCAGTTGAAATGAGGGAGACAGTTGATAACTCACCATTTTTATGACAGCCGAATTTGAAGTCCAACCGTGAATGCCACCCATGACCAATGCGGTCCTGTGTCAGGGTGTCTAAAGCTCTGTTTAGTGCATTCCCACTAGCTTTATCGGGAAAACCGTTCTGCCTTCGAACCATCTTGTCTTATTAGCGAAAACCAAAGGATATAGAGGTTGTTGTCACACATCCCACGTTGCACACAACGCATTGGTCCGACTGGTGTGGACGATCACGCCTTGAGGCTTAAACAACAGTGACAAGGTTCATCTCTCATCCATCGGTCCACTCCACTGATCAGCTGTCCTGTTATCCGAGATTCCGTTTCCTCAAGCCTTGGGCTTGGTACCACACCAGTGCCGACTGCCAACGCGACTCGGCTGAACACCGATGCTGAATTAACACGTTCCCTCACAAGCTCTGGCTTTGGCCCCACGGATTATCTAATAGAAGGTATGTGTCTTTTTTCGGGGGGAGGGGGGGGGATAGGGCCCATGAAACGATTCGAATTCTATCAACACGCGTATTACCATTCGTCTGTAATTCAGCACCAAGCTTGACTATATTTGCAGCGCGGCACGTTCGCGCAATGTGCAGTTAGATGGGAGATCCCACCTTCCCGCATAAGCAGTGACCAGGAATGAAACTTTAAATCCCCACTTAGCGTTAGGTGCGTTCAGTCATTTTCTATGAACCTGGCCAGCAGATTTAAAATTTCTGTAGACAGATTCTGTGCACGACATTTTAGCTCAATTCACCAATACATACCATCGACTGAAAACAGGAGGTTGGTGGAGATGCAATTCTGATGACCTAGAAAAGACAAGACATTTGAACAAAGGTACCCCAGTTTTCCGTCATCCGGTTACCCGTAGTTTTCCACATTGCCGATTTCATTGTCACCAGCAGATCTTCACCACCACAATTTTTCTGACCTTTCCCATCGGAATTACTACCGATTTTGTTGGGGTAGGCTTGGATGAGATGCATCTAAAACTTAGGGATTTCCCACCTTCACGAACTAATGAACACGAAACAACTTCTTGATAACATACAAAAATGGACTGATTTTTGTTGTTGTTGAATTAAGTACTAAGATTTTCGTTGACCAAACAGAAAACGGATCCCGATCACTTTAAGAACTTGTCAAGGTTTATAGATAAGTATCGTAGTACTTTTTATCACTGCACAACTTTTTCCAATCCCGGAACAAAACATATCATTATAATCTACGTGAACCGTTTTTAAAGTTCGAGGGAAAATCACTCGACTATCAAAGCGCTGTAAGGTCCCTCAAAGTTGCATCGTGCACTCATAACTGTTTTCTTGAGCTAACTTCATTGCTAATCAACGGTAGAAAAATTAAATCTCAACTGCTTTGTAATTATAATTTGATTTGGACACCTGGGAACAGGTTCGGCGTTCTGTGTCTCTGTAGTTGTATTTGAGTCCACTTAGGCATAAGCATGATAACCACCACTGAAACGAAGCGATCCATAGCGACTGAGGTGCCCGCCTGATGAGGAAACGTTTACGACAAAGACACCTAGCTCAGTGCGATAAGTACATCAACAAAACCATCCACAGCGCCACTAAGGTACTCATAGGTTCGTCCTATTAGCATCAATGTGCCATCAAACAATTTATTCCCAACTCTATGGGGTTTGTTGTTCTAACACCTGTAATAAGGCTTGCTGCTTTGTTACACTTTTGCGCATAAAGGCAACGGAATGGATATTCCCCATAACCGAAAAGGTGCAATGCACTGTTAGGGGTAACCAGCAACCAGGTCGCAAGAATTGGATTATTGGAGAACCATACAAGGTCCCCAGAGGTCAGTTGTGGTAACGAGCCAGACGACAGTGGATTACTTTCTACCACCAAAATGACTGGTGGTGGTGCGGATTCGAACCTCTGACCTCCGAAGTGGTTAGAATGCGTTCTAAACCAGTCGACCACCACCATTTTCTTTTGTTTCGTATTTAGGATTAGCATAATTATAACTGCGGTATTGTTTCAGTATTCGAGTAAAAAAGCCTAATTCGGACTCATACAGGTAAATCCTGAAGAAAGCTACTCGATAGGATTGCGAAAGATTTTACGAACAACTTGCTGTGCACGTAAATGACCAACAGTTGGTTACGGCTTACTACAGTGTGGTTTCCTATTAATGGGCTGTCAAAGAAATGCTCTCGTTTGCTGTCAGCTCTTTTGCTTCAATAAACCGACCCTGGACTTTGACAATCTTCAGAAAACTTAGGCTATTCTTATCCATCTCCCCCTGAGACACCCAAATTGCCCCCTTTCTTCATTTTTGAGGTGGCATACCATCAACCCCACCCACCTTTCCGCCAGCTCATAGCAAATTCATAACAGCTAGGCCAAATGGAAGCGTTTTTGCACCCGCTGATTTTGATCGAATACAGCCATAATTGAACAGTGGTGAAATTCCATTTTAATAGACTTATGCGGAAATATGCTGCAAAATCCAAACTAGTGCCCACTTCCGGCGAAATTTTGTCCTGTCATCCAGGTACAATTCCATACTACTCATATAAAGCCCACTTCTTCATGACAGAAATAACAAACAGCACAAATTTTACACTAGCATGAAGTTTCGTGGCATTGACAGTCGGCAAACGGACGTTAACTGCATAATCGTGCCCAACCCTTTGGTAAGCTACCTACGTATAGCACCAACTTCAAAGAAGGTCATTTCTCTTCCGTTCCTGTGCAGAGGTTCTACAGTATTTTCCGCAGGTTAACCATTGTGGAAGGCTCATAAACTACGAAAAACACTGTAGTTGACGACACGCACACGAACGTGTCTGTGAACTTCTCATTTGGTGAGACCACGCATTAATTACGTGACAATTTTACAGCCATGTTTTCCCGAAGAAACTAACCACACAGTTCACTTTATAATTACCTACTTCATTGCATTGTTTTACTCACGTCTGTATCACGGAGAGTTTACTCTTATCCGATGGTTGAACGATTCCAGAATACGCGGCCCAATTTGCTTTCTCTTTGGTTTTGACTACGGGATTATCACGTAAATGAGTCGTGATTCGAACGCTTAGGTAAGTACACAGAACAGTGATCTTATGAGAGCATCGCAGATCAGTCCAGTTGCGCATCTTTCTCGAATGTAAAATAATAAGCTTCCGAATAAATAAAAAGCCCGCTGAATTCTTAAGTGTCAAACAATTGGCGATAACATCTTGTCGCGTAAGTGAAGAAGTACTGCACCGTCGAAAGCTGAAAATGCCGCGAGAACGCTTGTTTCTAAAACGTAACCGGTGTATTTGATTGACACCGTTACTTTCACTGAATGTTGTTTATATTATCGTTAACATGACTTATGTGGTACGCGACGGATTAATTCATGAACAAAACTGTGACATTGCTTTACAATGACTTAGGTTATGTAGACCACACTAATTTCGAAAAACTCAATAAAATTCCTACCTAGTGCACTGACTGCCAGTTTACCAGTTTCATTTCAAAAAAAAAACCTGGAGGCCGTCCATTCCTTCGGGGCCTGCTGGAACTGCTTTTCTCTAGAATTTTATGGATGCGGTCGTATAGTATTCTGCACATAAGCAGCTTATTCAAAAGTGAGGCAGAAAAAAAAGTCTTCGCTTTTGTGAGTAAATCACTGTGAACAAAGTGCAGTATCTGCTAGAAGGAAAATATGAATATCGAATACAAGAAAAGTGAACAAAAAAAATACTGATCTCAAATACTCTGTTGAAAAAACTTGTGAATGTCATGGTCTAGAGTGAACCCAAATGTTACAACGTCTCATCTCTACGTCATCTTCATTCTGGTGAAATTGCTTATAGTTTCTTTGTAATGTTTGTATTTTCTGACAGTAATCTGGTTTTCAGTTTATCAGGACCGAACGCGATTCGGAATGTACCAAAAAACCGATTTTCATCGTAAAATTGCAGTGAGAAAAGTTTATCCTCGGTAACCGAAACGTCGACTAAGCGCCATTTTCCCACCGACAACGTCGTTATTTACAGTATATTTTTTCTCGTTTAGTTTGATTTGTTGGGTATAGATGATAAAAGTACTTTTGAAATTTACTGCGCGTGGGTCAAATTGTCTTGTCCCCA
This sequence comes from Fasciola hepatica, assembly GCA_948099385.1. Lineage (NCBI taxonomy): Eukaryota > Metazoa > Platyhelminthes > Trematoda > Plagiorchiida > Fasciolidae > Fasciola > Fasciola hepatica. Next base: position 6,021,073 of record CANUEZ040000053.1, read on the forward strand.
TCCAACTGCACTATCCACACGGAACTAATCAGTGCTGTACCGGATCCTTGGACAGTGTAACCTTAACTTCTCTGGTTGAAACTCAACAGTGTTTCAATCAGCAGACCAGGATCAAGAATGTCTACTTTGTATCTCTAGCTCTCCTGATGGAGCTTCTGAACTTAATTCAGTTCTCGGGATTTAAAGCGATTTGATAATGAAAGTGGAGGACCTTCGAAGGATAGGCTTTTAGCCCATTTCCGACACGCATCTGTTTCAGTATGTGTAATTTCCATGACATGTCACTGGTCAAACGTAAAGCCATTCACATGATGGATGAACCAGTTTTAACATCCAGTTCGCAGTCGCTTGCCTACCACCATGCAATTTCTTTCTTAGCCTTATTTTATCGCTATTATTTTGGGTTTTGTTCTTCCGATATTGCCTTGGCTGTTCCTATTCCCATCACCGTTCAACGCCAATCCCGAGCACAGGCAGCTAGTCACCCCTATCAAGTTTCCGTCGCTCGATCTCGGGCATCGACTTTTCAGCCTTCTTTTTTCCCATGGACGGTTAGGTTACTGAACATTTCCTCTCTCTTCCCACCTACCTGCAATCTTTCCTTTTAAAAGCGGAATGAACAAACTGATTCTGACATGGAAATTCCTAACAAACTAGAAGGTTTACCCCCGTTTACAGCGTAATAAAAGATTACAGTCATCAGTGAGTCTTGATAAAAAATAAATAAGGTGGATCACTTACTTGCCGGTGTCAAATAGGATGGCGTACAGCTCTACCTCGTGATGGGTACATTGTTTATTTGTCAGTGTAATCTGTTTTGATTAATTAGGTATTAAATGTGCGATCCATAATACGCTTAAGGAAATACAGTGAACTATTTTCTATCTTTGGCTCCGGTGAATAGCGGACATCTATTAATGTGATGTTTTGAGTATATCTGTGATAATGACAATAATAATTGATGGATTTTCTTTTACGCTCGATGACATTCCAACGAATTTACCCCGTAATGGACTCGGGAATCTGTAGGAAATCAGCGGGGTTGAGTAGGCATTACGAGGGCCGGTGGTCTGGAGACCGTACGAATTAGTACCAAGTTCAGTAGATGAGTGACAGGAATTCAATACCTAGATACATCCGGTTATTCACGGTTTATGGTTATGATTGAAGAGAAACGACCCAGAGAAAGTGTCAGTTTAGACAAAATGGATGGGTGATAGTGAAGAAGCCAAAGTGGTTAACATTGCCGCCAGTGTGAGCAGCTACTGTTTAACCTTTCAGCAATTCCGACCTCTAAAGACCCCGTAAAACCGTCGGGCCACATTGTTATTTGGTAGTCTCCTGCATGAAAAATCCTGGATAAGTTTGAACAGCCTCCTGACATATCCGAAGTGATAGAAAGGTTTTAGGTGAAAGAAACTCTTAGTTCGCCCATTTGTTGATACTGAAACACCAAAGAGACCCTTAGAAGATCTTATGGCTTGCAGACCTGGACACGATGTAACGCTGGTGAATCGAAAGCTTACTCTAGACACACTTTACCCCGAATGGAGAGCGAAAGGGTGGAACTATACATCTTCGATGTACCTAGTTAAATTGGTCTCCAAACAAGACGACTATCTCATGGTCTACAGAAAATAAACTATCTGTGTCTTGTCCAAGCACCTCTACGGTGCATTGCGTTCGATTGTAATTTTGACGCGAAAAGAACGAATTAGACTTGACAATGCAGAGTGAACGTGTGTGACTCACATTCATGCACACCGGGCTCGCGCTTCAGTCGGGTCTCTCTATGGGCATGTACTGAAACTGGTTAGTTCCAACAAGCCAGATGAAGTAGTTATACAGAGCGCTTCCACGTGTTTTAATGAGTTGAACATTTATACTGCATGTTGAACCATCACAAATTTTAGTCCCACTGCAGAACTTTTCAGCTGTAATTTTGGCTACTGGAACTGCGTTAGTAGTCAAACTTCCCAGGAGTGATAAAGCCAGAGATATTTCTGATAGGACTGTCTACAACACTAGTCAATCAATACTGATATTCATTACCGCAACATATAGCCCTGACAGCATTACATAAACTTACCCACATATTAGTGCTGTCACAGAAATTATTTTAGTGCAAATCCATGCTCGATGTTCCCGAACGGAATTCATTGGTTGTCACTTGCACAGGAATAAAGTTACCATTGAACGTAGCAGCAGAGCCCTACATACTTAATGTGTGTATTTTAGTGACATATACACCCGATATGGTGTCATTCATTTTTCATTTGGGTTTAAACTGCTTGCTTGCTGTTGTCCACCATTGCATATATCGTATTTGGTTTTTTGATTGCGACAATTGCTAATAAAGATAGTTTTACCACGAAGTAAGAAACCATAAGCGTTGAGACCCACTCTGTTTTGGACCATCCCACTAATCCTAGTGAGAAATCTATTCCGCCCACGAATCATATCAGTTTATCAGCAAAAAACACGCTGTTTATATGGGAAGAAACAATCACTGACACCAATCGTTGCGACGCAAACCAATTGGTTCATACTTGCATCGGGCAGCCCGTCTTCTGATTAGTCACACGGACGGCTACCACTTGACGGGAACTCGTTCGCGTCTCACCGATCTACTACGTTGTCACTAGCGAATGTATGGGTACAAGCATTGACGTGAACTCTGGACAGGCTCTAGAAAGCTGATTGCTGAAGGGAATTGGCTGACTATCGATCATGATTCAACACGTGCCCTCACACACTCCTCTTAACATATCTTAAGAACCATCAGTAGTGCACGTCCACCCAGTCTCCATGGGGACTCGAACTCGAGGTGAACCATTGTAAATTAAACAACTTAACTACAAGGCTCTCCGGGCTGGCTCTCAACGGTTTGTTAGACAACTAGACTACATGATATAGCACTCCTCCGTCGCTGACCTTGAATGGAATGCCTTCGTTTACTTAGGCCCCTAAAGAGAAGTCATCTATCACAGGAGTCGATCGCTCGCCGGAAGCGGATTGTTACCGTTCAAGGCCAGTGATGGAAGGGTGCTATATCATGTAGTGTAGATGTTCAACAAACCGTTGAGAGCCAACTCGGATAGCCTTGTGGTCAAAGTGTTCGATTCACAATCGCTCACCCCGGGTTCGAGTGGCGGCCCGGTGGATGTGCACTGCTGATGATTCCTAAAAAGGATAAAATAGCTATGCAGTGCTTCCATGGTTATCATTCGTGAATTGAGCGCTGAAGCTGCATGATGAATCATGTTATACAAATCGAATCTCCTACTACTTAAATGCGCACATCTTAAAGATCACGAACCCCGATATTCCCGGTGTGAAAACCTAGCAAGCGAAGTGATACTTAGTCTGTTAGAGACATTCAGCATTTATTTGGCTTTAAAAATTTGAAATAAAAACTGTGTTTTCCGTAATATTTATATGACTTAACAAAACCAGCTGCTTCCTCAGTAATGAGGCCATTTTCAAGCTCTCTGCTAATCTTCGACTTCACCAGACAAGTAGCAAAGTCAACGATTTCGCCAATGACCTGACCTCAGCATTGCTCGCCCAGTTACTGCATCCGATCTTAGCGATACTACACAAGCATCGATGATCGGGAACCTCAAGGCGACAAACATCTTCCGCACACAGACTACATGTCTCGCAACTATGCAATAAAACTGAACGCACCGTGGCACAGTACACACGACCTTTCAACTTCAGTGAAATATCAGGTCGGCGCCACAAGTGCTTGAGTCCAGTGTACGCTGCTCGAGTCTTGGATATCCACGTACTCACCTCCACTACCGTGCTTACATTCGTCGTCATACCGCTGTCGAGGTAAGTGAAGCGGTCAACAATTGTTAGTATCTGCCCATCAAGCATCAAGCTCGGAATCGTTGACTTCCAGTCTAGCAACATCACTTTACACTTTGAGGTGCAAAGAGCATGTCGAATGGAACTACAGCGCTCGTGAGTCTATCTAGTGCATGTTGCGCACGTTCCGTACATTCGAACAAGCAGACGAGTTGATCGGCATATTCTCGGCCACAGTTTTTAACTCGACAATGAAAGGTGTGCCCACATTGTAGGGCTTTTCAAATCCACATTGTTTGCATCATCAAGATGATCATTTAGAATTCCCCTTCACAATCGGGAACAACCGAAAACACGGGCAGCCGGTAATCACAGCATAATATAACGGCTACACCGATTGTCTTCGAAGTTAACACATTCAATCGATAAGAGCACTTCTTTGTTTAAGATGTCCAATCATATTCTCAAGGCGAGATATAAAACTGTACCATCTATGCTGTTCAATAAATTTACCAACTAATAGACAGAAGGCCTTCATTTCACAGAGAGATGAACCACGTTTTCAAAACCTTGTCTTAGCAGCCACAAAAACCCTTACCCATATTCCCCTAAAGCACCTCCAAAACTATTTCCAGAGCACGAAAAAAGGCCAAAAATCAACAAACCCGGGTGGCATGATCAATTCACGTTCATCTGATGCGAAACAGAGCTTATAGTGTTGAACATTGCTCGTTTTTATTCTTAACCAACCCGGTACCTTCACATTACTTCACCCACCTGCATGGTGTTGACGGTGATAACACTTTCCGCCTTCAAAAATCTTCGTCTGAGATAGGCAGCCGAGCAGATTTAAGCTGTGTATTTACACACCCATTTCATGGTGTCATTGCGGAAGCGCATGGTACGTCCGACTCCACGGTCCCATCGACTACTCCTTATGCTACGACGTATACCGACGTAGAAGCCAAAGTAGCCAGTGTGATTCGGTTGCAAGGACGAGTAGATTAGAAAACTGTAAATCGAAGGCAAATCAAGAAAATCATACATTCGACCTGTGTTGAGTATCCTTTTATGGATCTCAGCCGTTTCTGTGTATCGAGTTCTTATGATTGGCTGAAAGGGTACTTTTATTCGCCACGCATCAAATTAGGATCGACTTAAATGGTGCAAGGGTCATTAGTAACTATAGAGTGTCCGATATCAAACGAGATTTCAGAGTTGTACATCTTGGTCGCACCGCTTATTTCATCGCTAAACAAACTGTCGATAATCAATACACTGCAAATCCGACCCAAACGACGTCAGACTGAGTTGGTGACCCGTAACCCACCGGAGACAAAACATGATGGACAAATGGTTTGCTCGTTTGTCAGCCAGTAAAGAAATAGCAATTCAGATTGCTGAGCCACTCTATTGAGCCTACACAATGCTGGCCGACGAGTTCCCCTAAGTTTTCGCACAGAACAATACATTCGGTACAAATGAGAATATATATATATATATATATATATATATATATATATATATATATATATATATATATATATATATATATATATATATATATATATATATAATGCGATGTATATGTTCAGTAAACCGTTGACGGCCAACCCGGACAGCCTGGTGGTTAGGTGTTCGACTCACAGTCGTTCACCCCGAGTACGAGTCCCAGTGGGGACTCGGTGGGTGTACACTGCTGATGATTCCTATCGATGATGAGACAGCTGTACAGTGCTTTCATGATTCTCAATGGTGAGTTGAGCGTTGCCACTGTATGGTGAATCACATTATACAAATATAATATCCTACTACTCATATATTATATATAATGTCAGAGAGTCGGAGTTCTCTCTGAAAACACGTCATCTGCAAGACTGCGATCGGCATTCTTCCAATCCACGGACAGGGTGTTTTGTGAACACTACGCAATGTCAAGGCCCGCATATCCGACATAGCAGTGCAGTCGTGGCCCTTGTGCTCATGAGCAAATCAGTCTATCACACGTCACCGTTCTCACCGACCACTGACGGACAACCTACTGCCTATCTTTCATACCAACCCGGCTTCTGACATGCTGTGATTTGACTTAACTAATCACATCTGTGCACCACGCTGGGTAATCAATAACGGCGCCATATGTGTCCATTCGTCCCTTGCCTCATCCAACATAAAGTGTCCATTTTTGGTTACAATTGAATACAGTTTCCGCATTTGTTCGCGGTTACTTTTCCGTTGGGATTGGACGGTCGGGGAATCATTGACGGGTGATAACCCAGAGGTTTGCACACCGATACAACAATATATACATATGCCATTAATACATCAACTCACACATGCAACCTCGTTGTTCTTTGGGTTAGTCTATAAACAACTATCAATAATCACAGTTGTGCTTCAACGGTAGACTCCTCAACGCGGAGCATCTGTTCAAACTTATGACGGTTCAAATGAGATCAAAGTGCCAAGGGTTCTAATGAAGTGTAAACGTATGTGGATAAGTGGACAGAGCAGTAGCGGGTACGCATACCTGGTGAGTGGCAAAAACCATGGAAACGGTCGTGCGCTTCTGGAGTAATTTGTCCACTCATCTGCATACTGCTCAATACAAGTGTACGAGTTGAGTAAAGCGCAAAATAGCGTGACAGACAACAAAATGGTATGGATCGTTGCACAACCGACGCGACTTTCCCAAAGAGCTGGTCTGTTTATCTCTCTGAAAATATGGAAATAAAGAGGAAACCCGTTGCCTCGTTCCAGGTTATTTGCATACTCCGACTCGGCAACGAACCAGGAGTCAAAATATGAAATGCTTGGCCTTCGTTGGCTTCAAATTTCATCGTCTGCGATACCTGGATTTTTAATTTCCCATATTCTGAAGTGTTCTTGGTTAGTTGAATCACGTCATCCACTGGGCCGACAGACAATTCAATTTCAGAAATGTAAAATGCAACAACAGGAATATCAAGAACCAAAGTACACTGGTCCATCTTCTACTAAAGCAGTAGTTTCGTTACAAAGCGATTCGTCAACTAATGTGAATGCCCCAATCCCGAGCGGAAATCCTGAACCAACGTACGTCCTTTTTAGAAATCAACGAACCCAGCTAAAGCCTGAGCCAAACATGGGACACCGAGTTCTATAATACCTGGAGTAAACAAGTTTTCAGGCCCAGTAACTGTTGTGATTCCACTGTCACAACAACACCTGCGACTATGGCCTACACTAGGATCGTACTGGAAGCAGACCAAGCGGAGGCAACCGTGCTCACTGAATCGTGACAGTGAGGGTCGGGAATGGACGACAGAAGTGCTGCTTAGAATGTTAGGATTAACCAGAAGTGGTCGGTTTCAGACCAGAACACTTAGACTCGACCATCAAATGGCCACAAAGCCTCCCCCGAAGCTCAGCTAGCACTGATAGCACGTTCACCAGATAGGTAGAGCAGCTGGTATTTGCTAAGAACGACTTAGACCGCTCCTTTTTAGAAGTCTAACACCAAAAGTGCGTTCAATTTCGATGCGACAGTTAGGCCTCCGAGCATTTTCTACTAACACGCAGGAAATCGTGACAGCCATTAGAACTACGACGGATCTGCGGGTTTATTTGTGTGTAGATATGTAGAATACTGCACCTGATCTTTTTGGGAGGTGGGAACTAAGAATCCTTGGTTTCAGAATTGGCTAACGTTTGCACCTTGTAGCATAACACCCATCTGCCACTAGCTTTAGGCGTTCACGCTTTCCTCCACACAACTACCAACTTCCGCGATTGACATCTTTAAAAAGGGATCTGCACACTGACGATGTCATTATGACTGGTGATGAAATGTTTGCGGTCAAGACGGCAAACTCAGCTGCAGAAAGCCACCAACTTGAGCTATGACCATCCATTTTTAAAACCACTGAAAACGAAGTGATATTTAGCAGTGATGTAACTTGGTCTACTGTCGACCTATGCACGAAATTGTTCGGTAAGGCCTTAGCTTTTTGAAGCGAGAAGTGCCCCGTTTAGGTCTTATGAAGTGCTCTTGCTACAATGTCATTTTAATGGCATCTGCCGGAAAAGCCGTACCTGTTGCCTTCTCGTGATGCGGGTCTTATCAAAAAGTGAGAGCTCAAAGTCAATGTTATGGACTAAAATTGACTGATTTTTCACGACAGCGCCTTCAGAGGGTTTAATAAACGGTTAGCAGATGACCCATTGCGAAGTGTATTAACTGCTGCTACCGCAGTAGCCACTCTATGGGACAATTAGGTACACTGAGGATTCTGAACGTACCAAATCTGAAAGGCGTACCTTAGTGGATTGTGGGCTCATGCTGCATGGAAAAATTCCGGTTCAGGGCTAGCAGGGGATGATATCCCGATTTTCGACACACTACTCTGAATTGATAGGTCGAGTAGTATGAAAAATGGTGTAAACCGAATGAACTGACGGCGTGATAATGTTGTGTACTTTATAACAGTACAGACATAGGCTAAACAACCCAACGCCGGACGTCTGGTTTCTCTCTGTGAGGGAACGTGTTAACCCAATGATGGTAGACAGCCAAATCGCGTTGGCAGTCAGCATTGATGCGGCACCAAGCCCAAAGCTTGGGGCAACGGAATCTCCGATGACAGGGCAGCCGATCGATGGATGAGGGATGAATCTTGTGGGCGTTTTTTAAGCCTCAATGCGTGGTCGCCCACACCAGTCGGACCAAACCGTTGTGTGCAAAGGGTGAGCAAATGTGACAACAACCTTTATATTCTTTGTTTTTCGCTAATAAAACGAGATGATTCTCAGGCAGAACTGCGTTCTCACTAGAGTTAGTGGAATGGTTAGAAACACACTCCAACAATTGACTGTGTAACCACAAAAGTACCTCCAATAACGCATGACGAAGCCTTCACAAGTGTGCCAGCTCAAAACAGAAGACTGAATGAATCTCCATTCTGAAGTCTAGAAGTCGAATTACCAATGCGTCACTATGTAGTTAGGACACGAATAAAACATGAAGAATTACCGACAAGATTTTCATAACACGCGTAAGAAAGAAGTACGAAAGAGGAAAATAGGAGAACCGGGACATCACGAACCGCCTAGTCGGTGGGTCAAAAAGTTAGGTGGTTGTTGATTCTGATTGCATCTCATCACGGAACCTCATGGAGCGCCACCTCCGGCGGATTCTAGGGAAGGAACCGGTTCAGCAGCCAGTTTAAAAATCATCGCATTCTCCACTGTGATTGCTTTCAAATCATCCATTTCCAGAGTGGAACCCGGTTTGCGCGCCTCCTCTCGCATGACTGGTCGTAGACTGAATGGTGCATTAGTCATTGCCTGAGCCAATGTGTTGATCGGAGTGGTCATCAAAGATGGTGACAAGGCAGCAATCGGTTTCAGAAATAGCTTCGCGATACTCTCAAACAGCCTGTGCTCTTGACGGGGTCCCATCAACACACCCGGTCGGTATATCGCCAAATAGTTTGGAAAGATGCATTTGTTTTTCAGGTCCTCTTCTGTTTCACCTTTTAGACGAATGTAGAAAAATGAACTTCGTGGATTGGCGTGCTAAAACAAAAAAGGGAAAGGTGGGGTATGCAAAAAGTTTACATGGTTTCTACAACTGTGCCGCCGTTCTGATATGAATGATTACCCCTGGGTTTCTGAACATAAGTCTAAAGAACGAGTTGTCTACGTGCAAATTATCATCGTCCCGCAAGCACAAAGTTGGACACAGTCTTCATCGCTTACCACATAAGTTGGAACCATTGGCAAAAGGTTGAAATTTTTAGACTATGACATCAGATCAAAGTCGTGGTAATTCCACGGAGGAAAGGTACATTTAGGGCTGGCCTGCACTATGAGCACAGTCGTCAGTGTTGGGATGTTCATCCCTCCATCTGAAAACAGTCTCTGAGAAGGCAAGTCCTTGAAACGGCACAGAAGCAGTTTGTCCTGTATGAGGTTTCCCCACCATCTACTCACTTATGGACATCTACAGTGGATCCGAGCCATACCTTGCTGTACCGAAGAACCGTCTGTCTCGGCTATCTGTTCTACAAATTGCTTTTTTGGGGGTAACAAAAAGTACTGTTATTCTTCCAGCAAAAGATGCCACATGAATGCCTTGTGGGAAAAGAGCCACTTCCAGAGAGTTTGTAGATCCAATACCGTGTGCAAGCATGTTGTTTCCGTGTTGAACTCTTTCTTCCCATCAGTGACAGTTGCTTCTGCGTCAACATATGTGCGGAGTGTTATTACTAGTGTTCAAGTAAACGGGACCACTTTACAAGCCCTAATCAATACCGTAAGCTTTGAATGCTACGTAGCATCCACCAGAACTCACCAATGCGGTTGGAAAAACACCGTCTCAAGAAACAGAATAACAATGGTTTCCATCAACACAGAAGAACATTACTTTGTATTCATCATGGACTGAAGCACTTGTGGCGCCGACCTGATATTTCACTGAAGTTGAAAGGTCGTGTGTACTGTGCCACGGTGCGTTCAGTTTTATTGCATAGTTGCGAGACATGTAGTCTGTGTGCGGAAGATGTTCGTCGCCTTGAGGTTCCCGATCATCGATGCTTGTGTAGTATCGCTAAGATTGGATGCAGTAACTGGGCGAGCAATGCTGAGGTCAGAAATAGAGTATTGAGTACCAGTTCAGAGAATGTTCCATCACAGTGTATCCACCTTAGTAGGTTTCGTTGGTTGGAGCACGTGTTACGTATGGCAAACACACGTCCACCGTGTCGTGCCGTTTTCCGTTCCTACTCGGGAGTGGAAACCACGTGGAGGTCAACGGATGAAGTGGCAGCAAGGAACGAGAAATCAGTAAAGCTAGTAAACAGTCCACAGCGTTCACAATAATTAATAATAGCAACTGTCAAGCTGACGATAATGCATTCGTATGGACAATTCCACCACTGGTTTCGCGGATTGCGTGTGTCTGTCTCACTGTCTTGCAGACCTCTGATCAATTTTATATTCGCTAAAGTGTCAAGTCACTGCTTCTTCAGTGGCCAAAGGTATGCGAGATAGTAAGACAGACACGCAATCCGCGAAGCCAGTGGCGGGATTGTCCACACGAATGTGTTATCGTCAGCTTGACAGTTCCCACCGCGAATTCCTGCGAGCACTGTGGACTATTTACAAAACGTCGCACGCGCACTGTATTGGCCTGATGTGAAGTACAGAAAAACAGATCTGCATTTGCCACATACCGTTTTCTAAAAAGTTGACATTTCTCCATTCTACTACGATGTCAAGTGACGGATATGTTTTCTGAAATATGTTCTTTGACTCATCACGGAGATGACTCGAAAACAATAGGTGCATCATTGTTCCACTCTGGAGTTACTCGAAGTTTACATTTCGTTCGCGCTGGTCGAAGTGAAGTCTGTCACCAACGAATACCGAACATGAGCAGTCAAAGTAGCATCAACCAGAATCAAGGCTGATAAAGGCCATCCAGTCATTTGAAATAAGCATCGACTTCAAAAATCCTCTACTGTCAATCGCTCGAAATTGTTATATATTCATGGCAGTAGGTGAGTATTCTCGTTTCCCCTCGCAAGTTTCATTCATTGGCATGCCCCCTTACGTCCATTCTGAGCGTGATCATGCCTGACGAACTTGTGCATTTTCTCCACAGCAAGCTCACTGCGACTAGCTGAACTACTCCGTATAGCCCCTAAGGGAGCCGACAGGAGAGAAGGCCAATAAGCAATAAGTTTGGCGTGGACTGGTAGAGGTTTCCCACCCAGTAACTGGAAGCGCAAGCTTCTTGGCGCCTTGCATTCGATACGGTTCTTACTTTGTACGAGTATCAATGGTACTCCGTATCAAAGAATTCTTACGTACCAAGAGAAATCAAATTATAGTACCTCCTAATTAACATATCTTACGACACCCAGTTAGGTGTTTTTGAAAAAACAGGCGTGGCTTGAAATACGACCCCATTGTCGAGGAAGTCAATCTGATAGAAAGCAGCATCCAGAATGCTCACCTTCATTTTTCTATTGGTAACCAAATCGATATATCAGTCTAGTCCTTGTTGCCGCCTGTGCAGGACCAACAAATCACGATGATCGTCAATCTGATAGTTCAGATCATCCAACCATAAAACACGCACTTCTGTGCTCTACTTAGCAGCATCGTCCTGTTGGGGGAAGAATGATTAGAAACAGTAAGTGAAAAACAGAAAACAAAGCAGAAATCACGGTGATCCCGAATGCGACTACGCCACTGGCCGCAACACCTTGAAATATCACTTAATGTCTCCAATCATCCGGCAAGCGGGTCTCGTGGACCCCAACCTGGAAGTCTAATAAGTCCCACGAGGCCAAGTCTACTGCTCATGATTTCCAAACCCTTCTGCCGTGTCATGGACTGACCACCGAGGCCTACTTTCCAACCACTATCTGCCTCGGAGAACAGTGTACGCCAAGGAAGTCCATCGGTGGACATGCATAACACGTCCCAGCACCCTTAATCTGTTTAGATTCAGTACTTGATCCAGAGACTGACCTCTGGTTCTAAACACCTCACGCCTAACCTCAGCATTGCGGATACAGTGTTCCCATCATACTTGGGCAATGCTACAGAGACATCGGTGCTCAAACACCGACTGTCTTCGCCTATCCTCTACTCTTATTGGCCATGTTCCTGAACCGCATAAAAGGACGGATCTAACCGCCTCATGGTACACTCGACCCCTGACAGACAATCGAATGTCACGCCAACGCTACAAATGGCCGAGGTTAGTAAAAGTCAAACGTGCCTTCAGTATACGCGGTGACACTTCATCCGATATCTGACCACTTGGTAAGATGGAAGGACCTAGGTAACAAAACTTATCTACTTCAGCTAGAGCTCCCCTTGAAAGGACAGATTTTTTGTAAGGCCGACCAAGTTCTGTAACAGCATTTTACACTTTGAAGGTGCCAAACGTATCCTTAACATTGCCACACTGTTGTTTAGGCTATCTAGAAAAAGCTTGCAACCTACTTGGATCTTCACTCAGACGAACAATATCGTCCGCACATTCCAGTTCAGACAGTTTACTGCCTGCGCACCGATTGATGCTGTTATTGTCACAGGAGGAAAGGTGAGAGTGGGGAACCTGCACGAACATGATCGCCATAAGCTCGAACTGGGCTTCGACTGTTTGCTTACAAGTATTGGAAAAGAATAAATTTCTCTAGCACATCTAATATGAGGCACCGCCAGAGAACTGTGCAACCGGCTGGGCCAGATACCGATTTCAGATAAAGGAATTTAAAGATTGTGGGTCTATGGAAAATGTTTCTCTGCACCAAAACTCGTCAGAGGGTCGACACAACCACGACTGAGTCTGACACCGGCCTGATTCTAACGCGTACACATTTCACAAACACTGGATAACCGGTGAACAATAAGCCCGATGAGCAGTTTGGGTGTGATACTTACCAGGCTGATTCCTCTATGGTTTTCACAGGAGGACCTGTTACCTTTCTTGTAAATCGGCACAATCACCGATTCACACCATTCCATGGGAATCTGTTCGCTATGCCAGATTACCTGGAAGAGTTTCGTTAACTCCGAAACCAATGCTTCGTTTACATCCCTGAAAAAAGCTGAAGACAACCCATCCGGTCCAGGGGCTTCGACAGTTCAGTTCAGACAATCATTAACCATGCATCGGGAGCGGTGGAATTGGTTGCTATCTCCTAGCGGCAACGTCAAAAGGAAATAATGAAGGGGAAAAGAGTATGAAAGGAGTAAGAGGAGAACTACATTCATGGAATTAAGTCGATGAAGAAAGTTTATGAACACAAGTGCGCCACTGATCGCGGCATCTAGCCATATCCCTCAACGTATCTAACCACTGAGTGAGAGGGCCTCTTGGACCCCACCCGGGAAGTCTAACGCGCCCTGCAGGGGGCCAAGTCCATTAGTTAGGCTTTTTATACTTTTCTTTCATGTCATGGACTGATCACCCTTACTCATCTTCCAACCGGTACCCGCCTCAACAAACACAGCACGCCGTGGGATCCTGTCAAGGGACATGCGTAAAACGTGCCCAACCATCTTGGCCTGGCCAGCTTAAGTGTTTTATCTAATGATTTGATCCTTGGACCTAAGAATTTCCGCCGAACCTCAGCATTGCTCACACGGCGTTCCCACCAGATTCGAGCAATACTACGAAGACATCGGTGTTCAAATGTCGACAATCTTGGTATTTCCTCTATCCGCAGTGGCTATGTCTCCGAACAATACAGAAGCACGGGCCTGACTGCTGCAGCTTACACTCGACCCTTGATAGGTAAACCGATGTCATGTCGACGCCACAGATGGCTGAGGTTGGTAAATGCCAAACGAGCCTTCTGTATACGCACAGACACCTCAGCCGATGTCTGGTCTCCGGCTGAAATGCAGCTCCCCAGAGGACAGAACTTGTCTGCCACGATTATAGTGTTCGCAGACACTGGAACGTTCGACATTGGACCAACCCACTTTGAAGGTGCAAAACGCATACCGAACATTGCTACGCAATCCGTCAAGCTGTCTAGAAAAGCTTGCAACTTACCTGGATCTTCACTTAGAAGAACTATGTCGTCCACACACTCAAGGTCTGATACCTTTCCACCCGGGAAAAGTCCAATGCCGCAATCCTCATCTGACAAAAGTGCGGTCTCTAAGACCATTTCAATCAAGAAGTTAAACAGAAAAGGATAGAGTGGACAACCCTGATGTAAACCACTTCTCGTGGTGAACTCGGGTGAAAGATTGCCGTAAGCCCGAACTCAGCTTCGGCTATTAATGTAAGGGGATTGTACGACGGAAATGAATTTCCCTGGTACACCCTTCAGCAAGAGGCAGCGCCAGAGAACTGTGCGGTCGACTGAGTGGAAGGCCGCTTTAAGATCAAGAAAAACAGAGATGGTGAGCCTACGAAGAGTGTGCCTATGTTTTAAAATTTTTTGAAGAGTGAAGACGTGATCAATACAACCTCAACCAGGTCTAAACCCAACTTGATTCTCGCGCCAACACTGTTCGCGAGCGTTAGATACGCGGTAGAGAATAACACCAGCAAGCAGTTTGGATGCCATCGCATATCTTGCAGGTACTACAGGAAGGTCCAGTGTGACAGTGGACCAACTGAATTGTTTCTTAAAGTGCTCCATCCGACGGTTCGGACGTCGTTCCTGAGAGCAAATCGGTGAGTTGTCGGGCTTCCGTGGACCGGCACTTCTCCGGTAGCCTGGAGTTTTCGATTGTCCCGCACAACTTCTTTCCCGGCTATCGAACTATTTTGATTATTGAGTTCAGTAAACCAAGTTTGGGTAAGACATCTCAAAACCACCCGTTAGCAATTCCGAAGTACTCCAGGGTGTAGTGCCATCCCCTTTCCTATTTTCGACCTATATTAGCGATCTTCCGATTTTTTTCTCTATCAAACACGTTTAAATATGCTGATGACGTTATCCTTTGTCAAGCTATTTCTCATTGACCAGATTGCAGGAAATTCGATAAAACCCATCTCGATTAGAATTTTTCTCTTGTTTTGGTCTAAAAATGAATCCATCTAAGTGCTTTGAATGTGTTTTCAGTCCCTCTCGCTCACCTTTCTCTATTGATCTTGTTACATTGAATTTGAAATCCTTACCCAGAGTTAGTTCCTATAAGTATCTATGTGTTAGCTTAGACACCAATCTAAGATGGATATCTTACATTCGGTGCTGTATCGGTAAACTGCGAAGCCTATCTTTCCAAATAAGAAAAATCAGGCAGCTTCGTACACCATCAACAGTCGTCGTCAATGTCAACGTGTTATTTCGGCCTTATTATACTGCTCACCCGTAATTTTTCCCGACCTTTTGAAACAAAACTTCAAAGCATTTCATCACGGATTGGTAATTATTAATCGCATTTCATCCTTTTCCTTTGACTTTCTTTTGACCGAACTTGTCAACCAACATACTGAATCTTGCGTAGTCCTAGTACACAAAATACTAAATGAACCAACGCATTCATTACTCACTGACTTATCTCTTTGTCGTTCTCACTTATCCACCAGATCTGATTTTCAGCACCTCTCTTCCAGAATCACCGTATATAGAATCCCAATGAGTGCGAATATGGGCGTTGTTTGTATCTGTTGGCGGTCGCTGAGGTTGACGTTTAAATCTCTCTCTCTCTCTCTCTCTTCTCTACCCTATCTGGCACGAGTACTGACCAACAAAGACAGCAGTAAAATAGAATAACTTTCTAAATTTGGTTACTGGTTTCTTTTCCTTTTTCACTCTCATTTATACCTTTAGCGCCCATTGTTGTATATTTTGTCCATTTCAACCCCAGTTATGTTAGATCATTCTGACTGAAATGTAAGCATTTCGCTCGCAAAAATCTGTCATACAAATACAAATACAAAGGTTGTGACTATTGCCAATAGATAGGGCCCTGTCCATTTTCTTACGTTTATCAATCCGCCACTGCTCACGATCGCTTCCGAAACTACTAGCCAGTTGGTGCCTTAGGGATTTGTGCACTTCATTCGGAGGGACGGATCTGCGAGCGTGGTAGATAGCAGTCCACTGTTGTCCGGCTCGGCACCACGCTCAGCCTATTGATACCTTATGTGGTTCCCCACTCCAAGTCTCAGAGTCAGATTTCCGGTTACTCCGAATAATGCAGTGAACCCTTTCCACTACCTTCATGCGTAAGTGTGTAACGAAAAAATCGATGACACCAAGTACTTCGGGAGCTTAATTACATCTGAAGATGGCATTGGGGAGATCACATCACGAATAGCTAGAGTCAGGATAGTTTTCGCCAAACCGCGACAAATGTGACGCCGCCATGACATCCGACTCTCGCCTTAGGAACGAGTGTACAACACTACGGTTCGTAGTGTTTTGCATCATAGTTGCGAGACTCCACCACTCCGCGTTCAGTGTGCTCAGTGGCTTGCCGTATTTGACAACCAATGTCTGCGAAGTACTGCTCGCGTACGGTGGGAACATGATGTGAGTAGTGACGAGGTGGGCCGTGGTATTAGATGCTGATAGTCGCCCTCTGACAGAAGTAACCACTCTACGCCCCCTCCGGTGGCTCGGGTATGTTTTGCGAATGCCGGCCCATTGTCTACCTTTCTGTGCTCTGTTCGTACATGCAGGGTGAGACTGGAATAACCGGTGCGGAGATCAGGATGACTTGGTGAAGAGGTATGAAGGTAGCATTAGTATTAGCTTTCGTTGCTGCATCTCACCCTCCTGGTTGGCTCGAAACAGAAGTCCGTGACATAAAAGATGTACGGTTTGTTTGTTGAGCTTCCGTCCCCCATAAACACAGAAGGAAAAAAAAACACCAAACGTGAACGGTGGAAGAACAAAAAAATGCATTCGTGTTTCTCTTACGTATTAACCTTTCTCTGTTGTCCTGTCGTGCTTTATCCTTCCCGTTATTTTGTTACTGTTAAAGTTGTTTTGTAGGTATCAGGCTTGATCTCAAACCGGTGATCATTATATATATATATATATATATATATATATATATATATATATATATATATATATATATAATGATACATCGGAATCCCAGATTATGCAACTTGGGCGCTGAAATCCCCAGCAATGACTACCACGTCCGTTGAACGCAAGCTTCGAAGCAGTTGAAATAATTCCTGATAAAATTTACCCGACCTCAAAGGAACTACAGTCAGTGGGCGCATACACAGACAACGGGCAAGTATCGAAGCTTTACCATGTTGCTGCTGGCAGGTACAGAACCGTCCAACCAAACTGCACACAAATAACCGCTGGCCAGAATCTGGTCTAGTAGTGCGCGCTCAGCTGTCGTGGTCAAAGCGATTCCAATGCCAGCCCGACCATGAGCACTAGACATCGGATTGCCAGACACGCGAAGAATGAAGCGACAGACTGCGGGTGTATCCGGGGTCCTAAGTGCAATCACAAAACTGGGATTCTGTATGCGCGTTTCGGAGACACAGCATACATCTATTTTGAAAGTTTAAAGAGTTCTAGCGAGGACAGCCTATTGCTATTCTGACATAGTGTGCGAGAGTTGAAAGTAGCCAAACTTAAATGTTTGATTTATTTCCCACTCTTGAAATACTGTTTTCTTCGGAGCCACAATAACCCGTGACATTTTGCATCGGTCTTAAAGTAAATGAGGGGAAATTAGTAGAGCGTTTTACAGTAACGATGCCGGAGGTATGGCACATTCTACAGAAGACCCAACCTAGCCTAATCTTTAGTGGTTTGTAACATTTGATCTGTGTGTTACCACGATGCATTCCAATCTAAGAGGCGATGGACCTTCGCAAATGCCATTAAATTCACAATTCTGCAATAACAAAATTGAAAGGTCCTCAGACGTTACTCAACCATGTTGTTATTCTCATTTCACAAAAACGTTTCAGTAATAAAAGATGAGAATGCCGGATATCATATGATGCTTCCGGTTAATTTTACTTTCCAGAATGGTTGGAAGCAGTGAAATGATTTTTTAGCAAATAAAATAGACGTTAAAAGTGATACTACTTACGCAACTGTTTCCTTTTGACCACTTCCCTCACTGAATGCAATACTTCCCAGCAAGAAAGATTTTGAGCAATCCCGACCACTATTTCTTGCAAGTGGATTACTGCATTTGTGTGCAACTGCTCCTTTTGCGAGAAGGTTCTTACTGTTGTGATCCTTCGCGTTTCTGTACTGCGAATTTTCTACCGACGCCCCGAGCGACCGATACCTGTTGCAACTCCCATCGCACCAGCCCGCTAACGTAAATCAGAAGGCAAAGGCACAGCACGCCAGGTGACAGTGCACCAGTATGGAAGAAGGATAGACTACTTAGAAAGGAAATGGAATAATCTTGAGCGTGCTCCTGTAGTATGATTTTTACCTCGTAGGGTCTGGCTGATGGAGTTATTTTCTCTAGTTAGGTCGGACCGGATTTTTCAGTGTTCACACGGCTGGCTCAGCCACATGCGTGAGTGGAGGTGCGTTGATTGGTTGACCCGACTTGACATGTTCACTCAATTAGTAGCTTTGTTTTACTCAGGTTTTCGCGACTCCCTGACACGCACTAGCTACAAGGGAATTTGTCACGTTATTTCGTTCATTATTAGGTCATTAATGTTGAGGCTTAATTGGTCAAATTGCTTTGTGTTATATTCAATGGTCATTACAATCTAAACAACTAAACATCCTACCGATCAGTTTTATATTAGCGCATCTGTTTGTGTCCGCGATTACTCATCTGGGTATCGAATTTAAACAGAGGGTATTTTCAGTTTTCGTGTTAGGAGTGTATCGCATGAAATTACAGTTGACGAAGGCATATGAACTTGGCACAGGGATCAACTATGAAAACATTTTAAGCGCCATGTCAACAATAATAAAGACGTTCAACTTCCCTGAACTTGCTATTACACTATCCTAATCTACAGAATCGACTAGGACAAACCGCATTTACCATCACAGATTGCTCATGGACAAAAGCGAGGGAGGCGAACGAGTCGCAGGATAACGCGCCAGATCAAACTATTGTCAAGAATTATACCCTTTTACTTCAAGCTGCTGCATGAGTGCAGCGGGAGGGACGCATAACCCATGAATACAAAGGTCTAACACATTATTGAGGACAACCGGTAGTCTGACCCCGTGACTTAAGCTGGAGATATACATACAATCCAGAGTAACCATTAATGGTTATTCAAACTGAACTAGATTCATTGAAGTCTTTCCCACTTAGGAGACCGAGGTGAGTGTATGAGATTAAACCGCAAACGGGTTAGTGATGAACGATTTTTTAGTGGATTATATACCACTGATCAGATAGTACATAAGTCGCTATTCCACCCGGGTTTTCCATGTAAGGCGTCAATAAATTGACCAACATGACCCGTTTATTCATAATGAACGAGTTCATGTTGGTTTATATTCCACTAACAGTCCACTCGATTTGCGTGAACAGCTATATCAGATCACTTGACGATTAAAAACAGTATCTTTGAATGCATAATTTGCAGATTCCGGTGTCATTCACCGTTTTCTCAAGCGGACAATACCGTTCAATTTTTCTCGCAAAAATTCGAAAAAAGTTCAAATCTCACTACTTCTACCTTTTCCAGTAGTAATATTAGAAATTCGAAGCTCCAGGAGTGTACCCGGTCCCGAAGAACAGCGTGTACATAAGGTCATGGCAGTCCAAGCGTGGTACCGAGCGACGTGACAGCAAATTAATCAAAACAGCAACGCAAAAGCCATAAAAAAGCTTACTCTTAAGAAGAGAAGGCTGAGCTAGCAGTTTTCGTTGTTCATGCAGTCAGTCCGTTTTAAATACGTTTGGAAACGATCCACCGTAACTACAATAACCCAGCAACTGAACACTTTCTGGCGGTTCCATCCAACTCATCATGTGACCGGTCTGGTGTGCAGGTGTCCTCCAAATCGGTTCGTCCCAATTTTCATGTTATTTTACTTTTCCTTCAGGTTCGTAAAATGTTCTGTGTGAATCACGCCAACAGGTACCATTGGCTTTTAGTGTTTGAGGCATACGTAATTCGGTCCCAGAATTGACTTTTTACTGCGGCGCTTTGAGTTTGGATCCATCTACCTTGATTTCGATTGTGATCTGCATTACCTGACGTGTCACTCCAGTCGGCTTGACTGCTTGTCCGCCTGTTAGGCACTTATCTACCATAATCAGTCTACCAACTGCAGAAAGCAGGTTAAAAAATTGGAAATATTTAGTTAACGTGAGGAAAATGACTCAATAAGATAGCTCTTTGGAATCAAGTACGCCAAGAGCACTATGAGAGCTGACGTGAGGGAAACTACCGCAAAGACATCAGCAGCCACTTGAAAAACTGAGTGACAAAGGTCTAACAGCCGACAAAGGAGTGACTGAACACTGGTCATGTGATCGTGAAGCTGCTCACATTGCTCAGTGTTAGTCCTCAGACAGGGGCTAGTGTGCGTCCTAAAATTAGGGAAATTGAATGAAAAGCGTGGCTCCAAGCATACCAATACACTTATTTACAAAGCAAAGAAAAAAGATGTTATTCGAAATGAGGACTAATTAGGCTACTCCCGTATTTGGAACAATCTGAAAAACAAAAAGTACCAAGTAGGGTTCAAGTAAAAGTGTTGCATTCATACTCCACAGTCGCACCGATAAATAGGTAAAACGTGCTCACCTGAGAAGAAACAACGTGCATTTCTTTACATCCGGATGCAACAGCCAATTCGGCCACGCGCACAACGTAGTCGTGGTCGATTTTTCGCATTTCAGCTGCACCGGATTTCGCCAATGTGGTCCCGAGAGCACAGAACCCCACGTCTGTATCTTCAAAAAGTAACTGGTGCTCTTCCAAGTGGTCGAAGTCAATCACCTGCTGCGAGAATTTACCAGTCACCTTTTCTAGGGGCACGCCGTAATCTAATTCGACCTTGCGACGTCCAATCAGTTTTACAGAAGCGTAACGCGGATCTTTGGCGAGTGATTTCACAAGAGCCTTGCCTGTCTCGCCGGTATAACCCACAACGAATGCACGCACTGCAGGATTCATCGCATCTGCACCCATCAATTCGAACAGAAAGTAAGACATTATAGTAAAAATTGCGGTGGCAGGAAATACTACTTAGCTGTGTGGAAAACGTGGCTCAGAAGCATAAACCGGCTTTGCCGCCCATCGGATACGCGTACCTGGTACCGATTTGCCCACTCTTCTTCATAATTCTACCACGGCCCCGGTCGTGTGCTTATTGCCAATATTTCTACTAGCGACCGTCGTGTCATCATTCTCAATGTTAATACTTTTTACATGCTTGCGGACCAGCCTAGTGTAAGATCCCAATGGGCGGGTGTGGTAACCAGCCGGACGACAGTGGGTTACTGACTGCCACTAAAGTAACCGGCGATGGTGGGATTCGAACCTCGAGGTTTGAATCCTTAAAGGTGGTAGGCAAACGAATCAAACCGCTTGACCACCACTGGTCTAACCTACAAAGGACTATTAACTAGTCGCCGTTGTGACTCTTCCGCGGACGCATCCACGAGAAGCAAACACTCACACTCTTGACGAATAACTGATTTTATTGTCAATAAAATTCTCTAGTTTTTGCGCACTTTTCGGAGAAGGCCACGCGCGGACAATTCAAACATGGATGAATTTTTACGGACCTTGAGTGCAAATGCAGCAAAATATAAAGATGCCGAAATCAATCTATCGTACGGCAAAGAAAAAGAGCGGTTAGTAAGACGCCTTTCTCTTTGAAATTAAAAGCCAAATTGTCCAACACACATGATCCATGCGATTACTTTCTTCAAAGTACTATATCTATGCTCACAAACTCGCCTCCAGTCATCTACAACTAAGGATTAAACCATCATTCATTAGGTTTTATCAAATCAGTTATGGCTATCATTCCCGGCCCGTAACTGACGGATCAGTTGCGGATAGCGGAGCTCTATGCTACCGGGCGCGCCTCGAGATCGCGGATGGGAGGACGACCACTTACAAGGTTAACGGTAAATAAGGTGAACTAACTAAATAACTGGTCGTGGACAATCAGCGACAGTGCTCCAGGATGTGGCGCGACCGCAGTTCAAATCAGTTTAGTCAGCCATTACCCTCGTACTTCGTGCTCTGGTTTCGGTAGCTATCTACCACCATCGTTCAATAAACGGCAAAAAGAATAGAAGCAAAAAGTGTAAAAGATCCAGAAAAGATCAAAGTAATAAGCGGAAATAAACACGACAAAGAGAGTCTGAATATTGCAACGCCACTGGCCACTTAATGTCTCCAATCATCCGGCAGGCGGGTCTCGTGGACCCCAACCTGGAAGTCTAATAAGTCCCACGAGGCCAAGTCTACTGCTCATGATTTCCAAACCCTTCTGCCGTGTCATGGACTGACCACCGAGGCCTACTTTCCAACCACTATCTGTCTCGGAGAACAGTGTACGCCAAGGAAGTCCATCGGTGGACATGCATAACACGTCCCAGAACCCTTAATCTGTTTAGGTTCAGTACTTGATCCAGAGACTGACCTCTGGTTCTAAACACCTCACGCCTAACCTCAGCATTGCGGATACAGTGTTCCCATCATACTTGGGCAATGCTACAGAGACATCGGTGCTCAAACACCGACTGTCTTCGCCTATCCTCTACTCTTATTGGCCATGTTCCTGAACCGCATAAAAGGACGGATCTAACCGCCTCATGGTACACTCGACCCCTGACAGACAATCGAATGTCACGCCGACGCTACAAATGACCGAGGTTGGTAAAAGTCAAACGTGCCTTCAGTATACGCGGTGACACTTCATCCGATATCTGACCACTTGGTAAAATGTAAGAGCAACAGGCAGCAGGCGCCTATAAACAAATTATTATATACCCCTTATATATATATATACAATGATTTCTAACTTTATTCTTGTTCAACACGCAAATCAAGTGACAAGATGGAGAGTCGGTCAGTCGCCGTCAATCTTTGATCTGGTGATGACAAGGTCCGCAAATGACATAGACCACCTAGAAGTTGGGGAACCCATAGGTAAGAATGATCATGGCGTAATCCAGGTCAGGCTAAACCTCCGGGGAATAGATGTGCCTGATAAGTTCAGAAGGAACTTCTCAAAGATAGAAAAGAATGGCTTGGCAGAACTGGGCCTCCGGATAGACCGGGAAATAACGAGCGATAACTACAACACAGAACACCAATGGAGTTGGATGAACAACAAACTACTAGAACAGAGGTCGTCGCACCACTTAAAAGGGTCAACTGAAGCGGATCACCACCGCGGTAGGAACTTTGAAGAACTGGACGGTCTGCAGGTGAAGACAGAAAGACATTGGCCAGTTACAGGCCGATTAATTTCACGTCAGTCGTGCTTGAAACGAGATAGAATAGCGAGTTATTTAGAGAGGAACAAGCTAGTAGCTCTCAACCAGCATGAGTTCTGGCACGAGCGCTCTTGTCTCTGCAACTTGATAAATTTCTTGGATGAGGTGACTAGTCGAGTGAACCGAGGAGACTGTGTGAAAGTCTGTCATTTGGACTTCCAGAAAGCCTTTGATTCGGTTAATCACGGATTGCTCGACGCGAAGGTGGAATTGGTCCTACTCACGGCGAAGACACAGAAGTGGATTGTACAAAGCCTAAAGGAGAAGGTTTTTCGAGTGAGAGTAGAAGGCTGCTTGTGGGACAATTGGAGACAGCATAGTGGCATTCCCCGAAGGTTAGTCTTGGGACTCCTATTGTTCCTGATGTACATTAACAACCTAGCAGACGGGTTAAAAAACCTGTGCTTCTCGTTCGCGGACGATGTCAAGGTGGTAGAAGCTGTTTAGCGTGATCTACACAAGGTGTACCAGTGGTCGGTAGCGTGGGATCTTCTCCTCTATGTGAGCAAATGCCAACATCTCATCAAAGAAGAAGAACCACGCCTCATTCAATATATGGGTCCACCAGACAATCGAGGGGCACTAGCTCAGACCATAGAAGGTCGGGATCTAGGGGTAATGGTAAGCACTGACTTGAAGCCAAGTCTCCAGTGTCAGAAGGTAATGCAGAAAGCATACAGAGCCACGCACCAGCTAAGGAGGACGACCAACTAGGAAACCGAGGATCTTGTTGCCACTATACAGGGCTTTCGTGAGATCCCATCTAGAAAACTACGTCCAAACGTGGAGACCATAATTGGTGAGGAGGATATCAGAACACGTCCCGGCTTCTTCACGCAAAGGAGCAGTTCGGACTATTAACAGCGCAATCTTACAACATCCGGTGGGTAGTGGACATCAAATCGACACAGTGACCGCTTTCACACCAGTCCTAACAACTCCCAGAGTTCACGCGAAAGGATTACGTAGGCGGTTGCTGATGACGTCACAGGCCATAGCAATCCGACTATTGAGGCTGGAATTGTGCAAGCAACGTAATCTCGTGCAATAGTTGTTGTTGTCGTGGCCGTAACAAGTGATTCTCTTATGGTCCCCATGTACAGGTTCTCCCCAGCCCCTTGCCTCTTTTTGTTAACACCTTCGTTTATCACACCTGTCTTTTCACGCTGTGGCTACACATTTTACACTTACTGTCATCCACACAACGGACAAGGTTCATCAACTGATGACAACTTAAGTTGAAGCATGTTGCCAAGTTACCGGATTTGTCGCACACTTACTCACTCATTGCTACGTATGGCTGCGCATATACTCTCTTTACCCAGTACTATATATGCGAATGTCTGAGGTGATACATCGGAAAGAAATTCCTTCGAGTTACCAGCTTGTTCACTTATGTACTAATGTAAGGTTCAGTGTCATTCGATTTTGTTCCAAGACTTGATGGCAGGATGCCTGAAAGTCAAGATTCTTATACTTGTGGGCTCTTTGGATCCCCCGGCGCTTTGACAATTGAAAGAGACTGGTCTTTGTTAGTACTTGGCCATAATCAGGGAAGAGTCAGGTCAGACCTCCAATCACCGTTCTCCTCAACAACTTATGGGACCACAGCCGCTAGTCACACACCACACACACACACACACCTCTCAGTCAGTCTCCCTGGTAATAAGGATAATGTGATAAGGGGTAGTTGGCAGTAGATAAGGGTTCCACGAGGATTGAAGTGAAACGAACGATTCAGTTGTTTAACAAAAAACGGTAGTATTGGCTCCTGGTCATACCTCTCCAAATACAGTCATTCACACCCTATCTAATCTCCTTTTGAACTCAACCACTGTGTTCACTCATCACGCCCCTGGCAGCTTACTCCAGTCGTTAGCGACCCTAACTGCAAAACACTGACTTCCGTTTCGGACCAAGGTCTTCTCTTTCTTGATCGTCAGAGCATGCCCTCTCAGGCAGCCATTCCCTCCCAGCTTAACTAAGAACCCTCGTGCTTCTGTGAATCCTTTTGGTATTTTGAAAGCCACCTCTTATTTTTGTTCTTTCTAAAGAAAATAACCCTAGTTGCTCCAACCTCTGTTCATAGCACAAATGTCTGTGTTCTGCGAACCACTGCGTAAATCACCGTTGTGGCTGCTCGAGAGCCTTGTTGTCCCTCACCAATTATGGTCTCCACGTTTAAACGTAGTTTTCTAGATGGGATCTCACGAAAGCCCTGTATAGTGGCAACAAGATCCTCGGTTTCCTAGTTGGTCGTCCTCCTTAGCTGGTGCGGGGCTCTGTATGCTTTCTGCATTACCTTCAGTTCAGTTCAGTTCAGTCCAGTCTGCACAGGACAGGTAATGGCCACGGCCAATCGAGCGTCCAGAATTCCTTCGATGGTATGCACACCAGTTATGCACCCACCACTGCCGAGCGTATTTGATCAAATCCCCGCTAAAACTGAGGGAAACGGAAAACCTCATCGCACATCCACTACGAGAGACATGCATCGTGAGCGTTCACTGAGACAGTATGCAATGAGGGAAAAAGTCTGCTAAAACATACTCCAGAAGGACCACAGTGCTACCCGTCATCCATCCAGTTGATATACTCAAGGCTCATTACAAGGAGACTTGGCTTCAAGTCAGTGCTTACCATTACCCCTAGATCCCGACCTTCTATGGTCTGAGCTAGTGCCCCTCGATTGTCTGGTGGACCCATATATTGAATGAGGCGTGGTTCTTCTTCTTTGATGAGATGTTGGCATTTGCTCACATAGAGGAGAAGATCCCACGCTACCGACCACTGGTACACCTTGTGTAGATCACGCTAAACAGCTTCTACCACCTTGACATCGTCCGCGAACGAGAAGCACAGGTTTTTTAACCCGTCTGCTAGGTTGTTAATGTACATCAGGAACAATAGGAGTCCCAAGACTAACCTTCGGGGAATGCCACTATGCTGTCTCCAATTGTCCCACAAGCAGCCTTCTACTCTCACTCGAAAAACCTTCTCCTTTAGGCTTTGTACAATCCACTTCTGTGTCTTCGCCGTGAGTAGGACCAATTCCACCTTCGCGTCGAGCAATCCGTGATTAACCGAATCAAAGGCTTTCTGGAAGTCCAAATGACAGACTTTCACACAGTCTCCTCGGTTCACTCGACTAGTCACCTCATCCAAGAAATTTATCAAGTTGCAGAGACAAGAGCGCTCGTGCCAGAACTCATGCTGGTTGAGAGCTACTAGCTTGTTCCTCTCTAAATAACTCGCTATTCTATCTCGTTTCAAGCACGACTGACGTGAAATTAATCGGCCTGTAACTGGCCAATGTCTTTCTGTCTTCACCTGCAGACCGTCCAGTCCTTTAGAATTTCCGACGAACAATTAATTGGAAGATCATGAACTTGGAGATAGAAAAGAGCGTCGTGATATGTTATTTGGTTTAGTGAAATAAATTAACGAAGCATATCACGCACTTCAAACGATTGGCCCAAACCGCTCGGAAGCCGTTCAGAAACCGTCTAGGAAACCGGTCTGAAACCACTCAGAACCCGCTCGGAAACCGGTCGACGTAATGGTTTTAACCGATCGAAAACCGGCAGAAAAACCATCGGCTTCAGATCGGTTATTTATAGCGGTCATCCAGAGAGTTATCTACTCCTCACTCCATTTCTACTTCTGCACACTGTCCGCCTCTGCAGTCGCTTTTCACATCGGTTCACAACCATTATTCCATCCCCTCGTTGTTACTTCATAACACACCTGCAATAACGTGGATAATCTGCTCGATGCCTACCTGCTCTCCTCTCGCTAGTTCAACCACCACCGCATTTGAAATCGCACCCGCTATCATTCCGATCTGGTGTAAACTTTTTTTGTGACCGCCTCCGCTGGCATCATGCCATCAAGGTTACAATCTTTCATCTGTGCATTTTTTCAGTAGTTTCTTGTCAGCATACTCTCCCTTGCGACCTTGTCGATCGTATCTCAATTCCTGGGCATTTCGCTTCCATTTCTGTCGTACTTGATTACGTACCTGAACTGTAAAGCCTACTTAGCTCGTTACTGAGCTATGTGACCTTCTGACGTTCAAATTTAATTTCTACTGCCTTCTCTGCCGACTGTTTCCTTTTGTTCTGAATCCGATGGCCCGTTCTCGTTTCTCTTACAAGACTCTTTTGTCTTGTAGCTGTCGCCCTACCGTAGCCGTGTGTTCTGCCTACCAGAACAGTCATCAAGTCACTCATCTACCCTTCACTCTAGTATCGCTCCTGCACACTGTATCAATGAGAATAAACCGCTGAACATTTACCGCCTCACCGCTGGCTGTTTCTTCCATCACAACTCTTGAAATCCGTCCCTCCATCCGTCGGACTTGTTGGTCTTTTTCCTTGTTACTGACTGGAATTTTCAATGTTGTGACTATTTTCGGTACTATTTATGCATATACTCCTTCTTTTCTAACTGACTCCAAACACCACCAGCTAATTGGAAGTACGGCTCTAGTCCAGCATACCCGGTGTACAGCACACGTCCGTTGATGGGAAACGAAAGCTTAGATGGTATTGACGGCTAAATTGTTATGGTAATTGGCATGAAAATTCCCATATGGTTATTACTCGGTTTGAGGGTGTTTTGTTTAATGAAGGTATTTATGTTTGTATCCTGAAAGGTGATTGGTTCATCGGTGATATATAAGCCTGAGCGCACTGGAATTCGCTGTTATTTCGTTGCGTGTTGTGCTGTCGCGTTGCAAATGGAGCGCGTACCAGTGGACGATTCAGTTGTGTTTCGGCGTTTGGTCCGTAGTGTATACCCCGATATCGACGCATTCCAAGCCGATTTTCGGGAGTTTCAAAAAGAAACTTGCACGTCTTTCTTCGTGTACAGTTCCGAGACGTACGCAATGGCCAAAAAAAGAGGCATCCATCTGCCAGATGGTGTGCCTTATTATTTCAAAAAGTACTGCTGCGTTCACCGCAAAAGGAAATGTGATAAGTCGTCCAGGTATGTTATCATTTATCGGTAAATAAATCCCTTTCAGGTATCCTAATTTGGAATGCGGGGCGTTCGTCACGCTTCGATTTGCGGGTTCCTGTTACTGTGTCGTCAGTTGGTCGATGAAGCATTCGCATAGTTTTCAAGTAGGGAATGAGGGATTTTATGTACGAAATCGTAGACTGACACCTGAGCAGGATGCTCATGTGTTGCAACTGATGGACACTTTCAGAAAGAAGTCTGAGCTAAGGGAGTATACGTTTAAGAAATTCAACCGGCGTCTTAATAATGACGATTTCAGGTCGATAAGAAGAAGAATGAACAAGAGAGACTTAGTAAGTGAAGTGGAGGAGGTTCAAAAATTGCTGCAGGCCCATGGTTATTCGGAGATAATTTCCGATAACCGTGAGATAAAGTTTATATTCTTCGTCCCTTCTGTAAGCAAAGAGTTATGTCCTAGGTTCAGCGACGTTATTTTGGCAGATGCTACTCACCAACTCAACCGTGGTGGGTACATTCTATGGCACACAATGGTAGTTGATGGGACGGGGTTAGGTCGCAGTGTGTTCTATGCCATTCTCCCAAATGAGAGTGGTGACTGCTATCGTAAGGCTGTTCATTTTATGAGAAAGATGCTCCCTGAAACCGGTACTTGTAAGACAATCGTAGTTGATAGGAGCTTGGCGCAGTTTAATGCGTTCACGGATATCTATCCAGAATCTCGTGTGTTATTTTGCCGTTTCCATGTCATGCAAGACATGAAACGTAGATGCAGCCGCCTACATGGAATACTATCCTGTGAAAAGCTACGCATCTTTCAGTGGATGCGTAATCTAGTGTTAGCTCAAACTAGGCTTCGTTTTGAGAGGTTTAGGGCAGCAATAGAATGTAGGAGCAATGAGGCGGCTGCATACCTGAGTAACACCTGGACACCACTTAGGCAGTTTTGGGCTGGATATGTGACACGTGATGCATTAGTGTTAGGCAATTTTACCACTAACAGGGTAGAAACGGAAAACAGGCATTTGAAAGATGGCCTGTCCAACCGTTCAAACATCCTGGACGTATTCAAAAACGTAGTCAAGCGTGTTCAGTCGTTGACTGAAAAAAGCCGTCATAGGGTTGCTAAGGATCAGATGGCTTGTTATAGGGCACCAGATGGGATGCAATGGTTTCAACCCTTGCTTAAGAGATTGACGAGTTACGCACGTCATTTGTTGCTAGAGCACTGGCGTCGAGAATTTGTACAATCCATAGAGCAGATCAACAGCGTATGGTGTGTAGTAAATCGCAGGGGTGTCACGCACCACGTTAGTCTAAACGGGGATGTGAAGTGTGATTGTTCGTTCAGTCACCAGTGGGCACTCCCCTGCAGGCATTTGTTAGCAGTTTGCAAGGAAGCAAACTACCCAGACGCAATGCGTGGGACAGAACGATTTGCAGATGAACCCACGTCTGTCATACAGAGGCACATTAAGCGTTCGTTTATCAACGCTGGGGATCGAGGCTACGCCGGTACGTCGTTCTTTGATTTTTTGTTGTTGTGTTCATTCATTCAGGGTTTCTCCGTAACCATTGCTTCATTTTAAACTGATGGTGCAGAATGTCATCCACCAATATGCGTATGGAACTATGAAGTGGTGACACGGTTTATCTATTACAAGTAGACGCTTGTAAGGTTGATTAGACCTTACTTCGCGGTTTCCTTAGTAAACGCGTGCTTCGGTCCTTTGTACTGCGTGGACCACCTGCACGTTACTCTAATGTGCGGCACTGCACAAATATGTTAACCAGAACAGTATTCTCCACGACCCGTGAGAACGAGAAGGCGATTGGGAGAGATAGTGGTTAGCGTGTATTTGGGAGCGTGCGTGAGAGCGTGCGCAAGAGCAACGGTCAAATGGCCACCGCGCTTGGCAGTCAGCGTTCAGTTAAACAATAAACGTGGTAAAAGTATGGACGAAGATGGCAACCGCTACAGGGGCCTCCTCCTAGAAGTCCGACGGAGTTGGGCTTCGATCGTGATGGTAAGCCGGAATTATTGGTTGTCCAGGAACTCCTCATAGCTTCTCCGTTATATTGTTGTTGACGTCGAACGACTGCTGATGAGTTTACCGGTGCCTGCACTCTCGAGGTCCGATGTGCGTGGGTCCAACTGTGTTTTGGCGCCCGCGGGTCTCATACGAATGCAAGCCGGAAAATGCCTCGTCAGGTCCATCCAAGAAGGCGTCCAGTTGCCGTCTCCAGTGCCAGGCTGACCAATCGTCCCGTTGTCCAGTGAGCGGTTGGCTCCTTGAACGTGCACGGGAGTCAGCCAGGCTACGGATGAAGCTAATGTGACTTGTTAGATCCGTCTGAGAGAGGGCAAGGTAAACTGGAACAAAATAGCGCCTGAGGGCGCCGGCGGATGTTGGACCGTAATAACAACACACAAACGATGTTCGGTGTTGTTGTAGTCGCTAGGAGACCAAAAGAAAATGAAATCATAACTACCGATTGTAATTTCCCGGGTCTGTTGTTTGGTAAATCCATGGCGAACTTCCCAACTTATTGCTAACAGTCGGTTGTAAAAATCGTCACGAAATCGGCGAAGCGGACGGGATTTCGTAGTTGGCGACCGCGACGGCTACTTCGCGTTGCGGGTACGGTTGGAGAATCTGATGGACTAGCTGCCGAGTCCTCACTAGGCGCAATTGGGGGTGGTTCGAGTGGTAACTCGCTCGATGCAGGTGACTGAGCGACTTGAGTGGGTGTAAATTGGCCGAGCGGCTTGCACTCAATGACGGCAGGCTTGAGACGGTCGATAGATACGGTGTCGTGTCGTCCGTTGATATCTATGACAAATGTTTTAGCCCTACGTTTTATCACCCGAAACGGGCCAGTGTATGGCGCTTGTAGTGGTGATCGAACGCCATCGACGCGAAGGAATACATGAGTAGCGGTTCCTAACGCAGTTGGGACATAACTTGTAGACTGTTGTTCACGCGGCGGACTGGCCTTGAGCACTCGCATGTGCTGCGTAAGGCGCTGAGCATAGTCACCGTAGTCGAAAGTCACGGTTGATGAGGGGGCTACCAACTCCCCAGGCAGACGAAGTGGACAGCCATATACTAGTACGGCCGGTGTTGTGTGTAACTCCTCCTTAACGGTACTACGCAGGCTTAAGAGTGCTAATGGTAGTGTTTCACTCCAAAGGGGGTTACCGTTTGCTCGAAGAGCGGCTTTTAATTGTCGGTGGAAACGCTCAACCATACCATTGGCCTGAGGGTGGTAAGCTGTCGTCTTAACGTGTTGGCAACCGAGCGTAGCGAGTAGGCTGCCGAAAGCGCCGTCAAAGTGTGGACCGCGATCGGTGGTTACTATTGCCGGGCAACCGAAATGACTAACCCAACCGGTCAGAAAAGCTTTCGCGGCCTCTTCCGAGGTGGGACGAGGGATAGGGATGGCCTGCGGCCAGCGAGTAAAACGATCCACGCATGTGAGTATGTAAACGTACCCAAGCGAAGGTGGGAGTGGTCCTACGAGGTCGACGTGCACATGATGAAAACGTGTTTCAGGTTCTGGGAACCTGGCTAACGCCGCCTTAGTGTGCCTATGGGTCTTAACACGTTGACACTGCAGACAAGCACGAGCCCATTGACGGACATCTCGTTTGACATTGTGCCAAACAAAACGCTCAGTTATCAGTTTCACCGAGGCAGTCACACCCGGATGAGCCAGATTATGGAGTGTCAGGAACGTAGGATACCGGTGGGCAGCAGGAACTACTGGCCTAGGGCGACCTTGCGACACATCGCACACGATGGTATTCTGGGAAGCTGGGATAGGCACTGTGGTTAAACTCAAAGAACCGTTTTGTCTAAGTTGTTCGATGTCAGGGTCCATAGTTTGAGCCTGTGCCATTGCGTCTAAGTTGATGTTAGGCGTTTGTGCCAGACTTAGTTGATATACGCGCGATAAGGCGTCTGCGACGGGATTAAGTACCCCAGAGACGTGTCGTATGTCCACAGTAAACTGTGAGACAAAGTCTAAGTGGCGAATCTCGCGTGGTGAGTATCGATCGGAAGCTGACTTCAGTGCGTAAACCAAAGGCTTGTGGTCTGTAAACACCGTGAACGAACGGCCTTCAAGTGCATGTCGAAAATGACGAATTCCCAAGTAGATGGCTAATAACTCTCTACCGAACGTGCTGTACCTTGATTCCGCGGGTTGTAGGCGCTTGGAGAAGAATGCTAAAGGTTGCCAAGAGTCATCTACGAACTGTTGCAGTACTGCTCCAACCGCTGTGTCCGAGGCATCTGTCACTACCGAAATAGGAGCCAAAGGGTCAGGGTGGGTAAGGAGTGCTGTGTTGGCGACAGCATCTTTGACCAAGGCGAATGCAGCTTGTGCTGTGTCGGGAAACACGAACTTCCGCTTACCTCCGCGCAACAGGTCGGTGAGGGGTTGCATCATTTCCGCACAGTGAGGAATAAATCGGCGGTAGAAATTCACCAGACCGGCAAACTGACGCAACTGGCGAAAAGATTGGGGTTCAGGGTAGTCGCGAATAGCGGAAACTTTATCTGACAGAGGGCGGATACCCGAGGATGAAATAGAATGTCCTATGAAAGTGATATCAGACCGGCCTAATTCGCATTTCGCGATATTGATCGTAACGCCGTGCTGGCTAAGGCGTTCGAAAAGTGCTCGTAAGTGCGTAGCGTGCTCTTGCTCTGAAGAACTCGCCACCAAAATATCATCCAAGTATACGTGGACATTTTCCAAACCACGAGTTGCCTCGTGCATGAACCGTTGAAAGGTCTGGGCTGCATTGCTGAGTCCAAACGGCATTCGCAGAAACTCGAACAGCCCGAAAGGTGTAGTGACGGCAGTTTTAGGGATATCGGCCTCTGCTACCGGGATCTGGTTGTACGCCCGAACCAAATCGATACGGCTGAAGATGGAGCAACCTGATAAAGACGAAGTAAGATCCTGTATATGGGGAATCGGGTATCGGTCCGGGACGGTGACTTTGTTAAGCGCTCTGTAATCACCACAGGGTCGCCAGTCGCCACTAGCCTTAGGAACCATATGAAGGGGGGAAGCCCAAGGGCTACTTGAAGGGCGTATTATACCCAGTTCTAGCATATGTTCGAATTCGGCCTGTGCAACACGAAGCTTGTCTGGTGCTAACCGACGCGGCCTACTGAACACTGGGGGTCCCTTAGTATCGATATGGTGAGTGACACTGGTCGTCACTGCTGGGAGAGGCCCGGCCTGCCGAAACATGGCCGGGTAGGCGGCGATGAGTTCGCCATAAGGTTGGTGTGCCGGTGGTTGAACGTAAAATGGCGTGACGTGATTCACTCGCGAATTATGACCCGCAACGGCGAGAGTGGTCTGACGATCCACCACTCTGCGGCGCCGTGCATCAACTAACAAGTCAAAGTGCTGCAGGAAGTCAATGCCCAGAATTGGGTACGGGACGTCGGCGATGATGAATACCCAACGAAAATTACGCTTTAAACCCAAGTTTAAGGTGAGCGACCGCTGGCCAAACGTTGGGATGGCCGTGCCATTGGCAGCGCGTAGTGTTTGGGCCTGCGGTGTGCTATTGTCGTCTTTCGCTCGGGGGACGACGCTCACTTCGGCACCGGTATCTACAAGGAATAGGTTATTTGAAATGATGTCCCTTACGTTCAAAAGACGACTATTGGTGTGATACCCGGCTTCGTGGGTCGCCACCACGGGCCGGGGGTTTAGTTTCCCTGATGAGCACCGGGAAACGTACACCCTCGTTCGCATCGTTTGGCTCCCTCACCGAAGCGACTGTGGTACTTACAATATCCTTCTTTTGAAGAACCGACGAAACGGCGTCGCAATGACGGACTATGGAGCCTAGGTGAGCGTGCGCGGTGCCGCTCCTGTGACCCACTTCTAACTGCTAGGCGTTGCAGGCTCGCGTCAATTCTAGACAAAACTGATGCGAGTTCGTTAGATGTTGGCAAGGCAGGCACCGTTGCGACGGACGGCCTGGTTACTCCAGCTACAGCGGGGTTGTATCGTGACATAATGTCATCAGCTACCGCTGCAGTTTCCTCTAGCGAGCATTTGCGCGCGGCACTTAGTAAAACTGGAATGTTATGCGGCAAACGCTGCAGCCAAAGTTCCCTCAAGAGCGGGTCCTCACCTATTGTCGGTCCTCTCAAGCGCTGCATCTCACGCAGCAGTTCGGAGGGCTTCCTACTTCCAAGCTCAACGTTTTGAAGTTGTTGCATACGTTGGTCTTGCGTTGGGGTCGTGCGGGCAATGACAGCCTCCTTTAAAGCCTCATAGCTTCGGGAAGAGATTATTACGTCCCTTACTTGCATTGTGACCTCTGGCGGGAGGCGGCCTGCTACCCACCTGAAACGGCTGGCGTCACTGGTTATACGGCAGTTTTCGAATTCTAACTCAACCAGCGTGAACCAGAGTTCTGGATCAGCAGGTGTGAATGCCGGTATGTGCAGCGTGATGGCCCCAACGGTGGGGTCTGAACAGGATTTCCGTTCGGCAGACATAGCGATTACTTTATGGAATACAGACGGGAAAAGAAATCAACGACCAATGGGGCACTACAGTCTTCGCGAAAAAAAAAAATTACGACGAATTAGACACAAAATATGTATGGACGAGAAAAAAAAATTATTTGGTAAACCAACCAAAAAAAAGTCAAGATAGGGAAACAATAAAACACACAAAAACGTACGCAGACGGGACCTTGAACGGTAGAAAACAAGGAAACTCACGTGACCTGAGGATCACGTCGGGCTCACCAATTGTAAGGTTGATTAGACCTTACTTCGCGGTTTCCTTAGTAAACGCGTGCTTCGGTCCTTTGTACTGCGTGGACCACCTGCACGTTACTCTAATGTGCGGCACTGCACAAATATGTTAACCAGAACAGTATTCTCCACGACCCGTGAGAACGAGAAGGCGATTGGGAGAGATAGTGGTTAGCGTGTATTTGGGAGCGTGCGTGAGAGCGTGCGCAAGAGCAACGGTCAAATGGCCACCGCGCTTGGCAGTCAGCGTTCAGTTAAACAATAAACGTGGTAAAAGTATGGACGAAGATGGCAACCGCTACACGCTGCCTCGTATAATGTTAAATAACAGAACACGCATAATTTTGTGTGCAGTATATACGTTTCTGAGTTAAACTTACAAAATCAGGTTGTTCCATTTTTTTCGAACGGTTATTACGTCACTTTCCACACTTTCATTTTACAGATCCCGTGAACAGCAAGAAGACCCAACAACATTCCGTGAAATACAAGAATGACCAACAACGAATGTCGGAATTTTATGTACACTTTTACCGCCTTTTTATACAATAAATCTATCCTTATTCTTCTACAATTGGCAGTTTCCCTTGTTCATACATATAAAGGCAACTTAGTGGTTGAACTGAAAACGTGGGGGAATATTGTTTAGCCGATTCTGCAGTGAAACGAAATCCGCGATTTTCCTAGAACGTTGGGCATGCCCAACCCTAGCCCAATTGGGCAGTGCTTCTTGGGATGTCATGTAAAACAATTAACCTGTGCATATAGCACTGACGCTGTTCTGCTGACTTTTCATAGCGTCACCCGATGGAAAGGAAAACAGCGTTCTCGATTCCAACAGTGAGCCACCGTAAGTCAGGTATATCATTGACACATGATTCAAAAGCATCCTTTTAATATTGCGATCTACAGAATATCCCTAAATGGACCCCACAAAGCACAATAAAGAATCAGCATAATGACGGCATTACCTCCTTCTTTTATAGCCATATATATATAGTTTTAACTAGTAAAATACCGCCCTAGGTTAGCCATATCCCTCCGACATAAGTTCAAAACACTCTAAATGAAAGTGCAAAGAAATTCAGCATAACAGATGTCATAGAATACATAACAAACATATAACAGTGCACAGGAAATATATGACATGCATAAAATATTAACATAATGCCTATTGTAATTATAATTACCTGGTATATATATATATATATATATATATATATATAAACAGGATGCTCCATTTGAACTCATTTTAGATAACATCAATGGCTAGGAATTTGCCCTTATAAACCAAAAACATGCACCTGTTCACCTACACAGAACTGGACAAATTATGAAAAACAAATCGCCCGCTTGTGACGGACAATAGAAACCACCATAGAAACGGCGGTACTTCAAATTCCAGTGCTGGACTAGTGCCGCCTTACCCCAGCTAATTCGATCACCTGACCTTGACCTTCAAATTTGCCGGGCATTTTAGCAGCTTTAGCCCACCTTATCACCTTCTCCAACACTGTGCACGCATGTTTAGCCTTTTGTGAATTCCGATTCTGACGTCACTTGAATCACCTGATCACGCACACTAGCATGCTTCGGGCGCACCCAAAATATACCATTATTATTATCATTATTATTGTTATTATAAAGTAGAGCGACCTATACGGAGGTTTTCGGGACACTTCAACGAATTGAACCAACGCATTTAAATAAAACGCCGAACAATATTTACATATTACTTCGGTCATCGATTTTCTCCGTATGAATTCAGTGTTGATCCGTGTAAAATGGCTACTAAACAAACCGACCGAAAACCGACATTACAGACAAGCTTGGTGCTACAGGGGCCCCTACAGTTTCCCATTATTGAAAGTAACTCCCATTTTGACTGCAAATCAGTCATTTTACTCCACTGATAATCACTGACACCCAAAATTTTACCACATGTTTAGTGCAATTAGGAATGTAAGGGAATTTTTCCATTTACTTCCGTTGGTTAGTACTACGTCAGTATAATACTAACTGACAGTACGGGGCTGTGGTTTTTCTGACTCCACTTCGTCGCCATTTATTTATATATTTCCTTTCTTTCATTATTTGCGAATAATTTTGTGCTGCCTATTCATGCGATGCCATCATATCGTCTTTAGTTCCTCAACTTCGTTAAGGTAGCTTTTTTAGTTTCGTGGGTCCTAAGTGGCTCTAAACGGAGTAGGCAGTAAATCGTTAACCGGCGTTAGATGCGGAACGTCAGCAGATACGTTTATTTTCTTCAGGACCAGTAGGACGTGCTAGAAAGACAGATCCCTCTGAAGCAGAAAAGGACAGCTACAGGTGGCATGTCCTACAATTTAAACGTACGCTGCGCGTGCACGTCTATGGGTGATCTACCAGAACCTCTGAAAAACCTTACGAGAAAAAGAGATTCGAAGTAGATATCACGGGAAAGAACCGAACGGGCCTATGACTACGAACACGTAAATAGCGGCCCAAACCACGGCAAAAGGGGGACATTTAACAGATTATATTTCATCCTTACTGTTTCTGCGATCGCCAGTCTTGGACAAGGATCTGATGCGCTTTATGGCATCTTCAAACAAAACACAGGCCGCAGAAAAGGAGGAGGGAACTCTTTTTATGTCCGTTTTCGGTCTCGACGTGATTAGTAGCGATATCGCCCAACTGTATACGTTTAAGCAAACAACATTGGTCCCAACATCGCTTATAAGGTTACCGCTTTTTCCTCAAAACAGACATGGCCCTTACATTCCCATTCTCTATGGCCATAAGGAAAGTCTGATATTCTCGGTGTCACAGTGGGTACATGGATACGCATCCACTGACATATAAGTAGTCCGTCCTGCCATTGCACGCCATGAAACCCACTACGCCAACGTTGCATATCTTCGAGAACAAAACACTGCATGTCAGGTACAGCACACATTCCAGATGACCGAAAAAGGGCACGAAAAACATACTTAACCTTCACGAACTATATAGCCCTTGTTGAACTTAACAAGCAGGCCCTCGACACGATCGCCTCCGCGGACAGGGTTTCCCGTATTCATCGACCAACCAAATGAGGCTTCCGGAGGCGCACAGTCCCACCCCTCTAACACTCGATGGTTTCAATTTCCACAATAATGGCAACAGATTTCCCTAATCGAGACTAAACGCAAGGTCGGCCGACTTCTTAATATTTATTATGAAAGTAAAATGAAGAAACCGTACATCCAAATAAGTGACGTCTTGTGGTTTCGTATTTTCCCGGGTGCAGACTGATCACCATTGGTAGTTGAAATATGCTGGCGATACCTCTCTCCCCTCTTGACTTCGTTAGCCGTACGGAGCAGCCACTGTCGTACTGCCCTTTGTAACATATTAGGCTGCGCCCAGGTGAGGTTGAATGTGGGATAGCGAGGCCATGTTGCCGATAGCCTGTTTCAGCGTAGCAAGAGCATCTCATGCGGTTTCTGTGTAAACTGGCTGCTTCGATATTGTTTTTACCAGATCTGTAAGCAGCTGCTCTGGCTGAGCGCATTGTGGGATGAAACGACGATAGAAGCTGACAAGCTCGTCGAAACGCCGTAGTTGCTTGAATGACGTAGGTTCTGGGTGGTCCAGAATTGCCTGCGCCTCGCCCTGCAGTGGTTTGATCTCCATGGAAGTAACCTTGTAACCTAGGAACTTGATGGCATCGACGCCTATTGCACACTTATTCGCATTGACGGCGGCCCCTTGTTGAGATAGGCGGTCGCAAAGCGTGCGTCGATTTGTTAGATGTTCTGTCTTAGACGAGCTGGTTAACAGGATGTCGTCCAGATAAGCGGACGCAAAATCCAAACCAATGCATACCTTACCGATGGAACGCCGGAAAGTTTGCTCGGCTTCGCTAAGTCCAAACGGCATTCGTAGAAACTTGAAAAAACCGAAGCGAGTCGGTACGGCTGTTCTTGGGATATCGGCCTCAGCCACTGGTATTTGGTCATATGCCCGCACTAAATCTATTCAGCAGAAAATTGTTTTACCCGCCAAGCCAGCTGCGAGGTCCGGGATGTGCGGAAAAGATATCGGTCGGGCGTAGCCACTCGGTTGAGTGAGCCTCAGTCCCTGTAACTACCGGTTGTCAGAAAGCCCCCCCCCACAAAACACTGCAATTCCATGTTTCCTTAACATCACTCACCTGGATACACTACTGACTTGTTCCATGCACTGTACATTTTTACGAGTCAACGTTTATTTGCTCGCGTCTAGTGCGCTGCTCTGTCATATCCCCATTCCGGATCCGCGTAACGCACGCGCTCCTTTCTCGCAAGCCGCAATTCTGTCCTCGTTTTCTGAGTCCTTATGAAAGCATAATTGAGGTTTGTATCTGTTTTGTGTCATTTTTTATTTGCCGATATAGTATCGTAGAATTTCATTGTTAATCATCCTCTGATTTCGGGATCCGTTGCGAATTTGGCTGCTTATTGCTCAAACCTGTCTTACAGCACTCAGTTGATCAATTTGGAACGGGGAAGTAAGCAGCATGCCAAGAAAACGATCGAAGCAATCGGAATGTGGACAGGAAGTAATACGGCAAATCACTGGGGAGGTTTCGTGCCTTTGATTCTTTAGCCGCCGCTAGGTCAACTAGTCCTGTCAGTGCTAGTTCATAATTCACTGAGGGTAATACGGATTGCATGAATGCTGACCTATTTAAGTTGACGATATTAGATAGAGGACAGCAACTGTTATCCGCTGGGCAGCAGATCCACGAAGCAGAAAAGAAATAGGGACAAAACCAGCGTGAGCAGAAGACCAACGACTACGACCTATCCAACAAAGCAGGACAAACGAAAATAGGAAACTCTGAGCCGGCCGTCGAATATAAAACATCGACGCAACCAACAATCGATCTGCAATGAGCCAAACTTGTAGCCTTCGAAAGACGACCCGAACAATGCAACAAGTTCACCAGGCAGCTCGACACTTTCGCCGAAAACAAGATAACCGCGCCCCGGGCAAAGGCTGCTCTATCCGACTACTTACCGTCCAGGCTGAGCAGGAGAATCTATCGAGGGGTGTACCACTCTTGACCCGGAATAAGGCTACACGGGAGTAAGGAAGGTTTTGAGGCATCTGTTCGGACAGCCATTCAAGGTAGCTCGTGTTACGAACGTTTGAGCAATGCGTAGCCAAATTCGCAACGGATCCCGAAATCAGAAGGCGATTATCCGTGATAATTCTACGATACTAGATTATTAAAATAAACAATGACGTAAACAATATACAAACCTCAATAATACGATCACAAAGACTCAACAACGAGAAACCGAATAGCAGCGTGTGAGCAGACAGCACGTG
This sequence comes from Fasciola hepatica, assembly GCA_948099385.1. Classification (NCBI taxonomy): domain Eukaryota; kingdom Metazoa; phylum Platyhelminthes; class Trematoda; order Plagiorchiida; family Fasciolidae; genus Fasciola; species Fasciola hepatica. The sequence goes on from CANUEZ040000053.1 coordinate 6,061,932, forward strand.
CGTCACGCAGGTCCTGAGTAAGGATGTCCCAAAATAGCGCTCTGGGCGCGAACAAACAACAATTGGTCCAGAAAAACAACCAGTTCGTAAAGACAAGTCAATAGTGTATGGAAATGAGTGATGTTGGGAAAAAACACTGAATCGCGAGGGAAAAAGGGGGATTTTCCACGACCGGCTGTTACACCGCCCACCAAAATCCTCCTGGATCCTTAGCAAAGTCAAAGGTTCGGTATAAAGGTACTGATTCTTCCTACCTGCCTAGGCCCTGCTGTCAGTGCGCGCGTCTAATGCTCGTCGTCGACGCTCTACTACTGGTCGCACCTAACCCATTGGCTACATAGACGTGAGGCTAGTCTACATCTTCCACAGGACCAAATGACCGATGGCGGGCGTGAATGGTCACATAGACGTTGTCCTCGTAAGGGGCCGTCCGGTCCTGGATGTACGCGCTTGAGTGCGTGTGTGTGTGTGTGTGTGTGCGTGTGTGTGCGTGCGTGTGTGTGCGTGCGTGTGCGTGTGTGCGTGCCGGGGTTACAATGAAATCACAGTTATGACTACACATCAAAGGAGGACTTTCTGCAATGTCAACAAAGGACCGCGTGGCAAGAAAACGAGTAAATGTAGCATGCATGTGTGACCTGAGCGCCACTACTTCCACATGTGCAAGGGGCATTCGGTAGCGTCAACAAAAGGCGAACAAAGAACACTGTCACATGTATGATGGGTTTACGGGATGTAGAGTGCGTCGTGCATGCGCGTATGTATCGGGATGTATAATGGAATCGCACTCATCACCACATATCGGAAAGAACCTTCTGTAACGTCAACGAGGGGACCGCGAGCACCTTAACGTGTTTGACGGAGATTGTGTGGTATATATGGTGTTTCTTTATCCACCTCGATTACTGGTGTGAAAAAGATTTACTAGGCCACAGGGTTATCAACTCCTCCGTCTTCGCTCTCGAGTAGGTTAATACTGCGTATGTCACGAATGAGCACTCCGTTAGCTGTCTTCACCTTCACCGTTCTTATCATTTCGTCGGTGCTTTTGATGGTTTCCGTAACTACTCCCAAAGACCAAGCGCTGAAATGTGCGCGTTCGTCGGCGATCATAACCACGTCCCCAACTTTGAATGGTCTTGTTTTGGCCATCCACTTCTGTCGAGTCTGCAAAGCCGGTAGGTACTCCCGTAGCCATCGCCTCCAGAAGACCTTGGCCAGATAGTTCGCTTGCTTCCACCCGTGGAGGTAGCTCCCACGAAGGTTTACCGGCCCTTGGAAACCCTCGTTCGACCTTAGCGTCAATAAGTCGTTTGGGGTGAGCGCCAGGTGGGTGGGGTCGCCGTTCAATACTGGAACCAGGGGGCGGTTGTTCAGGATTCGCTCCACCTCAGTCATGACGGTGTTCAGGGTCTCGTCGTCGGGCGGCTGCTGCTCCATGATTGACAGCAATATCCGTCTGGCGGACCGGATCATGCGTTCCCATATGCCGCCTCGGTGACTGGCCTGTGGGGGGTTAAAATGCCAGCGTATGCCGTAGGCCACGGTTCGATTCTGCAGTTCGTCCCTGTTTATGTTCTTGTGCCAACGCTGCAATTCCCGTTGAGCGCCCACAAAGTTCGATCCATTATCTGAGTATATGTCGGCCGGTACGCCTCTTCGGTTGATAAATCTTTGCAAGGCCCGTAGAAACGAATCGGTCGTCATCGAATGTGCGACTTCTAGGTGCACCGCACGTGATTTCATGCACGTCATGATACATCCGTATCGCTTTTCTAATCTTTTCCCGCACTTGATCCACAAGGGCCCGAAATAGTCCAACCCGGTGTCACTGAACGGCCACCAGCCCGTAGTCACCCTGCATTCTGGTAGCGGGGCCATGAGTTGTTTGCCTGCTATGGCATTGCGTCTCCTGCATTGCACACACCGTCGGATCACGCGTTTTACAGTCTCTCGTCCTCTCAACAACCAAAGACGCTTTCGGATGACGCTCGTCACGTGACTTTCCCCGGCATGTCCCTCTACGGCGTGGACGTGTTGAATCATTAGCTCTACTGCGGGTTGTCTCGCAGGCAGCAGTATAGGATACTTTGTGTCGAAGTTCAGGTGGGCGTTGGTCAGCCTACCATCCACCCGCAGCAGTCCGTTGATGATTTTGGGGTTTAAACGCTTCAGCTCGCCTCTTGGAGATGGCATGTCTTCATTGGTCAGCCCCACTTCTTCCGCCCTCTTGAGTTCTTGGGCGAAAGCCTCGCGTTGTATCATTTTGAAAATATCGTACTCTGCCGCTTGTAGCTCATCGGGACCTATCGGGCCGACCGGTATCCGACCTGAGGGCCGTAGCCCTTTCATGACTAGTAAACTTATCTTGAACCTGGTTAACCAAACTAGCGAACGAAGCGTCTTCATCCAGGAAGAAAACCTGACCAGTCGCGATAGAATGGATGTCGCTTCGACGACGTTGGCCACCATCACGACGCCTTTGATCTCCAGTTCCAATTCCGTAGGGGGTTTTAATTCGAACACGGGCCAGTCCTGTTTGAGCAATTGCAGGAAGTTTGGCCCTCTCGTCCACGTGTCCAGTTGCCTGAAGTTGTTCGCACCTCGGGAGCACAGGTCGGCCGGATTATCGCCAGACCTGACATGACTCCACTGGTGCGTGGCCGATTCATCGTGGATAATCGTGAGCCGGTTAGCAACGAAAGTACTAAACCGGCTCCGTACGTTGTTAATGTAGTAAAGTACTATCGTTGAATCCGTCCAGAAGCTCACCGACCAAATGTAGAGATCGAAACATCTCTTCACAGCTTGCACCACCCTGACTGCCAACACGGCTGCGCTGAGTTCAAGGCGTGGGATTGAGACCGACTTCAGTGGAGCAACGCGGGCTTTGGCGAACAGGATCCTCGTGGTATATTGTCCATCTCCTGCGCACCATCGTCCGCACACCACAGCTCCATAACCGACTTCGGATGCATCGGAAAAGGCATGTAGTTCTCCAGTCCGTGTCGTATGGCCAGGGGTCAAACATCGTGGTATTCTTATGTCCCCTAATTTCTTCAAGGTGTTCAAAAATTCCTCCCAGTCCAGCCGGTCCCCTCGGTCCAGTGACTGGTCCCAATCAACTTTCTTACGGCACAGCCGCTGCAGCAAGATCTTTCCGGGTAGCAGCCATGGTGAGACGAAACCGAGCGGGTCGAACAAACTTGAGACGGCAGATAGTATGCCACGACGGGTTATTGGCAGCTCGGGAACGTTCAGTTCGAAAACAAAATCGTCCGTTTCCGCGTCCCATTGTATTCCTAAAGTGCGCTCGATAGGAAGTGGAGAGCCGTCCAAATCTCTTACCCTTTCGGCCTTTTCGTGATACGGGATGACCTTCAGCACTTCCGAAGCGTTCGACATCCATTTAGTTAGATGGAAGCCACCCTCTTCCAGCAATCTCGTCAGACCCCTGAACTGTTCTAGAGCTGATTCCACATCATCGAATGACCCAAGGTAGTCGTCGACGTAGAAGTTCCTGCTGACGCTTTCTACCACCGTCCGATGTACCAGATCGCCATGTTTGTTCGCTGATTCTCGGAGGGCGTAGTTGGCACAAAATGGTGACGATATGGCTCCGAAGGGGTGGACGGTCATTCTATAATTCACCACTGCATTGTCCCGGTCGCTCCCTTCCCACCACAGGAAACGCAAAGCATCTCGTTCTCCTACCGGAATCTTCACCTGATGGAACATTTCCCTAATGTCAGCAGACAAAGCCACTTTACCCACTCTGAAACGGCACAGAACATCGATCAGTGGTGTGGTCCAGTCAGGCCCCTGTAGTAGGCGATCGTTTAACGACTTGCCCTGGAACTTGGCCGCACAGTCGAAAACCACGCGCAGTTTATTGGGTTTCTTATGGTTGATAACCGAATGGTGAGGCAGATACCAGATACCCCTTTTGCTGTCGGTATTAACAGGCACCCTTTCAACGTAACCGAGGTCCTCGTTTCGCTTCATCAAATCCGCGTATCGTTCCCACAGATTCTGGTCTCGAATGAAGCGTTCTTTTAGTCGTAGTAATCGTTGGAGAACATAATTTCTGTTGTCAGTCCACGGGTCGACCGGTGTGCGCCATGGGAGGGGAACCTCGAACTGTTTTTTGAGGCCTCTAGAGCCTTGCCGCACCGTTTGTAGAGCGAAGTGATCCTCTTGAGACAACGTCGGTCTTTCGTCCCCAATGTCATGAAACTCCTTTTCATAAAGCCGTTGCAGATGATACTCTATGCGGTCCGTTTCGGCGGATAAGTAATTCACGGAACCGCGTACCCCTACTGGACCGTATAACATCCATCCCAGAGCCGTGCGTACGGCATAAGGTGCCTGGCGGTCGCCCACTCTTTGGTCAAGCACCCAATGCGCCTCTGGCACGTCGCATCCGATGAGGAGATCCACCTCATCATCTTCCCAGTCTACAACGGTTACATCCTGCAGGTGGGGCCATCGAGTCAAGATTGCGTTCACCGACCTTGGTGCTCGCATGGGGAGATCCGCTAACGTGAATGCCTCCGTTGGTTCAATTTCCTCGTTAGTGTCTAGAGAGATGAGTTGCAGCCTTAATCTACCGGCAGTCATTACCTGTGTTCCGCCCACCGTGCTCACTGCTAACGACGTCGCACCTTTAGCCAGTTGGTGTTTGTCGGCAAACCGCTCTTTCACTAAAGTGGTGTCGGATCCACTATCAACGAAAGCCAACGCCTTGGCTATCCCAGTCGGAGTCACTACTCCCACGGCCACTACGCCTAAACGTACCGGTTTACTGGCAGATTGTGAAGTTGAGCAAATCACGCTGGGCTTGGCACTCGCCTCGGATATGGTTATTCTCGCCTGATGCAGCAGCCGATGGTGTCTGCCCGTGCAGCCCTCGTAACCACATCGATTCCTTGTTCTACAGGCTGCTGCCCGGTGCGTGGTGTTGAGACAGATGAAACATGCTCCTGCCATCCTCGCCATTCCCCACCGTTCGTCTATTGTGGCATTGCCGAACTTGGGGCATTCTGGTAGGCCATGGCTAGTACCACAGGATCTGCAATTTGGTTTCGCCGTAGCATCTCGTGAAATGACGTGTGTGTTGGTCCAAGGCTGGTACTTTGGATGTTCCCGTACAGGGGTTTGGACTTGGCTAGTACCGGGCTTGTTTGCTCGGTTGCTGTCCCGGATAAGTCGGCCGAATCTGCTGTCAGCTATCTTCGTTTGCCTGTCTAAGTATTCAGTCAGGTCTTCGAAGTTGGCTTCTCTGTCGCCTCGGCTTATCCGTTCAGCTTCTTCCGCCCACCGACCCTGTAGTTCGGGAGAGAGGTGACGGACTATGCCTTCCAAAGTGTGCATGGCGTCTAGGTCAGCTCTGTAACCTAAATGGTCGAGGGCTATTGAGCAGTTCTGCATCTTGATCACCAGGTCGGCCATGGTGTAGACGTCGCCCTTGGTTTTCTTTGCCTCTGCCATCACGCCCTCTATTAGGTTACGGGCTACTTTGAAAGGTTGGCCAAACAAGTCCCTCAGAATCTTTCTTGTCCTTGTGTAGCCTTGTTCTGGATCGAGCATGGTGCATCCGTCGATAGCTTCTCGCGCTCGGCCTCGGCAGTAGTGAGTAAGGTAAAGAAGCCTTTGCCCAGGGTCGTTTACCTTGTTTTCAACGAACGTCTCGAACTGTTTGACAAACTTGCAATATTGCTCAGCTCGCCCGTCGAAAACCGTTAACTCCACTCTAGGCAGATCGATCGATGGTGGTTTGTAGTCGGCGACCTGCGTGGGGTTCCCTACCTTATTGCACTCTAACCTATCGGAAGTGTCGAAGTCACTGGTCCTATACTCTCGCTGTTTCTGTGTACACTTCTCTGCTTCATGCGCCTGTAGTCTAGCCGAAAGTAACTGTTGCTCTAGTTCTATTATTCTCAGCTTATATAAATCAACGTCCTTACGATCAATATTGCTTTCAATAACACATGAGCTAGCACTGACAGGACTAGGCGATCTAGCATTAGCTAAAGAATCATAAGTACCCAAAACCTCCCCAGAGACTTGCCGTATTACTTCCTGTCCGGGTTCGACTGCCTTTGATCCTTTCCTTGGCATTTTGCGTGAATTTTCCTCGTTCCAAATAGATCTATTGAGTATTGTTACGACCGTTTGAGCAATGCGTAGCCAAATTCGCAACGGATCCCGAAATCAGAAGGCGATTATCCGTGATAATTCTACGATACTAGATTATTAAAATAAACAATGACATAAACAATATACAAACCTCAATAATACGATCACAAAGACTCAACAACGAGAAACCGAATAGCAGCGTGTGAGCAGACAGCACGTGCGTCACGCAGGTCCTGAGCAAGGATGTGCCAAAATAGCGCTCTGGGCGCGAACAAACAACAATTGGTTCAGAAAAACAACCAGTTCGTAAAGACAAGTCAATAGTGTATGGAAATGAGTGATGTTGGGAAAAAACACTGAATCGCGAGGGAAAAAAAAGGGGATTTTCCACGATCGGCTGTTACAGTCCGTCACCTCTCTCCCGAACTACGGGGTAGGTGGGCGGAAGAGGCGGAACGTATAAACCGAGGTGACCTTTAGGCTCACTTTGAAGACTTGACCGCATACTTGGACAGGGAAACCAAAATAGCCGACAGTAGATTTGGTCGACTCCTCCGGGACAGCAAACGAGTAAACAAATCTGGCGCTTGCCACGCTCAAACTGTTACGAACGTTTGAGCAATGCGTAGCCAAATTCGCAACGGATCCCGAAATCTAAAGACGATTATCCGTGATATTCTACGATACTAGATTATTACATGAACAATGACATCAAAAATATACAAACCTCAATAATACGATCACAAGGACTCAACAACGAGAAACCGAATAGCAGCGTGTGAGCAAACAGCACGTGCGTCACTCAGGTCCTGAACAAGGATGTGCCAAAGGAGCGCTCTGGGAGTAAACAAACAACAATTGGTCCATAGAAACAACCAGTTCGTAAAGACAAGTCAATAGTGTATGGAAATGAGTGGTGTTGGGAAAAACACTGAATCGCGAAGGAAATAGGGGGATTTTCCACGACCGGCTGTTACACAAACCACTGCACGGGAACATCCGAAATATCAGCCTTGGACCAATGCACAAGCCATCTCACGCGAGGCTATAGCTCATCCAAGTTGCAGGTCCTGTGACGCTAGAAAGGCCCAAGTTCATCAAGGTCACGATAAACGAACGTTGGGGAATGGCGAGGATGACAGGTGACAGGAGCGTGCTTTACATGTCTCAAAACCAAGCACCGGGCGGCAGCTTGCCGGACAAGAACCACATGTTTTCACTAGGGTTGCGCGGGCAGATAATACCGATTGTCACATCAGACGGAAGAAAATACACCAGAGACGAACACCCAGCCCAGTAAGATTTTTTCAGCGTCACGGTCTGTCAGTAAACCAATAAGTTTAGGAGAAGCTGCCGCGGGAGCGATCACCCCGACTGGGGTGGTCAAAGCGCTGGCCTTCTTCGACAGTGGATCAAGCACAACCCCGGTGAGGCAGTGGTTTGCTGATAAACACCGGCTCGCTAAAAGTACGACGTCGCTAGCAGTGAGCACGGTGGTTGGGACACAGGTAATGACTGCCGGCGGTTGAGGTTACTGCTCACCTCCTTAGACACTAGCGAGCAAATCGAATCAGCGGACGCATTTACGTTAGCTGATCTCCCCATCCGATCACCAAGATCGGTTAACACAATTTTAACTAGGCTGTCCCACCTGCTGGATTTAACCGTCGTAGACTGGAAAGCCGACGAAGTGGATCTCCTCGTCGGCTGCGACTTGCCAGAGGCATATCGGGTACTGGACCAGAGAGTGGGCAACAACCAGGTACCCTATGCCTCAGGCACAGCACTGGGGTGAACATTATGTGGTCCAACCGGGGGACTTGGTCACGTAAATTACGCATCCGCCGAAGCAGACCGCATGGAGTATCAGTAGCAGCGAGAGGGGATCTGGTGTAACAGCCGGTCGTGGAAAATCCCCCTATTTCCCTCGCGATTCAGTGTTTTTCCCAACATCACTCATTTGCCTACACTGTTGACTTGTCCTTACGAACTGGTTGCTTTCTGGACCAATTGTTGTTTGTTCGCGCCCAGAGCGCTACTTTGGCACATCCTTGTTCAGGACCTGAGTGACGCACGTGCTGTTTGCTCACACGCTGCTATTCGGTTTCTCGTTGTTGAGTCCTTGTGATCGTATTATTGAGGTTTGTATATTTTTGATGTCATTGTTCATGTAATAATCTAGTATCGTAGAATATCACGGATAATCGTCTTTAGATTTCGGGATCCGTTGCGAATTTGGCTACGCATTGCTCAAACGCTCGTTACAATACTCAATAGATCAGTTTGGAACGAGGAAAAACACGCAAAATGCCAAGAAAAGGATCAAAAGCAGTCGAATCCGGACAGGAAGTAACACGGCAAGTCTCTGGGGAGGTTTTGGGTACATATGATTCTTTAGTTAATGCTAGGTCGCCTAGTCCTGTCATTGCTAGTTCATGTGTTAATGAGAGCAATATTGATCGTAAGGATGTCGATTTATATAAGCTAAGAATACTAGACCTAGAGCAACAGTTACTATCGGCTTGACTACAGGCGCAGGAAGCAGAGAAGAAGTGCACACAGAAAGAGCGAGAACACGAGACCAGTGACTTCGACACTTCCGATAGATTAGGGTGCAATAAGGTAGGGAACCCCACGCCGGTCGCCGACTACAAACCACCATCGATCGATCTGCCTAGAGTGGAGCTAACGGTTTTCGACGGGCGAGCTGAGCAATACTGCATGTTTGTCAAGCAGTTCGAGACGTTCGTTGAAAATAAGGTAACCGACCCTGGGCAAAGGCTTCTCTACCTTACTCACTACTGCCGAGGCCGAGCAAGAGAAGCTCGACCCAGAACAAGGCTGCACAAGAGCAAGGAAGATCCTAAGGGACTTGTTTGGCCAACCTTTCAAAGTAGCCCGTAACCTAATAGAGGGCGTGATGGTAGAGGCAAAGAGAACCAAGGGCGACGTCTACACCATGGCCGACCTGGTGATCAAGATGCAGAACTGCTCAATAGCCCTCGACCATTTGGGTTACAGGGCTGACCTAGACGCCATGCACACTTTGGAAGGCATAGTCCGTCACCTCTCTCCCGAACTACAGGGTCGGTGGGCGGAAGAAGCAGAACGGATAAGCCGAAGCGACAGAGAAGCCAACTTCAAAGACCTGACCGAATACTTGGACAGGCAAACGAAGATAGCTGACAGCAGATTCGGCCGACTTATCCGGGACAGCAACCGAGCAAACAAGCCCATTACTGGCCAAGTCCAAACCCCTGCACGGGAACATCCAAAGTACCAGCCTTGGACCAATACACACGTCATTTCACGAGATGCTACGGCGCAACCCAATTGCAGATCCTGTGGTACTAGCCATGGCCTACCAGAATGCCCCAAGTTCGGCAACGCCACAATAGACGAACGGTTGGGAGTGGCGAGGATAGCAGGAGCATGTTTCATCTGTCTCAACACCACGCACCGGGCAGCAGCCTGTAGGACAAGGAATCGATGTGGTTACGAGGGCTGCACGGGCAGACACCATCGGCTGTTGCATCAGGCGAGAGTAACCATATCCGAGGCGAGTACAAAGCCCAGTGTGATTTGTTCAACGTCACGATCTGCCAGTAAACCGGTACGTTTAGACGTAGTGGCCGTAGGAGTAGTGACTCCGACTGGGATAGTCAAGGCGTTGGCTTTCGTTGATAGTGGATCCGACACCACTTTAGTGAAAGAGCGGTTTGCCGACAAACACCAACTGACTAAAGGTGCGACGTCGTTGGCAGTGAGCACGGTGGGCGGAACACAGGTAATGACTGCCGGTAGAATAAGGCTGCAACTCATCTCTCTAGACACTAACGAGGAAATTGAACCAACGGAGGCATCCACGTTAGCGGATCTCCCCATGCGAGCACCAAGGCCGGTGAACTCAATCTTGACAATGTGGCCCCACCTGCAGGATGTAACCGTTGTAGACTGGGAAGATGATGAAGTGGATCTCCTCATCGGCTGCGACGTGCCAGAGGCGCATTGGGTGCTTGACCAAAGAGTGGGCGACCGCCAGGCGCCTCATGCCGTACGCACGGCTCTGGGATGGATGTTATACGGTCCAGTAGGGGTTCGCGGTTCCGTGAATTACTTATCCGCCGAAACGGACCGCATAGAGTATCATCTGCAACGGCTTTATGAAAAGGAGTTCCATGACATTGGAGAAGAAAAACCGACGTTGTCTCGAGAGGAACACTTCGCTCTACAAACGGTGCGGCAAGGCTCTAGAGGCCTCAAAAAACAGTTCGGGGTTCCCCTCCCATGGCGCACATCGGTCGACCCGTGGACTGACAACAGAAATTATGTTCTCCAACGATTACTACGACTAAAAGAACGCTTCATTCGAGACCAGAATCTGTGGGAACGATACACGGATTTGATGAAGCGAAACGAGGCCCTCGGTTACGTTGAAAAGGTGTCTGATAACACCGACAGCAAAAGGGGTATCTGGTATCTACCTCATCACCCGGTTATCAACCATAAGAAACCCAATAAGCTGCGGGTGGTTTTCAACTGTGCGGCCAAGTTCCAGGGCAAGTCGTTAAACGATCGCCTACTACAGGGGCCTGACTGGACCACACCACTGATCGATGTTTTGTGCCATTTCGGAGTGGGTAAAGTGGCTTTGTCTGCCGACATTAGGGAAATGTTTCATCAGGTGAAGATCCCGGTAGGAGAACGAGATGCTTTGCGTTTCCTGTGGTGGGAAGGGAGCGACCAGGACAACGCAGTGGTGAATTATAGGATGACCGTCCACCCCTTCGGAGCCATATCGTCACCACTTTGTGCGAACTACGCCCTCCGAGAATCAGCGAACAAACATGGCGATCTAGTACATCGGACGGTGGTAGATAGCGTCAGCAGGAACTTCTACGTCGACGACTACATTGGGTCATTCGATGATGTGGAATCAGCTCTAGAGCAGTTCAGGGGTCTGACGAGATTGCTGGAAGAGGGCGGCTTCCATCTAACTAAATGGATGTCGAACGCTTCAGAAGTGCTCAAGATCATCCCGTATCACGAAAAGGCCGAAAGGGTAAGAGAGTTGAACGGCTCTCCACTTCCTATCGAGCGCGCCTTAGGGATACAATGGGACGCGGAAACGGACGATTTTGTTTCCGAACTAAACATTCCCGAGCTGCCAATAACCCGTCGTGGCATACTATCTGCCGTCTCAAGTTTGTTCGACCCGCTCGGTTTCGTCTCACCATGGCTGCTACCCAGAAAGATCTTGCTGCAGCGGTTGTGCCGTAAGAAAGTTGATTGGGACCGGTCACTGGACCGAGGGGACCGGTTGGACTGGGAAGAATTTTTGAACACCTTGAAGAAATTAGGGGACATGAGAATCCCACGATGTTTGACTCCTGGCCATACGACACGGACTGGAGAACTAAATGCCTTTTCCGATGCATCCGAAGTCGGTTATGGAGCTGTGGTGTGCGGACGATGGTGCGCAGGAGATGGACAATATACCTCGAGGATCCTGTTCGCCAAAGCCCGCGTTGCTCCACTGGAATCGGTCTCAATCCCACGCCTTGAACTCAGCGCAGCCGTGTTGGCAGTCAGGGTGGTGCAAGCTGTGAATAGATGTTTTGACCTCTACATTTGGTCGGTGAGCTTCTGGACGGATTCAACGATAATACTTTACTATATCAACAACGTCCGGAGCCGGTTTAGTACTTTCGTTGCTAACCGGCTCACGATTATCCACGATGAATCATCCACGCACCAGTGGAGTCATGTCAGGTCTGGCGATAATCCAGCCGACCTGTGCTTCCGAGGTGCGAACAACTTCAGGCAACTGGACACGTGGACGAGAGGGCCAAACTTCCTGCGCTTGCCCAAACAGGACTGGCCCGTGTTCGAATTAAAACCCCCTACGGAATTGGAACTGGAGATCAAAGGCGTCGTGATGGTGGCCAACGTCGTCGAAGCGACATCCATTCTATCGCGACTGGTCAGGTTTTCTTCCTGGATGAAGACGCTTCGTTTGCTAGTTTGGTTAACCAGGTTCAAGAGAAATTTACTAGTCATGAAAGGGCTACGGCCCTCAGGCCGGATACGGGTCGGCCCGATAGGTCCCGATGAGCTACAAGCGGCAGAACACGATATTTTCAGAATGATACAACGCGAGGCTTTCGCCCGAGAACTCAAGAGGGCGGAAGAAGTGGGACCAACCAATAAAGACATACCATCTCCAAGAGGCGAGCTGAAGCGTTTAAACCCCAAACTCATCGACGGACTGCTGCGGGTGGATGGTAGGCTGGCCAACGCCCGCCTGAACTTCGACACAAAGTATCTTATACTGCTGCCTGCGAGACAACCTGTAGCAGAGCTAATGATTCAACACATCCACGCCGTGGAGGGACATGCCGGGGAAAGTCACGTGACAAGCGTCTTCCGAAAGCGCCTTTGGTTGTTGAGAGGACGAGAGACTGTAAAACGCGTAATCCGACGGTGTGTGCAATGCAGGAGACGCAATGCCACAGCAGGCAAACAACTCATGGCCCCACTACCAGAATGCAGGGTGATTACGGGCTGGTGGCCGTTCAGTGACACCGGGTTGGACTATTTCGGGCCCTTGTGGATCAAGTGCGGGAAAAGATTAGAAAAGCGATACGGATGTATCATGACGTGCATGAAGTCACGTGCGGTACACCTAGAAGTCGCACATTCGATGACGACCGATTCGTTTCTACGGGCCTTGCAAAGACTTATCAACCGACGAGGCGTACCGGCCGATATATACTCAGATAATGGGTCGAACTTTGTGGGCGTTTGCCGGGAGTCGCAGCGTTGGCACAAGAACATAAACAGGGACGAACTGCAGGATCGAACCGTGGCCTATGGCATACGATGGCATTTCAACCCCCCCCCCCCAGGCCAGCCACCGAGGCGGCGTATGGGAACGCATGATCCGGTCCGCCAGACGGATATTGCTGTCAATCATGGAGCAGCAGCCGCCTGACGACGAGAAGCTAAACACCGTCATGACTGAGGTGGAGCGAATCCTGAACAACCGCCCCCTGGTTCCAGTAATGAACGGCGACCCCACCCACCTGGCGCTCACCCCGAACGACTTATTGACGTTAAGGTCGAACGAGGGTTTCCAAGGGCCGGTAAACCTTCGTGGGAGCTACCTCCACGGATGGAAGCAAGCGAACTATCTGGCCAAGGTCTTCTGGAGGCGATGGCTGCGGGAGTACCTACCGGCTTTGCAGACTCGACAGAAGTGGCTGGCCAAAACAAGACCATTCAAAGTTGGGGACGTGGTTACGATCGCCGACGAACGCGCACATTTCAGCACTTGGTCTTTGGGAGTAGTTACGGAAACCATCAAGAGCACTGACGGAATGAGAAGAACGGTGAAGGTGAAGACAGCTAACGGAGTGCTCATTCGTGACGTACGCAGTATTAACCTACTCGAGAGCGAAGACGGAGGAGCTGATAACCCTGAGGCCTAGTAAACCTTTTCACACCAGTCATCGAGGTGGATAAAGAAACACCATATATACCACACGATCTCCGTCAAACACGTTAGGGTGCTCGCGGTCTTTCGTTGACATTACAGAAGGTTCTTTCCGATATGTGGTGATGAATGCGATCCCATTGTACATCCCAACACATACACACGTGCCCGATGCACTCTACACCCCGTAACCCCACCAAACACGTGACAGTATTCTTTATCTGCTTTTTGTTGACGTTACCGAATGCCCCTTGCATGTGTGGAAGTAGCGGAGCTCAGGTCACACACACATGCTACATTTTACTCGTTTTCTTGCCACGCTTTCTTTTGTTGACATTGTAGAAAGTCCTCCTTTGATGTGTAGTCATACCTGTGATTTCATTGTACACCTCGGCACACGCACACACTCAAGCACATACATCCAGGACCGGACGGCCCTTTAAGAGGAAAACATCTATGTGATCCTTCACGCCCGCCATCGGTCATTTGGTCTCGTGGAAGATATAGACTGGCCTCACGTCTATGCAGCCAATGGGTTAGGTGCGACCAGTAGTAGAACGTTGACGACGAGCATTAGGCGCGCGCACTGACAGCAGGGCATAGGTTGGTAGAAAGAATCAGTACCTTTATACCGAACCTTTGACTCTGCTAAGGATCCAGGAGGATTTTGGCGGGCGGTGTAACAACCGGTTGTGGAAAATCCCCCTATTTCCTTCGCGATTCAGTGTTTTTCCCAACATCACTCATTTGCCTACACTATTGACTTATCTTTACGAACTGATTGTTTCTATGGACCAATTGTTGTTTGTTCACTCCCAGAGCGCTACTTTGGCACATCCTTGTTCAGGACCTGAGTGACGCACGTGCTGTTTCCTCACACGCTGCTATTCGGTTTCTCGTTGTTGAGTCCTTGTGATCGTATTATTGAGGTTTGTATATTTTGATGTCATTGTTCATGTAATAATCTAGTATCGTAGAATATCACGGATAATCGTCTTTAGATTTCGAGATCCGTTGCGAATTTGGCTACGCATTGCTCAAACGTTCGTTACATCTAGTATCTACCTCACCAACCGGTTTTCAACCCAAAGTAACCCGAAAAACTGCGGGTGGTTTTCGACTGTGCAGCCGAGTTCCAGGGCAAGTCTTTAAGTGATCGCCCACTACAAGGGCCTGAATGGACCACATTACTGATTGAAGTTTTGTGGTGTTTCAGAGTGGATAGAGTGGAATTGCTCGTCGACATGGAGGAAGTGTTTCCCCGAGTGAAAATACGGGTAGAAGAACGAGATGAGTTGCGCTTTCTGCGGCAGGGAGGGAACAAACGGAACAAGGCAGTGGTAAATAATAGGATGGCCGTCCACTCGTTCGCAGCCATGTCCTCACCGTTTTGTGCGAACCACGCTGTTCGAGAATTAGCGAACAAACGTGGAGATATGGTCCACCGAGCGGTGGTAGATAGCATCAGCAGGAACTTTTGAGTGGACGACTATCTTGGGTCATTCGGTGATGTAGACTCGGCCCTAGCACAGTTCAGAGGCCTAACAGGATTGCTAGAAAAAGGATATGGAATGCTTCAGAAGTGATGGAGGCCATTCCGCACCACGAGAGGGCCGAAAGTGTTAGAGATTTGGATGGCTGCCCTATCCCTACCGAAAGCACTCTAGGAGTGCAACGAAATGCGGAAACGGGTGACTTTGTTTTCGAGCTAAATGTTCCAGAGCTGCCAGTGAACCGTCGAGGTATACTATCCGCTGTCTCTTGTCTGTCTGACCAGCCCGGTTTCTTCTCACCCTGGCTGCTACCCGGAAAGATCTTGCTGCAGCGACTGTGCCGTAAGAAAGTTGATTGGGACCAGCCACTGGAGCGAGCAGACCGGCTGGACTGGGAAGAGTTTCTGAACACATTAAAGGAACTAAGGGACATACGGATTCCACGGTGTTTGCCCCCTGGTCATGAAACGTGTACCGGGGAACTGCATGCCTTTTCTGACGCATTCGAAGTCGATCACGGAGCCGTGGTGTACGGAGGGTGGTGCAAGGGAAATGGGCAATACTCTGCGAGGATCCTGGTCGCCAAAGCTCGCGTTGCCTCACTGAAGTCGGGTTCGACTCCGCGCCTTGAACTCTGCGTGGCTGTGTTAGCACCCTCCGCGATACAAGCTGTACAGAGAAGTTTCGAATTCTATGTTTGGTCAGCTAGTTTTGGACGGACTCGACGACAGTACTGTACTATGTTAACAACTTTGGACGCCTTTTCAGTATTTTGGTTGCTAACCGACTCATGATCATCCACGACAAACGGCCATAAATCAGTGAAAGCCTGTCAAAACTGGCGATAACCTAGCCGATCTGTGCTCTTGATTTGCAACCAACTTCTGGCAACTCGACACGTGGACCGCAGGACCGAAATTCCTGCAAATATATGAACAGGACTGGCTCGTGTACGAACTAACCCCCTTCTGGAGTTGGAACCGGAGATCAAAGGCGCAGTGATGACGGCCGCTGTCATCGAAGTGAGGTTCATTATGTAGCGACTAGTCAGGTTTTCCCCCTGAATGAAGACACTTCGTTCATTAGTTTGGTTGGCCAGGTTCAAGAGACATTTGCTAGTCATGAAAGGGATCCGCCCCTCCGGCCGGCTACTAGTGGGTCCGATAGGCCCCGATGAACTACGAGCCGCAGAACACGATATATTCAAGACGATACAACAAGGAGGCTTCCGCCCGAGAACTCGAGAGGGCGGAAGAAGCGGGACCAACCGACAAAGGATATAAACTCCGAAAGACAACTTGAAGCATTCAAACACAAAACTCACTGACGGACCACTACGGGTAGGTGGTGAGCTGACCAACTCCCACCTGAGTTTTGACACGAAATATCCCATACGGCTACCGGCTCGATAACTTGTGATAGAGCCAATGATCCAACACATCCACGCCGTGGAGGGACATGCCGAGGAATGTCACGTTACGAGTGTCATCGGAAAGCGCCTTTGGTTGCTGAGAGGAAGAGTGACTGTAAAACGCGTAATGCAGTTTTGTGTACATTGTAGGGGACGCAACTCCGCAGCGGGCAGGCTACACATGGCCCCTCTGCCAGAATGCAAATTGACTCCGGGTTGGTGGCCGTTTAGTATTACCGGACTGGACTATCTCGGGCCTTTGTCGATCAAGTATGGAATGAGGTTGGAAAAACGATAGGGTGTATCATGACGTGCATGAAGTCACGAGTTCGACGAAGACCGACTGTTGCCCACTTGCCTTGCAGCACTTTATCAACGGAAGAGGCCTTCCGACGGATATATACTCCGAAAATGGGACAAACTTCGTGGGCGCTCATAGGAACTGCCGCGTTGCAAAAACCCGAACAGGGACGAACCGCAGAATCGAACCGTGGCCTATGGCGTGCGATGGCACTTCGATCCCTCGCAGGCCAGTCATCATGGTGACGTATGGGAAGGCCTGATCCGGTTCACCGGGCGAATATTGCCGTCGGTCATTGAGCAACAGCCACGCGACGACGAAAATTTGAGCACCGTCACGACCGAGGCCCAGAGAATTCTGAACAACTGCTCAGTGGTTCCAGTAATCAACGGCGACTCCACCAGTCCGTCGCCCACCCCGAACGACTTATTGACTTTAATGTCGAACGATGGTTTCCAAAGAATCGACAAACCTTCGTGGGAGCTACCCTCATGGGTGGATGCAGGCAGATTATCTTGCCAAGGTTTTTTGGAGGCAATGGCCGCCGGAGTACATACCAGCCCTGCAAGCTCAGCAGAAGTGGCTGATCAAAACAAGACCATTCAAGTTTAGGGACGTAGTGATGATGGCAGACAAACAAGCGCATTTCTGCACCTGGCCTTTGGGCGTGGTTACGGAAACCGTCGAAAGCTTTGACAAACTGATGTGAACTGTCAAGTTGAAGGCCGCCAATGGAACCCTAATGCGCGACGTACGCAGTTTCAGACTCTTCAAGAGTAAAGACGGAGAAACCGATAACACGGACACCCAGCAGGTCATTCTCCATGCTTCCTCGAAGAGGTTAAAGGAACCCCCCCATATGCGGCAGAATTTACGACATACTGACGTATTGGACTGCCCTCCACCCTGACACATACACGCTTACGTGATATACTTTCATACTTCACAACCTCCATTAAACACCTTGCAGTGCTCACCGTTTTTCGTTGAGGTTACAGAAGGCCCCTGGCATATGTGGTAGCTGCTGTGATTCTATTATACACCTGGACACACAACAATCCCACTCACATAAGATGTGTTTACGCTTCATGACTTCCATCAAAACACGCCGGAGGGCTGATTGTTCCCCGTTTATCACTGACATTATGGGAGATATATCCTGTAAGTTATAGTTGGTACTATTTGCCCATATACCAGAGTGCTACCTCACCCATGACACCCACAAGCAACCACACTCACACTGGCACATGCGGCTGGGGCTCAACGGCTCTCCCGAGGGCAGCGTTTATGTTTGTCCTTCACTCCCGCCATCGATTGGCCCTTTTCATGGACGACGCAGAGTAACCTCGGGTCGATGTGGCCGCCGGATAAAGTGTGATCGTGAGTAGAACGTTGGCGACAATATATTAGGTACATGCACCGACAGCAGGGTCTAGGTAGGTAGGAAGAATCAGTACCCTTATTCCAAACCTTTGACTCTGCTAAGATTCGGGGGGATTGTGGTGGACGGTGTAACGACCACTTGTAGACCCCCCCAAAAAAACACTGCAGTTACATATTTCCATAACATCGCCCACCTGGCTACACTATTGACTTGTTCTGTGCACCGTTTGCTTTTATGAACCAACATTTGTTTGTTCGCGTCCAGCGAGCTGCCCTGTCATATCCTCATTCTGGACCCGCGTAACTCACGTGCTCCTTTCTCGCAAGCCTCAATTCGGTCGTCGTATTCTGAGTCCTTGTGATAGCGTAATTGAGGTTTGTATCTGCTTCGTGTCATTGTTCATTTGATAATCTGGTATCGGACGGTCTCCAGTTTTCAGGCAACTTCGTCTGGATCGTGCGTAGCATTGATGCCCATGGGCTTTTGGAGGGCCGGATAAATCCCATGTTGATCATATGTTGAACTTCGAAATGGGCTACACAGAGCTTGTCTGTAGCCTATCTGCAGGGTCGAGCGTAGAATGGGGTCCCTTGTGAGATGATGTGATTGGCCACATCCGTAGTGATTGGAGGCAGGTTGTTGTTTGGGCCGACAAGATTAGGGTACTCGCTGAATAAACTACCGAATTCCGGTTCGGGAGTGGGAATTGGCGTGAGGATCGCCGATGATTGGGCTTGGGTTAAAGAACCAACAACGAAATTTTATGCGACTCTATCTACTAGTTGTCGCTTGCCGGGGTCGAATACAAGACCGTGACTTTCTAAAAAATCTGAGTCTGGAACAGCCTAGTGTACTTGGGCGATGACGAAAATCCGCGGGAAAGGAAGAAGTACGCCAGGGTCTACCGTAAGAATTTGACTGCCGCTTGTTGGAACTGGAGTGCCATTGGCGGCCCACGGTGTGACAGCTGTAGGTGTAACGAACGTTTGAGCAATGCGTAGCCAAATTCACAACGGATCCCGAAATCTAAAGACGATTATCCGTGATATTCTACGATACTAGATTATTACATGAACAATGACATCAAAAATATACAAACCTCAATAATACGATCACAAGGACTCAACAACGAGAAACCGAATAGCAGCGTGTGAGGAAACAGCACGTGCGTCACTCAGGTCCTGAACAAGGATGTGCCAAAGTAGCGCTCTGGGAGTGAACAAACAACAATTGGTCCATAGAAACAATCAGTTCGTAAAGATAAGTCAATAGTGTAGGCAAATGAGTGATGTTGGGAAAAACACTGAATCGCGAAGGAAATAGGGGGATTTTCCACAACCGGTTGTTACACCGCCCGCCAAAATCCTCCTGGATCCTTAGCAGAGTCAAAGGTTCGGTATAAAGGCACTGATTCTTTCTACCAACCTATGCCCTGCTGTCAGTGCGCGCGCCTAATGCTCGTCGTCAACGTTCTACTACTGGTCGCACCTAACCCATTGGCTGCATAGACGTGAGGCCAGTCTATATCTTCCACGAGACCAAATGACCGATGGCGGGCGTGAAGGATCACATAGATGTTTTCCTCTTAAAGGGCCGTCCGGTCCTGGATGTATGTGCTTGAGTGTGTGCGTGTGCCGAGGTGTACAATGAAATCACAGGTATGACTACACATCAAAGGAGGACTTTCTACAATGTCAACAAAAGAAAGCGTGGCAAGAAAACGAGTAAAATGTAGCATGTGTGTGTGACCTGAGCTCCGCTACTTCCACACATGCAAGGGGCATTCGGTAACGTCAACAAAAAGCAGGTCAAGGTCATCGTGACGCAAAATCAGATTGTCTCAGGTTTTTGCTTTTTAGCGTTAATATCAATGATTTAGCTGTTACCATTACTTATTGCTATTCAAACTGATTTATTGATCCGATAGTAGCATTAACTGCGGTACACCAACCTGTTGGCGTCAGTTATTATCGCGAATCAGTACAATAGAACTTTATAGACATTCGTGGTTTCCAAGTAACTTAATCAATTGTTCAAAACCCTCCCTCAGTATTCTCTCTTCTTATCCGACCTCTCAAAGTTAATTAGCCACTTTTTTCTCACCTTTTTGATACCCCGCAATTTACCATAGTCCGATAACTCGCCCATTGTGTTAGCTGTCACTACTTTTATCCCCGCGATATTGCGCCAAATTAACTACCAATCACTCCAACAGCTTAGCTTTGCGTTCCATTGCTGCTCACCGGCCAAAAATCACAGCTAGCACTCGCCGTTGTAAGACCCCTAACCTCCAAAGCACGCTCAAAAGTTGTTCAGTATCCCTCGTTGATATACTCGGAGATGCTAC